>JARHVA010004457.1:885000-1520000 GCA_037957365.1 Torreya grandis | reverse complement strand
ACAATACATCCCTATCCACCAGTGTCTTTAAATTAGTATCATACTCATGAGAGCTAAGTGATTTAATTGTAAACTAAACCAATATCATCTCAAATGAAGAACAGTGGCATCCTCATCCATGTAATTTCTAGGAACTCTCCTTCCTTCAAGGTTTTCCATAAAATATTCCACTAAGTACATGGATACACTATTTAAACTTTCCATATTCACTAATTAATATACAAAATAATTAGTTCTATGGGATGCCATACACCAAGTAGATGCACATACACATGAGGACAGTCTAAATCCACCTCAATGCTAATTGGCCATAGACCTCCTCCTGTTAGAACATCAAGGGATACACTTCATAGCTATGAAGCTAGAATTCATGCCCTATATCTTCATTAGGAATATATCTAGAGTATTTCACATGCATCATCTCGAGCACAAAATGGTCATAGCATATATATCTAATGATGCATTTCAAAGGCACATCTCCCTTCTAGTTGAAAATGCCACTAATGATTTACATGGAGTATTGGCATGAAAGAAATAAAAATATATTGAGAAGACACTCCAAATTTGGATGCTCCTTAGAGAAATAATTGATTTGAAGGAAAATTATCCCACATCAGTCAGTAAATTCAAAATGGAAATCTAAATTGAGATGGCCCTATTGAACAGGCTATTTTGACACCCAACCATTAAATTCTTCGATATGGAATGGGTTCCATTGCATGAATTGTTAAGAACATAAAAATTTACATTTACTCTAGGATAAATGATTAGAGTAAGTCTATGAGATCAGATATTGCATAAATACATGAGGCCTCAAGGAGTTCACTTCTATATGATGTCTTAATTTCTTGACATAGTCCTAGGGATAGCTTACATTCATAATTACTCACTCAATATCCCCCCTGATAAGTGCATAAAGAATTAGATATGTGGTTATTTATTATTCATACACATATATGTATACACGTGCAACATTTTGTGAATCTCTAAGGACATATACCCCCAAGTATGGAGGGTCATTCATGAGTCCCCCTACCTAGGATATCAAATAACATTGTAGATACATTATTAATTAGGGGAGAGTACTAGATATACCTTGATTACATAGTCATTATAGTTATAGGCCATAATGTTACACCACTACACCTTCCCAAGTATTTCCAAGACAATTTGGTAGAGTAGGAAATAGCCTACCAGTTATGGTGGAGCATCGATGAAGACGTGTAAAAGAAAAACAAATATTACCTTCATACCTCTCACCTAATGATTAGAAGAATGTGCTACACCAATCAAAATAACTTATATGAGGTATGTAAGTATAGAGAGAATTATTCTTTGGCTTAATTACCACATAGGGACTAGGATCCCCATGGATAGGTATAAAACAATATCAAGGGACTAGGCATAAAATAGCAACATGATCCTTACGATCAAAAAATTTTGTTCCTCAATGCTCAAAATGAGGACCAAGTCTTAGAAAGGGAACAATTAATTTAGTTGAAAGAAGAAATTATAAAACTTATTCAAGGGGAACCTTACCTTTTTATAAAAGAGGCACAAACTATAATTCCACTAGCTAAAGGATGGAATATATTCAACTTATAGACTATCAGACCTTCTCAGCTCTTAAGAGAATAAGGTCAATCCTCTTAGACCCCCATGTGGCACTTAAGGCAATGAATAAGGAACTAAAGGTGCTAGATACCTAAATTAGGGTAAGACAAAATTAGCCCATTTGTCATGATTATTTAGATTTAGAGGGATCTAACCAAGGTGATTTTCCATTATTTATATAGGTTTATATTATGGTTACCTTAGCCAAAAAAATATCTCCTTACATAGATCCTAAGACAACCATCTGTTATATAAGGAATCCAAGGGATCATCCCCCTTCATAGAGCCCAGTCATGAAAGCACCATTAGTGGATCTAACCACATAAGATGTAGTTAGAGGGGAGATATTTGATAAGGAGGTGGAATTACAAATATCAAATGTATTTATCCTCTATGACTCAAAGGGAAAGACACCATTACATGATCAACCATCAAGTGAGCCAACACCCCCTCCAATTTATATCACTATTATTATTTCTTATGTTTGTATTTCTATAGTTAGTTCATTTTATCCTATTTCATTCACCCCTCCTAGCCCCCTCCTCTCTTGGTCTCCAAGGTGGAGGTATCTCCTATTCAAACCCTTGTTTAACCAACTCTATTAGTTCCAAAGGTAGAGGATCCCCCCTCTACCTTTACAATTCTTACTTCATCAGTTGGTATTCTTCCAAGCATTCCTCCTACATCTAATCCTACTATCCCTATAGATGTCCCTTATACTACTATTATACCCCCACAAGAGCCAAAAATAAGGCTATAAATAAATAAAGGGGAGGAGTATCAACTCCTTATTTATATTTTTTATCTACACAATTAGGTCTTTCACTTCCCCCTCCTAGTCCTTCTCAAGAGACAACTATGATAACCACCTAGAAGGAAGAGAAGAATAAAATTCCAATATACACAATCCATCCGCTACCAAAATATGGTGGAGTGGGCTGGTACAAAATAATATGGCTTTCACTCCTTGATCCCCTCTTATAGGAAAATCTAAAGCAAACATCAAGTGATATATTGGGTGAGACTACAACTTTAGATACTTAACCCATAGACCCAACCCATCTAGTCTTCCCATAGTGGAAAATAGACATGAAATTAGAGGACAACAAAAGGCCTACTTTAGTGATTAAAAAAATTCCCACTATAAATACAATATTTTAAAAATCTATAGGGAGTGTACAAAGGGTCAGGAAAAGGAAGGTGGAAAATGAGACTAGAAGAGTATTCATAGTGGAAGAAAGGGAAGAAATGTTAACCTTGTCTAAGAGGAAAGATAAAAAATTGGGGCAATCCCCATATATAAAGGATTTTAAATAATATTTTGAAACACATAAATATTCTCAAATATATATACACAAAAGAATTGAAATTGCATGAAGAATGTTAGATCAAGAATTAGAATAGCTAAGAGAATAGAAATAAATTGTCCATATTCCATCCCAAATTTAGATCAATGTCTAAAGTGTTACATCTAGATTATATAATAGTATTGAGGCTATTAGTTAAATTAGATTATAATTGGTGCCCCATATAGTAGAGAACATTAAATTATTTAATTCTTTGAAGATAGATGAGAATAAAATCAAATTCCTTATTCTTTATAACTAGAAATAATATTCACACTTAAACCTGATGGCACCATTAGAGGCCACCAATGCCCTCAAATTGGTGATAATCATAAAACAAGAATCTATGGAATATATTGATGTAACTAAGGAAATGATTCCTAACTATTCAAAACATGAAACTCTCACTTGGAAAATTTTGGATGAACTAAAGCTTTCACAGGCCAATGATTCCATAGGGAGACTCATTAACAAGGTCAATTTTTACCATATCTAATAGAAATCTTAAAAAAAATCAATAATGATATATAAGGTAAGACCCTAGAGGAAATAGAGGATAAGCTCAATTTTTATAGGAAGGCCACTAAGGTTGAGATCTTCAAATCTAACTTCAAGGCTACAAAATTTGAACATACAAGGCTCTTAAAGTAAGTAAACATGGTGCATAGGCCTTCACTCCTTAACATGGATATAATTAGATACCAATATGACATCACTAATAATCATTATCAAGCTTTGGAATCAAATAAGAATGTTGGCACTACAACTCTTAGTTCAACACAAGCATCAACTTCAACACCTTCAACAACCTCATCCACCATGCAAGCACCCAATCAACCTTGAGTTGAACTCCAATTTTGTATGTATGCATGCATAATTTAATTACACTTAGATCATACATGTAAAGTTTTCTAAACTATTTTTAAGTATGCACATGTTGCATTACCTTACATAGGCCAACTAATTTTGACTTAAATGTAATTAACTATAATCATGAAAAACATGTAATTTTAGGATTAAAATTAGAATTGAGGTTCTAACTATGACATGTAACCATGAGTTTACATACACTTGAAGGATGATGTGTCCCCTTCATAAGTTTGTATATTTATGTAATTTCATATTCCAAAGGGTTGGAATATTTAATTAATAAGAATAAGTCAATTTCTATTGTCATGCAATTATGTTGCTGTTATCTCTTTCCATTCGTGTGATATTGAGGTTTTTATTTTCTAGTTGTAATAATACAATAATTTGAAGTGTACAAAATCTATGGATAAATTCTTATTATTTTATCAATGTATGCTAATTGTAGATGTGCAAATGCTATTGAAAATTACTATATCTTAATTAATAAATTAGTTTAAATTGTGTTAATATTCTTAGTGTGTATGGATGCTTTATTTTGGTATAATTTTCTAAGTGTGTGCAATAGCTACCTTATATGTCTTCTTGGTTTGAGTTTTAACCTTCCAATTAAGGGTGTACAAGAGAAATTTTAAAAGAATCAACCTTTATTTGAGACCCAAAACTTCATCACTTGAGTGTACAATAGATGTAAGTAGTAAGCACTAGTTTTAAGAGCACTTGTCCACTAAAAAACACCCTAGGAAATTACCCTTTGAGATCATCAAACATTCCTTTTCCTCCCTACATTTCTAACCTTTTGAATTTTTTATTTATTTATATCTACCCACTTGAGATAGATATCACCCATCCATCCCACTCACTTAGGTTTAATTTCTCTACTAGGATTCATTTCACTACAAGAAAACCAATTTAACAACCTATATGATTTGCTTACTATTCCACCACAAGGTTGTTTAACCCATACCTACAATGCATGCCCTATAGTGGAGTTTACCTCCATTAAGATCCAAAAATGTTATATCATGCCTCATTTAAACTTTAATTGGTGCACAAGATCCAAATCAACACCAAGGAGCTAATAAACATGTGTATGCTGAGTATTTTTGTATTTTTGACTTATTTGAATGTTTTTGTATTTTTATTGAATTTTTTTTGAATTTTTGAAATTTTTTTAAATATAAAATGATAACCAATGATCCCATATAAGGGGTGTTCATAGATATCTCCAAACTTATAATATGTTACATCAAATTGGTGATATTGCAAGGAATATACATAGATTTCATATTTGTAGCTATAGAATCTATGGTATTATATGTATGTCTTACAAGCATTTGTGGCCATGAAGAGGTAATATAAGGAGTATGGGTTCATGTAACTCATTTTTTATGCATTGTGGTTTTATTGATACATTTTTATGTGCTCTTAGTAATTGGGTAGACTATGTACATGTAGATGAATATTATGTGCAATCCACTATGTATCTTTGGTGTAAAGGTCTCTCAAGTATGGGCCACCTAGGAAAAGGGATTACCTATTTCTTACCCTTTCATGGATGATTAACCTTAGTAATTTTTATAATTATATGCCTTGGAATAAACATCCCTTGTTCAAGTGGATGCTCATATAGAATTCTAGGAACTATGGCTACCATGTTGGTATGAATGTATTTAATAAACCCATGTATTGTGGAAGGTACTACAAGATTTTTTGTATCCAAGGTTATCCCAATAATATAAAAAATACTCTCATAAATTTTATAACTAAAATTTAAGTAACCACATATTTTGGACCAACTTGTAAAGGTAAATTAATCTCACCAACAACATGTTGTGATGTCTTATTGAATGTTTTGACCATTTTAGTCAAAGGGTATAAATCATCATGTGTATATCCCAAGTGTGTAAATAATGTCATGGTATATACATTATCATTAGAATATTTATTAATCATAACACTATGTATATGATGATGATTAAGGTATGCTTTAATAAATAATGAATGCAGATCTAAGTCATCATCCACAATTTCAATGTCATAAAATGTAATAGAAGATCTAAGAATAATAGGAGGTAATATGCATGTATAATTACCAATAATACCATATAATTGGTAACCATAATTTTACAGATGAGGATGTTAAATATATTCCATTTGTACTTATAAATATTTATTAGAATGATTTTTTAATGGACTGCTAAATATGTTTTGGTTTTGGTGGTCATCAGGGTGTGAACCTAAATCATTTAGAGCATTTTCAAAGGCAATATGTTTTTTATCAATAATATATTATATTTACCATTGAGTCCACAAATATATATATATATATATATATATATATATATATATATATATATATATATATATATATATCAAGCACATGTATTGGTTTGAAATCATGAGAAAATCAAATGCATTAATATCTTGAAAGTGAATGAAACCACAAGTGATAATAATTACAAAATCACATAGGAAAATATCCAACATTCCTTGAATAGATTAATTTATCATATGTAAAAATATGGAGTGAAATGTGTTACTCACCCATGAAATTAGGTAAAATATACTAAGAGTAGAGTGTAACTCCCATACCCAAAATAGAAGGTCAAGATTAACTACATCTAGTTAATAATGATTCAAACATGTAACTCCTATGACAATGTACACCTAAGCAAATATATCCCCGCAAGTGTAGGAAAACTCCAAGTTAGGTATAATAACCCATGTTTAATGTGTATGAAATAATCCAAAAAAATAAATATGAGTAAAATAAACACCCTACACTAACACCCCTCATAATCATAGCTTAGGTGAGTAAAATAAATGGGTCTCAACAACTAGGCATGATGAGGTGTCCATATATGAACCAAATATTATGAAGTGGAGAAAAGGATAAAGCCATAGGAAAAATTTCCTCCCCCCAAAAAAAGAGATAAAATAAGAAGAGGGATAAAAATACCCATTAGAAGATACAACTACATGTATCCACCTTGTATCTAGTAAAATACAATGGATGTGTGCCTCCAAAAATAAGACAGAGAAGGTAAATGTAGAATGTCACATAGTGAATGTTATAGTAGGTCCCTCTATAAAAATCATGTATCTTCCTTTTGTAATAAATAGACCCTAATAAATCAAACTATTTAATTCCCACTCAAGTGGAATGCAGTTAGGAATCAAGATGTAATCTCTATAAAATGTTCAAATGTCTCCAAACTTATGCCCAAATGTGCCAAATTTTGATTAAGAATCCCATGCTTAACTATAAAATATGGAAATAATAAAGTATAAAATGAAGGAGAGATATTAGGATGGTTTATAAGTACCCTCATTACATCTTAAGAAGAAGATCCATCTCCAATAGAGTTGCCATCAAAGAGAAGACAAATGTCTTCAATGGTGTCCTCTAGATCCAAAACGTGAGACTCTAAAAACAAAGAAGAGATGTTTGGTAAAAAAGTGTCCCAATAATTTTAATCCAAAATACATTTATAACCTTACAATAAAGATTCACTACAATCTCTCAAAGGAGTGATTTTAAACATTGTATTAATAATAAGGGAATTTTGAATCTTAATGTGAAAACTAGAGGATGAATCTATGAATGATAGAATGTAAGAGTCCTCAATCATAAATGGGGTATCTAAAAGAGGATAATGATTAGTATCATCCAATGTGAATGGTACTATAATGAAACATCACTCTCAGATAAAGAATCAACATCTCCATATAGTTTTCAAATAAAGGCCCAAGTATGAAAGGGCACTTAGTCTACTCAATCTAAGGCTAAATATCCTCAAAAATAGTGAGACATATTAGTCTAGAGACTATGCCATTTTTGTTAAACCATGCATGTTTTTTTCATCATTTCTTAGCTCAAGAATGATTCCAAAGAGATAGGGTAGTAAATCATGCTCCATGAATTGATTCATTATCCCATTTTTCCAAGATAAATATTTCTCTCAATTTATCTACACAACATTAAATTAAATAAAAATACCAAAATACATAGACACCCCTCAGAATAATTAGTGCTAAACTAACCTAATGTTGAAAATGTAATGCACTCTTGAAAATTTTATGGTCATAACTTAGAATGCATCATGATTAATTAGTGCATGAATGTTAAAAAATATAAGTTATTTGAAAATACAAGTAGAACATCGATCTCTATCGATAATACACCTAGAGGAGAGATAAGCAAGAAATAAATTAGGGAGAGAGAAGAAATATGGTTTTCTAGTGAGGTAATTTGGGAACCTTACAAATTGGGCCTCACCCTTTGTCTTTGACAAGTGTAAAAAGGTGGTATATGACCAAGCAATTAGTTTTAAATCTCCCCAAAATAATCCCTGTCAAATACAATATATTGTTTTTATATAAGAAAATAATCAAAAAATCTATGTCCACCATTACAATATATTTTTTATATAAAATACAATCAAAAAATCCTAATTTTAAATAATAATCCCCTCCTCACAATGTTACAAAGTCACACCCACCTTAAACTTCTACCATTACTTAGTCACTAGGCTCAATTTTTTTTAAAAAAAATATTATATCTTCTTATTTTTTTTAGTTCAAATGAGATTTTACAACTTTTTTTTAACTTTCCAAAGTTAAAAAATAATGAAAAGAATAATACCATTAATTAGGTACATAACTATTTTTTTATTTCAAAAAAATATTTACTAACATGAAAATAAGGAAGGTGATGACAAAGGATTGGGTCAATGACTTGCATGCCATTTCAGGATGGCAAAGAGATGATGGAGGTGATTTACTAGTCAAGGTGTTCCAAGAAGTGACCCATGTTTTAATTTAATGTAGGAATATGAGGGTAGGTGAAAACCAAAATTAGTTTTGAATACCACATTCACTTCAAAACAAGGGTAGGCTAGCATGCATCACATGTGTGGCCCAAGGAGGAGATAAATAGGAAAAATGAGAGTTTTGACTGAGTAAGGGCTCTGGAAGACATCCAAGAGTAGGTTGAGTATTAGAGATCCATGTAGAAGATTTTTTTTCTAAAAGGCTTGAATCTCATTTAAGAGGAGTTGTGTGGATGGAAATAAGAGATCAAGATAACATGTAAACAAAGTAAAACTAAAATAACTAGATGAAGCATCACCAAATGCCAATCCTTCAATTTGTTGAAGTAATCCACCATAAAATGTAAGGGAATAGGCTAATGGTTTGAGAAGACCACTTACAACCAATTCTTAGCCATCAAACCCTTGATGAAAACCTCTAAATAGATTCTATCAAACAAACAAAAATACATAGCCAAGAGGAACCAAAACAACACAAGTCTAGTCAAATAAGAATATAATACAATAAAACTTAAGATTTCAAAAAAAAATAGAAAGAAATAAACTAGACACATGAATACCAGTGTGGCTTTGATACCATATCAAGAAGTCCACCAAGATCTATGGATCAAGCACATGCACCAGTTCAAAATCATAATACAAGCAAATGCATTAAGATGTTGAAAGTGAATGAAACCACAAGTGATAATAATTACAAAATCACATAGGTTAATATACAACACTCCATGAATATCTCAATATGTTAGATGTAAAAATAGGGATTGAAATGTGTAACTCCCCCATGAAATTAGGTCTAATGTGCTAAGAATAGAGTGTAACTTCCTTACCTATAATAGCCAGTCAAGAGTATCTCCATTTAGATAATAATAAGTCAAACATGTAATTCATATGAAAATATACACCTAATCAATCATATACCACAAGTGTATGGAAACACAAAGTGAGGTGGAATAACCCATGTGACATGTGTAGGAAATAATCCACACAAAAAAAAATACAAGGAAAATAAACACCCTACACTAACAAGATTTGTGTTTCAAATTATAACATCATTTTGTAGAAAGCTTATGGCCTTAGTCCTTATCATAATATGCATTAACATCATATCCTTTTGGTATAAGTTGACTCACATTAACCCCTATAGGAGGAGGACATATATGAGATGACATTCCATAAGCTTCTTAAGTATTAAAATTAGAGACTTGGTTAATAATGAAAATGATATCTTAGGTGCATTAGATAATATGATTCAATTAGGTTGATGTGATACTATATTGATCATTAAGGTTTATTCATTTGTAGTTTTTACATTGTATATTGGCTTGATATGAAACTTGGTAGTATATGCAGTTGGTGTGTTTTATACATACATAAGCTTATTCAAAGAAAAAAAATCATTTCATGATCTCAAACAATATGGCATAAGTTGTTAAAGGATTTAAACTTTTTGAAACCATCTTAAATCAAAATCCTTAATGCTCCTTGTAAATAATTAGAGCAAAATTTTATCATTTGAATCATAATAAAGACATTTTGCATATAAATATTAGAGATGATGTTAAGGATCACCCTTGCCTTCATAAATTGTGAATTTGGGTGCAACAAAACTAGTTGTAAAAGTGTGAAAATATATCTAAGCTGTTATAGTAATATGTAATGCATATTTTGAATGACTAACATGAGTTAATTCTAATTCATTTTGTTCAATGTTGATAATATTTCTTCCAAATTTTTAATAGCTTGGAGAATATTTTACATGGTAGACCCTTTGGGATTTATATTTGAGCTTTGATAAGCCACTAAAGTCAATGTGAACAAGGTTTGATTTGATATACGCATGGAAACTAGTAATTGAGTTGAATCAGTCATTAGCCTCATGGTACATGTAGAAATAGGAATTTTGTCCTAAGGGAACAACATAATCTATGCCCACACTAGATGTAGGAATAAATGATGTATTCAAGGGGATGGATAATTCATTTATGCCTTTTACTTTTTTAGCTTCCAATATAGTTTCAAAGATCTTGTGGAGATCTTCAGGATTCTCATGAATGCATTCTCAAAATAATGCAATATATTTAGCATTTTCTTGGTCAAACTTGGTCATTTTAATATGCTTTTGTTTCCTTATCCTCATGATTAGATTCATCTTCTATGATAATTTTTTTAGCATGTGACTCATTGTCATTATTGGCACTCTCATTATTAACAAAATTTTACGTGGTATTAGCTTGAGACATTTTAGGTTGCCTAAGCAAAAGCTCAAGATGTGCAATATAAATACCACCTAATCTAGGACTACTCCTAGGTTGCATAAAAATGATGGAAAAATGTGGATAAGTATGTAAAGAAGAAACCTTAGAAGGATAAAAACCATATAGCAAGCTAAGATTTATTAAGCATGAAATATACTAAGAGGGGGGTGAATCAGTATATTATATATCTTATTTATTAATCAAATTCCTTTTCTTTAACCACTTAACCACACATTCAAGATATTCATTAAAATTGAAATAATAATATGCACCACACAAGAGAGAGAGAGAGAGAGAGAGAGAGAGAGAAAGAGAGAGAGACCAGATTTTTACATGGAAACCCAAAGTGGGAAAAACCATAGAGAACAATCTCAATTATATGAATGAGCACTAACTCAAATTACAAAGTTTTCAAGCACCAACTTGTAGGAGCACCATCTCCTTTGCCAAGCACCAACATAGAAACTATTTATGAGCACCAATCCATAGGAGCACTAACCCCTTGAAAATATTTGTGAGCACCAACCCACAGGAGCACCAACCCCTCTTTTATATAAAACATAACTATCTCTCAATGTTGCTTACTCAAAAAATGATAGAACTCTACAATATCTCTTATTTTATCTCTTTGAAAACAAATACAAACCATGCACTCTCTTTCATATTACAAATGGCTTCTCAAGCCTTTATTTATAGCTTTTCAAATGAACTTTGGCATTCACCCTTTGTGAATCTTCAATCCTCATGGAAAATGGTGCCAAACTTGCATGACCCTTCATATCCTTGTATTTGAAAAGTCATATGGTGATCCTTCATAAGAAAAAGCATCCTTTCCTCTTTTGTATTTATCTTGGTGACTTTTCATATTCTTCAAAGTGTTACTTCATGGAAAAATGCACCATACCCTCTTTTGTCTTCACATGGTGACTCTTATAATTCCTCAAGATGACTCTTCTTGAAAAAATACATCCCATTCCTCTTTCATCTTTTACCCCATGACACTTTGACTTCTCCATGGGCCCTGTTTTGACTTATATGCAACTAAAAATATATTCATTAATATTAAATAAATATTAACACACATTAGCCAAGATATGAATATTAAAAACACCATTAAATGCAATGGGGCCTTTATCACCAATAATGCTAGACCTTTGACATCAATGACAATATTTCTAACAATATCCTCCTTTGTTATATATAGCAACCTCAAACTGAAACTACCACATCTTGAAACCTACACATACTACCATCTGAAAAACATACCATAACTCCCCCTTATTGTAGAAACATGTACCTATTCTTGCACCTATTTCTACACCTATACTTGTACCTATACCTATTTTTGTTCTTTTCCCCCTTTGACATCAATGGAAAAGGGCCTACCTAGAGCTAACACTTAACTCCCCCTTAACTGATGTTAAAAATCAATGACAAGAAGTAAAATAAATTACTCCCAACTTCTCTCAAAGATACTAAAATGTGCCTTTTGGTAGTTCCATTGTGAAAATATCTACAATCTGCTATGTAGTACTGATATATTCCATCTTAACTTGTTGATCTAAAACTTTCTCTCTCAAGAAGTGATATCTAATGGGAATATGTTTTGTTCTTAAATGCATCACTAGATTCCTAAAAATATTAATAGCACTTGTGTTGTCACAAAAAATATAAATAGGTTCATCATATTTTACTTTGATATCTTCCAAAGTTTGCTTCATCCAAAAAAATCTAGTACAACACAATACTACTACAATATATTCTGCTTTAACTGTAGAAAGTGATACTGAATTCTACTTTTTGCTTAGCCATGATACTAATCTATCACCAAGGAAGAAATCTCCTCTACTTGTACTTTTTATTTCATCCAAGCAACCTACCCAATCTAAATTTATATAAGAAACTAAAGTTAAATCTCTACCTATGGGATATCGCAATCCATAATCTAATATCTGCTTGATATATATAAATATTCTCTTCACCAACTGAACATGACTATCTTTTGGAGCTGACTGATATCTTGCAACCATACCTACTGCATGCATGATGTCTGGCCTTAATGCTATCAACTATAAAATACTAACAATCATATATCTATACAAATATTGATGTGTAATAAGTGAATCTTCATCCTTGCTCATTTTATTTCCTATACACATTGGTGTGCCAAGTGGTGCACAATCCTCAAAACCAAATTTAGTCAACATTTCCTTGGCATATTTAGTTTGAGATATAAAAATTCCTTTATCTAACTGAAATATTTACCACCCTAATAAAAATGACAATTCTCCAAGCATAGACATCTCAAATTCTATTTACATATTATAAAAAAATTCTTTTGTCATCTTTTCAATGTTTCCTCTAAAAATGATGTCATCAACATATACCACAACAATCAATTGATGCTCACCTTCTTTTTGGATGTAGAGATTACTGTTAGCAAATCCTCTCTTAAAACCTTGATCTTATAGGTACTTATCAAGTCTTTCATACCAAGCTCTAGGAGCTTATTTCAATAAATACAATGTTTTCTTCAATCTGCATACATGGATACTAATATTTGAGAGAATAAATCTCTTAGGTTGCTCTATGTAGACCTTTTCTTCTAGATTCCCATTTAGGAAGGTAGATTTGACATCTATCTAAAACACTTTGAAATTTTTAAACACTACATATGCAAGAAACATTTTAGTAGCCTCTAGCCTTGCCACTAATACAAAAGTTTCTTCAAAATCTATTCCCTCAATCTAAGCATGTCCTTTACAAACTAATCTTTCTTTATTCCTGGTCACTTCTCCATTTTAATTCAACTTATTTCTATAAACTCATTTTGTTCCTCTCATATTGTGATCTTTTGGTCTAGGCACTAATTCCCAAGTATCATTATTATCTATATAATTTATTTCTTCATCCATAGCCTTAACCCAATGCTTATCATGTCTATCTTTTGAAAAAGTTCTAAGCTGAATTTTGGATAACAAAGAGAAACTAACTTGCTTAGATTCACTTAATATCATTCTTCTGGTACAAATTCCTTCATTTATGTCCCTAATGATGTCACTTTCATTGTGATTTCTTTTAACATATTTTAATGGAGTTTTGGTGTCCTTTTTCTCCTTCTTCTCATCTTCATCTGATTTTTCAAAATCTTCCTCTTCAATGATTTTAGGAATGTCTACTAGATCATTGATTATTTATGTTCCATCTTCTTCTATCTTGACACTTGCACTTTCAACAATTTTCTTGGTTCTTTTTTTATAATATTTATAATCTTTACTTTTGAAATAATAACCAAGAAATATACCTTCATCTATTCTAGATTCAAACTTCCCAAGTTTTTTATCAGTTTTCTTTATGAATAATCTACTATCAAAAACTTTGAAATAATCAATTATTGCTAATTTATCTTTCCATAGCTCATAAGGAGTATTATCACTATTGACTCTCAATAATTCTCTATTCTGAATATGCACTATTGTAGAAACTACCTCTCTCGAATATTTATCTAGTATCTTAGATTCATTTAGCATTGTCCTCACCATCTCCTAAATTTTTATGTTTCTCTTCTCAACTACTCCATTTTTCTATGGAGTTCTAGATATTGAATAATGTCTCTTTATTCCATGGTCTTCACAAAACTCAATAAATTGATCTGACATGAATTTTTCTCCTTGATCTTATTTTAGACATTTAATCTTCAAACTGGTTTCATTCTCAACTAATTCTTTGAATGCTTTGAAATGTCTGAAAGCTTCTAAATTTTTATTTAAAAACATTACCCAAGTCATACATGAAAAATTATCAATAAACAACATGAAATATTTCTCACCTTGAGTACTTTGAGTTCTCACAGGTCTACATAGATCAGTGTGAATAATATCTAATATCTAAGTGGTTGAGTACTTTTTTGTTTTGAACCACCTTCTAGCTTGCTTCCCATGTTGACAAGGTCCACAAAGCATGTCATATGGCTTTGTAATCTTTGGAACATTTTTGATTGCTTGCTTTTTGTTGATGTTGACAACATTTTCAAAATTTATGTGACTCATTCTCCTGTGCCATAGCTAACTTTATTCAATCTAACTCAAATAATAGCTTTGACCTTTGATGTCTTATAATATATACAAATTATTATTTGTTCTCTGAGCATTCACAATCAACACATTTGAATCTTCTCTCCTAATTTCACAACCTTCTACATAAAACCTTAGTGTGTCCCTCTGATCACACATTTAACTTACACTCAAAATATTATTCTTAATACCTTCTACATATAAAACATTTTTAGTTTTTGTTCTACCATTATCCAAACTTAGTGTACCTTTTCCAACAATTTTGGCAGTAGTATTATCTCTAAATTTCATTGTGCCACCATTGATCTTCTTCAAGGTTATGAACTTGCTTTTGTCTCCTATCATGTGCCTCAAACATCCACTATCAATTAACCATGTATTTTTTTCATTTCTTGCAGGCAAAGCTATCTATACCAACATAGATTTTTTAGGTTGTTTCTTCTACCATGAGCTTGTCTAAACTTTCTTCTTGATGAATGGAGCCTTAAAACTCTAGTCCTTCTTGACTGACTCAAACACACTTCTATAGTACTAGGATATGTGTCTAAAGTTGTTACACTTGTAACATATTATGGCCTCTTCATTAAATACTGATAGAGGACCAAAAGAGTTGTGGCTTTTGCTTGACTCTGCATGACTTTCCTTCTCCTTATTTATAAAATTGTTATCCCTTTTTTGACATTCTATTTTATTATGACTATATCCATTACAATAAAAACAATAACCATAAAAATAGGTCCTATTTGTGTATCTCTAACCTAATTGCCTTTTGTAGATGTTTTCCCTCCAGTCTTCTTTATTTGAGATGTCCTCTATATTTTTAACTTCTTCCCTTTTTATTTCTTATTTTTTAAGAGACTTAGCATGGCTCTTTCCTTTTTCCTTGTCTGTGAAAGTAGTGGCCTCCCCTTTCTCTTTTTCAAATCCAATACCTATATTATCTAACATTGATCTTTGATTTTTTAATATCTTATTCAACATATTAGTGTTATTCTCAAATTTTGAATCATTGGTTGCTCTATCATTGATTGCTTTATTTATTTTCTCAAGATCTACTTTTAAAAAAGTAATTTCAATAACATACCTTTCACATTATTTACTTACTATTTTCAATTATGCCATTAGATCTTCTTCATTCTTCTTGGATTATTTAAATGTGCTTGTAGATCTTCAATTATTTCCCTTGACTCCTTTTCATTTTTCTCAATCTAAATATTTAATCTTTGATTATTCTTTTCAAGATATTTTAACTCTTATAAGGCACAAACAAGTTCTCCTTCCAAATTCACTTTGGATTCTTCTTTATAATCTATACTTTTTCTTGTAGAGGCATATTTATTTATGGCCATCAATAAAATCTCTTCTTCTTTTGAATCACTGACTCCACTATCTTTAGCTGAGCTAGGATCTTTAGAATATAAACTCTTATTCTCAAATCCTTTTTTGAATTTTCCTTTGAAATTCTTATTGTATGTAGACTTTCCTTATTCATTTTCATCATTACCCTTATCTAGGCACTTAGCTCCAAAATTTCCAATCTTTCCACAATTAAAACATTTGAAAGGTAATTTTCGTTGATATTTACTTGTGCCCTTTTTTGGCTTGCAAATGAATAGAGCTTCATTGGCATCTTCATCATCATTATAACTGTCACTTGATTATTGAATCTTATCCTTATCTTTCTTTGATGTCTTGAAAGTAGATTCTCTCTTTAATGGTTTCTCTTGTTCGATCTACATCTCATATTCTATAATAATACCATGTAGCTCATCCATCTTTATCTTAGCTAAATTCTTCATCTCTTCAATTGCTAAAACTTTTGCATCATATCTCAATGGTAGATATCTCAAAAAAATTTGGACCATAATTGATTCTTCTAACTTTTCTCCAAGACCTTGAATTTGATTAACTATTTGATCAACCCACAAAAGATAACTTGCTATATTTTGTTCCTCTTCCATCTTCAAACTCTCAAACTATCTTCTGAAAGTCTAAAGCTTGGCTTGCTAAACCTTTCCATCACCTTTGTAAATATTCTAAAGTTTTACCCAAGTTTCATGAGAATATTTACATTGCATAACTTTAACAAATTTTGATTCACATAAACCATATAAAATAACATTTAAAGCTTTAGCATTATTTTCACTTGCCTTCTTTTCTATTGGAGTAGTTACAAGTGTTTGTGGCTCTTCATATTCCTCTACCACTGCTTTATAGCCATATGTCAAATCTAAGGGCCATCAAATAAGTCTTCATCTTTATGATCCAAAAAACATAATTTGTTCCATCAAACAAAGGTACCTTATTTGTAGAAAAACCTTCATGTGATCTGGACATCATGCTTTTCTGATCTACCTTCAAGCTATAAAACTTTTTCAAAGGAACCTACTCTGATACCAATTGTTAAGCATGAAATATACTAAGAGGGGGATGAATCAGTATATTATATATCTTATTTCTTAATCAAATTCCTTTTCTTTAACCACTTAACCACACATTCAAGATATGAAATAAAATTGAAACTATAATATGCGCCACACGAGAGAGAGAGAGAGAGAGAGAGAGTGACCATATTTTTACATGGAAACCCAAAGTGAAAATACCATGAAGAACAATCTCAAGTATATGAATGAGCACCAACTTAAATTATAAAATTCACAATCACCAACTTGTAGGAGCACCAACCCCTTTATTGAGCACCAACACAGTAACTATTTGTGAGCACTAACCCATAGGAGCACTAACCCTTTATAAATATTTGTGAGCACCAACCTCTCTTGTGTATAAAACAAAACTATCTCTCAATGTTGCTTACTCAACAAATAATATAACTCTATAATATCTCCTAATTTTCTCTCTTTGAAATCAAATACAAACCATGAAATATCTTGCATATTACAAATGGCTTCTCAAGCCTTTATTTATAGTTTTCCAAATGACCTTTGGAGTTTACCCTTTATGACCCTTCAATCCTCATGGAAAATGGTGCCAAACTTGCATGACCCTTTGTACCCTTGCATTTAAAAAGTCATAGGGTGACCCTTCATAAGCAAAAGTGTCCTTTCCTCTTTTGTCTTTATCTTAGTGACTTTTTCATATTCCTCAAAGTCTCATTTTATAGAAAAATGCACAATACCCTCTTTTGTCTTCACATGGTGACTCTTAGAATTCCTCAAAATGACTCTTCATGAGAAAATATGTCTCATTCCTCTTTTGTATTTTACCCCATGACTCTTTGACTTCTCTATGGGCCCTCTTTTGACTTATATGCAATTAAAAATATATTCATTAATATTAAATAAATATTACCACACATTATCCAAGATATGAATATTAAAAAAACCATTAAATGTAATGGGGCCTTTATCACCAATAATGTTAGACCTTTGACATAAAAGATAATATTTCCAAAGGAGTTGCATAAGAATACATAGAGGTTAGCTCACCAGATGTTTAACCATTTTTATATTATGTTTTGGTTTATGATTAAAAGGTATAATAACCAAGAAGAAAGTATGAATAAAACTATTCTCAATAAGCCCAATTAATTGAAAACTCAGATAAATGAATATTCTAAATTAAAATGCTCAGTTATGTTAAATATTTAAATTATATTCAAAATATTAGTTTGATTACATAAACACTATGAAGAAATAATTAGCTTATCTGAAAATGCATATGCATATCTGAGAAGTACATAGGTGTAAATAGGTAAGAACAAGATCAAGGTCTAGTTTTTAGATTCTATAAATATTGTTTCTAAAGGCCTAAATGCATGCATCAACCTTGAGACACTTGTATTGACATCGATGTAATAATATCAACAAAAATTTCTTGTATAAAATATTCACTATTTAAAGTGAACATTTGGAGCTTTTTAGTTTTTTTGTTGCCTTTCTGCTGATATATTTAGTTGGGAAAATAGGATGTCTATGATTGTTTATAAATCAAATCCTACCTCTTCATCTTAGGTCTCCATACCTTGCCAAAAATGGGCTAGTGGGCTCACAACTTCAAACTAACCTCTGTATACACATAATATTTTCAAACTTTTATCAAATACGAATGCTTTACATCTTGAAAGAACCCATTAAGATTCAATCTCTTTGAGTGCATGCCCTAAGGATTACATTGGGAAAGGGGTGGGTAGACCTTTGGTGTTTTTTAGGATTGTAGTCCTTTATTAACACATTATTACCAATCCAACCAGCTCTTAAAACCATTCCCTAAGTTATTACTCCTCTCTCGCACACTCCTCCAATATTTTCATCTTTCCATCTTCCTTTTCTTGCCTTAATTCCATTTTAAACTATCAGTTTTATTAGGTATACCATGGCTAACCCTGTATAGTTTAAGGTATTTTTCACTTTTTGGGTTTGTTAGCCTTACGACTGACCTAGCTTAGACCTAGTGAATTATTCCCAAAAACACACTAGGTCGACCATGGTTGACCATATATAAATGACATTTTTGAGAGGATTTAGGGCAAGATCTACCTATAAATACAAGATCATTTTTTCATTATTTAATATATGCAACTAAGAGTTATTATTCACTCATGTTTCTTCATGATTTGTTCTTCCACCATTCTACTTGAGGAGACTTAGCTTAGGGTTTCTACTTCAAGAATCTAGTCTTGTGGATAAGTCTTGGATGTTTTGCCTTTTTTAGTGATCCTTACAACCAAAACAACCTCTTACAAATCCCCTTTATCCAAGGGATAAATTGAGTGTCAAGGGGTTCAAATTCATGTAAGTATATTTTAACTTTATTTTCCTCTCTTTATTAGATAGAAGTAGCATAAGTGTTGGCTCAAATAATATTAATCTTCATATTCCATGTATTAGGGTCTTACTCATTCTTAGATTAATTAATATTCTATTATACATGTTTTTATTTCTTTACTAACCCCTTTATGATGTCACAAGCTTTCATGTGCACTGGATTAAATTTACTTTCTTGTTTATTAGCATAGGTGAAATATCAAACCTCAAGACTCTTTTAGGGTTGTTGCATGATTATGTTAGACTATAGTCTTTGAAACTCTATCTCACATGGTGTATTATGATAAGTGATCCCCTGATCAGGTCTAGTAGATCCCCATATTGGTCGTGTTCCCTCTTAACAAATGTATTCCTAATTAGAAATGTAGGTATGTTATATCTTCTCTAAGCCAAAATTGATTTATAGACATGATGTATTTCTAATTGCATACATTCTAGTGAACCTAATTTGAAAATAACCCTTGCAATATTTATTTCACTTTCTTTCATTCTTTTTAACATTCTTTTTATCATATATTTATCATACTGGATTAACTCTATCGACCCAGTTCTAATCTTTATGCACAAGTTTTTAAGAAAAAGAAACTAGATCAACTTATATGACCTAATATAGGTTTCTAAACTTCCATTTTAGGCTACTAGGTTAACCTATTTGAACTTCTACACTTTTAAGCATCCAAAAAACATACTAGGTTGACCCTAGTCGACCCTGTACATTTTTAGGCTTCTATAAAAGGTCCCTACACATCTTGATTGACCCAGTTGACCTAATTAGTATGTTTCATTATCATTTTTCAAGGTTCTTGATCAATAGTCTTCCTCCTTTACATATTTAATCCACCAAGATTCCTTTTTATCTCTTTGTCTCTTTCTTTTACTATCTTTCCTTTCACAGTTTGTAGTCTTCAAAACTACCCATGCACAGTCAACTAGATCGACCCTGTCAACTTAGTTTTATGTTCTATATGCCATCTAAAATAACTAGGTCAACCCTAGCCAACCCTCTACATTTTCAAACCTTGATTCCATAGTACAAGATTTACCCTATTAACCCTATTCTATATACCATGTTTCAAGTTGGAATTAATATTTATATGCTAGTAATTAGTTCACACCTTTATTTTCTTATTGTTTGCATGCTTAAAATAGTTCACATAGTCTAATTAAGGGGTTTTTAATTAAATATTTATTTTCACTATTTCTATTTTATGCACACATAGCCAAATCACATAATCTAAACAAACACTTTCACATTTGTCTACCCAAGGCCAACCTACTTATATTTTATCACCAAGGGGGGAGGCAACTTGATACTCTAGTCAAGTATAAAGCATGGTTAATAGTATATATTAGTTAAAAACCCAACACCCTTATCAATACGGTGTGTGAAGTGAGGTGGTAGGCCCCAATATCAAGCTTGTATCATACTATAGTCCCTTTCATCCCAAACTACTTAAAAATATCCTTAGATTTCTATCTAGTTCCTTGCTTTACAACCAACTTCCCATCACATTTAAAAACATTTTTTTAATAATCTAATAAAACATCTTAGGTTGACCAATTAGTTAGCTCTTTAATTTTCAAGTTTATTTTTTGCTCTTTACTTAATTATGTGTGCAAAAAATTGCATTAGCCAACATTAGTGCAAGGTTTTATTTTATGTACCTCAATTGGATTGGCCAACATTGATCCAATTGACTAATCATTTCCCTTTAGCTCTTAATTTCCTGGATTAGCTACAAAAATTGTCTTATTTTAGTTCATAAATTGTTATCAACCTTTTCTTTTTCCCTATCTGCTATACTAGGTCAACCTAGTCAACCCTATACCTTTTTCAACTCCTATCCACTATATTAGATAGATGCAATCAACCCTATATAATTTTTAAATCCTTTTACCTCTTTTACTAGTCTCTGTGCATTATACTAGATTGACCCAGTTGACATTGTATAGTTTACAGACTTTATTTTCTGTGTTGGGTTGACCTAGTCAACCCTATACTATTTTTTATTTTTCTTGTTCATCAATATAGTTCCCTATTTCTCCAAATTTACATTTTGTTCCTCTCTCTTTAGTCAAAATGAAGTCTCCTATCAAAATATTCTTGTATATCTTGAATCCATTTAGATACTATATGGGATGTTCATTTATCCCTCTCTTTTCCTCCCAAGAGCACCATCACTCTTGGGTCACTTCTTCTCCTCCTTCATCCATGACCTATACATGGTGAAAATAACACCTCAAGATGAAGTTGATGGATCTGATCCCTTCCTTACTTATCAAGATACTTCTCATCTTCAAAAAATTTAAACTAATGTGGGAGTTATTGATACAATTTTACTTAACAATCTCACTAATAATCCTCCCCCTAACACCAATTTGGGGAGTGCTCCTATAAACACCAACCCACCTCCCAATACAACCCAAACTTTAGCCCAAGTTATCCAAAAAATGAACATTATGCAAAATTCTAACACCCATAAAATGATGCAACTTTAACAACATCTAATCAATGTAGTTAATCAACCTCCAACTATGTATCCTCAAGTTAATCCCAAGTTCATTCTTCCACCTCTTAGGGATGCCTCGGGAAATGTTATTCCTCAACCCATAATGAATTAAAATATGATTCAAATTATTCAAAATGAGCCTTTATCTCTCTTTATTGAATCCATTAATATCTCCAACTATCAAATATGATGGGACTAAATACCCTGCTTCATTTCTCAAATCCTTTGACAACCTTTACAAAGAGTGGATCCAAACTAATACCTTTGACACAACTAAACTCTTAATGACAAATTTTAATGGTGATGTGTTATAATGGTATAATAAACTTCCCCAACATTCTATTTGGCAACTTTAATATTTGGTTAATCTTTTGATTTAATAGTTTCAACAAAATGATCTTCCCAAAAATTGTCTTAGCCACTTTATCAATGCTAAGTAATCTCCTACTAAATCAGTTCATGAATTTAACAAAAGAAGGAAATATTTAGCTCACAAATCTTACCATAACATGATTGATGATAACTTATTTAAACTCTTTATCACATCTTTAACTCCCACTCTCTAATATAAGGTTTGAACCTTTGCTCCCCAAACACTTAATGAAGCTCTTGATCAAGATAAGCGTCAAGACTTTCTTATAAATAAATTTGAACCTAATCCTAAACTCTTTAAATGATCTTTCCAAACATATAATTATATCAATATTAATACTCCTCAAACCAAACAAAGAGTTACCAAAATCAATATTCCTTCACCTTATAATACACCTCTTTTGGTTGAGTAAATGAAATAATTTTTACCACCCTTAAAACTATTCATCTATACCAATGCTCATCCTAAGTGGTATGACCCTAATCTATTTTGTTTGTTCCATGCCAAAATTAGGCATTCTCATGAATCTTATAAATTTCTCACTAAATTTTTTATCTCTTATGTGCTTGGTGATTCATTCAACCATTGAGTTATGATCAATCTTCATCATCAAGAATACTTTACTTCCTTTCAAAAATAATAAACTTCTACTTCTAACAATCAAAAATCCTCTTCAAATAATTAATTAAATTATAAATATGTTTGTACCATTGATGTTGATTATGACCAATATTTTAACAATTCTCAATATATCAACACTACTAAGGTTAATTATCATCGTAAACTAGCTCACAAATATCATGTTACCAAACTTAAAAATCCATCTTTGGAGGAACAAATTCTTAAAGATACTAATACTAAAAATTCTAATTCATAAGTACCTAAGGAAAAAATCCCTCCCAATCCTCCAACCACATCTATTCCTCCAAAGTCTAATTTACCTCCTAAACCTCATGCTATTTATTCTAAATCTCATTGGAACTTTCTTGAAGAACTCAACTTTATGCCTTGTAAGATTCCACTTGTAGAGTTGGTTCACACTTCACCCTATCATCATAAATTCCCATTAGATTATTTTGAATGGGTCTCTAACATTATTCCCATTTGGAATAAAGTCACTATGGTTATTTTCATTTGTATTGATTTTTGTAATCTTAATCTTTTTTGTCCTAAGGACAACTTCCCCTTACCTTCAATAGATGTCATTGTTGATTCCACAATTGGTTACAAAATGTTATCTCTTATGGATGGTTTTTTAGTATATAATTAAATTCATATTTCCCCCAAGGACCAACATAATATTACTTTCATCATGGAATGGGGCACCTATTGCTATGTCAAAATGCCCTTCGGCCTCAAAAATGCTAGAGCCACTTACCAATGAGCAATGATTCACATTTTTCATGATATCATTCATAAAATTGTTGAAACCTATGTGGATGATATTATTTATAAATCTAAACATCATAAGAATCATCTTTCTAATCTCTCTATCATCTTTGACCATCTCCTTAAATATAAAGTTAGACTTAATCTTTACAAATGTGTCTTTAGAGTCACATCTAAAAAATTGTTACGATTATTGGTCTCTCTTCATGGCATTGATGTTGATCCTACCAAAATTAGTTCCATCATTGACATGCCTATTCCTCATTATATTCCCAAAAATTTTAATTATTTAGGAAATCTTGGGGAAATTAGATGATTCATCCCCCAAATGCCATATCAAATTCACTCTGTTAATTCCCTTTTCAAGAAAGGTACTACTTTAGAATAGACAGATCTATGTCATAAACATTTTGATAACATGAAAAAGTCTTTGCTTAATCCACCCATACTTCATGCTCCTTCTAATGATAAACCCTTGATTATATATACTTATCCACACCTATTTTAGTTGGGGAAATGCTTTCCCAACACGATGACATCGGAAGAGAGTACGTTATCTACTACATTAGTTAAGGCCTCATCAGCTATGAGACATGTTATACTAAAATTGAGCGTGACTACCTCGCCATCTATTTTTTAGCTAAAAATCTTAATCACTATATGCTTTACCAAAATATTTATGCCATTTTTCATTCTAACCCCTTTCATCATTCCTTCTCCAAAACCTTTCTTCTTGAAGATATAATTGGAAAATGTATGGTCCTACTTATGGAATATGATCTCTACATCATCACTCAAAAAGTTGTTAAAGGGAAAGTCATAGCTGATCAACTTGACACAAATCCCATTACATCCACTTCTTCCCTTCAAGATGATCTTCTAGATGACAATATCCTTTACTTTGAAGATCTTGATCAAGATATTTCTCTCAAAGATTACTTTTATATCTTTACCACTGATCTTGAATCCAATCAATTTGATGACTCTTCCACTCCCTCTAGTACTAATAAAATAAAACTAGCTATGAGGGAGCTCCCTAAAATTAATGTTGACTTGCATGAGGATACTTAGACCCTTAACTTTGATGGTGCTAAATTCCTTCAATAATCTAGGGTAAGTTGCATTCTCATGAGTCCTCTTGGCAAGATCATTCCTTTAGCTTTTTTCTTCACCTTTGATTTCACCAATAATATGTTCAAGTATGAATATTTTATCTTAGGCATGAGAGTTTCTCTTGATTTAGACATCTAATACTTTCATGCTTTAGGTGATTCTAAACTTATTTGTTATCAAGTTAGTGTTGATTATCAATGTAAAAGTGAGAACCTTATTATATATCATCAAATTGAAACCACTCTTGATAAGGATTTTATCTCTTTCACTATTGAGCCTATTCCTAAAGATCATAACTCCATTACTAATTCTCTTGCCTCATTATCATCTCTCTTTCATCCTCATCAAGTTCTTTCTAATCCTTCTTTTATTATACAAATCATAAAATCCCCATTTTTAACTCAACCACCAGATTCATTTATCTACCACATTGAGTCTATTACCATTTGAAAAATACCTTGGTATCAAGATATCATTCAATTCTTATAACACCAAACTTATCAACCTAATTTATATTCTCATAAAAATAAATGTAGTCATAAACAAGATTTCAAGTATATATTTCAACACATCTTTTATTATCACAATGCTAAAGGTACTTTGCTCTATTATTTTATGCAAGATGAGGTCCTTCCTCTTCTTGAACAAGCACATGGGGGAATTTTTGGTGGTCACTGTAGAAGACATGTTATAGCATGCAAATGCCTACATAAGGGTTAATTTTGGCCTACTCTTGAAAAGGATGCAATTGAATATGCTAAAAAGTGTAATCCTTCTCAGCTTCATGATGATCTAATCCATTCACCTCTAGTCAAACTTCAAACTATCAAATCTCATTGGCCATTTTCTACTTGGGTATTTTATCTCATTAGTAAACTTCCTCGCTCCCATGATGGACACGTCTTTATCATTACCACTACCAAATATTTTACCAAGTGGTTTAAATCCATACTCCTTGTTAATGTCACTAGTCATACCATTTCTAAATTTATTCTTAATAAAATTATCTACCACTTTGGCATTCCCCATACCACCATTTTATACAATGGTGGTAACTTCAAAAAAAACATGTTAAACAAATTTTCAATAAATTCAAGATTATTCACAAATTTTCTTCACCTTATCATCTACAATACAATGGCCAAGTTGGGGCAACTAATAAAATTATCCAAAATACAATTCATGAAACCTACATGGATTGGCATCTTTATCTTTACCCTAGACTTTGGGCCTATCAGACTAGCATACATATTTCTACTGAGTTAACTCTATTTTCTCTAGTCTATGGTTTTGAGTCAATTTTTATTTTAGAAATTGAGCTTCCCTCTCTTCATATATTATTTCTAATGAATAATTGTGTGAATCTCATCTTCATGCCCTTTATCTACTTGATGAACATCATCTTTCCACCATACAACATAACAACTAATACAAGGCTCACATTATTAGACAACATAAAAAACGTGTTAAAGTCCACACTTTTAATGTTGGTGATCTTGTCCTTAAATTATACTACACCCATGATAAAGAAGGTAAATACACCAAAAAATGGAGGGATCCATATTTAGTTAAAAATATTCTTGATCCAAGCACCTACCACCTTCAAACTAATGAAGGACAAGTTTTCAAAGAGCCCACCAATGTACAACTCTTTAAAAATTACTTTGCCTAAACATTTTCTTCTTGTCATGCTTCCTATCTACATATATCTAACACTTTTTTCAAGTTACTTAAGCATGGGTCTTTCCCTCTGTAGTGATTTTCTTCCTTTCACAAACCTTTAGTCTTCCCTTTTGGTCTTTTGGTTTCTTACTGTGTCATAGTCTTACTTATCTTCTTGTATTTTCTCTTATTTCTTGCACCCCTTAGGTTTTTATTTTATGAGTTTCTTCGTAAGACCACAGATAACACCTGGTATTCCTCACAAAACCACCATCTTTTACTTATTTCTCACATACTTTTAGCTTGGCAATTTTGTTTTGGCATCCCTTGGGTTTCTCTTTTGTGAGTTGTTTTGTAAGACTGCAGATAAGACCCAATGTCCCTCACAAAACTACCATATCTTCACTTTATATTTTCCTTATTTTATGTATTCATAGTGTAAGTCCATGGATAGGACGTAGTCTTCCTCATAAAATAATCATCTTTTCATGTTTTATATCATCCTTGTTCTCAAAATTTAGCTTTTGCTTCTTTTTTTAGATGGAATTTGCACAAAAATCTATGTTAGCATGTTTTCCTCCATTTCCCTCATTATCATGATAAGTAATCACACTTTACTGTCATTTTATCCCTCTTTTCCCTTTATCACATTTTTTTGCAATTTAAAGCAATTCAAATTATTTTCTGTCATTCCTCTTGATTTCCCCTTCATTTCATCTCCATATTGGATAAAACAAGGTAAAAATCAAGATAGCACTTTTATTTCACCTAGATTTACAAGACTTTAAAACCCTATGCTCTTTAAAGTTTCTCTCTCTTATAAATCATGTACCAAGTGTTCAAATGAAATTCATCTTTAACACCCATATTTGGTCTTCCAAATCCATATGGAGGAGGAATAGAAAATTCAATAAAAAAAATTAAAATCCAAATCATTTAAAACAAAAGGAAATGATATATAAATGGAAATATACAAATCTCAAAACTCAAAATCACACCAAAATACATGATTATAAGAACATCTCATGTCTATAATTGAAGCTCAAACTCCATATTTGGCCTCACATAGAGCCAAGGTCCTTTCGGGTGTGATATGCTAGTAGATTAGAATAGGGGATTTCAAAAAACTATATGGTGTTACCTACTTTCTCATGCAAGTACCCAATTTCATAGTATACTGATATCTCTATAAGGGGTCGTAAAGAATGGGTAAAATGTTGTGTGAAGGTAGGTCCATTTTACTTTCCATGCATATAGCCTTCTTGGGATGATATATATACTCCATTTGTTGACCTAAGACTTTTGTAGCTAAGAGAAGTTATTCATAGTCCTTAAGGTTGAAAGTCATCTTTTTTTGAAAAACTTAATATGACTATCTTGACTTCAATAAAGAGTTCCTATACCTTGGTTTTTCCTTCATTCTCCCCTCCACCCATTTCTTCCCCCCCCCTCGATAGACAAATTGTGATTCCAAATCTATTTTCCCTTATTCTTTAATTCCTTTTTCTTCATCTTTTAAAAAACATGCTAGCACTACTTTATTTCAATTTTATCTATCCTTTAAGTGAAACAACATGTTTTAGCAACTATGGATTCTTCTTTCTTTTTTACCATGACTTACACTTATACACTTAATTTACTTTCCTTTTACTATTTGTCATAGTTTTACTATCTTGTTGTTATGAACACCTAAGTTTGTACCCTTTTTCCATTATTGAGTGAGGTTGGCTTGTTACTTCTCACTCGACAATGTTCTTTTCCCTTTTATGCACATTTTCTTTTTTCCATTATTAAGTTAGATGTGGATTGTTACTGCTCACTCATCAATGTTGTTTTACCATTTTGTTTCTTCTTTTTACCATTATTTTTTTTACCATCTTGTTTGACATGTATCCTTCGTTTGACTTGGTGAATTTTTCTTTCTTACTTAAGGATAGCTTGTTTGAGTTTTTCAATCTTTAGTAACCTTGAATTTTTGGTTACCCAATTTACTCTTGTTGTTTGACTTGGTCATTTAATCTAACATAGCACCTTTCACCCCATCTTGCCAAATTTCCCAAGTACATACCATCCTCATAGCACCAACTATTTTGTATTTTTTTGTATTTGTTTATTTTTCCTCCTTAGTTTTGTATTCTTAGGTTTTTCAAAAGTAATCTTTGTACCCTACACAATCAAAACTAATAACACAGCAAACAACCATCCCATGATAAAGATAAGTTAAGGTACACATTGCATTTAATTTTTAGTTATTTCTCTTTTAGTCATTTAATATTAGTTATTTTTTATTTAAAATATTGAAATTATTTTTTAGCATTAGCATTGTGTGTTACTATGTTCTTTCTCAAAGAACCATCCCATGTTACACCTTAGTGGCACATGATGAGATTCAAGTGGGGCATATGTATACACATAATATTTTCAAACTTTTATCAAATATAGATGGTTTACATATTATAGGAACCTGTTAAGACTCAATCTCTTTGAGTGCATGACCTAAAGGGTGTACTAATAAAGGGGTGGGAAAACCATTGGTGTTTCATAGGATTGTTGTCCCTTTTGCCACATTATTACCATTCCAACTAGCTCTTAAAACCATTCCCTAAGCCATTACTCTTCCCTTGCACACTCCTCTAGTATTTTCCTCTTTCCATCCTATTTTTATTGCCTTAATTCCATTTTAGACTATCTATTGTACTAGGTTGACCATGGCTGACCCTATATAGTTTAGGGTATTTTTCACTTTCTAGTTTTATTAACCTTACAACTGACCTAATTCAGACCTAGTGAATTTCCCAAAAACATATTGGGTCAACCATGGTCGATCATGTATAGCCAACATTTTTAGGAGGATTTAGGGAAAGATACACCTATAAATACAATATAATTTCATCATTATTCAATACATGCAATCAAGAGTTATTATTCACTCACTCTTGTTCACAATCTGCTCTTCCACCATTCTACTTGAGGAGACTCATCTTAGGGTTTCTACTTGGAAAATATATTCTTGTGGATAAGTCTTGGATGACTTGGATTTTCTTAGTGATCCTTAAAAACCACAACAACCTCTTTAAAATCCCCTTTATCTAAGGGAGAGATCAAATCTCGATGAGTTCACATTTAGGTAAGTATATTCTAACTTTATTCTCTCTTTAGTATATAGAAGTAGCATAAGTGTTGGCTCAAATAATATTTCTCTTCATATTACATGTATTAGGGTTTTACTCATACTTATATTAATTGAGAATATCTTATACATGTTTTTATTTCTTTATTAACCCCTTTATTGTGCCACAAGCTTTGGTGTGCACTAGATTAGATTTACTTTCTCATTTATTAGCATAGGTAAAATATCAAACCTTAGGAATATTTTAGGTTTGTTTCATGATTGTGTTATATTGTAGGCTTTCAAACCCTACCTTGTATGGTGTATTATGATAATTTATCCCCTAAACAGGTCTAGTATATCCCCATATTGGTCATGTTCCCACTTAATAAATGTATTCCCAGTCGGAAGTGTAGGTATGCTCTATCTTCTTTGAGCTAGGATTGGTTTATAGATATGATGAATTTTTGATTTCATACAACATCAATTTCCCCTCTATTAATGAGTGTTTCCAATATATTCAATACTCCAAGGAGGGCATTATACATATGTAGTTAATCCTAGGAGTTGGATTATGTGTGTAAAAGGGTGCAATATACTATATGCAAGGGCATGTAATGATCTAGCTTTTAAATTGATAAATATTTCTCATGGGTTTTTATTTAAGTGATTAAAATTCCTATGACTAATATGAAAATAGGTAATAAAAGGCTAATATAACTTAGTTGTGCAATTGATTGATTAGGCTTGAATAGGTGTTTGCTTTGTATTTTTATATATGAATAATAAGTAGTCTTATATTTTTATTTATATCACACCTTTCTAAAATATTTCATGGAAGGGTTAAATGAAAAAAATGGGCCAAACCATAGGATTTGAAATATTTTCAAATTATATGACTTTTGAGGACTAGACACTTGATAATAATTTGGGTATTTATGTCGATGTAAGCATTTTTATGTGGGACACAAGTGTTTGACATGATAATAAGCTATTGAGGATATGAAATTGACAATTAAGGATATATATCAAGTTTTATGATTTATATATAGTGCAAGAGATATGGGTCACAATAAATTATAGGGTCATACCATAAGATAAACAATTAGGCACATTGAGATGGAAAATGTGAGTCTTTCAACAAAAAGGAGGTTTAGAACTGAAAGATTGATCCCTGATAGGTATTATTCAAGTACACAAGACTGAGATTCTATATTTTAGTATCTACATTTTCTTAAGGCATTTAAGGATCCAACTAAATAAGTCCACATGGAATGTCACATCAATACAAAACCTATAAGTATATTATAAGTATAAATGGGATGTGATAAGAAGAGTACAAATCATAGGGGTGTTGACATAAGAAATGTATGCATTCATGACTTATTTATATTTATGTATCATTTCATTAATAAAATAAGAGTTTTTAATTAAAAATAATATGAAATATTTAGCATTGTGTTCATTAATTTTCTCATCCTTTAAAAATTTGAGATTTTGTAATTTAGCATCCAAGAGAGACATAATACTATCGACAATTTTGATAATATAAACCATGATGACAATCAATTAATGATCACATAAAATTATATGAACAATATGGATAATAAGGGTAAATAAACCCAAATATTAGAATCTAAAAAATGGATGAAATCAACAAACCCTAAATGAATGAGGGTTTTAAAAACCCTAGGTTGAATGGTCAAAAGAGTCAAGATTCACTATTTATGTTTAACCTAAATCTAGTTTTTACATAAAATAATGAATAAATTATTACATTGAATAGATCTAATAATGTGTCTATGAAAGTGAAAAATTCAAATCTTATCAATTTTCCAAGTAGCAGTAATAAGACAAAGTAATAAGCAACTAGGCTATGCAAAATAAATATAAAGGGATAAGGAATAATGACACCTTGTTATTGTTGTGAAATTATAGAAGTTTGGATCTAGAAATATGATAGTGTATACTAATTATGCATAATATTGGACTCTAATTTTACCCCTATATCATCCTTGATAGTTTTGTAGTGGTTAGATCCACACTACATGGTTTTTATATGTTCTACTAAATTTTTCATATATAGGGTTGTAAACCCCAATTTTTTTTCACTATTTTATTGCCTATTTTCTAATCTTCCTATACCTATGCTTGCTTGATTTGTCAAGTATAATGTGTTGAACTTATGATTCCTTATATTTTACCTAACTTGGCATTCAAAATAATAAATGGGTTATATAGTTAGGAAATGCCAAAGTGATGTTGTAAACTATGTATCCCACATGCTATAATTAGACCTCCATGTAGTTCTTAGTGAGAAAAAATGTAATAGCTCAAGCAAGGATTTTGAACCTCATCTTCCCCAAAAGTGATGATTCAACTACATGCAGGCTAAAACCTTCACATGATACAAGGTAATCAAGAGATACCAAGGTAAACAACTTCATTTAAGTGTGTGAGATATGACTCAATGAAACTCAACTTGAAGTATAAGGAATAAATAAGCTTCATGCTCTGATCTTCTCTATTTCTAAACATTGATATTATATTATGTTGGATGATCCCTTAATGATCCTAAATGATTTAGGATGAATTTTATGTATAGGTCACTAAAGGATAATATGGGGCATGTAATACAACTTTGTAAATGATAAGATATGATATTGAAGTGCAAGATCAACAGTAATGAGAAAAAGAACCCACAAAGGTAAAGGGGACATATCCATATAAAGTGTAGAACTTACTGAGATGGATTAGGTATAGAACTAACTTAGGATAAACATAGGCTTAGATATTGATGAAGATCATGAAAACAAATTATTTTAGTCCAATAATACCAATGAATAGATTATAACAAGTCTTAATGTGTTATTTTGATGCTCAATGGCCAAATATAGACCAATATAGGGTCAAATTAATCCTAAAAATATGAAAATATAAGTATGCAAATATTTAAAATTAGAGATAAGACACTATTGTAAACACCCAAATTTGGTAAAATCCCATCCTTCATGTCATTTATTGAAACTTTTTACATATACACTATTGACATCAAATAAGGTATCTATTAGTACATTTTACTTGGGTATTTTATGTTTGGGTTTGTATTCATTAATTTGATAGCTATTTTCTCATTTTTTTCATAGGGATACCCAATCCTAGTCTATTGTCCTTTTTGGAAAGTACACTATTGATAGATAGGAACAATATCATGGTCATGTCTGCTAGGAGTGGACTTGTCTAGGCATAATTTATGAAACTTATTTCAAGTTGTGTTTCATTTGAATCTTATTTTTGTCTATTGGGTCTTACTTAGGTCAAATTTTGTAGGCAAATAGGTCCCCTAATTCAAAGTTGAAAAATCTATAGCTACAAGGATATTCTAAGGAATTTTGGGATATTTCTCCTCACTCTCAAAACCTATTAAAATATTTTCATGTTCTATCTATAGATTTTATAAATCTAGATTCAAGGTTTTAAAAGCTTGAATTAACTTTTGTATGCTTATACCAAGGTCAAAATAGGATAAATCATCTAAAATTCCACACATACATGTAAGTCATAGAACTAAATTTGAGTTTGAGACCTCTTTAGAGTATTGTCAATGTAGTTCAATGATTGGTCATTCAACAAGGATTGGCCAAGGTCAGCCCAACTTAATATATTTTTTCTGACACACACCCCATTTAATATAAATTTTATTTGAGTGCATGAAACTAGGGTTTTTTCATTTGAGGTATTTTTCACTATATTCTAGATCTCAAATTGTGTCAAAAATCCTAATTAATTAAGGTTTGGGTATTACAATAATCATTTTTTTGTCATAGTCAACCAAGCTAAATCTATAGTCAATAGACTCAAGCAGCCTGCATTATTGTCCACTTATAGTGGTCCTACCGAGGTTTATTCTAATATTATATTTCTAATTTTTCACTATCAAAATTCTTCTTCTGTTAGTTTTTTCTTATCAGTTAGTGATCATAGTCAATTGGGACAAGTTTCATGGTTAATGTACGTAAATGACCTACACTTTAGTACACTTACATTGAACCTAGCCAAAAATAGTTTTAGATTATATTCTTCATAATGAGATTTCATAGTTATATCTTTTACTAAATTCCACTATCAGACATTTAGAATATTAAAAAAATTCTAATTTGAGTGAAGTTGTTTTCTTCCTAGTGTTTTCCAAATAAAGTAGTATTCTATATTTATCAATTGTCAAAATCATAATTGCTTATTATTATACATATTTAAAATTATAATATATTATAGTTTTACACCTATTAGAAATAAAATATTATTATTTTTATCAAAAATAGGTAAAAAATATTAGTGTACCCATACATTTTTTAAGCATTGCTTTTTTTGTTTATTTTTTTCTAGGATTATGGTTGAATTTATAATTTCAAGACACTAAATATAATTTATACTTGAACTCAAGGATTCAAAATCCATGTCTTCCATACATAAACATCCTTTATTTTCATTTCTTTTTAATTATTTTTTTATTTATTACTCTCTATAAATAATATTCTAATAGTTTTAAAACTCATAATAGTTGTTTTTCTAGGCAAAGTGGTCTTCAATTTTATCTGATCCATGTGTGAGGGGTATTTCCCCTATACTCAAGCCATTAGACAACATATAAATTTATTTTTGTTTCCATGTACATCACAATATACCTCAAATGCCTAGGGTTTTATTTTTTATCCATAGCAAGACTTTAATAGTTTTTCTTATAGTGCACTGATAAATGTTTAGCCTTGGGAATTTACTCTCAATATACCCCTGATATGGGATAGTATAGTTATGATATATTGTAATCCCATGTTCACTATTTATGACTGATATCAATATTTTTTAACCTTAAATTATTCTCTAGACTAATTTTTTCTAAGATTAAAGGGGTAAAGATAGCCTAGGTCAAAAGGATGATAAATTATCTCTAAAGCAAGACAATTGGGTGCTAAACTTTGATAAACATATACTAAATTTATTAAATTTAGATGTGATAAAAATAGTAAGTATAATTATGCTAGACATGGAAATGATAAAGAAGTAATGTATTTATTTGGATATGATGTTAATGTGTTTCTAGATCTAGATTAGGAAAGAAGTAGATTGGAAGAATATTTTGGCACAAAAGTCACCAAATTTTGGATTGAGTACCTCTATATCCATGGATAATAATGTTAGCCTGGTATGTTTGCATCAATTCTACTATCTAAACATGGTGTAGGTGTCCTATATAGAATACCTATTGTAAAAGGATGTGACCACTTGGATGCTTATGGTTTTATCTTCACCTTTACTTTGATGCACTCTGATTTGGGTTATGTAATATTATTCCTTGTGAAATTAAAAACCCTAGTTCTTCATATTCATAGTGACCCTTGAAAAAATAGGTTAATGGGTACATGGTATCAATCTAACCCTAAACACCCCTCTATCAATGAGAATTTCCTACATAGGCAATACTCTAAAGAGGGCCTCAGATTGATGTAGTTCTCTCCTATGTGTTGGTTTGTGTGAATCATGCAATATGTGTAAAGTAAGTTCAATAGTGATTATTGACTAATTTTGACACCAAGTCAAAATAGTCAACCCCTTATATTCAAAACTTTCCTACAAAAAGTTTCATAGCCTTGTTTATATCCATATTTCCTCGAGACACCCTTCAAATGGTCAATTAATCCTTATTAGCATTATTTAAGGTTATTTTGACAAGATTAAGGTAAATGTCAATCTTGACCTTTTATTATCTAGTCATTTTTAGCCATGGTCAAGTGGTTTCAAGAGTGTCAATGGATTTAAATGGTCATGTTGATTCATATAGTTTGCTGTTAAATTCATGTCAACCTCTTATAGTCTGTACAAGTTCTAAAAAGATCACAAACCAACTCTTTAACATTGTAACTAACACTAAGTTATTTTTTTGGTTATTTGTAACATTCAAGAAGGATTTTTGGAAATAATTGGTATATTTTTGGAGGGAGGAGGTGGTTGGAACATCACCATGGATCCATACATGCATATACCAATTATAGGATCACTTTTCATCTCTTCTCAACCAATTTCCAAGGTAGGATTGATAGTTCTTAAGCCAAAATGAGAGATTTTCAACTGATCCATACAATTTTATTAGAGAAAGTTTAATTCAAAGTGATTATATGGTTTCCTATCTCTCTATCAGGTTAAAATATTTTTTTTGGAGGAGTCTTAGGGCCCAAAAAGTGCAAAAACCTACCTCATTCATCCATCACTCTTCTTGGTAGCCCTGAACAACTAGTGAAGTTTATGCTTGGTTTGTACAGAGGAGAGAATGGTGATTTGAGATTTTCGTTAGAGTAATGGGGTCTAATTACCTTCCAATCCTTATCATTGGTTTTTATATTGATTTCCCATGCTTTATGAACAAATGTTACTAAGATACACAGTCCAAGTTATCTTCTTCATCTACACTAGGTCAACTTTTGAAAGGTTTTAGTGCATCTTGGATTGATTAATGAAAGTGGTTTTTTCATGTCAATTATAGGGGGTTTTCACAATAATTTAACCTCATTATCCACAACTATTTCACACATTTAGGCTCAAGGGAGCAAAGGATCTCCATTTTGAAATAGTTATAGGTTATAGGCAATGGTTTTTTCATGTTTTAAGAGCCTTCAATGCATGAATTTAGATGTGAGTAATGGTTTTAGATTGGATGGTGTGATTATTGGAATCCATTCAAGTATTTTTCAAATTATCAATTAACTCCTTTAAAGTCTTGATTTCAATGTGATTGTCATGCATAGTGTGATCTTTATTGCATGTTGGTAGTAGGGGTGTTTCCACTATAGATAATTGTATAATATAATAAGGACACTATATAAAACATATAGTTCCTCATATATTAATTATAACCTATGGGTGGATCTCATATTATTCACTTATTTACACCAACAGATCATCCTTGGCCCTTGAGATATGCTCTCATTTGAGCACCTAGAAGCCTATGTAGGTAGATAAGAAAATAAGGATTTATGACTGTAAGATAGGTAACTAAAGGTGTTGAATACCTAAGGATTAATAATTATCATGAATAAACATTTAATATTAAAGTATTAGTAGTAGTTAATGGGGATAAGCCATCCAAAATGAGAAACTCAGTCAAGACATTTCTTGACCACATGTAGGATTGTGTTGGCAAAACTAAAGGAAACATCAATTATGTGGTGATTATAGAAGTTAAAAAGGTATTAATTATATTGGTTTTTAAAAAAATAACCTCATTATCCACCACTATTTCACACATGTAAGCTCAAGGGATCAAAGGATCTCCATTTTAAAATAGTTGTAAGTTGTAGGCAGTGGTTTCTTCATGTTTTTAGAGCTTTCAATGCATGGATTTAGATGTGAGTAATTATTTTAGGTTATATGGTGGGATTATTTGAATCCATTCAAGTATTATTTTCCCTAAACACACAAATGATTCATCAAATGATCAAGTAACTTCTTCAAAGTCCTAATTTCAATGTGACTACCATGTATAGTGTGATCTCTATTGCATGTTGGTAGCAGGGGTGTTTCCAATATAGATAATTGTAGAAGATAATAAGGACACTTTATAAAAATTATATTTCCTCATAAATTAATTATATACTATGGGTTTATCTAATATTCTTCACTTATTTACACCAAAAGATCATCCTTAGCCCTTGAGATATGCTCTCATTTGAGCACCTATAGGCTTACGTAGGCATATAAGAAAATAAGGATTTATGACTGTAGGATAGGTCACTAAAGGTGTTGAATATCTAATGATTGATAATTACCATTAATAAACATTAATTATTTAAGGATTTATAGTTCATGGGGATAAGCTATCTAAGAAGGAGAAACTCAGTCAAGACACTAATTAAGCACACATAGGATTGTGTTGGAAAAACTAAATGAAATATCAATTATGTGGTGATTATAGAAGGTATAGAGTTATGGTTAAGACATGAATAAACATATTATTCTAATACCATTATATATATCATTAAATAACCACTAAATAATGAGACCCACCTCTTACATTCATAGTTAAAACCCTAGCATTCCCATCTACAGGCCTGACTGTAAAAGGATAATAACCTAAGCAAAAGAATACATTTTAAGGTGAATTTAAGGTATATAAAGTGTAAAATAGGTAAATTTAATTAAATAATTAAGTTTCTTAGGCTTTAAATTTAATTTTTTTGGTCCTTTGAGGTAGGAAGATCTTTGATCGACTAGTTAGGCCTAGTAGGCCTAAATAAGCATGTACACAAAAATAGAAGATAATTGCATGTTTTAGGGAGTGTTTTGAGGATTATAATCTTAGTAAAGTAATTTAAATTTTTAAAAAGATATATTCATGAGGATTTAACTCAAAAATTTTAGAAAAATTTCTAAGAATTAGACCTTTAGGGTCAAATTGGCCTAGTGACCGAAGAACCCTAAGCAAGAACTAATGGGATTATAGGAGATTTATGGAGGAAGAAGGGTAAATAAAAATATTTGTATATGTCATGTTAGGTGTCAAAAACCCATATGAGGTGTTTATAATCAAAACCCAAACTCTCTCACACCTCCTAAAATAAGAACACCCCTTTTGAGTTTCTAAATTGGCTTATCAAGTCAAAATTAGTCTCCTTATACTCAGATCTATATAGAGAGGTTGCATGGGAATCTAAGCTCATTATTTAATGTGTATGGGTATTTATATATGAGACTCCAATAATTTTTTCCCAATTTTAGGATCCAAGCTTTATGAATCACTCCTAAGAGCCTAATCATGCCTAAAACCTGCATAACCCTCACAAAAGAACTTGATGGAGGTTTTTGGCTTCCTAAAGGCTCAAAAAGAATTGGACTGGCCTAGAAAACACCTATATGACATTATCCACTTCAAATATACCCTCACCATGGATTTTATAGCTATAGTCACCTATACAGATTCATAAAAAGTTGTACTTTTATAGGGTTTTAGGTAGAAAATAAGGATTTGAGCATGATGAACTGATGAAAATCATTATGGAGGTTAATTTTAAGGTTAATACACCTTATAATATTCTAATATCCACTTATTTACTTCTAAAATAGCTTATACATGTATAATTCCTAAAGATAGTGTAGATATGCTTGGGAGAAAGAGATGTAATCACCTAAGAAAGTTAGGGTAGTAGGGTTAGACCAACTAAAATCCATGGGTTATGCACTAACATGGTTTCATGATTTTGAAATAGGTCTCTCAACCTCTTATATAGGTGCTCATGAAGGTCCTAGTGGAATTCTAATGAGTACTATCAAATAGTTAGGCCTAATTGCCTAATAGGCCTATATGATCAACTAAAGAGAGTTCTCATGAGGAAATATCCAAGAAAGTGAAGTGTCAAAGAGAATTCATAGACTAGGAAAAATGTCAACAAGATAAAATGATGATGAGGATTAGTTAGGTCAACTTTACACTTGTCATTCCCTAGTTCAAGAAGTAATGGTAGTTTCAAGAGCTAAATGAGGTGTCCATTTTATATGCACACTCTCTTGAGACCATGATGGGATGAAATGACACATGTTGGGAGAATTACTAGGACTAATTATACTTCCCTTTTATTGTTGTAATTATCTCTTGAGAAGTGAGATGTGTCCCTGAATATCTCTAATGTACCTTTTTTCTTCCCTCTCTCACTTCTCTATAAATACAACCTCAATTAGATTTATATCGATCTTTTGGTGGAGTATGATGAATCCCTCCCCTACAAAACAATTGTTTCTGCATTTGAACAATGAATAGATGTTTTTTTATTTTCCTTCTTATCTTTTTACAAGTAATGTATACTTTTGGTGGTTGATGAGTCTTAGTGGTATTAAGTAGACTCCCTTCATTTGTTCAATTTCCTTACCTAGTTGTTGGTTGGTTTATCATATTAGTAGGGCATATGGTGTGTGTTCATGGCCTTAAATTACATAAATATGGATATTGATTCACTAGTATCTCTTAGCAAAACTCTTAATCAATGCCTAGTGGTCCTTGTTTTGGTTTTGACCTCCATATTTAAAGACTTATTCCTAGAGGATTATTGTGAGTTGGTGTAGTAGGTTCAACTTGTGTTCATGTTCATAGTGCAAGATAAGTAGGTGAAGGATGTTTATATCGGTGCATCACCTCCATTAGAGTAGGTTTCCTTCATGTTTCTATCTCTTTTCCCTATCAACAAGTTAGCATCATAGTGTGTTGAGACTATATATATATATATATATATATATATATATATATATATATATATATATATCAATGGAGTTATCCCTATAGGCTTAAAGGTTCAATCCACTTAAAGGTCACCCATAGCCTTGGAATAATCCAATATTACCCCAAATTTGGAGAGGTTTGAATAACCTCTCATAGGGTGAAAATTTAGGCTAATAATATTGACCTATCTTATAAATTGAAAAATATAAATATTGGTTTGATCCTTCACTACTTTAGACATGTGTATGTGATGTCCTTATGATTGATATGGAAATAAGAGAAAATATGGAAGATTTTCTCACTTAAGATCTTGATTTAATGTCTTTTCTAATTTACTTGGTGAATAGGTAATAATTATCTATGTACATATAATATTTTTAAACTTTGATCAATTACTAATGTTTTTTATCTTGCAAGAACCCATCGAATCTCAATCTCTCTGAGTGCACACCTTAAAGGGTGCATTGGGAAAGGGGTGAGTAGACCATTGATGTTTTTAAAGATTTTTATCCCCTATACCACCACTTTTTATCAATCTAACCTTCTCCTAGACACTTTTCTAAGTCTTATATCCTCTCTTGCACATTCTTCCAAGCTTTTACCATCTTCATTATTCCTTACCGAAGCCTAAAAACCTTTTTGATGGTTTTTGTTACACTTTTAGACCCATAAACCATATACTCTAATTGGTAAAACATATTTAGGGTATAGGTAGGCCCTTGGCTGACCTAAACCAAGATCTAATTTATTTTTATGAATAATGATACATAGTCAATTAGGCTAATCATGTTAGCTAAAATTTTGGAAAGGTTTAAGGTTATATTTAGCTATATATACACATTAATTTTGCCATTTATTAAAGGTAAATTTTAGTGGTGAATATTTTTTAATTCATGAATATTTCAATTTTGATTTTGGTGATTTTTTAGGGTCGGTAAATGAGACTAGATCATCAAAATTTTAGGGATATAAATTAGTTTTGGGGGTAACTCATCAACCATTTACATCATTATCTTATATTACAGTTTAATTCACCACATATATATACTCTTGACCCCTAATATAAAAAATAGAAACTAGTAGAACTTGTATTGAGGAATCAAATGATGATACTGAATAGTGAACACCAACAGTGTTGATTCGAGGATCTGAATGATAGTGTTGAATGACATCACCTCCAATATTTATAAATAAAAGTGCCAAATGGAAAATTGAATGATAATACTAAATTTAATTTCAAGAACATTCATTGGAGTTAAAACTTAAGGGCATGGGAGGAAGAAAGGAAAATAAAAAATCAAGGACTATATTCCCAAACCCTACCAGATAAGGTGCAAAATAATAAAGAAACCAAGGCTGAAATATTGAAAGATAGAAATTTATTAAATGTACCTCACTTATTAAAGGATACCAAAGTGACTTTAAATGAAATATACAAATAAAACACTGCATGTATGACTTTACATTTGCCTGGCTATCATATAAAAATAAGAAGTTCACATTTTGTTAAAGGAGAGATTTTTGAGTATGAAGAAAAGTTAAATTTATAAGGGGTTTATAAGGGGAATTTAGATTCCATGTGTCAGTAGTTATAAAAAATTGATGCTGCATCTTCTACAAGTATTTCCTTTATTTAAAAATAAGTTGATATGAAAAATATTAAATCAGGAACTGGTCAAGCTACCTCTAGTAACCATGTCATAGATCCATTGGATAGCTTTAGAATCCATCCAAAATCATATGATCTAGATAAAAAATGGTTGAGAATGTCTATTATGAAGATGAAAGGTGTGATTTAGATGAGAGGGATAACAAAAAAAAAGAGATCGCAATTGAACAATGATTAGTTAATAAAAAAGATGAAACCCTTGGTGACATAAAGATTGAACTATTACAGGGAATTTAGGATTAGCAACCACCATATAGAGAGCCAAACCAAGATGAGGAATTTAGAGATAAATCTCAATACATGTAAATATTTAGTAAATGAATATTTACATTAATGCATTAATCATCATAAATGATCTTAGGAGAGCATTTTCTATAGGAAATATATCTCATCCTCACAAATTTAATACCAAATGCACTAGTGTTGTGGCAAGCCTCAAGTCAACATATCTATTACAGAATATTACATTTATATATTCTATGATGAATTTGTTGACTTGAGGATTACCAAAACACTATTTCATTTGGTATTAAATTTATGAGGATGAGATCAATTTTTTGTAAAAAAAATTTCTCTCCCAAGATCATTTGTGATGATTGACGCATCAATGTAAATATGCATTGATTAAATATTGCCACATATTGAGAGTTTTCTCTAAATTACTCATCTTGGTTTGGTTCTCTATATGGTGGTCACTAATATTGAATTCCATTCAATAGTTCAATCTTTATTTTCCCAAGGGTTTCATATTTTTTATTGACTGATGATTGTTTAATTACCATCTCTTGTTATTTGTTATCCCTATCATCTAAATCATGCTCCATAGCTTCACAATAGACATTCTCAACCATTTTTTGGATAGCTCATAATATTATGGATGAATTTTGAATTTATCCAATGGATCCATGACATTGGTTATCATAGGTAGCTTAACCAGTTCCTAATTTAATTTTTTTCATATCATCTTGTCTAAAATAATGCCAATACTTTCAGAGGTGGTACCATCATTTTTGCTAACTCCTAAGACATAGAATCTTAATTATACTTATAAACCCCTTGTAAATTTTATTTCCCTTCATATTAAAAAATTTCTCCTTGAACAATGTGAACTTCCTATTTCTCTAGGATATAGCCAGGCAATTCTATAGTAGGGTTTCAAGACTCAAAATTGTATTTCAACATCCAGAAGTTGTAATGTGTACACATCAGGGAGTTGTTGTTGTATAATATTCAAATTATATAGACTTGGCATTATGGAAAGTTCTTTAAATCACATTTTTTACTATGGTGAATTATTATGGGTGGGGCCAAAGGGGGATGAGAAATCTAATGTGCAAAATGTGTAAAATGAGGGATAAGGGTGTATTTATAGGACTAGGGAGGTGACCAGGTAAATGGACAATAAACCAACCACATTGGTAACCTAGAAGCTGAGGATGAATTCACCATTTGATAGAGCCATCCAGTGTAACCATTTGGCATAGTCATTTAGTGTAGACATTTGAAATAACCATTTGACACAACCATCTAGCATAACTATTCAACATGGAAATTTAACATAGCCATCCAACATAGTCATTTAGCATAGCTATCTAGTAGAACCATTTGGCATATCTATTCATCACAATTGTTTGGTGGATCCATTTGGTACAACTAAATGTTTTTATGAAAAAAAATTAAACTACCTATTTTTTCTCCTTTAGAATCAACATAAATTCATCATCACCCATGGAGGATTCAACAAAGCTATGATTCAAATTTTTCAAGATTCACCAAATATATTCAATAAGTTATCCACTAAGGCCTCTTAAAATTCACCTTACATTTCTTATAGATACAAAGAGTTAATTATTCATTTGCACTTCTTTATATTTTGCTCTTATGCCATTTTAGTTGAGGAGTTATATCTTAGGGTCTACACTTGGAGAAGAATATTGTCTTGTGGAAAAGTCTTAGATGATTTGGCCTTTCTTAGTGATCCTTATAAACCATAACAACTTCTTGTGAACCACCTTTGGCCTAGGGAGAGATGGAGTCTTGGAAGGTTCATTTTCAAAGTATCTCTAACTTTACTCCTATATTTTAGTAGATAGAAGTAGCATAAATAATGGATTTTGAATATATTTCTCTCTCCATGCATTAGGGTCTTACCTATACATAGCTTAATTAGGAATATCTTATGGGTTCTCTTATGTTTACTAATCCCCAATTTGTGCCATAAGATTTGATGATCATTGGATTAAATTTTGTTTTACTTGTCATTTACTTTTGTGAATTTGAAAACATAAGACATATCTAGGGTTATTGCATAATGTTACTTGACTAGACGCTTTGAAACCCTCTCTAGTGATGTTATTATGGTAAGATATCCCTTGGTTAGGTATAGTAAATCCATCTCTATTATACACCCAATATCTAATATATCAATAATTAGAAGTGTAAGTAGGATTTATCTTCTCTAAGCTAGGATTGATTAATAGATCAGTTACATTTCCATTTTCATACATTCTAGTGAACTCAATGTGAATCAAACCCTTTTAGGTTTTATTTCACACTTTCATTTTGTCATCGTATTATATTTTTATATTTTTTTAGTACTATATCAAACCAATTGATATAGTTTTAACAATCGATGTACATGTTTAACACACAGTCACTCCAAAATGACTATATTCTATATGTGTGGGTCTTCACCAAAAATAAGTTATTGGATTGATCAGTTTGACATAGTATTCTTATTTAGTTCCATATTTGTGTACATAGTCAAACTAGATGATTATTTTTCATTATCTTCTATAAACATACAAGTCTTATAAAGCCACTCAAACCATCACCAAAGTAAAAAAATTAAATAAAGTAAATAATCAATTTAAATTAAAACATCACAAATAATCAAAATTAAAATGATGTAATTAATCTGCTTACTTACAATATTACAAGAAAATGATAAATCTCATAAATGTGAATCAATAAAAGTCATTAAATCTTTCAAAATATTATGTTCAATCTAAGTGAAAGCACTATAAAATAATATACAAAGTCCATTTACATTCATGCCAAAAAACATATAAACACAAGTTATAAAGATCATGTACAATAAGTGTAAATAAATTAATACACTCTCCAGTCACCCTGAACCAAGTGGTTCTTTTGTGAGTCAAGAGATGAGAACATGGCTCATGCACTTTTCCACCCAACCATGAAGCAATTAAACTTCCCCAGATCCCTTTATTACATGAAAGAAACCCAGCTCTGGATGAACTGTCTAGCTACTTGAAATAACTGGTAGGCAGGAATACCTGATGCAACTTGACGTCTAACATGCAATTCTAAATAATGAAATGTAGATTGTCTCATAAAAAAATTTGGTGTGTGTGTGTGTGTGTGTGTGTAATTGTCTAAAAAGGTTTTTTAAAGAAAAATAAAAATAAATATTAAATTCTTTACATTTAATAATGTCTCTCAATTTTAACATTCAAAGAGAATTTTTTTTCTTTTTAATAGTTATATGCAACCTTAAATCATGAGAGAGAGAGAGAGAGAATACCTAGGGATATGTGCTTGCCAAAAGGTCAATTTCTTTACTTTTGTTGCTGATCCTCCTCTCTATCGCTATTCAGAAAATAAAATCACATCCTTCTTTGCTGAATTTCTCACTAACTACTACGAATATCTTCAAAGCATTTTTGGGTTTTGTTTCCCTCTTTTCTATCTTTATATAACAATTTATTTTTTTAAATATCATTGATAAATGACAAAGTTATCATTGTTTTTATGTCTATAGTTGCTAAAAAATGTGATGGATGTTTTTTCCTTTTTGTCATCCCCTATTTATATCTAAATCTCTACTATTATTGGTATTTTTAAAATTAATTTTAGCTTTTTTTTTTAATTAATGGAGTCTTGTTCAATTTTTCATGAGATAAAAACCTCTATAAATAAAATTTAATAAGCTTATTTATTACATGTCATTGCATGACAAGATTATAATCCTTTTATTTTTTACAATTAAATTTTTAATTATAATATGTATTATTAATATAGTTTATTTATTTTTTTGAAATAAAATATTCACTTAAATCACATAAGATATATTTAAAATTCTATATATATATATATATATATATATATATATAGTAATTTAAATTTATAATTGTAGTAAGTATAATTTAGATATTGTCATCCATATTTAAATAAATAAGAAATGTTTTAAATTTATAATTGTAGTAAGTATAATTTAGACATTTCTTATTTATTAAAATATGGATTACCATATCTAAATTATACTTACTACAATTATAAATTTAAATTGCAATATATATATATATATATATATATATATATATATATATATATATATATATATATATATATAATTATTACGATTTAATTCTATAATTATAATAAGTCTAATTTAGATATGGTCATCCATATTTAAATAAATAAGAAACATTTATTAATTATTTATGATTAAATATATATAATTATTGTAATTTAAATTTATAATTGTAGTAAGTCTAATTTAGATATGGTCATCTATATTTAAATAAATAATAAATGTTTATTAATTATTTATGATTAAATAATATATAACTATACATCAATTTAATAAAATACATCATTTCAAAACATAGTTATACCATTTAAAATATAAAACATAAAGACATTAATATTCATGACTAAATCAAGCATTTGAAAAGAACTTATTGTCACAATTAAAACACAATATTTTTTAAGTATCTAACCATCCATTGCATTTACCATCCACACAATAATATATATATATATCAAACTATTTAAAATATGAGACTATGTGAGTTTGTTAGTGCATCAAGGTTAACCATCCCAACAATTCTTGTCAAGTGGCTAAAACATCTCTACCTCAACCATGTTCTCATCTTTGATGAGTACCTGCATTCATTCATACTCAATATCAATGTTAATAGGTTAGTGCCTCAAAAACATAGCTGAATTAAAACATTATAATCATCTCAATTATATTTAATATTTAAATCTATTTTTCAATTTATGAAAATATAATTACATGATAATTACCTTTAGACATGTGGAATTTACTCAAAGTAAAACAACCATAATAGATGTTTAGTAATCTAAAATAATTTATATAGTCCATAAAAATGAGATGTGATAGCCTTCCCCATTTGGAAGAGACATCATCTTAATGTCTTATTATACAAAAAGATGATAAGGTATCAATCAACCACCAATAAGTATTAAAGTATCATAAAATAATAATAATAACTCAAAGTATCATAATCCATGCATGAATAAGAAATCTATATTATATCCTCAAATGAGGAAAATATCTATCGATCTCCTCCACATCCTCTCATGTGACACTATCCTATGAAAACTAATCCCACTAGACCTTATATTGTACCACATCTCTACTTCATAACTTAGTGTTACACCTCTCCAAGATTCCAGTGGGATCCACTAGCACCACTCCTAGATATTGAACCTATAAAGCATACCAATAAAGAATATGTGACACATCAGAATGATAAAGCTTAAGAAAGTAGACATGAAAAACATTATGGATTCTGGCAAGTGTAGGTGGTAGAGCAAGTCTATATGCTACAAAATTGATCACTTCTAAGACATCGAATGGTCTCATAAAATGAGGAGAAAGTTTGGAAATTTTTCCATAAAAAACTAAACTTTTCTAAGGTTTGACCCGTATGAAGACTTTGTCACCAACTAAGAACTATCTAGGCATTCTATTTCTATCTACATAACTCTTCTGATTATCTAAAGCTTGCTTTAATTTTTCTTTGATCAACTTCATCTGATCATCCATTTCCCTTAACATATTAGGAGTAATCATTATTTTGTCCTCCACCTTATCCCAACTGATAGGTGTTCGACACCTATGCCCATAAAGAGATTCAAATGGTGCCATTCCCAGAGATGCATGGTATGAATTATTGTATGCAAAATCTGCCAATGGAAGATACTCCTCCCATTTATACTATTGATCTATATAATACATTTTGAGAAGATCTTCTACAACTTGATTGACTCTTTCTATCTGACCATCCATTTGAGGATGATATGTCAAATTAAAATTTAACTTTGTGCCTAAAGATGCATTAAGAGTTGTCTAAAATCTAGATTTCATGTGAGTGTCTTGATCTAAAATAATCATCTAAGGCACTCCATGCAATTGAAAAATATCTTAAACAAACTTCTTAGCTAGAACCATAGAACCATCTAAAATATTTCTTGGAATAAAATGTACTGCCTTTGTTAACTTGTCCATGATTACTAAGATGACATCATGCCTTTTCTTAGACATGGGAAACCCTTGAATAAAATCCATACTTGTTACTTTCCACTTATGCTCAGGAACATTATGTAGGTACAACAATCCTATTGGATGCACATGTTTAGATTTGACTCATTGGCATTCCAAACATCAAGCCACAAATTCTAACACATATTTCTTAAGTCTAGATAAAAAGTATAAAGGTCTCAAACCTTTGACCATCTTGGTCACTCCAGGGTGCCTTGAATAAAGTGAGTTGTGGATCTCCTCAAGCACCAACTTCCTTAACTCTCCTAAGTTAGAAATATACATCCTTCCCTAAAATCTCAAAAGTCCATCTAACTCAATCACATAACCATGAGACATGTGATCCAAGGGGTCTGCTTTCAAAGCTTTTTTACTCTTTCATAATGTTCATCCCCTTGAATATTCTTAATTAATTTTTACTTAAAATTTAATCTCATTGTAACCATGATAGCCAAATATCTTCTTCTACTAAGAGCATTAGCTACTCTATTCTCCTTTCCTTTTATATACTCAATTCCAAATTCATACTCACTAATGAATTATAACCGCCTTCTCTATCTTACATTAAGGTTAGGTTGAGTAAATAAATAATTGAGCCTTAAATGATCTATCTTTAACTTAAAGGGCTTACCTAGAAGGTAATGCCTCCACATATGGAGTGTATGAACTATGACAACTAACTTAAGATCATGCAGTGCATAGTTAAACTCATATTGCTTTAACTTTCTTGACTCATATGAAACCACTTGATCATTTTGCATCAACACTCCTCATACTCCTCTTGAAGCATCAATTATAATTATAAAGTGACCATTAGGATCTAGTATGGTCAAGATAGGAGCAGTTATGAGCTTTTCCTTTATCACTTGGAAAGCTTGCTCACACCTTTCTGTCTATTCAAACTTATTACCCTTATTTTGTAGTGAGGTAATCAGTGCTACTATATTTGAGTAACCTTCCAAAAACTTTCTATAGTATTCTATTATTCCCATAAAACTTCTAACTTTTGTCACACTCTGAGGTGCAGGCCATTCCATTATCACTTTTATCCTCTTAGGATCAACTTTAATCCATTGTATCGAGATCACATGACCAGGAGAGTGCACTTTATCTTGAAAAAATTTAAACTTAGATAGTTTACCATAAATATTTTTCTCTCTTAAGCCATGTAAGACTATCCTCAAATTATTTTCATGCTCTTCCACTGATTTAAAGTATATCAATATGTCATCAAAGAAGATCAACACAAAATCATCTAAACAATCTCTAAAAATGTTGTTCATCAAACTCATGAAGGCTGTTGGAGCATTAGTCAAACCAAATGGTACCACTGTGAACTTGTAGTGACCATATCAAGTCCTAAAATCTATTTTAGATATGTCTTGATCTTTAATCCGTAATTGGTGATAGCCAAATCTAAGGTCTATCTTCGAGAAAACTATAGCTTATTTCATGTCATAAAAGAGATCATCTATTATTGGGAGTTGGTACTTATTCTTAATAGTAGCTTTGTTAAGCATCCTATAATCAATGCATAATCTCAAAGTACCATCTTTCTTATTTACAAAGATAATTGGTGCACCCCATGGTGACACACTAGGTCTAATGAACCCTTGATTTAGCAACTCCTATAATTGTGCCTTAAGCTCATATAGTTATATAGTATTCATCTTTTAGTGTGCCTTTGATTGAGGCTCAGTCCCTAGTAGCAATTCAATTAAGAATTCAAATTCCCTCTTCAATGGTAACTCTATCAACTCCACAAGGAATACATCTCTGAAATCTCTAAGGATTAGGTAGTCATTGAATACTAGTTCTTCTTTATCAATGTCCTTTACTTGGATGTCATAAATAGAACACCCTTTCCTCTTGGCTTTCTTTATTTTCATAGCTGAGATTTGTCTAATATCTAAAGGTCTCTTATATCCATTAATCTCCACTTGATCTCCTAGGTCATCTAGACATATAACAACTTTATCTTCACAATTTAATAGAGACTTATGTTTAGTTAACCAATTGATTCCTAGAATTACATAATAAGATATTAAAGGTACAACATACATATCAACTTGTGTCTAAAAACTAGGAAGCTCTAACTCACTACATGTTAGACATGAATCCACTCTCTTTTTTTTATCTATTTCTATATTTTATCATCCAAGAATTTTCCATATGCCCATGTCTAATTGATAACTTAGATACTACTATAGGATCTACAAAATATTCTATGGCACTACTATCAATTAAAATAAAAATAGGTAGTCCATAGAGCTTACCTTTAAATTGAATAGTTGTTGCCTAGAATTCAGCTTGTCGATTGTCCACTACAACATGAATCTGATGTTGTGTTGTTCCTTGCTATTTTCTATTTCCTCTTCTAATTGATCTTTGTGGACATGAATTTGAATAATGCTCTCCTCCACAAACGTAGCATCCACCCTTAGGTGAGTTTTTTCCTTAGGTTCTTTCCCTCTAATTGTTATTTATGTTGTTATAACCACCTCTTTTGCTGCCTCCACATTGGTTTCCACCATATTCATCCTAAGAGTTATTACCTCTCTTTAAATTCCTAATCTACTGATTATCATTACCTTGATTTTTATTTTGATTATAATTATGTTGATATTTCTACTAATTATTTTGATATCTCTTATTGGTATACTTCACATCTTTCTACTTACGATAATTGGCTACTTTTTATAAATTCTACTCTTGTTTAATTACTTTATCAAAAATGGCATCCATAATGAGTGGGTTATGAATGCCTACCTCTACTCTAATTTGGGGAATTAAGTCTAATACAAACTTCTTGATCTAAAATGTCTCATCTATCTGGTACTATGGAACATACTCAAGTAGATGTGAGAACCTCTCCCAATAACTGGTTATGAACATACCTCCTTGAACCAAATTTTGAAATTCCATCATCTTCTGATCAAAGAAGAGCTACGGTAACCATCTTTTCTAAAAAATTTACAAAACAAATATCCCAAATTATTTCACCAAATAATAGCTTCTTATCTACCCTTTCATTGTCCCACTATGTTGCTACTTCACCAGTCAACTGATATGATCCCCACATTGCCTTCATGTGATCTGAAAGGTTTTAGAGTCTAAAGTATTTCTCCATTTCTATGATCCATGCTTAAGCTCTATCTCTAATTTTCTTTCCATCAAATTTAGGTGGTGATACCTTCTTAAGGTCCTTTTCCAACTCCTTTGTAATCCTTACTTGATTTTTAGCATTAACCCTAACCTTAGGAACTTGAACTTTTATCCTCAGATTCTCATTTGCATTAGCACCTCTTAGGTTCTCACTAACATTATACCCTCTACGATTCCCTCTAATTTTTTGCTCAAGGGCAGTCATTCTAGTATCCTATTGACTCAAGAGAGAAAGAATAAGGTCCAAATTTTCATATTGATTATTATTATCACCTCCACAATTTCTTCTATTTTGACCACTCCCTAATCCTTCAACACGATTAGTGTTTCTAGTATTCATGATGACTAATTTGTACCAAGTTGGCAACTTAGCATAACAGTACCAAAAAGAGGCCCTAGTGTTCAACCTAGAGCTCTGATACCAAAATATAAAGCCTCTCAAACCATCACCAAATTAAATAAAATAAATAATCTATTTAAATTACAACATAAATAATTGAAAGTAAAATGATGTAATTAATCTGCTCACTTTCAATATTACAAGAAGAAGATAAATCTCATAAATATGAATCAATAAAAGTCATTAAATATTTCAAAATATCATGCTCAATCTAGGTGAAATCACTATAAAATAATATACAAATTCCATTGACATTCATGCCATAAAACATCTAAATACAAGTTATAAAGATCATGTACAACAAGTATAAATAAATCAATACACTCCAGTCACCTCAAACCAAGTGTTCTCCTATGAGCCAAGAGACAGGAACATGGCTCAGGCACATTTTCACCCAACCATGAAGTTAATACATTTCCCCATATCCCTTCATGACACAAAGGAAACCTAGATCTGTATGAAATGTGTAACTACTTAGAACAACTGGTAGGTGATAACACCCGATGTAACCTAATATCTAACATGCAATTCTAAATAATAAAATGTAGATTATCTCACAATAGGATATGGAAAATATATATATATATATATATAATTTTGTAGACAAAATATTTATCTATTTCAATGATAGCTCATTTAGATCTAAACTTTTAAAACATAGTAACTAGGTAATTCTCGAAAAGAGGAAGCCATTTTTGATAATCCACATTCAGCATCCTAGCCCAAAAGTAACCCAATCACATTCCTAGATGAAATATATTGTTTTCTCCAATAAATAGATATAAAATCAATAAATAAATAAATAAAGAGAAAATATCGACCCATTTCACCTATAAATTGACTATAATTTCCTTTTTTTCCAAGCAACAATCATGGAAATACACCTTTATAATACAATAAAAAAATAACATCATTCATTCATTCATTTATGTAATTTATTATAATACCTATATTTTGGTTATGGTCTTTATATATATATATATATCATTGTCTAAAAGGTTTTTTTTTAAAATAAAAATAAATGTTAAATTCTTTTCATTTAATGATGTCTAATATTTTAACATTCAAAGAGAATTGTTTTTTTTTTTTTTTAAACAATTATATGCAATCTTAAATCATAAAAATAAAAACAAGGATAATACTCGGGGATATGTGCTTGCCAAAAGGTCGATTTTTTTACTGTTGTTGATGATCTTCCTCTCTGTCATTGTTCAGAAAACAAAATCACATCCTACTTCTTTACTGAACTGCTCAATAACTACTATGAATATCTTCAAAGTATTTTTTGGTTTTGTTTGTCTTTTCTAGCTTTCCAAAAAAATTATAGTTTTAAATTTCATTAGAAAATAAAAAAATTGTCTCTATTTTTCTGCCTATATTTGCTAAAAAATGTGATGGATGTATTTTCCTTTCTGTCATCCACTATTTATTTCTGAATCTCTACTATTATTGGTATTTTTAAAATTAGTTTTATTTTTTTTATTAGTGGAGTCTTTTTCAAGTTTGCATGAGATAAAAACCTCTATAAATAGAATTTAATGAGCTTACTTATTACATGTCACTACATGATAGGATTATAATTCTTATAATTAGATTTTTAATTATAATATGTATTATTAATATAGTTTATTTATTTTTTTGAAATAAAATATTCACTTAAATCACACAATAAGTATTTAAAATAATATTAAAGTAGTGTGTGTGTGTGTGTAATTTAATCATAAATAATTAATAAATGTTTCTTATTTATTTAAATATGGATGACCATATCTAAATTATACTTACTACAATTATAAATTTAAATTGTGATAATCATACATACATACATGTGTGTGTGTGTGTGTGTGTGTGTGTGTGTGTGTGTGTGTGTGTGTGTGTGTGTGTGTAATTATTACAATTTAAATTTATAATTGTAATAAGTCTAACTTAAATATGGTCATCCATATTAAAATAAATAAGAAATGTTTATTAATTATTTATGATTAAATTATATATATATATATATAATTATTGTAATTTAAATTTATAATTGTAGTAAGTCTAATTTAGATATGGTCATCCATATTTAAATAAATAATAAATGTTTATTAATTATTTTTGATTAAATAATATATAAACATACATCAATTTAATAAAATACATCATTTCAAAACATAGTTATACCATTTAAAATATAAAATATAAAGATATTAATATTCATGACTAAATCAAGCATTCAAAAAGAACTTATTATCGTAATTAAAACACAATATTTTCTAAGTATCTAACCATCCATCACATTTACCATCCACACAATAATGTGTATTAAACCATTCAAAATAATGTAATATGAGACTATGTGAGTGTGTGAGTGCATCAAGGTTAACCATCTTGAAAATTCTTACCAAGTGGCTATAACATCTCTACCTCAACTATGTTCTCATCTTCGACGAGTACCTACATTCATTTACACTTAATCTCGATGTCAATAGGTTAGTGCCTCAAAAACATAACCGAAGTAAAACATTATAATCATCTCGATAATATTTAATATTTAAATCTATTTTTTAATTTATAGAAATATAATTACATGATAATTACCTTCAGATACGTATAATTTACTCAAAGTAAAACAACCATAATAAATGTTTATTAATATAAAATAATTTATATAGTCCATAAAAATGAGACATGACAGGTCTACAAACATAGTTGAGCTAGTTGACTCTATTTGCAACTTCTTTTTCAACACAAAAGGTTTTGTAAACTTTGTCAAGTCAGTCGACTCACTTAGCAAAATTTTGAATCAGCATTTGAATATCATAGCATAAATTTTGTAATCTAAACATCTTCAAGCACATCAAGGTTCATGTCTTTCTCTCTCTATCATTTCAGCTTTTTATTTTTAGTACTATTTTTCACAAGTTTATAGTCTATAAAACTATATCCCTACAATAAATTGGGTCAACCTATTCAATGGAGTTTTGTAGTCTATCTTCCATCTAGAAGACATAGTTGATCTATTTGACTGTGTTCTTATAGATATTGATTCTATAAAATAGTAGTGACCCAGTCAACTCTATTCTACACTATTTGCATACAATGTCACTTGAACTGACTATGTACTCTTCTTATTCAAGGAATTAACCTCTATTTACTAGTAATTAATTCACCTTTTTTAGTTACTTGCATGCTTAGAGTAAAACATAGATAAAATACGTGGTTTTTTTAAAATTACCATTTTAGTCACACTAATTTTATCTTTTGCACACACTACTAAATCACTTTACATTCAAAAAACATTAAACATTTATCTTCCCAAGGTCTACCTACTTATATTTCATCACCAAGGGGGAAGCTGACTTGGTTTTTTGGCCAAGTATAAAGACATGGTTGATGGTATATATTTGAAAGCAAATAACACCCTTATCATTATGGGATTGTGAAGGGAAGAGGTAGGGCCTAATAACAAGCCATTACCATCGCTAATATAGATCTATTTCAGCCTAAATGTACCAAAACCAGCCTTAGATTTCTTTTTAGTTCCTTCTTACAGCCAACTTACCTATCACATTAAAATTAAACTTCATTATAACTTAATAATGCTTAGGATGACCAATTAGTTAGCATTTATTTCCAATTTTTTATTTCTCTTTGATCATTATATGTTTCTTTATAGAACTTACATTATCTAGTACTAGTGTAATGTTTGTGATGTGTGTTCCAATTGGATCAGTCACATTGATCCAATTTCTTGTGTGCTTAATTTAATTTTTCTTTTAAAATATCTTACAAAATATTTCTCTATTTTAGAACACTATAATTTATATCAACATGTTCTCTTACAGGTTTTTCAAACTATCTACCTACATTACATAGTCAATCTATCTGATTATGTCTCTTTATCTTCCTTTTCAACCCTTATCTAAGTAGTACATAATTGACTTATATGACTATGTCTTCTTATTTCTTGGCTTTTTCCCTATTCAGTGGTACACTATTGAGCCATATGTTTGTTTATCTCTTTAGCCTATTTTAATTTCAACCCTTATATCACATAGTTGATCATCTCAACTGTGTCCTCTTATTTTCTTGTTCTATGAATTTTCTTCATATACTCTATCGATGCAGTCAACTTTGTACCTATTAGCCAACACTATTCTCTATTTGGTTGATTTTGTCCTCATTTTCCATTATTGTTTCTTGATCTTAGATCTTTTCATCAAGCATCATTAAATCCCCTATCAAAATCTTATTGGATAACTTGATTCTATTTAGACACTATATGGGGTGCTCTTTTCTTCCTCTCTTTACTTCCTAAGAGGTTCCTCAGTACCTCTTCACCTCCCTCATATTTAGATTTCAACATGATTCAAATGACTCCAACATATGAGATTGGTATATTATATCCTTTTCATACCTATCAAAAAAATTCCCATCTTCAAACATCTCACCATAATGTGGGGGTAATTGACACAAGTCTACCCATTAACCCCATAGGAAATCTACCACCTACCAATCCTCCCCCTAATACCATTTTGGAGAATCCTCCTATAAACACAAACATAAAAATTGATATAACTTATATTATTACATAAATAGGGCAACAAATTAACATAATGTAAACATCTAACACTTCTCAAATGATGTAACTATAACATCATTTGATTAACATGGTTAATCAACCTCCTATTATTTTCCCTCAAAATAATCAAAACTTTATTCCTCCACCTCTTAAATATGTAGCATGGAATGCTATCCCCAAAAAATATAATGCATAATAAGATGCTTTAACACATCTAAAATGAGCCTTTATCCCTATTATATTATTTCTATTGATATTGGTAATATATCTCCAACTATTAAATATGATCTTTTCTTAAGGCATTCAAAAATCTTTATAAGGATTAGAACTAAACTAATACTTTTGTCACAACCAATATTTTAATTAAAATTTTCACTAATGATGTATTATAAATGTAGAAATAACTTCCCCAACATTCTATATGGAAACTATAGGATTTAGTCAATCTTCTAGTTAAAGAGTTTCAACACAATGATCTTCTTGAAAATTGCTTTAGCCATTTCATCAATGCTAAGCAATCTCTCAATGAATCAGCTCATCATTTCATTAAAGTAAATAAATATTTGGCTCAAAAGCCTAATCATAACATGACTAATGATAACTTGTTTAAACTCTTTATAAAAACATTAACTCCTTCACTTCAATACAAGGTTTGAACTTTCACTCCCCAAAAGATAAATGAAGCTCTTGACCAAGCTAAGTGCCAAGACTTCTTAATGAAATAGTTTAAACCTAATAATAAAATCATGAAAGGATATTTTAAAGATTCAAATAATGTGATAAATATAAATCCTCCTTATCCCAAACTATGATTATCCAAAGATGACAATCCCCAACCTTCTCATATACTACTAACTGTGTGATAAATGAAACAATTTTTAGTGCCTTATGAACCATTTACTTACCCTAATAATCCCCTCAAATGGTATGAACCTAATAATTTTTTTTTGGTTCCATGCCAATATAGGTTATCCCATAAAACATGTAAAGGGATTAAAAAAAAATTGTCTCTTATATACTTAGTGAGTCATTCAATCATGAAGCCATGATTCAAATCTATCGTCAAGATTGCATTAACACTTCTCAAAAGAAACAAGATTCCAAAGCTTCTTCTTCTCATAACCCAAAATATTTTTAAACATCTAACATTCACCAAGTCAATAAGCCAATTTATGATATTGATGTTGATTATGACCAATATTAACCCAATTCTTAATATTTCAATGTGTCTAAGTTCAATTATTAACATAAACCAACCCATAAAGAACCCGCCACCAAACCTATAAACCATATTTAGAAGAGAAATTTATCAAATATACCACTACCTCCCACTTAGCTTTAGAAACAAATGAGGATCCATTTCCTCCTTATGAACCTCCAATCACTTATCTTCCTCCTAAACCTATTTTACCTTCTCAGCCTTATGTTGGTTCTTCTTCCAAAACCCATTGGAAATTCTTAGAATAACTCAAATTCATGCCTTGAAAAACTCCTCTTATGGAGTTAATTTTCACCTCTCCTTATCATCATAAGTTCCTCATGAAACAAATTCAATAAATTGAATACCCATCTCTTTTAGAAGAGGAACCATCTTCTCATGATCCTCAACCAAACTAAGTTCATACCATTGAGTCCATCCATCCTTCTTCAAAACCCTCCATAAATTTACTTTAAGAAGACATGATCAATGATGATATCCTATTTTGATCTGATGATCCACCCCTCATCATTAAAATATCCATTAATACCACCCACATTTATAAAGTATTAGTAGAGGAAGGGTCTGGTATTAATGTGACATCTCATTAGATCATTAAATAACTTGGTTATAATAAAGATCACCTTAAAAAAACTCACCTAACATGTCATGGATTTTAAAAAACTAAGCAAAATCTACTTGGTTGTATTTGGCTACCTCTTAAGATTGTCCCTAGGATGATACATACTAAGATTATGGTCCTTGATTTGCCCTTATCTTATAACATACTCTTAAATTACACATGGACTCATCGAATGAGGGCTATCACCTCTTATATCAATCAATGTATCAAGTTCCTTCATAATGAAAAAGGTTATAAACATGAGGTCAATCCTAATCCATGGAGTTTTTAGATTCTAAATCCCAAATCTCAATATCATATTCCCACTACTCTAAAGATCAATAGTGTCCCTTTACCCGAATTCATCAACACGAATCAAGATTTACTTGTCATTCTTAATAATTCAGATGATAATGAGTGTAATGATTTGTAAAATTCCTAAAACACTACCAAACTACCTCCTTACATCTCAGAATGGTTACCTCCCTCTTTATTACCTCATGATCACACCATCCCTCTTATTTATGAGATTACTAATTTCCCTCCTCTATGTGATGCTCAGAAAGCATCTTACATCAAAGATGAGTTCATGTGCAATTATTATGGAATGGGTAAATTATTTCAAGGTCATTTTTATCATGTCTCCATGTAAATTCAATGATTTAGGCATCTTACATTTTTAAGTTCCTCCTAAATTGATGTATAATTTATACAACTTATGATGATAACTAAATCATGGCCCAAGCTAAATAATGAGACTTGAATGTTTAACATTATCAAAAAACTCTAGCTCAAATACATGATTTTAATCATGATTTTCATATCATTTTAATAGATTTTGAGTTACTACCTAAAGGTCATGTACCTCCTACTAATTATCCATGCCTTGATACCCCTTAGGTGGTGGAATAAATTTTACTCCTTTCACCTCTAGAACTTCTATCATCTTTTATACCTCATAATAAACCTATCATTCTCTCTAATCCTCTCCCTGTCAATAATGCTAATGATAAGCCAATTGAATCAGATCATCTTTCCTCTCCATTTACACCTAATCTTGAGATCACCCTCAATGTAAACTCCATATAGGTACATCAAATACATTTTGAATATGACCTCCATGGTAACAAAATTATTGATCTCAAAGTAGATGTGGAATATTATGACCCTCTTCCCACTTTGCCTAGTGATGAATCCATTCTTGAATTTTTCCATGATTGAGAACCTCAACTTCCTCAACAACATCATAAACTTGGGAATTTCAAACAAAAATCCCCTTATTTTAAAAAAATCATTGCTATCATTGATCCTAAAACAAATCTAATTTCCTCTTTGCCTAACATTCCATATCATTTCCAAGATGGAAATGTCATACTTATCAAGGAAACTACAAGAATAATATATGATAACCCATCATGTCCTCAACCTATAACAATCTCTAGAGAACTTAAACCAACTAAAAATGAATACTTTAGTTTGTTATTTGATAAATATCATGATAATTTTGCTTGGTCCTATGAGGACATGCCTAGCATTGATACTAGTATCACAGTGCAAAAAATCATTACCTAATCCTAATGCCAAAATTGGGAGACAAAAATAGAAAAAAATTCCACATGAAGTTTCTAGTTTATGACATAAATAAATAATTAAACTTCTTGATTCCAAATTTATTAAACATGTGTACTATTCATAATGGGTCTAAAACACTGTCCCTATTTGTAAAAAGTCACCATAGTCATTTACATTTACATTGATCTTCATAACCTCACTATTGTTTATCCCAAGGATAACTTCCCATTACCTTCATATATGTCATCATTGATTCCACTATTGACTATGAAATTTTGTCCCTTATGTATGTTTTTAAGGATATAATCAAATTCATATCACTCCCAAATATCAACATAAGATAACTTTCACCATAGAATGGGGCACCTTTTGCTATGTTAAAATGCCCTTTGGCTTAAAAACTATTAGAGCTACCTATCAGTGGGATATGACCCACATTTTCCATGACCTTATCCATAATATTTTTTTAACCTATGTGGAAAATCTCATTATGAAGTCTAAAATCTGTAAAACTCATCTTTCTAATTTTCTTATTATATTTGATCGCTTCATCAAATATAAAGTTAGACTAAACCCATAAAAATGTGTCTTTATTGTTACATATGGTAAATTTCTAGGTTTCTTAGTCTCCTTTCATAGTATTGATGTTGATCCTACTAAGATCAACATGCCTATTCCTCATTCTATTCCATATATTTGCACTTACCTTGGCAAGCTTGGGGAAATAAGATGATTTTTACCTAAAAGGGATTATCACATCTATTATATTACTTCCCTTCTCAAAAACATTAATTTTATAAAATTGATGGATACTTGTCATAAACCATTTGATAATATGAAATAATCTTTGCTTCATCCACCCACCATTCATCTACCTTTTAATGACCATCCTTTAATCTTATATACTTCTTCCAAAACCATATTAGTTGGGTAAATGATTGTCCAACAAGATGATACTGGAAGAGAGTATGCCATATATTATATTAGTTGAGGTCTCATTGACTATGAAAAAAGTTATACAAAAGTAGAATGTGATTGCCTCACTATATAATTCTTAGCTAAAAATATCCGTCATTATATGCTTTATCAAACCACTTATGTTATCATTCATTATGATCTACTTTATCACTTATTCTCTAAATCCTTTCTCCTTAGATATATAATTGGTAAGCGGATGGTCCTTCTCATGGAATTTTATTTTCGTATTATCACACAAAAACGTGTTAGAGGATAAATCATTGCTAACTAACTTACAATATCTCTCACACCTGCTACTGATCACCTTCAAAACAGTCTCCCTAAAGATAATATCCTCTATATTAAATGTTTTAATAAAGCTACATCTCTTAAATATTACATCCATAATTTCATTAGCTGATCTAGAAGCTAGTAATCAAGAAGATTCCTCTATCATTCTTGATAATACTAAAATAAAATTAGTCATTGAATAACTTCCCAAAATCAATGTCAATTTACATGAGGATACTTGGACTCTTCATTTTGATGGAACTAAATTCCTTTATAAAGATAGGTAAGGTTTTATACTCATTATTTATCTTGTTAAAATTATTCCCTTGACATTTCAAATTATATTTGATGTCACTAACAACATGGCATGATACAAAGCATTAATCTTAGGCATGAGAGTGGCACTTGATTTAGAAATTATATATTTACATGCTTTGGGTGATTCCTAACTCATCTTTCGATGGGTTAATTTTTATTATCAATGTAAAAGTGAAAATATCATTACTTACCATCAAATAAACACTACCCTTGCCAAAGAATTCACTTATTTTACCATCGAGCCCATCCATAGAGATTACAATTCTATCATTGATTCACTTATTTCTTCAACATCTCTATTTAATTTGCACCAAGTTATTACTGATTCTACCTTTTTTATTCAAATAAGAAAGTCCCCATGTTCCATTAAACCACAATATTCATTTATTTGTCATATTAAGGTTGTAACCATTCAATAGAACTTGTGGTAAAAATTCATCATTCAATTCCTTGAGCATCAAACTTATCATCCAAACACATATTATTATGAAAAGACTCAAATTCATAAACAAGCTTTCAAATATGTATTTTGATATAAAATCCTTTATTATCACAATGCTAAAGGTACCTTACTCTGATCTATCATGAAAGAAGAGGTTCCTCCTCTTGTTGAACAAGCACATGGGGGAATTTGTGGTGGTCATTGTAGTGGACATGCTACCACACACAAATTCTTATGTATGGAATACTTTTGGCCTACCCTTAAAAAGGATGCCATCGAGTTTGGTAAAAAGTGTAGTCATTACCAGCTTTATGATGATCTAATCCATTTACCTCCAGCTGAGATCTAAACTATGAAATCTCTTTGGCTATTCTGAATGTGGGGATTAGATCTCATAAGCAAACTACCTATATCAAAAGATGGGCATATATTTATCATCACAAGTATGGATTATTTTACCAAATGGGTCAAAACCATACCTCTAGTCAATGTCATTGAAAACATAATTTATAAATTAATCCTTGATAAAATTATTTGTCATTTTGGAGACTCCCATACTATCATTTATGATAATGGAAATAACTTCAAAAATAAATATGTGAAACAACTCTGTACTAAATTCAAAATCTCTCATAAATTTTCCACACCCTACCATCCATAATGCAATGGCCAAAATAAGGCCACTAATAAAATTATTTATAAAATTATCCAAAAGACAATTCATGAAATCCACATAGATTGGCATCTTCATCTATAGCCTATTATTTGAGCCTATCACATTAGCATATGTACTTATACTTGGGCAACAACATTTTCACTAGTCTATGGTTTTGATTCTATCCTCCCATTAGAATTTGAGATTATCTCTCTCCTTATATCTCTTCATGGTATCATACATGATGATTAATTAAGTTAATATCACCTTCATTATCATGATTTTCTTGATAAACACCATATTTTCACTCTACAATATAATTGCCAATATAAGGCTCATATCTCCAAACAACATAACAAAAGAGTTAAAGTTTATAATTTAAATATTGGTGATCTTGTCCTTAAATTATAATACACTCATGATAAAGAGGGATAATACATCCAAAATTGGTGGGGTCATTATTTAGTAAAAGACATACTTAGTCCTAGCACCTATTGCCTTCAAAATAATGAAGGCCACTTTTTCAAAGAACCCACCAATGCATAGTTTTGAAAAGAAGTATTTTTCTTAGATCTTTCCCTTCTTATCATGATTTATATATACTATCTTACTAACACTTTTTGAAGGATAAATACACATGTCTCACCCTATATAACAATTTATCTTTCCACAACCCTTAGTTCCTTCTTTTGGTCTTTTGGTCTTTTGGTTTCTCTTTTCTCATGAGTTGAATTGTAAAACCATGGATAGGACCCAATCTTCCTCATGAATTCCTTTATTATATTATTTATTCCTAGTTATTTTTTCAACTCTTGGGTTTTATTTTGTGATTTATAGTGTAAGACCATGGATAAGACCAGGCCTTCCTCATTAATACCATCTTTTTTATTTATTTTTCACATGATTTATGTATCTTCTTGGGTTTCTCTTTTATGATTTTTAGTGTAATACCATGGATAGGACCAATCCCTCATCATAAAATCACTATATTTAACTAATTCAGTGTTCCTTTTATAGAATGTTTAACAATGGTTACAAGTTTATGATCCATTTTTCTCAGCGTTAGATTTTGGTTTTTTTGTAGATAAAACCATTACAACAAATTTTATTAGCATGTTTCCCTACACTTCCCACATTTTTCTAATAAGGAATCACATTTACCTATCATTGTATCCTTTTTTCACCTTTGTCACATTTTTTGTGATTTGAAGTAATTCAAGTTGTTTTACGTTTCATTCCCCTTGATTTTATTTCCTTTCATTCCAATTTGGATAAAGCAAGGTCAAAGTCAAGATAACACTTTTATTTTTCTTGAATTAACAAAAATCTTAGACACTATGCCCTCTAAGTTATCTTTCTTAGAAACCAAGTCCAAAGTGTTCAAATGATAGTCATCTTTAGCACCCATATTTGGTTCTCTAAATCTATATGGAGGAGGAATATAAAAAACTATCAACAAGTTAAAAACCAAATCATTTGGATAAAAGGTAATGATCAAAAGGTAACATACAAAGTTAAAAGTCAAAATAAAACCAAAATACATAATCAAAAACACATCTTCTATCCCCAATTAAAGTTAAAACTCCATAATTAGACTCATTATAGAGATGAGGTCCATTGTGGTGTAGTAGGCTAGTAGATTAGGATAGGAGAATTTAAAATACTCTATGGTGTTACCTAATTTCTCACACAAATACCTAATCTTCACAGTGGATTGATGACTCTGTAAGGGATCCTAAGGAATGGGAAAAACATTATGGGAAGCTAGGTCCATTTTAATTTTCATGCGATTTCATACGATGATATTCATACTTCATGTAATGACCTAAGATTTGTGTGTCTAGGATAAATTTTTTAGAGTCCTTAATGTTGAAAGTCCATTTATTTTGACAAGCCTAATTTGAGTGTCTTAACTTTGATAAAGAGTTTCTCTACCTTTATTTTTCCTTCATTTTCCCCTCCACATATTTCATTTCCCCCCTTTATAGGCAAGTATGATTTTAAATCTATTTTCCCACTTCTATATTCCTTATTTTTCACATCTTAAAAATATGATATCACTACTTTGTTTCAATTTTATCTATCCTTAAAACAAAACATGTTTGAGTGACAATGAATTAATTTATTTATACCATTGTTTTACATTTATAGACATGCCTTACTTTATTTTATCATTTTCCATTATTGTACCTCTTTTTTTCATTTGATTATTAAGTAAGGATTGTTAATTCTCACTCATCAATGTTATTTTACCATTTTCTTGTCCATATTTGTTTAGGTAAGGATTATTACTACTTTCACATTAATTTTTAATTACCATTTTTATTGACATGTATCCTGGGTTTGACTTGGTGAGTTTTCTTTTCTTACTTAAGGTTTACTTTTTTGAGATTTTTGGTCTTTAGCAACCTTGGATTTTTAGTCACCTAATTTACTCTAAATTTTAACTTGGTAATTTGGTCCTAACTTATAATTTTTCACCCCATCTTACCAAATTTCCAAGTATATCTCACCTAAACTACATCAATTATCTTATTTTTCTTACAATTGTTTGTTTTTTCTCTTTAGTTTTGTATCCTTGGGTTTATCCAAAGTAGTCTTTGCACCCTCCACAACCAAAACTAAAAACACAATGGATAACCATCTAGAAATAAAGGTAAGTTAAGTTAAGCATACATTACTTTTATTTTTATTTATTTCCTTTTCATTCATTTACTTTTAGTTATTTTATGATTTAAAATATTGTAATTTATTCAGCTTCATCATTGTGTGTTGCTATGTAATTTTCTTATAGTACCATCCCCTATTACACCTGAGTGACACATGATGAGATTTGAGAGGGGAATATGTATATACACAATATTTTCAAACTTTTATCAATTACTAATGATTTCTCTCGTGTAGGAACCTATTGAGTCCCAATATCTTTGAGTGCATGCCTTAAAGGGTGCAATGGGAAGGGGGTAAGAAAATTATTAGTGCTTCATAGGATTTGTCCCAGATACCACCACTTTCTATCAATCTAACCTTCTCGTAGACAATTACATAAGCCTTGTCTCCTCTCTTTCACACTCTTCCAATATTTTACCACCTTCATTATCCCTTCCCTAAACTTGAAACCATTTTTGACTATTTATGTTACACTATCAGCCCCATCAACCCTATACTCTAATTGTTAAAACATATTTAGGGTCTAGATCAACCCCTAGCCAACCTAAATCAAGACCTAATTTATTTTTATCAATATTGATATAGATTTGATTAGGCTAACCCTATTGGCTAAAGTTTCAAAAAAGTTTAGGGTTAGATTCAGCTATATATACACATTCATTTCACCATTTATTAGAGACAAAATGAGTTAATTATTAATTTGTGATTCCTTATAATTTTATCTTCTTCCATTTTACTTGAGGATTTATAGCTTAGGGTCTACACTTGGCTAAGAATATTTTCATGTGGAAAAGTCTTAGATTTTTTGGCCTTTGTTAGTGATCCTTAAAAACAACAACAACCTCTTGGGAAGCACCTTTGGCCAAGGGAGAGATTGAATCTCAATAAGTTCATCTTTAAGGTAAGTATCTCTAACTTTACTAATATATTTTAGTACATATAAGTATCATAAGTAATGGATTTTGAATATATTGTTCTCTCCATGCATTAGGGTCTTACCTATATATATCTTAATCAGGATTCTCTTATGCATGTTTAATTTTATTTTTACTACCCCCCACTTTGTTTCACAAGATTTGGTGAGTAATATATTAGATTTTTCTTTACTTTTCATTTACTTTTGTGAATATGAAAACATAGGACCTAGCTAGGGTTATTGTATAGTGTTACTTGACTAGAGGCTTTAGAACCCTCTTTAATGATGTTATTATGGTAAGATATCCCTTGGTTATGTTTAGAAAATCCATCTTGGTCATGACCTTGAATATATAATGTATCAATAATTGAAAGTGTAAGTAGGATTTGTCTTCTTTGAACTATGATTGATTAATAGATCAATTGCATTTCCCTTTGGATATAGTTTTTAGGTGAGGAATGAATGAGGGTTGATATTTTATTTATAATAATCCTTTTAGATAAATAAATCACATTAAATAACTTATTTTGACCATTATTATATGTTTTATTTATAAATTAGATGATTTTAGGGCATTAGAGACTTGCATTAGACAAGAAAACTTGCAATGATGTAGGTGTCTATATAGTAATAAAATTATTGGTTTAAAGGAGAAGAAATGCATACCTAGGTGTGTATAACACACGTTTCCTTCACTTGAGTCTAACTTGAGTGATTAGTTTATGACTAATTTTCAACCAAAATCATGTTACAATTCATAATCAGTACTTATAATTTAGAATTTAATGTATTGAAAATATTGAAATTAAAAGAGCAAGGTTTATGAGTACACCTATGTATCAATGTAACTACCTTGCCTATTGTAAAGTCGATTTTAAAGTTGTATCATTGTGAGGATATAAAATTAATATTAGTAAAAATATGTATTAATATGGAAAGTACATATATCTAAGGATATAAAGAGAGACAAATAGATTAGAAGAAACATGCCCCAACCTTGGAAAAAAGGTGAGTTACCACTCAGTAGTTGAGATTAGATCAATTATGAAACCAAATACTTAGTTAGAATGAGTGAAAAAATTTAACTCATATTATAAAATTAGTAATTTTGGATGATAAAATCAATTTTAACCTAAAAATTTGGCAAGATTGAGTGATTTAATCACCTCAACTATACCAAAAGTGAACCAACTATTGTAGTAGATTAGATCAATATAGTTCATAAAAGTGTGACCTAGTGGGTGATGATAGTCCCTTAGAGTGTTTTTAAATTTAAAAATAAATTTAATTTTGTAATATTATGTGTACATTGCATATCATATGCATTTTAGATATGTATCATACTAAAACTATGTATAACAATGGTACCAATTATAGAATTATGCTAAAACTATGAATCTAAATTATATAATTATGTGCTTTGGCCAATTTGGAAACTATTTAAGTGTGGATAACATTATTCCAAGGTATTCCCCCACTATATATTGATAAATATAAAAACTATAATAAGTTCCAATGTGGAGGACACGTTTCTAGAACATGCCCTCACTATAATATGTAGATGTTGAATACTGAATAATTGTGGAGAGCATGCTTCCAAAGTATACCCCCATTGAACCTAAAAAATATGAATGTGTAGAGACCCAATGTGATATAACCCCACAAAATCTAAAAATTTGATATAAGTACCAAATACTGAATAGGTGTGGATAACATTCATCTAAAGCATGCCCCCACTAAATCTGAAATTTTATTCCAAATGTGGATAACATGCCTATATGGCATTCCCCCATTGATATGACCTCTCACTTAAGGTGAGGAAAGAATATAAATGTTTATTCACCTCACCTCAAAGGGATAATATAACTGTATAATCTGTGAATGGAAACATGTAGTATATATAAGGATATGTTTAGGCAAATGTAGCATTGAAGTGCTTAGGACTATGTGATCATATGAAGGCCTAAGATGCAAGATGAAGATCATGTTAATGTATAGATAGTAACACTACAATCTCAATAAATAAATAAATCACACACATAATATCACTTAAAAGTAAGTTAAAATTAAATGGTTCAAGGAGATCACAAATAAGGGGCATGTTCAAATGCCACACAATCAAAGGGACATGATTTATTCCAATGTCCATAAAATAAAGGATGACATATTCAAATGTCCATACAATAATTAATGACATGTTAAAATGTCAAATAAGGCACACATAGGCACAAGGTCCATAAACAAAGGAGAATGCTCAAATAAACAAGACAATAGAAAGGGAATACATTCAAGGAAGTGCATAAAGGAAAGCATAAGTAACTAGCATAAACATGCCAAGTAGCCCATGGATCAAGTGTGTTAGAAAAAAATGTCAAGTGAGTAACATATCAAGTACCCTATGTAAGATATAATCATGGATAAAAGAATGTGTAAGTATGTATATGAGCTCAAAACATGGAAATGTAGAGTGACCATAGAATGATATAACCTAGAAGTATCATGATCATGTAGGTGGATTCCCCCAATGTCCATATGACATGAGTATAAGAAAGGCCAAACATCTAAAATAGGAATAGATCATATATCTATGTATGATTATATCACCCTCAAGGAGAATCATGACACATGTGTATGTATAAGTAAATTATATTCCATCCTTTAACATGAAACTAACACATAGATACCTAGAATACAATAGAGTATGTTTTATTTTGAAAGTGTTTTTAAATTTTTGGATGTTTTTGAAATTTTTTTGAACTTTTGGATTGTATAATGGAAAGACTATCTTATGATCCCATCCAAAGGTTAATCATATATATCTCCCCACTATGAACCTGGTGTAATAATATGGTGACATTTTTAAGGAGAATGCATAGGTACAACATATATCACTATAGTATTTGTGATACTATGTGTATTTAAAATAGGACTATATGGTCTTGGAGAAATAGTAATAGTAATAGAATTAGGGGTTTGCAAAACCCATCATTGATTTATCTATGGTTTCTTTTTAATATTAGTAATAGAACATGTGTAGGTGCTTTTGATATCTAAACATGGTGCATAGTAGATGAGTATTATATAGAATCCACTATATGTCTCTGATGTAATGGTCTCTCAAGTACTAGTCACATAATAAATGGGATTTCTTGTTGCTTACCCTTTTACAATAAATTAACCTTAGTAGGTTTGATAGTTAACTGCCTGGGTATAAGTTTTTTTGATTCAAAAGGATGTTCATATAGGATTTGTAAAACTATAATTACCCAATGGGCATGAATGTATTTATCACACCCATTTACAATACAAGGTACTACTCAAAGTGTATGGATGTAAGGTCTTCCTAATAACATATGAAAGATTATTATGGAAGGTATAAATGAAGATTTATTAACCATAGGTGTGGTAAAAACTTGTAAATGTAGATTAATCTTTCCAAGAACCTTCTAGGAGATCCCATCAAATGCTCTAATTGATCTAGAAAAAGGATGAAAATCATGATGAGTGTAACCTAAGTGTGTAAGTAATGTCATGGCACAAATTTTCTCACTTACACCATTATCAATCATAACACTACTTATAGGATGGTTATCAAGGTATGCTTGAATGAATAAAGAATGAAGATCAAAGTCATCATTCTTAACCTCACTATCATCAAAAGTAATAGATGATGTTTGAACCATAGGAGGTATATGTCATGTGTAATTAATAATAATCACATCCTATGTAATGGGTTCTTATAATTTAATGGAGGAGATGTGCATTATATGCCATTTACACTTTTGGTTCCTTCTTAGAATGGTTTTTCAAAGGATTTTTAAATATTTTCTATTTTTTGTGATCACCAAGTTATGAACTTAATTCCTTAGGAGGATCATCAAATGTAATCTTTTGGTCATTAATAATATTTTAGATATTATGCTTCAAGGTAAAACATATGTTTGTAAAATGTCTAGGTTCCTGGTGATAATTACAATAAGCATTCACATCATATTCTTTGGGTATAAGTCTATTTATATCAACCTTTATAGGATGAGGGAGAGATATAATATCACACTTTACTATCCATGGGAGTAATGAATCTGGAGACTCTAGTAAGTGTGTAAATTATCTCTTTAGTGTATTATATAGGACAAGCCAATTAGGTTTTCATGAAACTATGTTAACAAAGTTGATTGTTTCCTTTTTAGTCTCAAGAGGCTTTAACTTATAACTTGGTTTGATTGTAAATTTGGAATTAGATGTATATTCAAATAGTGTTTTTGCTACATACTTGAGCTTATTCAATGAAATAATCTTCATTTTATGGTCATGTACAACATGACACAAGTCATCAAAATATTTTAACTTCTTAAAAAAAATGGACTCATGTAACAGAGAAAGTAAACTTTGATTTAATATGTCTTGTAACTCCTTATCTACCATAGGATTAGTCATTTTATCTAACATTGTATTGTACCTCAAGACATATTCATTGATAGGTTAATTTGTTTTTGTTTGATTTTTCCAATTTGAGCACATGAAAACTTTTAGGAAATATTAATAGAAAAATGTGCCAAAAATTGATCTACAAAAGGTTTGAATGCTTTCACAGATTTGAGGGGTAAATCATAAAACCATCTCAAAGCATAGTCCTTGAGGCTTCTTAGGAATATTATGGTGAAAAGTTTATCATTAGTGGCATAATCAAGGCATACCACATAAAATTTTTGAATATGTTATTCAAGATCACCCTTTCCATCATAAAATGTGAACTTATGTGCAAACAAAACCAGTTGGTAAAAGATGAAATTATATATCAAGTACACGAGTGTTATGTAGCACATATTAGGAATCAATAGCATGATGAGGTTTTAAAATGTTTTTTCAATGTTTTTAACTTTGTCCTCTAAGGTATTTATAACTTGAAGGAGTGTTTGAACTATAGACCATTGAGATTTACATTAGCAAGTTGAATAGTCACCAAAGGGTATGTAAATTATCATGACCTTTTTTGACCTACATTTATTTCATTTGATGATATGGTTTAGTTGTGAACTATTCAAAAAATAGTTATTTAGTTTTCTATTGAGATACATTTTTGTGATTTATGTTGATGTTACATCCTTAACCTATATTACATCTAGGGATATGTGTGGTTGACTTGTGGATTACACACTTTCATATTATCTTATTACATTTCTCGATGTTCTTAGTATGGTCAGCATATGGAATAATTATGGCTAAGTATACTATATATAGGAGGTATTGGTTAGTCTCTTATAATCATATTGTGAGTTATGTTCTTATTACATTATTGTGAAGGTTTCCTCCTTGAAGTGGCTCAATCATAATATTCAAGTATTCTACTTTTTCACCATTTATTGTTGTAGATGTACTTATTCTACTCTTAATTTTGTGATATATAATTTTATTATTGTGAATAATTTAAGTAATTTTTCCTTACAAATGGTATCAGAGATTCAATTTGGGCAAGTTTTTGTGGTGCATTTTTTAGATCTAGTGTCCTGAGCACTAGAAGGCCAAAAAAACATAACTTGTGATCTGGAAAGAATTGAATTTTTTTGTCACTGTAGTTTTATTTGTGGGTTTTTTTTTAAATAAATGTTTTTTTTAGTAAAAAAAGTATGGAAATTTTTTTTATTGTGAAAATTAGCAATTTTTGGATTCATCTTTGTGAGATGATCACAATGGTATAATCTATTGGTACACTTTTTGTGTCTAATATTTTCACCTTTCTGCATAATAGTAGCAGTTGGATCCATCTTGGTGAGATGATCACAGTAGTGTATTCTATTGGTGCACTTTTTTCAAGGCTTAAACCCTCTTGGGGTTTGTGCATGGTTGGTTTAAACACTCATAGATGTATAAAATGGTAAGAAACTCCAAAAACTCCTCACAAAGATGGCATATAGTCTAGAAATTTTGATCCATCTATTTTAGAGGCATTTCAACAACTTAAGTTAGAGTTATAGGGCATGGTGAAAAAAATGATTTTCATATGGCTTAAGGGGATATTACAGGGTTGAGAGGGGATCTGGATAACATGATTGGTTAATTAAAATAAGTATCTGGGTAATTACCAACTTGTTAGCTTAACCACTTCAAAATAACCCTATACATTTTTAGTTTGGTTCTTTTCCTTCAACCAATACCAACACCAATCTTGGCCCTATGTTTATGTCGTCAAAAGTGGACCTGCACAAGTTTGATGGTAATGATCAACTTACCTCACTCCCTCAAATTGAATATTTATTTGATCTAAATTAAATTGTATGTTCACAAAAATTTGTTATGGCCTATCTATATATGAAACCTGAGCCATTCATTTGGTATCATTGGTTGTATGCTCAAAATAAAAATAAGGGTCTCCCAATTTCATGGTTGATATTTTTTAAGGAGTTATATCTCCACTATCACAATAATGTCTCTAAAAATTTAAGTCATCTAGCCAAGTTAAACTAGACTAAGATTGTAAAGGATTGCATTCATCAATTTTTGAATCTTTCCTTACATGTGGTAGACATCTCTAAGGAAAATATGATTGACTTATTTTTGGGTGGGCTCAAAGATGGCATCTAATTAGAGGTTCATGTGTTTCATCTTAGTACTATATCTGAGGTCATACCAAGGGCACGTATGGTTGAGAAAATAGAGTTGACCAAATAAATACCTTTCACTAATGTTCATGAATGCACCTTCCCAAAACCTTCATTTCTATATCCTACCAAATTGACACCTCAGTAGTGTAAAAAAAGTGAGCAAAAGGTTTATGTTTTGGCTTCCATATAAAATAGAGTAAAAAACATCTATGTGCTAAAAATAAGTTATTTTACATTGACAGTTCCAATGAGAAGGAAGAAGATAATGAGGCTTCAAGGTTAGGTTTAGAAGAACTCAAAGATGAATTTAAATATTCTTAACCTACTATTTCCTATCATGCACTTATAACATTAGTACTCATCAAAATCTTAAGGTGGTAGGTTTCTTGAAGAAATAAAAGGTAACTGTTAATTGACTGTGGGAGTACACATAACTTTGTTAACAGTAAATTGGCTATTCATTTGAACTATTTCATTTACCCAACTCTAGACTTTCAATTCATGATTACAAATGGTGGTACAGTCAATTTTTATTTTTTTTAAAAAAAAAATCCATAGCATTAAGCTTACTATAGGAAACTACTTGTTATATTCACCTATTTTATTATTCCTATGGGAGGAGCTAACATTTTTTTTGGAGTACAATGGATCACTACTTTAGGCACTATTGATATTTTTTCTCCAAAAATGTCAAATTTTATAGTACCCTAAGGGATACCCATTAATTTTTTGGAAAAGGGCTTAAAATGACTCAAGAAACTCTTTTCCCAAAGCCCAATAGAAACTAGAGATCTGGGTGCAATTTTCAACTTGCAAAATTACAAATTGCATCTAGACCTCCACTTCTCACTTTACTCATAGATGGTATAAACTAGAGATTAGAATGTAATTTACAACTTGCAAACTTTAAAATTTCTTACCAACCCCCACTTCCTACATAACTCATGACCATCAAAAATTGAAACCCCACTCACAATTTGTAACTTGTAAAGTTACAAATTACAAACAAAGCTCTGATTTATACCAAACACCTTCCCCATAGAAACTAAAGGTTTGAATGTAATTTGAAACTTGTAAACTTTTAAATTTATTTCTAACCTCTACTTCATGTGCATCACTCTTATTGAAACCTAGAACTCTGGTTGTAATTTCTAACTTACAATGTTGTAAGTTGTAACTAGATTCCCACTTCCCATTGACTACCCTTCCTAAGGAACTAGAACCACGGTTATAATTTGTAACTTGAAAAGTTTAAAATTGTTCTTTGAAATATGCTTTACCATTTCTAATGAATCCAATTACTTGGTGGAAAGTGGAGGTGAAAGTGCAAATTGCAATTTTTTAAAGTTGTAAAATTACTCCAGGACTTTGAAGTTCTAAATTTGCTGCTAACTACCTAAACTAAGGGCATTTAATGTAAAGGTTATATTAATCTAATTAGGTTTATTACAAATTCATTATTTATTTTACAAATTGAGAGATTGGAGTTCCACATGAACCCAAACCATGATGCCATGCCATACCTCAGCCATATAGCCTTGAGCCATGATGCCATTGTTACACCCTACATGATATTCCTGATTCCTCCTACATTTTTAGTTACCATTTTCCTCTATCAAATCTAAGCATAGGTCAATTTTCCATATTTTTTCTATAAGGTAGCATTTTTAGGGTTTTTCTTTTATTAACATTGATTTTAGGTTTTTAGTTTGTTTTCATAGTTTTGTTTCAAGAATTATCTAGTTACCCAGGTTCATGTTGAGTCTTTTCAAATGTTTTATAGCTATTAAAAACCTAGGGTTTTTTCAAATTCATACAAACTAGTAGAATATTCCCTTGAAGATTCCTCACATAGTCCCCATAGACTTTTCACCTACCAAAGTAATTTTAAAACCCATAGAGTTTCCACCTGCATTTTCAACCTTGGAATTCTGCAAACAATCTTAGTGCATTTTACAACTCCAAAGCCCATTTTGGACCTTACTTGCAATTACAATCCTAAAAACTACCAAAGTTTTCATCAAACTTTAAAAGTGTATTTTGTAAACATAATCTCCACCAAACATTTTCCCTACAAAATCAACCATAATCTCTACTAAAACTTTTACCTATGTTTTGCAACCCTAAAGTTCACCAACTCTACAGTTGGTTTTCCCCTAGAATCTATCTCTAGAAAGGAGATGAAATTCAAATCCAAGGGACCTGGTGTCCCATTTAGCTTGGAATCCAACACCAATAAGATCATAGACATAGACCTAGGTCATATAAAACTAGGTGATTTTTGGACAAAGGTGAATGTTGAATTCAAAAATTGTTGGATTCAAAGAATTTATGATATGGACTACCCCAAGAAGTAACCTTCCCCTTATTAGTGCAAAGCCTTGAGTTTGTTCTTAAATTGGCTAATCACTATGATTTAGAAAAGAGATAAGTATTAAATGATAATGGGGAAAGGTTTCTAAACTTGAACCTCAACTTTATAGACTTAGTATTCTTGATCCTAGAATATGAGAGTTATCTTGATACAACTCATGAATCATGAAAGAAGTTTTATCAGGACAATAACATTGGATGTTTAAGGGTCATCAATAATAATGGCTAAAGGTTCCTAGGGCCACATCTACAAGATTACCCAAAACACTATCAAGAATAGACTCTAAGGATGAAGTGGGTAATTTAATCATACTCCTGCATAGAGTCACTGGGAACCCCGATGTCAATAAATTCCAAGACTAGATGTACCAATACATATGGTAAATCTACTAAAACAAGTAGTACATCCATTGGGCTTAACAAATCAATGACTCCATCCATAAATAATTTATGGAAGTCTAGAATATAGGTAAATTCTATATGACTTCATATATATTCTAGTTTGTCATTACACCCTCTTAAGATATGTAAGTGATAAATGGGATTTAAAATAACTTGTGAGGTATCTTGTAAAGACTCAAAAAAAATTATCAAGCAAACACAAGGTAAGAATCTATTTTACTATTAGTATAGGGAGGTATACATTCCATTCCTTATCAAAATCCAAGTTTTCATACATTGAAATGACTCAAATGACCTTGAGGGCTCTTGAGGCAAGGCCATTTTATGATGTAAATGGTAGCATTACTAGTATATTGTGGATTACAACATATTCCATGTTCCCTATTATGAATACTACTGGGAGGACCTATAGGATGAAGAATAAGTAAGACTAAAAGATTATTCTAGGATGGCCCTAGATTAGATCAAGTCTTTTAACATGGCACCAGTCCCCAAGGACTTGGTATATGATGAATCTCTAGTAGATAAGGTTTACTATGATAAAATGATCTTTTCTCAACCCCTTTTATTATTTAGTCGGTCCATCCTTGAGTCCTTTCCATTAATGGATAAGATCACTAATGTAATAAATAGAATAATCTACTAGCTTAGAAGCAAAGGGGTTAAGGTGACTAAGGAAACTATGAGCATCAGTGACAAGCTAAGAGAGCTCAAAGAGAAGGGAGTGACACCAATAGTAGAAGGTTCTAGCAGTAGAATCCTAAAAAAATAAGAAGATAGGCCAGTGGTACCTCACAAGAGAAAACAAAATCTAAAATCTAAGAGAGGACAATCTAGTATCCAAAGAGTAGCAATAGATCATCCCATGGTAATTTTACTTGAAGACATGACTACCCTTGAAGCAAAAATAATTTATCCTTTTATCTCTATCATATTTTCTCCTCCTATCTCTAGTATTCCATTAGCTATAACACCTCCTCATGTTTCCACTCCACCATCACCTTAAATAATTACCCCCTCCATTTCTAATAGCTCATTTGTGCCAGTGAATCCATTTCCAATAGTTTAATCAACATAATTAGACACTCAAGCTTAAATCCCATTACCCTCTTCCACAACTCCTCCCTCTTCCACAATTTCACTCCCCCTTCCACAATTTCTTCCATATCATCCTTAATCACCACCACCACCCCATTAATCACTAACACCACACAACAACATATAGTTATGGATTCAATCATTCTGACTAAAATATCACTATCCATCCTAGCCACTAGGATAATTATTGCTTCATTTTCATCTCCTATCACCTTTCCCTTTTTATCAACCCTAAGTGTCCTCATAACTTTGATTGATTCATTCATGACTTTATATTCCACACTCCCATAGGTTCCCCTTTTTCAAGTCCATGTACCTACCCATCCATTAATATCACTTCTATCTCCCACACCCCTAGTAGGCACATCAATTTCCACTACACCCCTTTCTTCCATTTTCATAATAACTCAGACCCACATAAAGGAGGTAAAGAGAGAGAAAATCATTAATAAAAAATTGGCCACTCAACCCATAGATGTGGAAGGGATTAACAAAACATCAACCAAAGATTTAGTAGCCATAATAGTAATAGACATAGGACTCATCACTCTAACCACTAGTGTAGCAACTTCAACTACAGATTCATAGTTGGTAGTGCCAAAACAATAAGATGCCACTCCAAGTTGGCTAGTACAATCAGTGGGGAAGAAATGAAAGAAGATGGTGTCCCCAAGCACACTAGATTTTGTCTTTGTAGATGCATCAAAGAGATCAAAGGTAAATCCAAAAACCATATCTAGAATACTATATGATTTAGGAGGGGAGAAGTATGTAGAGATTTTAGTCCCCCCACTAGATAAACAAAAAGAAGATTTAATGGTGAGGGATTACCAAATATCAAAGGTTCACCTTGTTCATCCTATAAGAGAGGGATTAAAACATAATGTTCAATCAAGCATTCAATCTCTTTTCAATAAAATGGATAGTGACAAGGTCACAAAAGATGAAGTGAAGAATAAGTTTGAACAATTTATGACTACACTGAATAAGTTTATTGATCTTATTGCCCAACCAACATAATCTATTACTCATATCTCTAACAGAGCAACACTTGATGTAGTAACAAAGATTGGTATCATGGAAAAGGTTATAAAGGACTGGTTAGAGGATCTCATTTTAAAGGGAAATAGAGTCATCAAATTAGCAATGGACTACTACAAAGCTTTAAAGGATGGATGAGTGACTTTGAAGGATCAAATAAGCAAATATCAGGAAGAGATAGAAAGGTTGAACCTATTCTACCCTATGGTCGTGATTGAAACTGATACCTCACTAATGAAAAGATATTTAAAAATGATGCATAATTAGATGGATCATATAATTTAAAAATAATAATACTCATAGAGAGTATTAATAAATCTAAGGTTACACATGATAAGGTCATAAATATGATCTTTGACATTGAAGATTTGCTTAATAAATTATCATGTGAAGCAACAGATCATCAAGATCAGATCTGTTTAGCACAAAAATTTTAAGATAGGTTTAAAGGAGTGGTAAAGAGAGAATTAGAGTGACCATCCATCATTTTATTAGGTATCATAATACACTAGATCAAATGGGCAAAGATGTTCAACTATATAGGGATGCACAAAGGGAACTCTTTGACATAATTGTAGAATGTGAAATAAGTAACATATATTCATTTGGTCTTGATGAGGATCATATCCTACATATATTCAAGAGTTTTTATGCTTATATTAAGAAGACATAGGAAAAGAAGGACAAAGAGTCTTTAGAGGTTATGGTTGTAGATTAATTTTTTCAATCAAATAAACTCTTTATATTATATTTAATTATTGTAAAATTATAGATTGTAAATTACAACTATCATTTTGAGAAAGAGCCACTTGTAATTTGCATGTTCCTTTTCAAAAAGTTGAAAATTTGTGAAAATAAAACTTATAAATTGCACTTTCTTTTTGTCAAAGTTTTATTTATTTAACTTGAAAATACTCATGTTGTAAATTGCATTTATAGTTTTGTCAATATTGGATGACTTGAAATTTTATAAAAGTCCCAATTTATAAGTTAGGTTTATAAAAAATTAAACTAAGATATCTAAAATCTATCTATTATTTTGAGTATGAGTTCATTTTGGCACCTCATTGCATGGAGAAGATACAACAGCTCAACTAAAGATCATTAATGCATTGCATGAATATTATATAACTTTTGTCCATGCCTCCGATATATTTTGGAATGTTTGACAGTTACATGTTCTTTTTTCTAATTGTTTACATTACCAAGGATGCCATTCCAGCTGAACATCATGCCCTTTTACATGAGGTTTTTATATTTTCTTGTTCTTGAACTAGGCATAGAGTTTTTGTTAAATATCTCTCTTTTATAAGAATATTTTTTATAAATATGGGTATTATTTCATATCCCATTTATCTTTTTACTATTAGAGAAATTATTCTACATTTTGAATAATTTATCTACATGTTGTAACATAGAGAATGAGAATAAATTGAAGATTTGCCTTCATTGTCTATGTTATCTTTGTGTATGCAAGGCTATTTATCAAATTTTTGGATGATTTTATTCTTATTTTAGTTACAAAATTTCATCTATGATATTATTTTTTACTTTTGAGAGATTGTTTGATTAAAAAATAATAATCATGTTCCTTTTATGAGAAATACCTAATATTACCTTTGGTTTCACATTTGCTTGAGTTTATGCTCCAATAAATTTTAATATATTTATTTTTTAGATATGTTCATTCAAATAAATCATTAAAATCCACTTCAAATATTTGGTGCAATCACCTTTTCTAGTTATACAAATTCATTTCTAAAAACTCTTTTGTCACAATCAAACCCTAGTTTAGAAGTAAGATCACTAAGAAGTGGAATTTCCATGAGACCAAGGAAATTCATAGACATAAAGTCAAAATATGCAAGCAACCCCTCCAAATATCTATGTTCTACCTACACCAGGTACTTCCAAAGCTATTTTACCTATTTAAAATAACTTGTCTTAAGAATATGAGTGGTGTTATCCTTATGCTCAAACACATAATTAGAATGTTTATCCTAATGGCATCATCAATCAATCCTTGATGGAGAAAAACATATCAAACATAGGAATAGTAGGAAGAAGCCACTTCCCAATAGAAAGATACATAAGAACCTACTCATAATGAGGCTACTCTATTGAAGTGGCAAGAGGAATATTTTTGTGATATAAATCAACATGAAGCATTATTCAATGGTGGTGTTTTGGTGGTATCAAATACACATTCAAATAAAAGGGAAATAAAAAGTTATCAACCCCCCAAGGTGGAATAAACTACAACTTCTAAAGTTGTATAAGAATATGCAAAAGGCAACATAGTACAAAGGCTACCCAATGTGTTAATGGGCTAGTCAAAATCAAAATTGTAGACCTAAAATCTCATGAAAGAAGACATAACTCCCACAAAGGAACCAACGAAGGTTAGTAACATTCCTTTTAGTATTTTTGAACATATAAAAAAAACTAATTTGAATGTCACTATATGGGAAGCAATTTCCATTCCAACATAAAGGGACTTGTTATAAGAAGCTTTGAAAAACTTCCAAATAATAGACAAAATCTTAGATAAAGTACCTAATTTTGTAGTTAATTTATGCCAACCATAAACTAACACCAAAACAAGTAAAAATTATAAGCTTCCCCTTTTCTATCTTTCACTCATAGTTTGGAAGCATATCATCTATAATTGCAAGGTAGAATAAGTGCTATTAGTTCTATTATGCCCAAGAAAATAACTGATGCTCTTGGTATTAAGTATACACCTATCTCAAAAGGTGTGGTTCAATTGGATGGGACTATTTTTCAAATAGTTGGGACTATAAAATGTTTAAACTTTACCATCAGTGCATTTATAAGCTTGTCAATTTCACAAGATATCTCAGTTATTAGTCTTCCCACTATTTTGATATCTACCTTTCCTAAGATTTCACTACAAAAATAAGAGGGTATCTATTTATTGACTAGTCCCACATGTTACTTAGGACAATATATGTAACAAGAGTAACAATAAGAGATTATCCAATCGATAAAGACCATATTGAGCCATACACTCCTATCCATGTGGATATGAATCTCACATAACAGGATTAAAAAGAGGAGTTTGATCATGAAGTTGCAACACTCATGGAAGATATCCTAGACACTAATCTAGATGAATGGGGATCAAATATCTAATTTTATCTTTATGACTATGTACAAGAAACTAGATTGGGTAAATATTGAATTAATGAAAATGATGTAATTATTCCAAATCTTTTGAAAATAGCTAAGGATCTCCAAGGAATGTGGAAACTATTCTTTGATGGCTCAAGAAGCAAGAATGGTGTAGGTGTAGGTATTGTTTTGATCTCCCCCCAAAAAGAGAGTTGTTTATATTCTTTTAGACTTTAGTTCAATTGTAATAATAATGTAATTGAATATGAAGCATTGATTTAAGATCTCCAACTGGCCAAGGAAAGAGGGATATAATCACTACAAGTATTTGGTGACATAGAGTTGATTGTTCACCAAGTAATATCCAAAAGCATAAAAAAATAACTTGCTAAGATCTTACAAACAAAGGGTTTGGGACTTTTTATAATAATTTACCACTTTAAACATTCAAGTGATAACAAGAGCACAAAACAAATATGTTGATTATATGGCCTCGATAGAATCCTAGTATAACCTTCTCAAGGAGATAAAGAATAAAAATAGCTAGCATGTAAATTTGATAGTAAGGCCATATGTTCTTGATAATGTAATAGTTGGGAAGTCTTCAATAGTGATCAACAAATCATGAATTTTTTGATAGAAGAATATGAATTCTTTGATAGAAACTAGTCAAGACTCCAAGATCAATATAAATACCAAATCATTCAATTAAAGACAAAAAAATTACCCATAGGCCTTGTTACTTTATAGAGTATCTTTAATTAAAATGATTGGCTGAAAGGTGAAGAGAATAATATTATGGTCAATGAAGAAGACTATGAGTCTGTAGTCATTTCAAAGGGCAAAACATTGAATATTGGAAAGGTATGTAATGATTCTAAAAAATAGGATTTTTTTAGGTGTGTCAAGAATTTGATGATAACTTCACTTGGAGTTATTAATATCTAATGGGGTTTGAACCTAGATTAACCCAACACATAATATAGCTTGACCTAAATACCAAGCCTATTAGACATAAATAGAGACCAATCAATACAAAAATAGAACCCTTGATGAAGAGTGAGTTTTCCAAACTAATAGAGGTTAAAATCATTTTCCCTATCAAACTCTCATCTTGGGTTGCTAACTTAGTCCTTGTAAGGAAAAATAATGGTGAAATTAGGCTTTGGGACCTAAACAAAGCATCCCTGAAGGATCATTATACCCTTCCAAATATGGAGAAAATTGTGCAAAATGTATCATGATCTAAAAGGTTTTACCTTCTAGACAATTACTCTGGATATAACCAAATCCTAGTACAAGAATCAGACCAGTTTAAGACTACTTTCACTAGAAAATGAGGCACATATACATATAAAAAGATGCCTTTTGGTCTGACTAATTTTGGTGCTACATTCCAAAGAGCCATGGATATGGATTTTGGAGGTTTGATCAATGAGATGATCCTGGTATACCTAGATGACATCACTATTTATTCAAAAAATGTTGATGCACACTTGGATCACCTTAGGAAAATTTTTAAAAGGTGTAGAGAATTTGGATTTTACCTCAATCCAAAAAAGTGCATTTTTTCAATTCATGAAGGTAAAATACTAGGACATTTTTTTGAAAAAGGGTCTTGTAATAGACCCAGAGAGAATAATTATTATATCTAAATTAGTACTTCCAAGCCATAACAAGGGGTTATAAAAAATTTAGTAAATATTAACTTTGTAATAAGGTTTGTCCAAAATTTTGCCTCTATGGCCAAGCCCCTTACTATCATGCTTAAGAAGGGTATCATTTTTATATAGCCACAAGAATGAAAACATAATTTTGGAGCCATCAAGTAGGGTATTTCTCAGGCTCCTACCCTCATCAACCCCAACTATGAGAAAGATTTCATTCTCTATGATTTTAGATGGGAAGGTATCATCTCAGTTATTCTAACTCAACATAACAAAGAATAGTTGAAATAGTCGATATCTTTCTTTAGTCAATCCTTAAAGGATTATGAATAAAAATATAGTTTCATAGAGAAGAAAGTACATGTTGCAATTAAATATCTTAAAAAATTTAGGCATATGTTATCCAATAATAAAATTAATATAATGGTTAGTCACCAAAGTTTTAAAGAGTTCCTACTGAGTTGGGAAATAAATGAAAAAATATCATGATGGATCATAAAAGTCATGGAATATGACATGAACATAAAAATTACAAAGCTTTTAAGAGGAAAGGGCTTATGTGAATAATTATATTATGATATTAAGACTATTGAATCAATATATGATGTAAGATATGCTCAAAATACATCCACTCCACCTCTATTCAATAGTTGGATCCATGACATGACCATCTTCTTATAGATTGGCCAATACCCGTATGATTTTTATTAGTCTAAAAAAGTTATTTCAAACTCTAATCCATTCTTTATTTTATTTTTAGTGGAGTATTATTTAGTAAATATATGAATGGATTCATACTAAGGTGTATTAATCATGGTCAGTTCCCCAAAGTGCTCAAGGAGTTTTATGATGGTCCACCAGGTGGACATTTCTTTGAAAGAACCATAGCCATCAAAATAATGAGAGGGGGTTATTATTAGCATGATATATTCAAATATTCTCATCAATGGGTAAGGAAATACAAAAAGTGTGCTTACTTTATAGACAATTAAATATTAATAGCTCTCCTTCTTAAACCAATCCAAGCTGACCAACCATTCACTCAATGGGGATTAGGTTTCATTCACATGATCAATCCACCATCGAGTGTAGGACATAATGGATCCTTACAATAAGTAACTATTTCACCATATGGACTAAATTATTTTCATGAAAATATGTCATGGAGGCATCTATCCTTGAATTTGGGGATGATATAGTCACAAGGTTTGGTGTTCCTTACACCATTATCTCAGATAATGCCAAAGATTTTATGGGTACTCAAGTGAGTGAATGGGTTGTAAGACACAATTTATACCTAAGTACTTATTCTAATGATTACCCATAGGGTTATTAATTGGTCAAGTCTACCAAAAAATATATCATAAGTATTATCAAAAGGACAATGGAAGAAAACTAAAGGATATGGCACATGAAGTTGAAATCAGCACTATGGGATGATAAGATCACTCCTAAGAGATCCATTGGAAATTCTCCATTTATTTTGGTATATGGAAGAGAAGATAGAGTTTCATTGTCAATTGAGTTACCATCTCTAAAACTCAATCATCAGTTGGAATTGAATGACAATGACGAAATGATAGTACGATTGGTAGAACTCATGGAACTAGAGGAAGTCAAGAACCAGTCAATGAAATTTTTGGAAGCAAATCAAACTAGAAAAAAGAGAAATTTTGAAAATAAATCATCTAACATGAGATTTAATGAAGGAGACATGGTTCTTTAGTGGGATGCTGAAAGAGCTAAACCAGGCAAGCACACCAAGTTTGATGTAATATGGAGTGGTCCATATAGTATAACATAGTGCAAGGGAGCAAATGCATTCCATCTACCCAAGCTTGATGGATTGGAACTACCTATCCTAGTTAATGGGATATATCTCAAATCTTGATTTTGAGGTTGGAATTCATTCCAAAAATATTATATATATTAGGTTTAGTTTTTTTTGCAATAAGTGTTTTCACACAGGTCAACTCATTAGGAGTTTTTATTTCCTTAGTTTGTTCTATGTTTCCATACTTTGTTCTTTTTTAGGTAAATCCCAATTTTTTTCTTCTCTAGTTAAAATGTGTTAAGCTTAAAATGACTCCATGCCCAATGAACTAGAAGACTATTGGAAAGAAACTGATTAGTAGGTAATCATTCTATAGAAGTCACCAAAAATGTTGATATTTTTGTCCCAAAATTTTCAAAATATCTATTACCCTAATTGAGACCCATTATTTTCTTGTAAAAAGGGATTAAAATTACCCAATACACTCTTTTCCCAAAGTTTGATGGAAACTAGAGATCTAGGTGCAATTTGTAACTTGAAAAATTGCAAATTGTATCAAAACCTCTACTTCCCACTTTACTCATAGCTGATAAAACCCAAAAATTGGAATGCAATTTGAAACTTGAAAATTTTTAAATTACTTCCTAGCCTCTACTTCCCACATTATTCATAACCATCAAAAACTAGAACTCCACTCATAATTTGCAACTTACAAAGTTGTAAATTGCAAATGGAGCTTTGCCTTTTACCAAACACCTTCCTATTAGAAATCAGAGGTTTGAACATAATTTGTAACTTACAAAATTTTAAATTAATTTCCAAACTCCACTTAATGTGCATCACTCCTACCAAAAATTAGAACTTAGATTATAATTTAAAACTTACAAAGTTGTAAATTACAACTTCAGTCCCACTTCTCATCGACTACCCTTCCTATGGAAATTGGAACCCTGGTTGTAATTTAAACCTTAAAAAGTTGAAATTTTCACCTCAACTTGTACTTTACCATTTATAATGAACCCATCTACCTGATGGAAACTAGAGGTCAAAGTGCAAAGTGCAATTTTTCAAAATTGTGAAATTTCTCCATGACTCTAAAGTTTTGAACCTCCTACCAACTACCAATCGAAGGGAATTTAATGTAAAGGTTACATTAATCCAATTAGGTTTATTAAAAATTCATTATCTATTATACTAATTGAGAGATGGAACTTCACATGAATCTAAACTAGGATGTCATGATATGCCTCATTCATGCAGTCTCAATCTGTAATGCCATTATTACCCTTACATGGTATTTCTAATTCCTCTTGCATTTTTAGTTACCATTTTCCTCTATCAAAGCTATATTTTCCATATTTTTTATACTTGGTAGCATTTTTAGGGTTTTTTATTTTCTTAGTGTTGGTTATAGGTTTTTAATTTATTTTCATAGTGTCATTTTAAGAATCATCTGGTTACACAAGTTCATGTCGAGTCTTTTCAAACATTTTCTAGCTATTGAAAACCTAGGGTTTTTTCAAATTCATACAAACTAGTAGAATATTCCCTTGAATATTCCTTACATAGTCCCCATATAATTTTTACCTACCAAATTAATTCCAAAGCCCATGGAGTTTCCATTTACATTCACAACCCTATAACTCCATAGACAATCCTAGTGTATTTCGTAACTCCAAAGCCCATCGGGGATCTTACTTGCAATTACAAGCCTAAAACCCATTGGAGTTTTCATTAGACTTTTCAAATTTATTTTTCAACCATAATATTTATTAGTGATTTTCCCTATAAAATCAACCACAATATCCACTAAAAATTTTACCTATGTTTTGTAACCCCAAAGCTCACCAACTATATAGTTGGTTTTTCCCTAGCAAATTTCCCAGAATCTATGTCTAGAAAAGAGATGAAATTAAAATCCAAGGGACATAGTGTTCCACTCATATTGGAATCCAACACCAATGAGATCATAAACATATAACTAGGTCATATATACCTAGGTGATTTTTTGACAAGGATGAATGTTGAAGTCAAAAATAACTAGATTCAGAGCATTTATCATTGTGGACTGCCCCAGGCAATAACCTTTCCCTTATCAGTGTAGAGCCCTGAGCTTGTTATCATATTGGAAAACCATTATGATGCTGAGAAGTGATGAGTAATAAATGACAAGGGGGAAAGGATTCTAAACTTGGAACCCAACTCCATAGACTCAGTGTTCCTAATCCTAGTTATGAAAGTTATCGTGATATAACTCCTAAATCATCAAATAATTTTTATCAAGAAAATAACATTGGATGTCTAAAGATCATCGATAAACAATGGCTAAAGGTTTTGAGTCCCACATCTATAAGAATATCCAAAACATTAGAAAAAATATACTTTAAGGATGTAGTGGATGATTTAATCATACTCCTACATAGAGTCACTAGGAACCCTAATGCCAAAAATTTTTAAGACTAGATGTACTAATACATATGAGTAATCCACCAAAATAAGTAATACATACTTTGGGCCCAGGTAATAATTGAATCCATTCACAAATGATTGATGGAAGTCTATAATATATGGAAATTCTATATGAATTCATATATAGTCTATTTATTAGCAAAGGGGATAGCCTTTCCATGGTTGAACACAATACATGACCAATTCAATAAGGTCTTCAATTATTAACCTAATCTCACCCTTGAGTGAAGTAGGAAACATTTTAGGAGGGTAATACATCATAGTCATGTTTGATAAAGAGCTAGACAAGAAGACATTCTATGATGTTTCTACTTTAGATATCACAAACTAGGGATCCCATTTCATTAAATTCCCCACATACTCTTACAACAGAGTAGGAGGATTCAGTGGTTGTCTTTACACCCTCCTAAGGTATGTAAGTGATAAATGGGATTTAACATAACTTTCGAGGCATCTCATAGAGAATTACAAATTATTATTAAGCAAATACAAGGGAGGAATCAATTTCCCCATTAGTATAGGGAGGTATAAATGCTTGTCCTTATCAAAATCTAAGTGTGCAAACACTGAAATGACTTAGATGACCTTGAGGAATCTCAAGGAAATGCCATTTTATGATATAAATGGTAGCATTACTAGTATATTGGGGATTACAACATATTTCCATGTTCCCTACTATGAAAACTATTAGGAGGACCTGTAAGATGAATAATAATTAAGACTAAAATATTATTCTAGGATGACCCTAAATTAGATCAGGGCTTTTAACAGGCACTAATCCTTGAGGACTTAGTAGATGATGAATCTTTAATAGACAAGGCCTACTATGATCATAAGAACTTTTCTTAACCCCTTCCATCAGTTAGGTGGTCCATCTTTGAGTCCTTATCATTAATGGATAGGACCACTAATGTAATAAATAGAAAAATAACTAGATTAGAATCAAAGGGGTCAAGGTGACTAAGGAAACTATGAGCATCAATAAAAAGATAATAGAGATCAAAGAGAAGGGAGTGTCACCAACAAAAAAAGTTTCTAATAGTGTAACCCTAACAAAATAGGTAGATGGGAAATTGGTATATCATAAGAGAAAATAAAATCAAAAAGCTAAGAGAGGATAATCTAGTAGCTAAGGAGTAGTAGCAAATCAACCCATAGTAATTTTAGCTAAAGACACAACTACCCCTAAAGCATAAACAATTTATCCCCTATCTTTTTCATAGTTTCTCCTCTTATCTTTTTTATTCCATTAGCTACAATAACTCCTCCTCTTTTCTCCACTCCACCATCACCTCAAGTAATTTCCCCCTCCATTTTCACCAAATCATTTATTCTAGTGACTCCATTACCAATAGTTTAATCAACATAATTTGACACTCAAGATTCACTCCCACTCCCCTCTTCTATAACTCTTCCCTCTTCCAAAATTTCAATCCCCTCTTTTATAATCCCTTCCATCTCATCCCTAATCACCACCACCACCATGTTAATTACTAACACCAAATAATAATAAATAGTTATGGATTCAGTCATCCTAACTATAATCCTACTAGCCATCCCCTAACTATAATCTTGTTAGCCATCCCAACCACTGGGATAGCTACTACATTTTCATCTCCTATCACCTTTCCCATTTCATCAACCCTAAGTGTCGCCATAATTTTTATTGATTCATTCACAACTTTGGATTCCACACTCCCATAGGTTCCCATTTTTCAACTCTCTATGCCTACTCCTCCATTGGTGTCACTTCCATCTCCCACAACCCCATTAGGCACATATATTTCCACTACATCCATTTCTTCCATTTTCACAATAATTTAGACCCCCACAAAGGAGGTAGAGATAGATTAAATCATTGATACAAATGTTTCCACTCAAACCATTGATAGGGAAGAGATTTCCAAAATATTAGTTGAAGACTCAGTGTCCATATTAGTAATAGACATAGGACTCATCATCATAACCACCAATGTAGCAACTTTAGTGATAGATTCATAGTTGGTAATGTTAGGACAATAGGATGCCACTCTAAGTTGGCTAGTAAAATCAGTGGGGAAGAAATAAAATTAGATGGTGTCCCTGAGCACACTATATTTTGGCCTTACAAAGGCATCAAAGAGATCAAAGGTATCTCCCATAACCATATCAATAATACTATATGATTCAATAAGGGAGATGTATGTATATATTATAGTCCCCCCACTAGATAAACAAAAAGAAGATCTAGTGGTGGGGGATTTATCAAAGGTTCACCTTGGTTGTCCTATAAGAGAAGGATTGAAACATGATATTTAATCAAGCATTATCTCTCTTTTCAATAAAATGGATAGTGACAAGGTCACAAAGGATGAATTGAATAATAAGGTTAAATAATTGATGACTACACTAAAGAAGTTCATTGAGCCCACTACCCAACCAATATAATTTATTACTCAGATATTTGATAGAGAAACACTTGATGTAGTAATAGGTATTAGAATCATGGGAAGGGATACAAAGGATTGGGTAGAGGAGCTCATTTTAAAGGGAAATAGATTCATTAATTTAGTAATGGACTACTACACAGCTACGAATGATGAATGAGTAACTTTGAAGGATCAAATAAGAAAATATCAAGAAGAGATAGAAAGGTTGAGATGGTTCTACCCAAAGTTATAAGGTGTGGACATGATTACCCTCATTACAAAAAATATATTTTAAAATGATGTAAAGAATGAGGAATTGGATAGAGCATCTAATTTTAAAATAAGAATACTCATAGAGAGTATTAATAAAGATAAGGCTACATATGATAAGGTCCCAAATATGATATTTGACATTGAAGGTTTGCTTAATGAATTGTCACATGAAGCAACATATCATCAAGACTAAATCATTTTATCATAGGAAGTTTAAGACAAGTTCAAAAGAGTGGTCGAGAGAGAATCAACATGAGACACAACATTCAGCTTGAGCTCCATCTACTATTTTATTAGGTATCATAATACATTAGATCAAATGGGAAAAGATACTCAAGTATATAGGGTTGCACAAATGGAACTCTCTGACACAATTATAGAATGTGAAATAAGAAACCTACATTCATTTGGTCCTAATGAGGATCATATCTTAGATATCTTCAAGAGTTTTGATGCTTATATTGAGAAGACATAGGTAAAGAAGGACAAAGAGTCTTCATAGGTTATGGTTGTAGATTAATTATTTCAATAAAATACATTTCATATATTATATTTATTTATTGTATAAAATATTTTAAAGTTTTAGATCACAAATTACAACTATCATTTTGACAACTCTTTTTTAGAAACAACCACTTGTAATTTCCATGTTCCTTTTTTACAGGTTGAAAATTTGTGAAAATAAAATTTATAAATTGCACTTTCCTTTTTGACAAAGTCTAAGTTATTTAACTTGAAAAGACTCATGTTGTAAATTGCATTTCTAATTTTGTCCAAATTAAATGACTTAAAAAGTTGTGAAAGTCCTAGTTGAAAAATATGAGTTAGGTTTTTTAAAAAGTAACCTAAGATATCTAAAATTTATCTAGTGTTTTGAGTATGAGTTCATTTTGGTACCTCATTGCATGGAGAAAATACAACTCAATTGAAGATCATGAAGGCATTTCATGAAAATTTTACAAGTTTCCTCTATGCCTCTAGTAGTTTTTTAAATTCCCAACAATTGCATGTTCTTTTTTCTAGTCATTTACCTTGCCAAGGATGCCATTCCATATGAAGATCACACCCCTTTACATGAGGTTTTCAGATTTTGATTGCTCTTAAATTGGGCATAGAGTTTTTCTTAACTATCACTCTTTCATGAGAATATTTTGTATAAATATTGGTACTATGGCATAGCCCATTTATCATTTTGTTGTTAGAGAAATTATTCTACATTTTAAACAATTTTTCTACATGTTGTAACTTGGCGAATGAGAATAAATTGAATATTTACCTTCCTTGTCTATGTTATCTTTGTGTATGCAAGGTTATTTGTCAAATTTGTGGATGTTTTTATTCTTATTTAAATCACAAATTTTCATTTTTAGTATTATTTTTCCCTTTTGAGATATTGTTTGATAAAAAATAAATGATATTATTCCTTATATGAGAAATACCCAATGTTAACTTTGGTTTCACATTTTCATGAGTTTGTGCTCCAATAAATTTAAATATATTTATTTTTATGTTATGTTCATTTAAATAAATCATTAAAATCCATTAGAAATATTTGGTGCAATCACCATTTCTAGTTTTGTAAATTCATTTCTAAAAACTCTTTTCTCATAGGCAAACCCTAGTTTAGAAGCAAGATCATTAAGAAGCAGAATTTCCACATGAGATGGTAGTTTATTAGTTGAACAAAGTTTAGTGAAAGGAATTATTTATTATTTAGAGGTCCACCTCAATTCTCCAAGGTCCTACAGCTTGGAGGTGATCTGATTGTATCTTTAGATTTGTACACAGCATGCTACAACACAAAGATGGGTATAAAATCTATATGATAATAGGAACTATTGAGATGAATTTATAAGAACTATTCATAAGGTTTCATTTAGAAGGTAGGGCCTTTAAAATATATGGATTATGAGTTAAATATACACAATTTTTAAGTTCCCACCATATGATAAAGATTCTTAGAAAAGGTGTAGAAATATTTGTGGCACACTTATTTTCCATAGATTTTCATCCAACCAAGGAGTCTGCATATTCTAATTTGTAAAGGGTGTTGGATGACAATTCTATTATTTTTGGTGACATGTCAAAGGAACTTCCTCCAATTCATGTGCATGATCATGCCATCAAGCTCATTCTAAGAATTAAATCACCCAACATCTAGCCCTACATGTATCCTTATGCCCAGAAGAGTGAAATTGAAAATATGGTACAATAGATGTTGGATGAAGGAATCATGGTGTGAAATAAGGATGACAATTGGAAGTTGTGCCTAGACTATAGATAACTCAACAAGTACACCATCAAAGATAAGTTTCCTATTCTATTAAATAATGATTTTCTAGATGAATTACATGGTGATATTTATTTTACCAAGTTAGACCTTCACTCTAGATATCATTATATTCACATATGTGATGAGGACATACCTAAAATAGATTTTATAACTCATGAAGGACATTATTAATTTATGGTCATGCCTTTTGGACTCACATATATGTCATCTAAATTTTATAATTTGATGAATATTATCTTTATTCCATTTTTTAGAAAGTTTGTATTAGTGATTTTTATGATATCCTCATCTACAACAAGAATTAGGAATACCATTTAAATCATTTGAAATAGGTACTTTCAATTCTATAACAACATTAAATTTATTCCAAACCTATAAAATGTGCTTTTAGTATCGAAAAGGTAGATTTCATGGGTCATAATGTTTCACATGAAGGAATGAAATATGATCCTAAAAACATCCAAGCAATGATGGAGTGGTAGATTCCCAAGACCCTCAATAACCTCCAAGGATTTTTGGGGCTAATTGGTTATTATCATAGGTTTGTCAAAAATTATGGTAGTATTATAGACCCATTCACCTCTTTATTAAATAAACACTCCTTATAATGGACTAATTTAACTACCAAGGCATCTAAATAGTTTAAAATGGATATGATCATAACTCTAATTTCAGATACTCTTAATTATTTAAAAACTTATATTGTGGAGTATGATGCACCAGGATATGGCAAGGGGGATGTACTTGTGTAAGAAAGTAGACCAGAAGCATTTGAAGGTCATCAACTTAAGGTAAAAAATAAGATCAAGCCAATTTATGAGAAAGAGATGATTGTTATTTTTCATTTATTGAATTAATGGAGACCTTATTTGATGGGTCATCACTTTCAGGTAAATATTGATCATAATAGCCTCAAATATTTTTTGGAATAATGATCGTCATTTGAAGAACAAAAAAATTGGGTGACTAAAATGTTAGTATATGATTTTGAAATAGTGTATAAGAAATAAAAAGAGAATGTGGTGGTAGATTCCCTCTCCTAGAAGGATTAATCAATTAGGGCATTATTATGTGTCATGACTATGTGGTAGGCATTTGGCTAGATGAAGTAAGATCAGAATGGGAGAATAGCATTACTAACAAATATTTGATTCATAATATTCACTAGGGTTATAATGAATCTAAAAAAATTACATGTAATGGGAACACATTATGGTATATAGATATATTATATTTTTGTAAGCATTCTCTCCTCAAATATAAATTTTTTTAGGAACTTCATGCCTCTCCACTTGGAGTTCACTCTAGATTTTTTAATATATATCATAGAATCAAGCAAGATTTATTTTAGGAAGGTCTTAAAGGGGATTTCCAAAATATGTGACTAAATTCATGGTATGTTAATAAAATAAAGGTGAAACCATTAAGATCCCAGGTCTTTTTCAACCTTTATACATCCCTAGCTAACATTGGGAAGAGGTTTCCATGTATTTCATTATGGGATTACTATGATTTGAGGGTAAAAATGTTATCATGATAGTTGTGGATAGACTCACCAAGTATTCTAATTTTTTCTCCTTATCAAAACCATTTGTTGTTAGTATAGTAGATTCTATTTTTCTCAATACAATTCAAAAATTACATGGTACTCTAAAGATCATTGTAATTGAGATCCCATATTTATAAGTAATTTTTGGACTGAATTATTTGCATGTTTAGGCACCCATTTTTCTCATAGATTATCCTATCATCCTCAATATGATGGACAAACAAAGGTAGTCAACAAATGTTTTGAAGGGTATCTTTTTTGTTTTATTTTTGACAAATAGAATAAATGAGTTTAGTGGCTCCAACTTGTTGATGATGGTATAATACTTCTTTTCACACTTCTTCCAAGATGTCTTTCTTTGTGGTATTGTATGACTATCACCCCTTATCCATCACTTCATATTTTACCATGAATCTCAAGGTTTGATCTATTGGGGAACAAATTCACCATCAACAAGAGATACTAGTTAGTTTGTGATAGAATCTAGCAATGGCACAAAATCAAATGAAGTAGCAAGCTGAACAACATTGTAATCAATAGAATTTTAACATAGGTGATTGGGTATTTGTGCATTTTCACCCATTTAAGTATATGTCTCTAATTCAATTAAAAAAGGATAAAAATCTATCACCTAAGTATTATTTCCCTTCTCAAATCTTGTAAAAAAAATGGTAATGTGGCTTACAAATTGGGATTACCCTCATCCACTCGCATACCTTTGGCATTTCATATATCTTTCTTGAAGAAGGTAATTGCACATAGATTTTCCACTTAGACTGAGTTACTTGAATTGGATGAATAAGGCTATCATTTTTGAACCTAAATATATCCTTCACATATGCACTAAACAACTATGAACTAGAGTGATTAAGGAGTATTTGATTAAATGGAAGAACATAAATTTTGAAGATGCAACATGGGAGGATGAATCATTCCTATATTAACATCCTTGTTTGATTCAACATTGAGGGAAAACTTTTTTTGAAGTGGAGGGTAATTTTATGCCTTTAACTTATAGTTCATCTAGGGATATGTGTGGTTGACTTATGGCTTACACACCTTCATATTATCTTATTGCATTTCTTGATGTTCTAGGTATGGTTAGCCTATGGAATAACCATGGCTAAGTAGATTATATATAGGAGGTAGTGGTTATTATTTTATCATCATATTTTGAATTATGTTATTATTACATTATTGTGGAGGTTTCCCATTAAAGTGGCTTAGTCATAATATTCAATTATTTTACTCTTTCACCAATTGTTGTTGTGGATCTACTTATTCTTCTCTTAATTATGTGATATATAATCCTATTATTGTGAAACATTTAAGTAATTTACATACATTTAATCCATTATTTTTTTTTGAGATAGTAATTTGATATAATTTTCATTATAGCATTGGATAGTTATGCTTAATGAGTTACTAATTAGTTAATTAGTTTGGTTATATTATTTAAATGTTGTTATTGCACTTATTTCTTTTAGATGTCCAGATACTATTGATGGTTTATTCTTTGATTGTAGGGATAGGTACTTGAACTAGGTTGTGTTTGGACCTAAGTAATGGATAAATATAGAGAATTATAGAGGAATAACATTAATGAAATTGAAACAGTAAATTTTATTAATAAACTGAGCTTGATGGTATTGTTACTTGAGTCATTAGATTTAATTGATTTAAGTGTTATGTGTTTATCATTTTAAGTTTGATTTCATTATTGATTGATTAATAGAAGGTTTTAACTTTTATACAATCATTATTTTACTATTTGATTTCATTATTATTAGTCATTCTTATTCTTTGTGTTTTTATTTGGCTCATGACTTGTTGACTTCAAAATTTTAGTGATCACTAGATGCTCTAGTATTCATAGTTGAATTTTATTGTGTGTTGGACTCTTTGGTCTCTTGCACATTTATCTTGATCCTATTTGGATTTAAATAATTATGTCAACCTTGATACGGTTGAAGGAATTTAATAAAAAAACATGTTTGATTTTGTTTTTTGGCTTATTGTTTATGCATAAAGAAATTCATTGTGGTTTTGGAGTCTTATGGCATTAAATGTTTAAGAGAGCCAAGTCTTGGCTCAAATTTTTGCCAAGGTTGTTTGGGGGCCTTGAACCACCTTAGGCATAGAATTAGTTATTATTGGTTTTTATTGTTCTTAGACTATAGTTCATTGGCATTAGCTCACCACATGATGCAGATTGGAGTCAAGATTCTTCTAAAATAATTTTTAGGTTTTATTTGGTCATTTTTACATGTTTTTTTGTGAATACTTGTGCTTTGGGGAGACTTTACCTAAATCTTGGGCATGGAAGTCAAGGGAGATGAACATCCAGTTAGTTTCATGAATTTTTCTTTGGATCAAATAGTACCTAATCAGGTACCTTGTTGACCATGTGGGAGTTTAGTAGAGTTTTTCTAGAGTTTGATTTGGCTTAAAATGGTTTATTAATTTTAGTTGAGGCATGCAGATTCTATCATGGATTGGCATTGATTCTTGGTAAAAGCTTAGAATCTTGTGAGAATAAGATAAGCTCTCTTATATATTTGGTTACAAGACTCCAAGTACGGGATGTACTTAAATTTTAAGTTATATTTTTTATATATGTGAAATGGGTTTTGTGAGTATCAATAAGCATAGTCTTTTATTTTATCAGTTTTCAAATATTTGTTGAGATAGCTAGAAATACATTTGTAAAACTTAACTAGTTCAAATGACTTTAAGTTTTTGTTTTGTTTTGTATGGTGGCCATTATATAACTCAACCATGGCATGTTATGGGTGTAAATTATGCACATAAATTTTTATTTTATTCTTATTTGGGTTTATTGTTATTTGATTATGTTATTTTTTGAAGGTTATAAATGTGCATTATTTGACTGGGTTTTAGTTGGTAAACTTGTATGTAGTTTGAAAACCTTAGTTATGTGAATTTGGGTATATGATGTCATTTTATTTTTATAGACCATGTTTTCCATTGTGAAACTATGTAAATTATTAGGGGTAATGACATTTATCGAGCCTCCATGTGTTTTGAAATGATCATTAGAGTTTGGAAAAATAATAGTGTAATGTTATTTATTATGTCGTATTATATTAGACTTAGTTCTATTTTATGATTTAATCATTATGAGTTGACCCAGGCTTAGTAAATATTGTTTGGATTATTTGTGGTATTTTGATCATGATGTATTCTTTTATTCTAGTCATTATGAGTTGACTTGCGATGAGACATTTTGATCAGTTGACTACCTTTATTGTTATGATTCTATTTGATTATATCATTACATTTGTTTAATGATGAGTGAATGTTCTTTCATATCTGATAAAGTCTATTTTAGTCAAACTTTGACCCATAGCTTTATGTTGGGTGTTAATTTATCATTTCTAGTTGGATGAAGTTGTTGTCTTCTTTCTAAGAGTTTTCATTCTAGCTCATTTATATCTATTAAAATGGTATTTGAGGATGACTGAAATATAATTTCATGACATAAATTTATGGTTCATTTTATATTCATCAAATAAAAAATGGATCATAAATTGAAAAGATCAAAGGAATGATTGATAGTCATAATCATGTGCCAAGCTAATGGATCCTTGTGAGATGTAATAGGAACATGTGATTCATTTCTTTCTATTACTTGATTGTTCAATATTAGTGTGTTTTGATCATCCTTTCTCCACCATTTGTATACTACCTTGATCTATTTATAATTTATTATTGGGGTGGTATAGGGCCACTTATGGTTGGGATAATTGGGATTGATGAGGTGGGTTTGGATTTGTTGGATTGCATGTGAAGTATTGTTGATATACTTCTTATTCATTATTGATTTATGATATTTGATTATAAATAAGTGAATTTGTTTATGTAATTAACTTCATTCATTATATTTAAGATATAATGCAAGTTAATGTTATGTTTAACTTTTATATTTTGATAAACATGTAATTTCACCTATGATTATATTCTAATAAACATGTAATTTTATCATAGTTTCATATCTTGATACTAGAAAAAAAATTGTGGTTGTTACATATTGGTATCATATCATAGTGTATTGATCTAGGGAACTTTTGGGAATGATTTTTGTTGTTTATTTCATCACATGATGGTATGAACAACATATAGAATAACAGACAATAACCCAAGGAATGTTAACCCTGATAGAGGTAGAATTCAAGATCATAGGGCCAATATTATTGAAAGAGAGTAACCTCCTCTCAGTAATGTTGTTAATAATGTTGGATCCCATAACCATGAGTAAAATAATACCAATGCTAACTAGGAGGTAGTTTTGAATGGAATTGTAACTATATTAAACTCACTTCAAAGTAAATTGGACACCCAAGAATGAAGGTTGAATAATATAGAAGTTATTCCAATTGAATAACTTCTAATTATAGAAGAAGGGAAAGTTGGTGAGCAAAAACTTCAAAATAACCCTATTAATGTGGTTGACCGTATCATTAAGGAGATGAATAAGTTGCATCCACCAACCTTTTTAGGCAAGGAATTAGGTGATGTAGCTGATGCATGGTTAGTTAACCTACAAATTATTTTAATCTACATGACATGTCCTCTAATTTGAAAGCAAGAGTGGTTGTTTATTAGTTAGTATGAGTTATATCTCTTTAGTGGAAATATCTTTGTGCTCTAGAGGGTTACTAGCCAATGACTATTACCCAGCCAATTTTAGAAAGGTAGTTCAATAAGAGGTATCTTATTTCTAACTTAAATGAATAGAAAATAATTGATTTTTAGCATAAAATTGCATTAAATGGGTAGAGGATGACTATATTGAGAATCATTACATAATATTTCATTATCACTTTATAAGTTTGTAATTTTATTTTTAACTAAAATATAGATTAGGGGTTAATCTAATTAATACAAACTAATGATTAAATTAAAATACATGTGATGTAAAAAAATACACATAAAAACATTACAACTTACTATTTTTATAAATGTGATAAAAATGGAAAGTACTAAATGATAAATGACTTAGTTGGAACTTAGGTCTACAAGATTACACCAGTGACTATAAATTAAATATGAGGTTGTTTTGAATTATGAATAGGGATATATGATGTATAAGTACCTATAATATCTCTCAAAACCATCTAATCCTATCTCTAAACTTGTCTAATATCTTTTGCATATTATGCTTTGTCTTGAATATTCACTAGCCAATCTAGTCTTTCTCATGTTCACTGGCCTAATATTATCTCTCTCATTGTTCCTATTCCTTGAAAACTTTAGATATTTTTATTTTTGTCCTTATTCCTTTCACAAGTCTCTCATAATCCTCTTATACTCTATTTCATTCACATTTCTTTCTTTTCCATTCAACTTTGTCTTTAGCTCTCCACTAGGCACTCTTCATAGGTTTCAAGCATCAAACTTTGATTTAGTTTCTAGGAATGTAACCCATTATCATATATGATCTTATATGATCATATTCCACTTTTCTTAACCTTATTAAATTTATAAATCATAGTTCACTACTCAATTCCTTACCTTAATCTCACAATGACCATACTAGGCTTGTAACCCTTTCTTTTACTTTTTCACTTGATTTGAGAAATATAAAAGTCCTATGACAAATAAAAAGGTATATATAGACACCCTCTATATCCTTATAGGTTTGTATCAAGTTTTAAGACCTAAATCCACACCTAGAAAACACTTCCTTTGTAGACCTCCTCTTAATTAGGCCTATTATCCTTTAAAGCACACCCTCAACCCTTGAATCTGTATTGTATGATCTTGAAACACACTAAAAACACTTGATTATATTTCCTTGTATAAAATTATGTAATATTATAATATTTCATGACTAGTTATAACTCCATTTATGGGGTTTATGGTTTTGAAACCCTATTTGGGTGACTGTATAGGTCGAGGGCCTTCTAAATTCAATTTCTTTAGTTATATGATGTTTACAAAAGATCCAAAACTTTTTCTAGGCCTATATTAACCTCTTTCACCTATAAAAATAGGTTAAAGTCCTTAATCAATCCTTATAAATTATATATATGGCAAAATATAGAATTATTCATACTCCTATGTTGATTGTGTAGGGCTTTCTTAGGTCAAATAACTATAACTTTATTTTGGACAATGATTCAAAATTTTATAAGACCTATAAAAATTATGTCTTACTAGAATATAACTTCTTTAATACCTTAAAACCCTTAATAAATCTCATCAAAGATTTCAACTAATGAAACTCAAACTTCTTATGTATTATTTAGGGGGTTGTATCAAGGGTTTAGTCAATTGTCCATACCCAAAGAGTTTTTTAACTTATAAAGTATATACATACTCATTAATATTTTATATATGTTCAAACCTAATTAATCCCAAAATTCCATTCACATTTATCAATACTTCCATGTTATAATTTAACAGAAGACTGTGTGCTACAAGGTCCTACCCATGCAACAGGGGTTCATCCTCAAACTAATTATGTAATTAGAGAATGGTCACTTATTTAGATTAAAAACAAGAATTTTATAATTCCATAAAATATATTATTATCTATATACTCTTAATAAATAAAAAACCACAATATTTATTCAAGAAATCATATCAACTAACGTTCTTGTCTTAACTGATACAGGTACTATAGGGTATAAGGTAGAGTTGTTCATCTCCTGAGTTACTAACATTTTGAAATTTTGTATCATTAACCAAAGGTTATGTATTATCCCCAAAATATTAAATTAATAAATCACAATTATAATTCTTATTTCACCAATCTAAATCAGTTACCCAAATATTCTCTCCTTGACTATAATTTGCAGTCTATCACCAACCTGTAAATACACCCAACCTTGCATAATGATGTCCTTAGGGTCCTTTCAAAGACATTATTTGATTAATAAGGAATAAAATATTATTAAAGGACATAAAAACATAGAATAATTCATTTCCTTATTCATATTGATCATCAAAACACTACATATTTTCCCTTTACAAGATTCTACCACCTTTCTTGAGGAGTTTATCATCTTTCCTACATTGCTCCAAATTTCTCCTTATTGGAAATATATCTCACATACTCTCTCACATCTCCTATATGACACAAAAATACTTTTATAAATGTCTTCCATCTAAATTCAACATTGGTTTTGGGTAGCTACATCAACTTGTTTATTATAACTAGCTTCAATGCATAATAGTGATTACATGACTAATATTGACTCTTGGATTCTCACCATCTTAATGAATTGTCATGAAATGTATTAAAAAACTTATTTAAATTAATTTATTATATTTTAATACAATTTATCTCACCTAAACATTTCAAACCTTTCTCTTTCTCTTCTAGGCACTTTTCAAACATTTGAATTTTCAAATTCCTAGTTTTAGATGAAAAATTCCTAGAACCTATATAACACACCACTATGACACAAATGGAAATTATAAGGTCCCTAAATCACATTGAAATCCAAAATTTGACCAAATTTTAACTCTACTAATAATAACTCAAAAATTATGTCTTCATGCTTTATTTTCATGCATTATACTCCTCTAGAGGGAGAAAAACTAGTGCCACCAACTTTATTTCTTACCTTATAATTAAGAATTTGAGGGTATTTCATACTCAAAATACTTCTTATCCTCCTTTATTTCTCCTTTTTAGTCACTAATTTCTTGTACTTCTTCTTTTTTTCCTTATCTAGTCTTCATGTGAATACATCTTCTACCTCTATAAGGTATGACAATTGTTGTAGCTCCTTATTTTCTGCAAGTTCCACCTTTTCCTAATCACTTTGAAATTAATCATACTCTATATCTAGCCATTGGTTCTTATTATTTTTTCTCATACTTATTATATGTCTTGCTTTCTCATGAATCTCACTTGATTCTTGCTTGCTTAGATGTCTTGGCTATTTGGAAACATTGTTACTTTGCTCTAAGGGCATCATATGAATCTCAATATCTATCATTTTCTCAATTAGACTCTATTTGTCTACCTCTTCTTCACATTTATTCACTTCTTGATGTCTCTTTCTATCACCTTGCTTATCTTGCAAGAGAAACTTCTTATACCACTCATCCTCAACATTGTATAATGTTTTTTGACACCTTCTTTAATTTCCATGTCCATGCATATCAACTATCAACTCAACTTTAGTTTGACCAGTTTAATAACTTACCTTGTTTATTTTCTCATACTCCCTTTTCTTGCTAAATATCTTGCTTACTTGTTGATTTGTTTTCACAACTCCTTGTGCTTCACTATGCTACCTCATTCTTGATGCTTCTTTGAGATCATCCATGATATTTTATTACTATACTTCACTTTATTTTAGACCCTTTAATGGATTGAATATCTCTTCTAAAAAGTCCATTTCTTCTTAAAATTTGAGTGCTTCCACCTCTTCACAATCTTCATCAAATCTTGGTGCACTTTGTTCTTCCTTTTCTTATGTACTTTGAATCACCACTTGTGTTTGGAATCTATCATTTATGAGATTAAAAATAACTTCATACTACTTCACACCATGTCTTTTAATCACTCTTTGAGGTGCTTCATCATCACCTTACCTTTCTACAAACTCATTCATAAATGCAATTGTTTCCATATACAAAGTGTCTTAATTATTTGAATTAACTTCATACACATCATCGTAAACAACATTTAAAATCAAATATTAAGAATAATTATCTTCTTTTTACTCATCTTCTTACTTACACAGTTGTACCTTTATCTCTTTGGCTTATTTTTCTTGCACCATCTCTCTTGTTTGATTCATAGTCTTGTACTTTTCCTCAATATTCATGATTTTTTGAAATATACCTATTATATGATCATATTTTATCCTTCACATAATCTTTGTAACCCACTTACCACCTTTTATTATCTTGCATCGCCATTTTCTTCTCGTTTTATCTCCTTCATGCTTTTTTCTTTTGTATTCTATCATGCCAACTTGGTGTTCTTTTCCCTTTGTTATTTTTTTACACATTTTTTTCTTATTTTTAACTTATGTTATTTTATTGATTGACTTTAACTTATTGTTTTGATTGAATTTAATTTGTTGTTTTGTTTTTTGTTCATGATAAGTAAGGATTCCAATGTTTGTACTGATTTTATCTTAAAATGCAATCATAATTCATGTAATGATATTTGTCATGATCTTCTCAAACAAATTTTTAAAATATATGACCAATTACAACCCATAATTTATCCTTTCCAAACCACTACTATTCCTACTAGTCATACTATAACAATGAGGCATGTTATTGGTGACCTCTAAAAGCATATTCTTGATCTCACTTTATAAACTAGATCATGTTATTTGAATGTCAAAGATAATGTTATCTTAGGACAACACCTTTATATGAGATGTATCTAAACATCTATATAAAAACTATTTTTCTATGCCTAAAATACCTTTGTTGTGGAGATATTTATATTCATTTAACTCAATATACACGTTTTTTTTGGAAAATATGGTAATGATGGATGCATTATACTAAAATATTTCCATAGAAGTCTCACAAGAGATGATTTAGAATAATTTTATAATTTACCTATAGGCTCATTACGTAGATTTACAAACTTATAATATATATTTTTATCATATTATAATAAACAATGGTACCTAAGTTAACATTGGACCATCTACAAGGTTTGTAAAAAGGTCATGATGATCTTATTAAAGATTACATTTTATGATTCAAGAATACATTACATTATTTAATGTATCAACCTTCAGGTTTTGAAAATAAATTTATCTTCAATAGGGGTCTCTTATCTCTATTCAAATAAATATCTATGTATAAACTCTATATTTCTTTTGATAAATTATTATAGACACACAAATTTAATCATTTAGTGATTAATAGTGTCTAATATTTACATCCTTGGTATATTTTCCATTTCATTAATTTTAAATTTATATGAGATTATTAATTATTATATCTATTCTATTATGATTACTATAAACATCATTCAAGCACCCCTATTCTACTTACAGATTCTTGTCAGCCAAATCTTAATAGTCTTTGTCTTTCTAGGATAAAATCACACTAGGAATATAGGGTCATAACCTAGCCTTATCCACTACTATGGAATTATCCCCTATGCTCCAATGGTAACTTTTCAAATTTGAGACGTTTCATATTGACCCTCTCATGTATTTACTAAGGTCAGTTAATTAAGAAAAAGGGCACTAATTTTTCCAATTCTAATTTTGATTTATTCTAACCATCATATAACACTCTTAAGATATTTTATTATAGGTCAAGGGCATTCATTACCAACAATTCAAGTCAATTTACTAGTTACATACATATATAAAATATCAATATTCACACACTCACTCTAGGAGGGAAAATTACATCATTCTAAGGCCTTTTGGGTTATGTAAGTAACACTCAAATTACATAAGGTTTTTTAAGGATAGCTTGGTTAATTCCCCTTGCCTAATCCCCCATTTATATTTGATATTATACTTTTTTTATGTGAAATAACTAGGGTTTTGATATGTTAGGTCTTCAGTGCATCAAATTAGATACCACATTTAATCACTCAACCATCCTTGATAGTCATAGGCACTCAAATAGAAAAATCAATCACATAGTCTACCAAGACATGACTATAGTCAAAAATAAAGGTCATAGTATGCCCTTGTCCACCTAATGTGACCCTATACAATTATACCACAAAATAATATTTTAAATTATGACATAATTCATAGGTCTTTTATCTAGTTTTACATCAAATATCTACCTACATAATTGACATAAATCAAATCTAGGATAGATTTACATAGTTCATTATTTACTACTATTTATAACTCTTTTAAAATGTTATTTTTTACTACATTTTATAGTTAGGTTATGTATATTTTGTAATATAAATTAATATTCCAATAGTTTATATTTTATTTAATTTCATTGGTAAATTAAAATAAACATATAAACATTATGGTGAACCAGTAATTTTATTTTAATATTGCTTGTTGTTTGCTTGATTTTTTTCCCAATATTTAATACATTTTTTTGTAAATTATTGACACTAAAATAAATAAACTTCAAACTTAGATATAAATATGACACCATGACTCAATATTATTTGACCTTGAGTTTAATCACACATTGAATAAATCATATTGTCACCTTAGATAACATCTAACACCAAAGCATTTCTCTTTGACCTCATGTAGAAATTTTTTGATCTTTATCCATAAAAAAATTTCAACTTTTATTCTCTTTATTTTATTTCTTCTTGTTTTTTGTTTTCATTAAATTTGTTTTGATAGTTATAAATATACTTAGTACATGTCATTATAGGAAAAGTGGAAATCTATTTTATAGACACCAGGTGTGAGGGTTACTACCCCAATACTCAAGCCATTGTACAACACAAAAAATGGATTTTAGTTTCTCTATACCTCAGATTATATTGGAAATGCCTAGGGTCCCTTGTTAATATCATAGGAAACCTATTATATCTATTTGATTTGTGGTACACCTAAGAGGATCATATCACCCAGTGAAGTTACTCTTAACGTATCCTTCAAGATGGGATAATGGCTACCAGCATGGTTTATCCTTTGTATCTAGTGATCTAAAATATTGGGTTAAGACTACTTTAAAAATTAAAAATTATAATTTAGATCCCACACAATCATTCAAACCCTTGCCTAGGTCACCCTTTATACCTTGTTTTTTATCATATTGTATTCATAATGAGATCAATGAATAAAGGTTTCTTTCATGTGTTACATAGAATTATGAAATTAATTGTTATATATTTTATTACTTTTATATATGCTATTAATTATGTTTTTACATCGATTAAATTCAAAATTAATAGAGAAGTTATATTAAATAAGGCCCAATCTTATGGTCCACTTATTTCAAATGATTTCAGTAATATATAATGTTATTTCTCTTCTCCAATAATTTTTTTCAAATCTCAAATGACTTGGGAATAAGAGGAGAATATATTATGCATTATGTAAAATTTTCAAATTTAGAGGATTATCCATTGTTCATTCTTGTTTTATCAAAATTTGGAAAAGTAAATAATTATTTTATAATTAAGACAAAATTCTAACAATAATGGAGTAGGAGATAGAGGAGAGAAACACTTTTTCAAAAGAGGACTCTGAGTGGGAAAAAGGGGATGGACATAGTTCCACCTATCTATTTGTTATCCAAAACTGGCCACTATAAGTGATTAACATTCCAAAATTTAGTCATTATGATCTTAAATTTTTTGATAACCATTAGAGAGGTTTTGTCATGGTCCCATGGTAGTAGGCATTGTGTCATTCTTGGTAGCTTATAAAGTTTCTTAAGGTGGTCTAGTTGTAAATTGAATCAAATCACTTAGTCTTGTTGTCAATTTATTTGATGTAGTCTATGAAAGAAGCCTCTATAGTGCAGTTTAACATGAATTAAGGTAATTTTGACATGTTTAAGGTTTGAATGTGAAATCAAGTTCAAGCTCGAATCACTATCAAAGAAGAAGAATGGTATCCTTCTAGGATAAAAAGTTTCCCAAGATGAGCCAACATACCAAAGAGTTGATTCAATAATATGGAAAGATTGAATTTTCAAGATTTTTTGGAGAAGTTAACTTATTTTTAGAAAGACTAAAGTATTATTTTACTTTAGTCTTATAGCATGTTCTAAGGTTGTAGTGAGACTCATTATGAAAGATCAAATATGAAAGTTTAATTTCATTGTATAGGGATATTTCATTTTATTTTTCATTATTGAATGTCATGACACATGTACCTATACCATACACCTTGTCCAAAGTTTCTTAAAACTCCTTTTCTAATGTTTGGACACTTTTGTAACTACCCATCCATCATTTATAACATCCAAGAAATATATAATGAATAAATTTTAGGATGTAAAATGATGATAAATGATATACTACATCATTTCATCATTGTATGGGTTATGAGAAACTCCAAAGCCACTTGGTTCTTGGCTTCAATAGGGTTGGAAGCCAAGATATGATAGTTTCACGAAGGAAAAGTGATTTTGAAGGCCTCATTTCAAAGAGTTTAAAATTAATATCATATCCTAATCCTCTCCAAGGCTTTCTCTAGTCCTCTCAAACTCACATTTATGCCTAAGAAGAAGTGATAGGTCCAAAAAAACTAGAAAACCTTCTCCATTTCTCCATCGGTTCTTAGTATCCCTAGAATGGTCAACAATTTTGCATTAGTTCTTAGAGGAGAGAAATATTTGAAAAAAATATATCTTCATAAAATAAGGGGACCCTAATTCCATTTTTGTTTTTTATCCTTAGTTATATAATAAATACCCTTAACTTTATGAATAATTGCTAAGGAGTTAAGGTACAAAAATGAGACTTCAAATCCCATAAGCTCAATATTAAACATTTTGAGGGCATTTTTAAGTTATTTGGTGAAAATGAATGATTTTATGATATCATTAAATACTCTATTATCTCTCTCACACCATATTATAATATCTACTTGATAAGTGCCAACATCAAAAAGATTAAAACCTCCATTTGAGTGAGTTACAGACCTAGATGAGAAGCTACAAGTAGGATTTGTTTAGGTTTTACATATTTACATATCTCAAGTTATTCTTAATTAAATTACATCAACACCTCACTCATCATATCATCATCATCAAGTGGTATACAATATATCATGAGGGTTTTTGTTCTTGATATCCTCTAACAAGCTTCTTAGGTGAATGAATGAATGTAAGCCTATCACTAATGAACAAGCTCTTGATGCATAATTATAATAGCCACACAAATGATCACATCCTAACACACCTTGAATTTTAAATTTTGATGATTAATATTAATCAAATCATTATAATCTCTCCAAGTTTCTTGAAGAACATAGGTCTACCTTAAAAAGACTGATATAGTCATATGTTTGCTAATGAATATGTAGGAATGTACATGAATGTGGAAATTATTTTCCATTATTACATTTTTTACTCATTGAAAATAGCCTTAATTTTATAATTTTACTTCACTTTTAATTTTATTATATCATCCAAATAATCAAACTCAGTCATGAGGTAGAAGAAGGTGGTGTTAAGACTAGAACAATCACCTACTAGTCTACCTATAAGATTAAGATGAACTAGGTAGGGTTTATAAGTGAAAATGAGCCTAAGAAGCCTCATAATTTATGTTAAACCTAATAAGATGTTTTTATAAGGTTGAAGTGATATATGAATCAAATAAATCACTATAATAGCCAAGTCATGTGGAAGAAACACCTACAGGCTAATGCTAAAAAGGTAGGCAAAATGGCAAGGTGTATATTTGGTCTAAGTTGTGAAAGTACAAGAAGAATGTAGATGGAATGGAATAAGTGGTGATAATTTTTAAAGATTATTTAATTACTAGATATCATAACATATCAACTTCCTTGATTGAAAGAGTCTCCTACGTCTATTGAAGACCTAGGAGGGTCATGGGGATCTTGAGTGTCATCTTAGAGAAACCAATATGGGATTGGTTTATAATTCATATATATATGGTAAAATCATGTGAATTAAATAAAATTTATCCTTAATTTAAAATATAAATGTATGTATTTATATACATTCAAATGGAATAATAGGACACCTTGTATGAAGAGTATGTGAGGCCAAGAATATGACTGTGATGTTTTTAGAGGAACATCAAACTCAACTTGAGTCTATTATAGACATGGATTTTTTTAATAAATAAAAATTATAAAATATTCACATTTTAATTATTGGTCACATAATATCAAAGAAGATATCATTAAGAAAAGGAGTCTAAACCTAAAAGAATACACCTACAAGTTTATCACAGGTGGAATTGGAGAAAATACACCTATGGTATCAAGTGAAAGGACAAATAAGGTTTGTATAAGGTAAATGGTAGTATTAATTAATTATAAAATACTTACCAATAACATAAAAATTCAAAAATACTAATTAAAGAGGACCCACTCTCAAGAATGTAGTCAAGAACCCTGATGAACACCTATTCTCCTGTGTATAAAACATGAATGGTTTGGGTAAGTTTTGGACAAAAATTTAATAATTATTACTTATAGGATGTTTATAATAATTTTTTTTAATATCCTATCAATTTTTAATTAATTTCAAGATGGATAAAGTGCTAAATAAGGTCTATCAGGGTCACTTCAAGAGGACTATCCATAAAACCTAGTAATGGCCTATTTCAAGTTCTAATGTGTTAAAGGGGTCAAATAATTTATAAAACCATTTCACATGTTATTTTAAGTGGTATATACCTAATAATAGTGTTCATAACTCAAATAAAACACATTTACACTTTTTAGGCCTAAACAGTCAACTCGTAAGTTCACCAAGCATAATTATTTGAGAAGCCTAATTCCTTCACGTGAGAAATTAGAGGAGAAGTTTCATAGGTAAAAATGGATATTTAATGATTTTTTAAGATTAACCTACTCAAATATAGTGTTATGTTTTTATATATCAATGATATATTCTTTATGAATAATCCTTAACAAATTAAGACCCTAAAACTCTACTAAAACCTTCTAAAGAGACCTAATGAAGATATCAACTCTAAAAATTTCTAAAATAGATTTAAATAGTTATAAAAATACTTGAATTATCCTTATGCCTCTCCTAGTCACCTGATAGATTAGGATAGTGGCATGTGTGAGCTAATAATGTAGGGAAAATGGCCTGATAAACTACTTTTTTGAACTTATTACAAGGTTTTGAAGTAAACAAGTCTTCCTAAACACTTGAAAAGGAGCCTTGATCCAATATAGTGCTATTTTGGTCCTAAATAAATCATATAATAATTATTAATAGTAACAACATAGGTTTCAAGTCACTATATGTTGAGGTCAACATATTCCCATTTCCCAAAAATAGGGACCCTTGTGTCAAATTATGCAAATTTGTACCTTAAAATTGAAAATTCACTTGATAAAAGTGTCAATATAATTTTTTCACATATTATTTATTTTAATATCATCCACACCTAATTTGGTTGGCACATTAATTTAGGACTCTGGTTTAATTTGATCTAAATTTGCTAATGTTGGAAATATTGTCATTGATGTCAAAGGTCTAGCATTATTGTTGATAAAGGCCCCATAGCATTTAATGGTTTTTTTAATATTAATATCTTGGATAATGTGTGTTAATATTTATTTAATGTTAACGAATATATTTTTGGTTACATAAAAGTCAAAAGAGGGCCCATGGAGAAGTCAAAGAGTCATGGGGTAAAGACAAAAGAGGAATGGGATGCATTTTCTCATGAAGAGTCATCTTGAGGAATTCCAAGAGTCACCATGTGAAGAAAAAAGAGGGTATGGCACATTTTTCCATGAAGGGATACTTTGAGGAATATGAAAAGTCACCAAGATAAAAACAACAGAGGAAAGGATGCATTTGCTTATGAAGGGTCACCATGTGACTTTTCAAATGCAAGGACACAAAGGGTCATATAAGTTTGGTGAAATTTTCCATGAGTATTGAAGGGTCATAAAGGGTGAATGCCAAAGTTAATTTAGAAATATATAAATAAAGGATTGAGAATCCATTTGTAAATTCAAGAGAGTGCATGGTTTTGTAGGAGATATTGTAGAGTTCTATCATTTGTTGAGTAAGTAACATTGAAAGATAGTTATGTTTTATACACAAGATAGGTTGGTGCTCCTATGGGTTGGTGCTCAAAAATAGTTATTTTTTTGGTTCTCGGAAAAGGGGTTGGTGCTCCTGCAAGTTGGCACTTGCAAACTTTGTAATTTGAGTTGGTGCTCATTCATATACTTGAAATTATTCTCCATGGTTTTTCCCACTTCAAGTTTCCACATAAAAATCTAGTCTCTCTCGTGTGGTGCATGTTATTATTTTAGTTTTACTGCATATCTTGAATGTGTGAATAAGTGGTTAATTAAAATAAATTATATTAATTAAATGATATATAATATATTGATTCACCCCCTCTCAATATATTTCATGCTTAATAGCTAATACATTGGATATTTATGTTTTGTAGGTTGTGGGTTTAATGGATCCCCCCTTGAATATAATATGTCTGAGTTTCATGATTTTATGTTAATTTGGTCTTTTACTAACCTTTGGTCTATTGAAAATCAAATTAAATCCATGTTTAAGCTTATTACAACCCTTGTTCTAATTCCCCTAGCTTAGGCCCTTTGATTTAAATTCAAATTTGGTGGGAATAATTTATGTGGTAATACTTTAAATATGCCATATACTTAGTTTAATTTTTATACTAAGGTTTAGTTGTGTTTATTAACAATACAAGCCTTAGTCTAAAAGTCATACTTGGTCCCTTTTATATCCCATGGCCCTTTGTCCATTTTATCTACTAGCTTGGTCTAAGTAAAACATGGTCCCTTTGTAATAAACTTAGCTTAAAATATTAATCCTAGTTTTGATTCATGTTTATTAACACAAATAAAAAACCTTAGTCTTAAGACTTTACCCTAAGTTCTATGTAATTCCTGGGCATGACTTAAACATTGTGTTTGTCTAAAGGATCAACAACCCACATTTACTCAGGTGAATTTAATCTAATGGTGTGAGATGGGGTTAATAAGTCAAGTATTTTAATCAATGATGTGTGTTCACCCTAGAAAATATCTAATAGCATGAAATAAATATTAAAAACTAACATAACATCCTTTTTATTATGTTTCTAACTTAGGCTAAAACTTTATGAAAAGTCTTTTATAATTTACGAGGTCACTTAAATATGTTAGAAATTTAGCTTAAGACTTTAGATTAAATATTTATTCATATTTATTAATGCAAATGAAAACCTTGGTCTAAGACTTTAGCTTAACTTTTATATTATTCCCAATCTCTGACTTTAAATATCTTTCTTGTCCACAGGATTAATGGTCCATGTTTCCTCACATGAGAGAGATATAATGGGGCATATTAAGTCAATATTTTAATGAAGCTCCAATATAATTGAGGTGGTGATAGGTGTCACCATTTCATTAAAATTATATTGAGTAGCCAATAGTGTTCCACCTCTCAGATCAAGATCTAATGGCATGTGTTTTCTTGGAAAAATATGATCCAATGGTGTGAAATCAATGTAGACTTTTCAATGAAGCTTAGAACAAATGCAAAAATTAAAAATGGCATAATTGCATGCCATAAATTAAAGCCTAAGAATCTTTCAAAGATCAATGATACATGTTAATTTGTACCCATAAGATCTAATGGTACATAATCAACATTGAAAAGTCAAATCCCAATCCTAAGTTAAAGATCGAGCATCTTATGCAAGATCAACGACACATGTTTACCTAGGAAAGAATGATCTAATGGTGCAAGATCAAATTGGACTTTTCAAAATATCTCAGAGAAAAAGTGGTAATGACACATGTCATAACCACAAGAAACATAGTAGAGGTAGCCAATGGCATTCAAATCTCAAGATTGAGATCAATGAACCACATTGATCCATGTAAGCAAATCTGATAGTATGAGCCAAGATGGATTTTTCAATGGGCTCAAAACTAATAAGTGACATGTATCCTAATATGATAAATGATCATATTTCAAAGATTAATGAGCAGAATGCCATGATGATGCCACATTTTTAAAAAATGACAAAATTAAGGATCTTGTAGACCCAAGGGGATGCAAAGGTATAAATATACAAATTTAAATATAATATAAGTCATGAAGCTTATAATTTGAGCACAAATATGCCATTAAATTCCCCTACAAATATATTTAAATGCCAAATAATCCCTAAAAGTGTATGGAATCCCTAATTTATTTATGTATACATTATGATTGAGTTGAGGAGAAGTAAATTATCATTTGTGCAAAGATAATTCAATATAGAGCTAAATTATAGTCATTAGTGAGCAATTTTATAGACTTTACAGCAATGGCAACCCAAAAAAGTGTTTTTAAGGAAAATGTCATATATATGGCCCAAGCAAAGGTAGAGCAGTTATAGGCAGCCCTCAAAAGATTACAATAGAAGAATAATAATTTAGAAGAACATGCCATCTTTTCAATTCCAAAAACCATGATCAAACAATTCAAGACCACCATGGATGATTTTTTCAACATCTCAAATACCATAAGATCCAAACAAGATGTAGAAATTAAGTATGGAACTTTAACTATAGGTCAGGTCAGCCAATGGTAAGCTATGAAAAAAAAGGAAAAAGACTTGATCAATATCCTCATAGATGATCAAATCCATGGTTTCAAAATAGTAAGCATAGCACACCTAAACATGGCTATGGTTATATTAGTAGACAAGATTAAAGATGTAATCTAATGGTCCTAGGAGATGGGAGATATTTCAAATGATCTCAAATAATTGGAAGATAGAGAAGTGAACACATAGGGAAGCTTAGTCAAGGATCCTACTACACTTAGTCTAGATGGTCTAATTATAGATGATGAATTTAAAGAAAAAGCTTCCCATTTTATGCAAGGGGTAAGAAACCAAAGCATAGGTAAGATTGTTGTTGATAATAATAAGATCATGAATATGATTCTAACTATAAAGGAAAATATTAATGAAGCCAAAAACATCAAAGATGCATTAAGAAGGGTAGATAAAGACCACAAGATCTTAGTAGGTCAAATGAAGGAGCTCTTCATGAAACCAATTGTTGACCTTGAACTAATTAAGGAGAAGCATTATAGAATGAAAATCTTGCTAGAAAGACAAAATACTAAAACAAAAGGTCCCACAGTTAGTTGGATTAGGAATATTCTTTTTGTAACTTAACATGTATAATATTTTGAAAAGATAATATTCTTTTTGTAAAGGCATATGAAATTTTTAAAATGCATTTCTTATAGATCAATTCATTAAGAAGTGTCTAAGCTATAATAATCAATGATTAAATACAGCCTTAAGGTCAACTTACATATGTTATCCCAAATTTCAACCCCAATTTACCATCACTAAGTATCATTCTTAATGCCAATCAGAGTATTTCTACCTTAAATTAGACATCAGTCTTGAACCAATTACCCTTGAGTCATTCATATCCTAGAAAAAACCTAGGGTTCCTGAATGGCACTGCTAATGGACTTTATCAAAAAAATCATAGAACCCTAGTGCCCATAGCCAATAGTAATACCCCATTTCATAAACCTGAGGCACCAAAAACTCAAATGACTTAATATTAAAAATGGTTCAAAAATTGAGCACTGACTTTCTTCAATTACAAAAACAAGTAGGAAATATAGGGGAAGATTTTAATAGGTTTAATGGACCCTCAAATAGGTTTCATGATAATAGTGGCAATGGGTCATCTAAGAATGTACATAAAATGTATTTTTGTTATATAGATCTAGTTGATCATTGTAATGTCTTTAAATCATATCAAAATAAAAAGGATACATCTAAGCCTATGTTTAATCTAGACAATGTTGTAGGGACATTTAGATTTGTAAGGACATATATATCCTTTATGGAATGGGATTTTGATTTTCCATTTGAAAAAGAAAGTGAACATGAAGATGCTATAGAATAAGGACTAGCCATTCAAAATGAGCATTCCCATGAACAAGATCAGATACAAGATGACCTCTTTTTAGAAGATAATTGTGAAGACAATTCATATGAGGACATTGCTGAAATTAAGGATACCCCTAAATAAGCTGACCAATGGAAACATTTATACCAAGATTTTTGAAATAAATTGAGGTATTCCAATAAGGTAATTATATTATGGATATCCCAAATCAAGATGAGGTGGGAATCGATTGGATAGAATAGACAACATTCTACATAAAAGATGAAGATAAAATAAGTGAAATAGATCAGGCATTTTCATATGACTCCATCAAAAAGTTAAGAACATGGGATCAACCCATTTCCAATGGTAAGATCTTAGATGAGTTTCACTCAGTTGATTAGGATGAAGAGGCCTCTTGGGATGATTTGTAAGGATTTTGTGAAAAGATTGATAGTTCACTTCCACCTAAAGAACCTAATGAAGACATTAGTCTAAGAATGTTAGTTGAGCTATCATTATCGAGTGTAGATAAAATAAGCCATTATCAATCTATAGATGAAGCAAAATTATCACTCTTGATGCAAGTAGAAGAATTTGGGAGGAAGATGACTAGGTTTTATATCCATATCTTCACTCCATGTGCTTGATAATAGAGGTGGGAAACCAAGCTACATCAAATAGAAGACATAAGCATACAAGTGTTCCTATCTATAATAAAAGGCCATTGAATGCAAAAAATCATGTTTCAAGTTTTTATAGTAGACTAAATAACTTTGTAATTGATTATGGAGGTAGTTTCTTTATGGATTTAGTGTAGGTCTTTAGATCAATTTCTTTCTTGTTATTTCCTTCCTGTCCCTTGTTTGTATATAGTGCATGTACATATTTGTTTGCTTTTTCTTGCTTTATTCCTTGATTTTAATAAATCATTTCAATAAAGTCCTCAGCTCAAGTTTTATCTAGTTCTTAAGAAACTCCACAATTTAGGAATGCGAGTATGAACTTTAGATAATGGTTGACCATGGTTCTAAACTATGAGCTTGATGTTTTAATTTTGGGAAGATTGGTAAAGACCAATGAATAGATAATTCTTCCCTAAAATTTTTATCCTTCTTTTCATCTAAACTTTATTTTGATAAGGGTTATACATGTAGGGTGAAGGCTTGAATTATTGGAACACAGTCATGCTTGCACTTAATAAGCATTATTTCTTGGGACAAAGTTTGGAACTAAGGATGATTGTCTTAAGATCAAACACTTTACCAAATCCCTAAACCTAGCTAACCTAGTTCCTAACCTTTTCTAGAAAGCCAAAAATGATCTAAAAAATATAAAAATAGAAACTTATTGCAAAATTCAAAGATCTTTCTAAGCAGAAGTGATTATGGTAATCTCTATTGGGGCTATAGATACATGGCTAAAAATTAAGCAAGGCTTTGAGTGGAGCCAAAGCCATCTCTTTCAAATTTATGAATGCTTAGTTGGTAGTAGAGTAATTCCCAAGCCTTTCCTAAGATAAATCATGGTTCTTAATGAATATCCAAACATGTTATAAGTCAGTGTTAATGGTTAAAGTCATGAAATTTTCAAGTTGTTCCCGAAGTACCATGCCAAACAATAAGTGGAATTAAATAACCCACATAACATGGCTAGGTTTTGATGTTTAACCCCAATTTTTCATGTGCAAGACATGTTTTAACCATGAACTTACCTGAATAATGGTGGTTGATCAAGTGGAATGAATAACCTAATCATTAGTCTAAACCACAGTCTCTGAATTCTAACATATCACTATGTTCCCCCAGAAGTCACCATTTTTGAGGTCAACATAGCCCCATTTATAAAAAATGGGGACCCTTATGTCAAATTGTGAAAATTTGTACCTTAAAATTGAAAATTCACTTGATCAGAGTGTCACTAGAATGTTTGCACATATTATTTATTTGAAGATCATCCACACCTAGTTTGGTTAGCACATTTATTTAAGATTCTAGTTTAATCTTGTCTAAATTTGCTAATACATTATATCTTTGTGTTTCATAGGTTGTAAGTTTAACGGAACCCCCTTGAATAGAATATGTCTAGGTTTCATGATTTTATGTTAATTTTTTATTTTACTAACCTTTGGTCTATTGAAAATCAAATTGAATCCATGTTTAATCTTCTTGAAACCCTTATTCCAATTTCCCTATCTTATGCCCTTTAATTTAAATTCAAATTTGGCATGAAAAATTTACATGCGAACAATTTAAATATGCCATGGACTTATTTTAATTTGTATACTAAGGTTTATTCATGTTTATTAACATGACCAAACATTAGTCTAAAATTCATTCTTGGTCCCTTTTATATCCTGTGGCCCTTGGTCCCTTTTATCTACTAGATTGGTCTAAGAAATGCATGGTCCCTTTGTTATAAATTAGCTTAAAATCTTAATCCTAAATTTTTTATTCATGTTTATTAACACAAATAAAAAACCTTAGTGTTAAGACTTTACCCTAAGTTCCATGTAATTCCCAATCATAGCTTAAGCATTGTGTTTCTTTGAGGGATCAATGACCCACATTTGCTCAGATGAGGTTAATCTAATGGTGTGAGATGGGTCAATAATTCAAGGATTTTGATCAAAGATGTGCATTCACCCTAGACAAGATCTAATAACATGAGATCAATATTAAAAACTAATGCATGGTCCTTTTTATTATGTTTCTAACTTAGGCTAAAACTTTATGCCAAGTCTTTTATAATTTGTGAGGTCACTTTAATATGTTATAAACTTAGATTAAGACTTTGGCTTAAATATCTATTCATATTTATTAATACAAATGAAAACATTGGTCCAATACTTTAGCTTAAGTTTTATATTATTCCCAAGATCTGACTTAAATAGCTTTCTTGTCCATAGGATCAATAGTCTGCATTTACTCGCATGAGGGAAATGTAATGGGGTGTATTAAGTCAAGATTTAAATGAAGCTCTAGGACAAGTGAGGTGGTGATAGGTGTCACCATTTTGTTAAAATAATATTGAGTAGCTAATGGAGGTCCACCTCTTGGAATGAGAGAAGATGATCCAATGGTGTGAGATCAATGTAGACTTCTAAATGAAGCTCAAAACAAATACAAAAATGATAAGTGGCACAACTTCATGACAAATTAAAGATCAGGCATCTTTCAAATATCAATGGTATGTGTTGATTCATACCTAAAAAATTTGATGGTGCAAAATCAATGTTTAAAATTCAAACCTTGATCTTGAGTTAAAGCTCAAGCATAATATGCAAGATCAACAACATGCATTTTCTTGGGTGAGGATGATATAATGGTGCATGATCAAAGTGGACTTTTCAATTTATCTTAAAGCAAACATAGTAATGACACATGTCATAACTATAAGAAACATATCAGAGGTAACTAATAGAATTTAACTCACAAGATCGAGATCAATGAATCACATTGATCTATGTAATAAAATTTGATAGTGTGAACTGAGATGGACTTTTTAAAGGGCTCAAAACCAATAAAGAAGTGACATGTCCTAATATGATAAATGGTCAAATTTCAAATATTAATGATTAGAATGCCAAAATGATGCCACATAGGTAGAAAATGACAAAACTAAGGATCTTATAGGCCCAAGGGGATGCAAATTTATAAATAGACAAATTTGAATGTATTCTAAGTCACAAATCTTGTAATTTGAGCACAGAGATGCTATTAAATCTCCGTGAAAACCTATTTGAATTCTAAATAAGCCCTAAAAGCATATAGAATCCCTAATTTATTCCTATCTACATTGTGATTGAGTTGAGGAGAAGTGGATTGTTACTTGTGTGAAGATAATTTGATATAGAGCTGATTTATAGTCATAAGTGAGAAATTTGATATAATTTTTAGTAATGGTAGCCCAAAAAAGTGTTTTTAAGGAAAACATCATAGAGCTAACCCAAACATATGTAGAGTAGTTACAGGTAGCCTTCAAAGGCCTATAATAGTAGAATAAGAATTTAGAAGAATAATCCATCTTGTCAGTTGTAGAAACCATGATCGAATAATTTGAGACCACCATGGATGAGTTATTCATATTTTCAAAGACCATAAGATCCAAACAAGATGTAATAAATAAACATAGAACTTTAGCTCTAGGCTAGGTCATCCAGTGGTAAGATTTGAATAATAAGGTAAAGGACTTGATCAATGTCCTCATAGATGATCATATCCATGGTTTCAAAATAGTAAGCATAACTCACCTAAACATGGCTATGGCTATATTAGTAGACAAGATCAAGGATGTAAGAAAATGGTCCTAGGATATGGGAGATCGTTCAAATGATCTCAAATAATTAGAGGATAGACAAATACACATGGGGAAGCTTAGTCAAGGATCATAATACACTAGATCCAGTTGGTCTAATTATAGATGATGACTTCAAGCAAAGAGCTTTCTAGTTTATGAAATGGGTAAAAAACCAAAGCATAGGTAAGACTATTGTTGATAATAATAGGATCATGAATATGATTCTAATGACAAATGAAAAGATTAATCAAGCCAAAAACATCAAAGAGGCATTAAGTAGAGTAGATAAAGACCATAAGAGCTTAGTAGGTCAAATGATCTATTCATGAAACCAATTGTTGACCTTGAGCTAATTAAGGAACAACATTATAGAATGAAAATCCTACTGGAAAGATAGAATACTACAAAAAAATGTCCCAAAGTTAGTTGGATTAGGAATATTCCTTTTGTAACTTAACATGTATAATATTTTTACAAGAGACTATTCTTTTTGTAAAGACATTTGTAATTTTTAAAACACTTTACCTATAGGTCAGTTCATTAGGAAGTGTCTAGAGCATTCTAGAAAGTTATAAGGGATAGTTGTCTAGGACATATGTACTATTGTAATTTGGCATGACTGACTGACATACCTCCTTAACACTCTATATAAGGGGTATTTCCAATTATAAAAGGGAGAGGGAGTTCTTAGAGACAAAATTACTTTTTAAACTTTGAGAAATTAATATAAGCAAGGAATTCTACAAAGTTTATCCAAATTTGCTTATCTTTTATTATCATGGCTTCTCTCTCACTTGTTTATTCTAAATTCAAGACTTGAATGGTTCTTATGAATTCTTGGTGTGTATATTTAATGTACAGCTGTTAACTTATGTCAATGCTAGATTAATTATAAGTTTTTAGGTTTATTTCATTTTCTTACTCTTATTGCATTTTGTCTAATGTTTTTTTCTTGTAGGGGTAAATCTTTATAATGAACTTGGTTCTTATTTACATTATTTCCCACATTTTTTAGATGTTTGATTATTGTGTGATAGGATTTGAGATTATGTTACTTCATGTCATACATTGGTTAAGTTCATGCCTAGATGATATTTGAACTTTGTCATGATGTTTGAAATGAAGATCAACAACATTTCTTCTCTACCCTACCCTTCTTTTTGCTCCTTTTTAACCAGATCACTCTAGCTTAATTTTAATTTTAAATATCCATCGTAGATTAGTCTTTAGATTAGTTCTTGATCATAATTCATCATTCTTATCATAGATTACTTTATACTTTGCATAGATTAACTATTTTGCCATGGTAGCTCCCAACCACCAAACATTATAAATATTTTGAAATAGTCCACTTGATTTGCCTCTATTCCATTCATAGATAGTAGTATTATCACAACCTAGAACTCATGTACTTAATTCTTAGAATTCTAAAATGAAAAGTGTTCTTGAACACTCTAAGAACCTTTAATACATATTAAAGCATCAACATTATCAAGACTCAATGAAGGATTGTGAGTAATCTTGCATCAAGAAGGTAGAAAGTGGACTTGTTCTAAGACCTCAGATATCAAATAAATTTTAGACACCTTAATGAACCTATAATGTCACCTATGAAATATTTGAAAAGTCATGAAATAGAATCAAAAAATCCATTCTTGACCCTCAAAGTCACTTGTATCTTCTAGGAATAAATTCCTCTTGTAACTTTCTTATCAAGCAAGTGTGAAGACTCAACTATAATTTGATCTTTAATGCTCATACAAGGCATCTATGAACTACTACAGTACCTATCTAAAGTATCAAGCCATGGTGGAGGTGTCTAAATCACAAAATCATATTGTACCTATAAAATTAGACTTTGATAGCAAGAGAAGCATACGAGGAAGCCATCAAGTTCAAGTTCAAATCTCACATGAAGGAGAAGAATTGTAATAGGTGGGGTTGGTGTAGAAGGTTATAAAATATGATAAGTGTTAACTAGACAATTTGTAACTATCCTTAAATAATTAGATGTGTAACTCCATGGAGAAAGATTTATATTCAAGAAATAATCAATCTACTAAGTTAGTCTTCCAAGCCACTCCTCATGAAGAACTTCACCAACACATATCTGAGAAGGTTAAGGAACAAGATGAAAACATATTATAATGATCCTTGGTGTCATTTTCTTTCTATTTTTTTAATTGACTATATGACAAAGGACAATTGATGAGTTCTCTTTATGTCCCATCTCTCTATCCTTTCTCTTATTCTATAAGTAAGGCCTTGAAATGTATTTGATGTAACCTTTAAATGTGTCTGGTGAATCCCATATAAATTTGATACTTGTTATTGCCTTTAAAATAAAATTCAAGCTAAATTACACTTTATAGGTCTTATATTTAGTGAGTTTGAGATAAAGTGTTGATGTATATTATAGATAGTTATACTACTTACATTTTTCCTTTCCATTCATACATTTATGTGAGTTAGTCATCTTTCCATAGGTCATATGAAGTGTATCAAATGGTTTTTTGAGTTAAAGTGTTAAGATATCATTATCGTATTCTCTTAGGCCTCTTTATTAACCACCTTGTCTATAGTACTATCCATAACCTTTATATATAAACACTTGTGTAGGAGGAGATCTATTAAAGTTGTGAAAATCATATTGTAATATTATCATTTCATAGTGAAAGCATTAACAAGTAGAGAGAAATATATTTGGTGAATCACCTCCATGTTTTATTACTAGTTCTAGTCATTTTTTATCCCTCTCCTTTGAAATTATAGTAGGTTATATTTAGTTTTGGGTGAAGCATCAAGGAAACTATACCAACCTAGAGATTCACTTCACCAATTAGGCCACCCATATCCTAGAAGTGATTCAATGCTATCATATAATTAGGAAGGATTGAAAAACCTTCCTAGGGGTGGAAATTAGATAGGTAACAATTTTGGTACACATGGTAGGACTCAATTTCAACAATGTTATCCATTATTGATGTTGGTCTTGACAAATTTGTAGTTGTAATAGCCTCATTCATGCAACATATGGTGACTCCAACAAGTTTTTAGCTCTTGGTTATAGACTAGTAAGCTAATTTTCATGCCAAAGGTGACTAAAAGGTCAAGGGACAAAGGTATTCCTTTTTATTTTGTTGAATTACCTTCATTTTTATTCAAGATAAATATATTCTTTTATTTTTCCCCTTATACCAAGACTCTTAGAAGGAAGCTCCATTTTCATTACACTCCAAAATATCCTAAAGCTATCAAGATGGTTATAAACCTCCCCTTTGGTGATTTAAATGGTTTATCCCCTTTAAACCTTGAAATATATGATGACATCCCTCAAAAGTGTCTCATACTTTAGTGGAGAGAACACCATTACTCCCATTAAGCATATTAGAGATATGGAAAATTTCTAAAATATTCATAACATTAATCAAGAGAATGTGGATATTAGGTTATTTTCAATCTCATTTAAAGGAAAATATTTGGATTGGTATAGGACTTTGGTTCCTAATTTCATTGATTTATGGGGACAATTAGGAGAGAAGTTGAGTAAGATGTTTGAAGACAAGAGTGATCACTTATCTCTAACTAAGTAATTAACCACTATCAAGATATATCCACAAGATTTTATGAAATATTTCAATTATATATTCTAAAAAAATGTGATAATATCCCAACTCTTGTGATACCTACTCCAAACTATACCTTCCTTTACTATCTCAAGGCTGTGAATAGTGACATAGCTATTATGATATAATCTATGGGAGGAGAGACCTTACCTAAGGCCTATTATGTTTCCATAAAGGATGATAATAATATCATAAAACATATAAATATATCCCCAAGACCTCTCATGTCATTATTTCTTTATATACATCCCCCTACTCTAACTCTAGCTCTTATTCCTATGCTAACAGGTCATGAGCTAGTTGTTCCTAGTCAACCAAACAAAGCAAGTGATGTAAAATAAATAATAAAGACTCTTTAAAATGATATGGTGAATATTAAGAGTTCAATAATTCAATATCATAGACCTTATCAATCCCCATATTATTTTTATCATACTGATCAACCAAATAGACCACATTTTAAAGCTAAATCCCAAGGGCAAGGGTAGATTACCAATGCTAGACCATATAATAGTTATAATCCAAATGTTGCCTCCACCTCTAGAGATATATTACCTACTCAAAACAATATTTTATAAGATCATTATTTATCTCCTTAGTGAAATTAGCCTCATAATCAATGTACAAATTAGAATGAGATTTTTTATCAAGCTTGTATGTCACAAAATGGGGCAATTCCTTATTTGACACAAGTTTAAGTTTTTCATCTTTAAAGGACTAATGAATAACAAGTTCAACAAATTATACATTAGTAAATTATAAATAAGGAGACTGGTTTGTATTCAATTAGCTAGGATGCACAAGTAAAGTTGGTAATACTTCTATAGTAGTCAATATAAGGTCCACAAGGAGAGTAATTGATGATAATCAAGAGATAGGTCCTTGTATAGACACTATGAATTCTATGTCTCAAGGAAAAAAATAGATTAATGTAGATACTAAGGCCCAATAAATTTATAAAAATCAAAATTTAAAGGGTGCTTTTATACCTCAAACTATGCAAGCTCAAAATAATATGACAATTCCTAGAGGACAACCAAGGGTTATCAACTATTGCATCAACATTATGGATCAAATAAAGAGTTTGAATGTGAGAATTCCTATATGGGATACATTTTATCTCCCTATCCAAAGGGATATATTTCAATAGGATTTTTCTAAAATCATCCTTTCAAAAACATCATCAAAAAGAGAGTGTTCAATTTTCAGAAACACAACTACACCTACTAGCGGGTAGCCAAGCAAAGATGGTAAACCACCTCCTTTTTATGTTTCTTTGATTATTGGAGATTTATTAGTAAATAATTACATGATAGATAGTGGGGAAATTAGATCAATTATTCCTAAATAAATAGATGATAAATTATGCCTATAGTATGAGCCTAATACCAAAGTTGTCTTGAAATTGGATGGCTTAGCTACCAAGATTGTGGGTGATCAAAGGTTTGAGCCTTACTTTTCATGTTTCTCCCAACTTTTATATTTATAAATATTTTTTTGTAGTGTATTTTCTACCCTACTTTGCTCTATGTTTGTAAATATACTCCACTACTAAGATTGGTGGGTATTTATCATATAATTGGTTATATATGGATTTTAAAACTAGATATAATACTAAAGTTACAATCAGTCTAAAACTATATCTAAATTTCAAATTTATCCATACAAGAAAAACATTTCAAATGTGAACTATACCATCATTGATGAGGGAGATCATCCCAATTCTCAAGAACTGGTTGGATGACTTGAAGTCATATCATACCTTTTCCTTGATGAGTGGAGAGCAAAAAACCATGAGTATGATCCATACAAAGGTGTTGAAGAAGTTGTCCTAGGTGTTTGTTGTTTTCATAAAGAAGTTACAGCTATAAAAAATCTCTCCAAGTCAAGTGAAGATATTGATGGTCTATGAAATTATTATTTGATGGTTCAATAAGTAAGAATGCAATAGAGGTAGGTGTAATGCTAGTTTTTCCTTTCAATGAGAAGTATTATTCTACAATCAAATTTCAATTTAGTTTCACTTTTAATGCCTCAAAGTATGAATCTCTTATACATGAGATTAAATTGATAATAAATAATGTATTAAAGCAATTACAAGTTTTGGGAGATAGTGAGCTAGTAATTTACCAAGTGAAAGGTAAAAGTATCACCAAAAATCCATTGTTGAATTCTTAAAAGCATAGGGTATGAGACATTATTAAATATTTTTAAGCTTCAACATCTAATCAGTTCCAAAAAATATAATCAATATGCTAATAGGTTAGCTTTAATGGGATCTCAATTTGAGATTCCTAATGATATCAATAATTCAAAAATCCAACCACATATCAAGGTGGTATTTAGGACATAAATACTAGATAATGATGTCAATTAGTAGTTTTTTAAGTGTGACAAGAAAATAACATTTCCTTCAACAAGAAGCTAAAGCTTTTTTGTAAAAACTAGGCTAAATTTTAGCATTAGTATGGAGATCATATTGTGTAATTAAGATCCAATAATCTTCCCAAAGGGTTGGTAACTCTTGAGAACATATTCAATGAGAGTGATCAAATGAGAAAGGATAAATTGAGTATTTCTACTAAATAATAACATCATGAAAGAGTGGTCATATTTAAGAATAAACTTCTTAATCTTGGAAATTTTTGTACTTCATATAAAAGAGTTACATTTGTTGAGTTGTGTATAGAATTTTATGATATTTTTGCTTGGGGATAGAGTGACCTTAAGGGGTTTGATCCTAGATTAGTTCAACATGCCATAGAGGTTGATCTAATTCCACGCCTGTAAGATAAATACAAAGACATATTAATCCTAAGTTTTTGATTCTAATGAGGAAAGAGCTAACTAAGTTGATAGAGTCAAGCATCATATTCCCTATTAAAAACTCCTCATGAGTTGTTAATCTAGTCCATGTGAAAAAGAAGAGTGGAAAGATTATATTATGTGTAGATTTCATAGATTTGAATGGGGTGTCATTGAAAGGTAATTACCCCTTACCCTCTCTAGACCAAATTCTTCAAGTGGTTGTAAGTTCTCAATGATTCTCTCTCTTGGATGGCTACTTAGGTTACAATCAATTCTTGGTGAAATAAAAAGATCAATACAAGATAGCCTGTACTACTAAATGGGGTGCATATTCCTATGAATTAATGTCATTTGGCTTGTCTAATATAGTGGATACATTCAAAATATTCATGTATATGGATTTACAAGTCTTTATCAATGAAATGGTGCTAATTTATCTTGATGACATAATGTTTTCTCAAAGAATGTTATTGATCACTTAACTCATCTTATATTTATTTTTTGAAGATGTAGGTAATATATGATCTCTTTAAACCCCAATAAGTGTGTTTTTTTAGTTCATAAGGGTAATCTATTATGTCACATTATATAAAAATATGGGATTTCCATTTATCTTAAAAGGGTGAGTGCCATATTGGATTTATCTTTACCCAAGCATAAGAAATATTTTCAAAGTTTTCCTAGGAAAATAAACTTTGTTATAAGGTTCACACCTAGTTTTTCCAACCTTTTGAATCCTATTACAACCATGTTTAATAAGCACCAAGTCTTAAATTATACCAAAGAAGGAAAAAATAGTTTTGAGGCCATTAATCAAGCTATTAACCAAGCACCTACATTGATTAATCTTGATTATCAAAGGATTTATTATTATATGATTTTGATAAAATTAACACTATCTCATCCATGTTGATGCAACAAAATATTGAAGGTCTTGAGTATCATAGAGCCTTTTTTATTCAAGGGATAAAAGGTTATGAATAGAGGTACACATTTATTGAGAAGCAAGTGTTAGAAATTATAATAAGCCTTAAGTAATTTAGGAATATGTTTATAAAAACAAAATCCATGTCATGGTGACACATCCAATCATAAGTTACTTCATTTTGAACAAGTAATTAAATGATAAAAGGGATGGGTCGATAACCAAAGTCATGGAGTATGATGTAGAGATCAAGGATACCAAGATGACAAGAGGAAGAGGGCTATGTGAACACTTAGAATTAGACATTAAATAAGAATAAGAGGATGTTTTGGCATTAAAAGATAATCCTTATATATTTTTACCTTCATCACCTCCAAGTTAGACATAATATATGCTCAGATTTATTCAAACAAGTGAGTGTCTTATAGGCTTGGATCAAGAAAAAGTAAGGTACTTCAAGTTACAGTGCATCTCTTATGTTCTTGTAAATGGATTTATATTTATAAATTATATTAATGGGATGATATTGAGATGTGTTAAAACTAATCAGGTTGATATGCTTTTGGAATAATTTCATGATGGGCCTATAGGAGGTTACTTCGTACCCAAGACCACAATAGTAAAAATAATGAGCGTTGGGTATTATAAGCCTAACTTGTTTAAGGATTATTATGTATGGGGTAGGAGGTGTTAAAATCATGAATTTTTCATAGGGAATAAAAATATTATATCACTTCCTCTCAATCATATTCAATTGGATCAGCCATTCACGTAATGGGGTCTTAATTTCATTGGCATGATAAACCCCCCTTCAAGTGTTGGATATAAATGGATACTTACATCCACTGACTATTTCACAAGGTGGGTAGATGAAATATCTCTCAAGGAGGCTAATGAAAATTTATATCTTGACTTATATGAAGGCCTAGTGACTAGATTTGGAGTTCATTAAAAAATAATTTATGATAATGTAATGGCATTTAGTAGTGCAAGAAAAATTGAGTGGTCTCTCAAGTATGGCATCTATCTAAGCTCTTATTCCAAATAATATCCTCAATGGAATCATCTAGCTGATTCCACTAATAAAAACTTAAATATAACCATTAAGAGGATAGTTGAGGAGAATCAAATAACCTTGCACACTAAGTTGAATATATCCTTATGGGCTGATAGGATCAACCCCAAGAAGTTTGTTGGTAAATCACCCTATATGATTTTTTATGGGATAGATGTCAATCTACCTATTTCCCTTTAATTATTATCCCTATATTTATCTCACTAGATTGAGATGATGGAGAGTGATCCCATGGAAATAAGTTTGATAGAGTTGATGGCCTTGGAGGAGACAATAAATCATGTTTTGGGTACCATGGAGTGCCACCAAGCCCAAGTGAATAAAGCCTTTGATAACAAGGTTATTTAAATATAATATCAAGAAGGAGACATTTTTTGAAGTGGGATGAGTATAGGTACAAACCTATTAGGCATATCAAGCTTAATACATTATGGAGTGGGCCCTATATTGCCATTAGTTACAAAGAACATAATGCCTTTCACCTTGCAAAACTAGATGGAGAGGAGTTGATACCCCAGTAAATGTGGTATATTTTAAACCATACTAGTAAGGTTAGTCTTGTATCTTTGTACATTATAGAATAGGTATTTATTTTCCCTAAGTGATTAGAGCACAATTTATTTGATTGATTTCTATTATTATCCTTCTTCCAATTGGCTTATGACACATGTGTGTGTGTGTGGTGTGTCTTGAGTTTTCTTTCAGCTTTCAATTTATTTCAAGTTTGTTATAAGTTAAATTTTTAGTTTGTATTCAATAAAAGTAGCATTCATGACTAGATATCCCAATGGATTGTCAAGGCCACTAGTTAGATGTGTATCAAACATGCAATCCTAGGAGGTCACCAAAGATGTTATCCAAAATTGGCCACCATAAGTGAGTAACAATCAAAACTTTGGTCATTATGATCTTAATTTTTTTTATATTCATCAAATAGGTTTTTTCATGGTCATGTTGGTTTCATGTTAATAGGAATTGTGTCATTCTTGGCATGTTTTATAGTTTCTTACGGTGGTCTAGTTAGAATTTGAATCAAATCACTTAGTCTTGTTGTCAAGTCATTCAATGCAGTCTATAAAAGAAAACTCTACAATGTCGTTTAGCATAGATTAAGGTAATTTTGACAAGTTTAAGGTTTGAGTGTAAAATCAAGGTCAATCTTGAATCATGGTTAAATAATAATAATGGTGTCCTTCTAGGAAGAAAATTTTTCTAAGATGATCCAGTATAAAAAAGAGTTGATTCAAGAAGATGGAAACATTGCATTTTCAAGTGTTTTTGGAGAATTTAAGGTGTTTTTATAAAAAATTATGTATTATTTTAATTTATTCTTATAGAATATTCTAAGGTTGTGATGAGACTCATTATTAAATATCAAATATGAAAGTCTAATTTCATTGTATAGGGATATTTCATGTTATTTTTCATTATTAAATGTCATGACACATGTACCTAGGATGAAAATCTAGTTAAAATTGTCTTAAAACTCATTTTATAGTGTTTGGAAACTTATTTATCTACCCATTATTCATTTATAACATCCAAAAAATATATAATGAAGAATTTATATGAGGGAAAAGGATTATAAATTATCTAGTACATCATTTCATCACCATACAGGTCAGGAGAAGCTCCATCACCACCTAGTTATTGGATTTAGTAGGGTTGGAAGGAAATATATGATAGTTTAATAAAGGAAAAGGACCTATTAATGCCTCATTATAAAGGTATTATAATTAATATAATCTCCTAAGACTCTACAAGGATTTATCTAGTCCTCTTAGACTCAAATCTATGCTAGAGAAGAAGTGATAGGTCTAAAAAAAGCAAAAAACTTCTCCATTTCTCCATCAAGTTTTTTGAAGAGAGAGAGAGTTGGATCCAAATATATTGGTAAAATAATGGGACCCTACTTCCCTTCCATTTTTTCCTTATTTATCTAATCAATCTCCTTATCTTTATAAACAATTACTAAGGAGTTAAGGTGCAAAAAGGTGACTTCAAATCCCACATGTTTAGTTTTAATGTTTTCAATGCATTTGTAAGATTGTTTTAAAAATGGATGATATTATGATATAATTAAATACTCTATTATCTCTCTAACACCATATTATAGTATCTAATTTGCATGTGCTAACATCAAAAAGAGTAAAACATCTATTTGAGTGAGTTATAGACCTAGATGAGAAGATATAGGCAAGATCTATTTGGGTTTTAAATGTTTCCTTATCTCAATTGATTCTTAATAAAATTATATAAACTAATAAATCCTCCTATAAATTTCCTAAATTGGTAGATATTATATCATGAGGGTCTTTGGTCTTGATATCCTCTAACAAGCTTCTTAGGTGAATGAATGAATGTAGGTCTGATGCTAATGAATAAGATATCAATGCATTATTAGAATATCCACACTAATTATCACATAATAACACACCTTTAAGTTTCCATGTATATTAATATTCATAATAAAATCATCACATTTTATCAAATTTTATTTAAGTACACAAGTGTGCCTTAAAAAGACTAATATAGTCACATGTTTGCTAATGAATGTGCAAGTCTGCACATGAATGTGTAAATTCCTGACAATTATTACATGTTTTATCATTGAAAATAGTCTTAATTATATAATTTTACTTCATTTTTCCTTCTATTATATCATCCAAATAATCAATCTCAATCATGAGGTGGAAGAAGGAGGTGTTAAGACTAAAACAATCACCTACAAGTATACCCATAAGATTGAGATGAACTAAGCAGGGTTTGTAAGTGGAGATGAGTTTTATAAGCCTCATAAGTTGTGTGACACTTCATATTATGGTTTTATAATGTTTAATTTCTTTATGAATCAAATAAATCACTAGAATATCCAAGTCATGTGGAAGAATCCCATGTAGGCTAACGCTAAGAAAGTAGGTAGAAAATGGCAAGGTGTACATGAGGTTTGAGTTATGAGAGTTCAATAATAATGCATATGGAATGGAATAATTCTTTATAATTTTTAAATATTATTCATTAACAATATATCATAACATATCAACTTCCTTGATTGAAAGAGTTTCGTAGGCCTATTGAAAACCTAAGAGGGTCATGGGGATCTTGAGTGTCATCTTGGAGAAACCAATATGGCATTGGTTTATCATCCATATATATGGTTCAATAATGTTAATTACATAAAATTTAGCCTAAAAATTAATTTATATTTCATTTAAAATTAAAATGTATGTATTTTTATAAATTCAAATGGAGTTAAAGGACACCCTGTAAGAAGATTGTAAGAGAACAAGAATATAACTATGATGGTTTCAGAGGAACATCAAACCCAACTTGAGTCCATTAGATACATGTATGGGTATAATTAATGAAATTTAGAAACTATTAATGATTTCACTATTGGCCAAGTAATCTCAAATAAGACAAAGCATCAATTAAAGGAGTCAAGACCTAGAAGAATACACCTACAAGTCTATCACATGTAGAATTGGAGAAACTACACTTGTGGTATAAGTGAAAGGTTCAATAAGGTTTTTGTAGGGTCAAAGATAGTATTAATAAATTATCAAATACTTTCCAAGAATACCAAAATTCTAAAATACCAGCTGAAGAGGACCCACTCTCAAGAATATAGTTAAGAAGCCTAATGAACACTTACAGGCCTGATTATAAAAAATGATGGGTTTGGGTAAGTTTTGGATAAAATTTTAAGAATAAATACTTATATGAGGTTTATAATAACCTTTTGTAATATCTTATAAAGTTTTAATTCATTTCAATATGGATAAAGTGTTAAATAAGGACTATTAAGGTCACCTCAAGAGGACTATCGACAAACCCTAGTAATGGCCTATTTCAAGTTCTAGTGGGTTGAAATGGTCAAATCCTTCAAGAAATAATTTTCACATGTCAAGGTAAGTGGTAAATAACTCAAAATATTGTTCCCAACTAAAATCAAACACATTTTCACTTTTTAGGCCCAAACAGTCACCTCACGAGCTTACCAATAGGTTTGGTTGTTTGAGAAGCTTAATTACTTCATGTGGTAATTGGAGGATAAGTTACATGGATAAAAATTTATATTATAAGAGTTATTAATATTCCCCTAATAAAATATATTGGTATTATTTTGGATATCAAGGATCTATTCTTTATGAATAATCCTTCACAAACTAAGACCCAAAAACCTTGTTAAAACCTTCTAAAGAGACCTGATAAAGAATATCAACTCTCAACGTGCCTAAAATGGATTAAAATGGTTCTAAAACTAAATTAATGGTCCATATTCCTCTCCTATGAACCTGATAGAGTAGGATAGTGGCATGTGTGAGTTAATATTGTATGGAAAATGGCCTAAGAAACTAATTTTTTTAGCTTATTTATAGGGTTTTGAATTCAATAGGACTTCCTAAACACTTTCAAAGGATCCTTAAGCCAATACATAGGTATTATGGCCCTTAATAATCCATATAAGAATCATTAATAGTAACAACACAAGTTGAAATTCACTATCATGACTCAATGAAGGATTGTGAGGAATCTTGCATCAAGAATGTAGAAAGTGGACTGGTTCCAAGACCTCAGAGATCAAAGAACTTATAGAAAACATTAATGAGCCTATAATGTCACCTATGAAATATTTTAAAAGTCATGAAACATAATAAAAAAATCCATTCTTAACCCTCAAGGTCACTTGAAGCTTATAGGAATAAAGGCCTACTACAACTTTCTTATCAAGTAAATGTTAAGACTTAACTACAAGTTGATCTTCAATGCTCATATAGGGACTCTATGAACTAATGCAATACCTATATGAAGTATCAAGCCATGGTGGAGGCATCTAAAGAAAAAAATATATCTTACTTGTATAATTAGACATTAATAGTAAGAGAGAGTATGAGAGGAATCAAGTTCAATTTCAAATCTCACATAAAGGAGAAACATTGCAAGAGGTGGGGTTAGTGTAGAAGGTTCTCAACTATTACAAGTGTTAATTGGATAACTTGTAACTATCCTCAAATAATTAGATGTGTAAATCCATGGAGAAGAAGTTAGATTCAAGAAAGAATCAATCTTACAAGATAGTCTTCCAAGCCACTCCTCATGAAGAAATTCACCAACAACATGGCCTAGAAGGTTAAGGAGCAAGATAAAAACACATTCCAAGGATACTTAGTGTCATTTTATTTCTATTTATGATAAAGTATAGTTGAATATTTTTCTCTTTGTCCTATCTCTCTCTCTCCCTTATCTTCTTCTATAAATAAGGCCTTAAAATCCATTTGATGTAACCTCTAAATGTGTATGGTGAATCCCTGCCAAATTTGATACTTGTTATTGCCTTTGAAATAAAATTCAAGATGAATTACACTTTTTAGGTCTTGCATTTAGTGATTTTGAGATGAATTTTTATGAATGATAGAGATAGTTGTACTACTTCCTTGCATATGTCCTTTCCATTCATGCCTTTATGTGAGTTAGTCATCTTTCCATAGGTCATATGAGGTGTATCAAATGGTTTGTTGATTTCAAGTGTTTAAAAATCATTAGTATCTTCTCTTAGGCCTCTTGATTAACCACATTGGTTGTTTTACTAAACATAATATTCATATAGAAACACTTATGTGGGAGGAGATATCTTGAAGTTTTGAAAATCATATTGTAACCTTATCATTTCATAGTGAAATAATTGACAAGTAGAGGGAACTATATTTGGTGCCTCACCTCCATGTTTTCTTACTAGTTTTATTCCTTTTCTATCCCTTTCCTTTGTAATTTTAGTAGGTTAGTTTTAGTTTTGGGTGAATCATCAAGGGAGATAGCCCAACCTATATATTCACTTCACCAATTAGTCCACCCATAGCCTAAAAATGATTCAATTCTATCATCTAATTAGGAAGGCTTAAACAACCTTCCTAAGGGTGAAAATTAGATAGATAACACTAGTGTAGATCCATAGTATAGGATTGGGTCTTTTGGTCAAGAATAGTAGATCATGTGTCTCAAATAGCCCACAAGGTATTCAATTTGTATTAAAGGTCCATCTATAAATCTCAACCATGATAAATGGTTTTTCCCTGATTTGGTTTAACAATGAGGAAAATTATGCATGTATTTTGGTTGGGGGACCCTGGTTCTTAGGCAAATTAAGATTATTTTTGAGAAAATGTAAGCCTAGTTTTAATCCTGACAAAGAGGACATTAACATGATGCCTATATGATCAAGTTACTATGCTTTCCTTTAGATTTATAGGAAAAATATTTGATAATTATCATTACAAACAAATTTATATATCTAATAGCTTTTGATGTAGCTACCAAAGATCAAACTAGATTAATAAATAGAAGGTTTTGTGTCAATTCTTTTATCAATCAAGAGATTCCCAATTTAGTAATGCTTAGTTAATCCCAAGGTGCATGGATTAAATGCATTTAATATGAATATTATGCCATCAAATGTGCTAAGGGTCATAATCTAGGTCATGGAACCATATTTTTCCTAGAGGTAAGAAAGGAATAGAATGATAATAGAAATCATAATCAGCATTAGGCAAACAAACAAGGATAGTAATAAAAAAATAAACAATCATCAAAACCCTCCATGTTGGGATCAGGGATTAAAATTTTGGAAGGGACATTTGATCCTAAAATTGATGAGTGGATTGTGACCCCTGGGGATGATAATATAAGGGATGGTGATATCTTAGTGGAAAAGGATCAGGATTTAAGCTTAAATAACAATTAATATGTGACTACGGCTACTGAGCATGAAATATTGAAATAAAATGCCCTAACTCTTGATCAAGAAAAGGATAAATCCAAGGAAGTAATGTTTCTTCCTCCATATTCTCCTCAAAAATAATAGGATGAGTAACAAATCCTTGGAAAGATCCTAAATTGTATTGGTTTAGACACTCAAACTAAAAAAAATACCAGAAAAGGTAAGTATTTCCATTTTAAGGATGACTTTAGATTCAATGTAGATTCATGGAAAAAGTCTCAATTTTCTTGCCTTGTAGGCATGGAAGATATAGATTTTAATGAGAAATATTTTGTGCCTTGCTCAATAAATGAACTGGTTGAACATGTTTCCTCTCTACAATTAAAAATAAGTAAAGAGGTTTAAAAATATTTCAATGTGGTCACTAGATTAGGTAGTAGAGATGTTGATGTGGGATAAATTAAAAATAAAGGCATAACTCCTTTAGAAGAGATAAAAAAGAAGAAAATGAAGGAGGAGATTGCAGACAGTCTATAGAAAACAATTTTATAATAAGTAAGATTTGTCTTCTTTTTTTTATCATGAAGATTATAAGCTGGAATATTAAAAGATTAAATAGTAAAAATAAGCATAAAACCTTAAGAGACTTGAGAATAAATAATATGCCTACTATTTTATTTTTCAATAAACTAAAATGGAAGATGGATTATTAGATAATGTTATCAAATTGATTTGGAAGGACTCTTCTATTATGGACGTTATCTCGCTTAGGGCCTTAGGGGGGTTAACCATTTTTTGGATTGATAGAGAGGTTAAAGGTAATACCCTCTTCAAAAATTCTTCTCATTTGACCATGGTGTTTACTCATAAGGAGGATGTAACTATGTGGATACTTACAAGTATATATACTCCTAACAATCATTTTGGTCACTGTAGGATGTGGCAGGACCTCTAGTTATTTAAACAAAATTATGGGAATATAAAATGCATGATTACGAGATATTTTAACACTCCTTTAACCCCCATGGAAAAAAAGGTGGCAATAAAAATATTATGGATAGCATGGAAGACTTTGTTGATTTTATTTATTCCCATGGGTTATTTGATATAGCATTAAGAGCTTATCCATTCACATGGTCTAATTGAAAAGTTGAGGAAAGTCTACTCTAAGTTAAACTAGATCGATTCTTAATCTCCTTAGAATGCATCTCTTCTCAAGATTTTTGTCTTTCTTCTTTACCAAGGATATGTCCATATCATAACCCAATATTGTTAAGAATGGATCCACATATTAAACAAGAATGAACACCTTTTAGATTTAAACACATGTGGTTTCAACACCCAGATTTTATCAACAGAACAAGAGATTAGTGCCAAGAGGATTTTTAGGGTTTTGTTATGCATATATTGGCTAGAAAACACCAAAAGGTTAAAAATGGGGTTAGATTATGGAATAAACATGTTTTTGGGAACATTTTTCATCAAAAGAATTATATTATAAAATAATTATCTCAATTGGAAGAATATATAGCAAAACATCAGTAAGATCAAAATTCTTTGTTGTAATAAAAAGAGCTTCTTGGTGAATATCAAAACATAGTAGCTAAAGAGAAAACATTATGGAGACTCAAATCAAGAGATATTGAGATCAATATACTAGGTTATTCCATATGATAGTGTTTAAGAATATAATTCCTAACATTTTTTTTGAAAATTCTTTATAAGGACAGAAAATTACTAATCTATTGATCATTAAAAGTGAGGCTGTTTAATTTTTCAAAAATCTACTTGATGCAAACTCTGAGAGGGATGAAAGGATCATGGATACTTTCCTTGGTAACATTCCACTCTTGATCACCCAATAAAATATTTTGAATATACTTAATTAGTTTTTATGGATGAAGTTGAAAGTTCTATTTTCTTGATGAACAAGGAGAAATCCCCTAGTCTAGATGGATTTCCTACATCCTTCTTTCACCATTGTTGGGACATTGTTAAAAAGGACCTGACGAGTTATAGTAGATGAATTATTTTCCTTATGTAAGATTATAATAGAGTTAAATAACACTTTTATAGTGTTTATTATTAAGAAAATAAGGGCCTTTGATTTCAAATATTTTATGCTTATTAGCCTATGAAATATAATTTATATTTTTTTCTCAAAAATACTATTTTTAAGGTTGTAACCTTTGATGGAGAAGATAATATCTAAACATCAAGGGGGCTTTATGATGGGAAGGAAAATTTAGGATGGCATCATTATTATCCATGAAACCTTACACTCCATGGAGAAAGAAACAAATCAGGGATGGCCATTAAACTTTATATGAAAAGTCTTATGACAGGTTGAATTGGGGTTTCCTAAATAAGGTGTTACATTGATTTGGTTTTCATGTTCATATCAGAACTTTGATTCAATTTTATATATTGATGGATATGTTTTTGGTCCTTATCAATGGTTTTCCATAGGGGTATTTTGAGAACAAAATGGGCATCAGACAAGGGGACCCAGTTTCCCCTTTCCTTTTCATCATCATTGTTGAATACCTTAGTAGAGATTCAAAGCTTTCAATCCAGCCTCAAGAGCAGACCCTTCTTCTCACCAAAAATTTATGGATGACATGATGGTGTTTATTAAAACCTTAGTCAAGGAAGCTAAGGGATTTAAATTTTTTTTTGAATGACTGTAAATAAAAATTCTAATTAACTATTTTTTTAAAAAAGCTCGATATTCTTTTTCAGTACTCCTTTGTTGAGATAACAGAAGATACATATAATTTTGGGCTGTCATATCCAAAAACTTCCTTCGTATTACTTAGGTATGCCTCTATTTATGGATTAATTTCCTAAACATTCTTGGAAATCCTTATTGGATAAATTTTAAAAAAAATGGTGGGTTGGAAAGGCATAGTTTTGTGTCAATATGGGAAGTTTACTCTTTTCAAAAACACATTACAGAGTCTCCCTGTGTACCTGATGTTGATGTTCAAAATAACTAGAGCCATAATTGATCAAATTTAAAAGATTAAAAAAATATCTCTCTAGTATGGATTATAAGACAAGAATAGAATTCATCTAGATGCCTAGGATAAGGTATTGTTAGTAATTTGGCCTGTCAAAATCAAATTACTACCCCTATCATTTGAAACTTTTCTAAATCTCATTAATATCCCTTTGTAGCATCTTAAACCCATCAATTTTGGCATAAAATCACTAATTTTGGTAAAAAAAATGTCAAAAATGGATTGTAAATGGGTCATTTTCATTTCAAAATAACATTGTCAAGTTTAAATATGCAAATAGTCCATGCACAAGGGGTCAATTTTGAAGGAAATTGAGGATTCTAAGAGCTTCAAGTGGTTTCAAGACCTCAATTTTTGTACAAAATGTCATCATGAATTGAAAAAAAAATTAAAAAATTTCATGGCCATTGGATAAGTGGAGATACTCACTATTTTGTAACAGTCATCAGCATGTTTATTGGAGATCACCATTAGAGCAAGCATCATTCTAGAGTGCTACAAAAGCTTCTAAGCCCAGGTCAAAGTTTTAAAAGAATGGGATGATGTTTTTAGATCATAATTTTACCTTTAAAGAGTGTAAAAACTCAAAATTTTAATCAAACCATACTCATACAATGTTTTGCAAGCAAACAAGCATATAAGCCAAAAAAGGGTTTTTTGAATTTTCAAGAAAAATGTGATTTCAAAGTGTTTTTATAGCATTTTACAGACCCCATGATTATTTTTTCATGAATTGGGAAGTATTTTAAGATTTATTTTCATTTTGGTGATTTTATCATTTTTTGCAATTCTAGACACCTTTCCAAGCCTCCTATTCCGATGCTCATATCTTTCACCACATGTGGATATTGTAAAAAAATATCATATTATGTCTTTATTACCCATATTTACTTATAATTCATGAAAATTTGATACAATTTTATGAGATTTTCTTTATGAACAATCATTAAGAGTGTAGACAGTTAATAATGTAGTCAAAACCCCATAAGCAGACTTCTCCACATGATAAATTTTCATATATTCTACATGGGAAACCATTATTTTTATGGATTTTATGGTGTTAATTTTTATACATATAAATTTAAATATTTTTGGATTTGGAGGTCTGTACTTCATGAACCATCATTTTGAAGATTCAGCTTCAAAGCCCTCCTAAACCCTCAAAAAACTAGTTTTGAAAAAATTTGATTTTATTGACATAAAATAATTTTTGATAAACCTTAAACCTAAAAAAATTTCAATTAAACTCAAATATAATTTCATAAATTCAATTTTATGCATGGAATTGTATGGATGAGGGAACAAATCATGTTTTTTTTGGAAAAAAGTATGTAAAATGAAGTACAGGACACTTAAATGAAAAATATAATAAATGTAGATAAAATCATAAGAAATTTTATTCATCCTAAAAAATTAATTTGGTCATAAATCATCCCATAAGTGTCCTAACTAGCTCAATCAAAACGGCCAGTCTCTAGGAAAATAGAGCAAAATAGGCCTAGTCAACTCCGTTGATTGAATGGCGAGTGTTTTCTCATCAAAATCAAATATATTGTGATGAGAAATTTTTTTCCAGGTATATTTAATTATGTTTTAAGGTTTCATGGTATATTGTTTCAGGTTTAATGGATTCCAAATGCAAGAAGATAGGCTATTAGGCCTAATTGGCCTAATAGGCCTAATTGGTCAATTAAGCAAGTAAAGAATGGCATTGAAAATATATAAAATGAATTAATTTTGGATATACCACATGAAATATATTTTTTTGTAAGTATATATATCATTATAAATTCAATACACAAGTTATAATTCATGTAATTTGAGCTCACGTTGAGTTAACTAGTCCTTAAGGGTCAAATCTCTTTGGTTAACTAGTTTGACTAGTTTCATGCATATCCCATGCTTTTCATGAAAGATAAAGAAATTAAATAACTTAAACCCACTTTTAATATGGATTTAAATTCTAATTTATGGTGTGATTTTCATGCAAGGAAGGTTTAAAATTCAACATGTGCCCACCACTTCTCAATTTTATGCCAAAAATGAAGAACATGCAATTTTTGAAGACAAAAGATTTTAAAGCCTTTATTTAATATTGTAAAAGAATTTTAGTCTTATTTTAACTCAAATAATACAAATCATTATCTTATCCATGCCACTTTGGATTTATTTAAGGTTTTAGACTTATATATTGGCTTTTTGAAGCCATTTTTCAATAATTCCTGAAGTAGAGAAGAAATTGTAATTAACACCATTTATCAAATAAAGAAGATTGTTTGCATATGTTTTTGGATTAGAATAGAGTGTAATTTGAATATGTACCATCATGAAAGTGGCATATAATTTCCATTTTTTCAGGTCTTTTCCACACCTAATATAAAAATTTCATCCTCTATAGGTCATTTGAAGAGCTAGGATTTGAATTTGCTTTGTAAACTTCTTTCAGGTCTTCTTTTGAAACACTGATGTTCAAGATTGAATGCAAAGTTTTATTTCAGATTCATATGTGTATCTTAATTAGTTTTATAAATATTTTATAGAATACCAATAATTTATTTACATCACCCAATTAGATAGGATTTTCCATTTCAATTTCCTTCTCCCTTTTCATCCCAAAAAATCAAAATAGTTTAGTTTTTAAAGATAAATCTTAAGGGAACCAACCCTCTCTAGAGGTTCTTCTCAATACAGAGTCACCCACACTCTAAAAATTTCTAATTTTATCATCTGGAGACAAGGTTTTCCTTGCACATATTCAATCAAGGTACACTCCAAAGTGATAATAGTTTATGGCATGCCTGGTGGGACATCATTCTACACACTAGCTTTTGGAGGCATTCAGAAGATCAGTGCAACTTTCAAGCACTCAAAGCTGATTTTGAACATCAGATATCTTTTCAATATTGATTACTTTTAATATTTGGCTTACTAATGGTCTCAAATGTCTTGTTTTAGTATGGATCTAGATAATCCTCACTATGATCAGTATGACCAGCCACACTATGATCCTCACCAAGAGTTTGAGGATCTATATCAAGCATATAAAGGAGTATTGCCATGATCCTCCCTATGAATATCCATTCCATCATAATATTATCCCTTAAAAACCCTATCATGAACCATCCTACCCATCTATCCAACCTAATCATGTCTAGTTTATAGCTATCCAATCCATACCATCACTTAAACAAACTTTGGTGAACCTTGAAAAGAATGAACTAGAGTTGTACTCACAGAGCTATTGTGGCCAAGATACCCATACTCACTAGATCCATTATGTGAGAGGGTCATTAAAGAAAATAAAATAGAAATGGGAACCTATTGAGAGAGAAAATTGGGGCAATCTCACTGGAGAGATGATGGATATAGGTGGTTACATTCAAAGTATTGAATATAAATTAAAAGGCCTTAAGGAACAATAGGTTTAGCCTCACTCTTCTTATATGTCATCCATTCCTTCTCAAGAGACCATTCCAAGAGCCCCTTTGATTTTCCAAAATTCTTCATATGTTTCTTAGACTTTCCCTTTTTGGAGTTCTATCCAAGAGAACTATCAAAGAAAGAAGGAGATTATTATGGCATAGTTTATTATTGATATCACTAACCACTTTAAAGAGAAGTTATTATAGGAGAATATTGATAAGTAGATCAGAGAGTTGGAGATAAAGACAAGGAAAGAGGAGGAGAAGTAGAATCAAAAGGTCAAAAAAGAGCCTTTATCTTTCCCATCTTAGAACCAAATCATGGAGTTAAGCAAGAAAGAGGAACAATCAAGAATCATTCAAGATGTTAAATTCAAGTAAGAGATCATTCAACCTTCATCCCTTCCTCCTCAAAAGACTAAATCCTTTCTTCATGGAAAACCATTCAAGAAAAAGTGCAGAGAGATGAGGTGAAGGTGATCCAAGAAGAGTAGCCTCATGAGCAAAGTCATGTATCTATGGCTACTTATGTAGATCTTTTGCATCTTATTGAATACTTCCAAGGGTATACCATGCCATTCCTTGAGTAAGAACCTCTTGTTTGTGAGGCAATTAAAGAAAATGAAACTAAAGAGATAGATAATGATAATAATTCCAGTGATCAAGATGAAGAAATCACAGTTGGGACACCACTTGGCAAGGACAAAAATGATTTAGTTTCCATGATGAATAAGAAGATGAATTATAGGAGGATTCTCAAGATTTTTCAGTAGCTAAGATAGATGAATTACAAACAAATATTTCTTCAAAATGCAGCCATGAAGACAACTTACATAGAGCCATTGTTGAGATGGATAATATTCTTGATGAAGATGAAGCAAGTGTAGCAGATCAAGAACCTTTATATGACTCTATCCAAAAGGTAAAAATATATGATCAACATGTTTCAAATGGTAAGATTGTAAATGAATGTCATGTCCTTTTAGTTAATCATGATGAAGAAGATTTTTGGGATGAATTAGAGAGTTTTTGTGTAAAATTTGATGGTCCATCTCTACCCCAAGTGGAGATTGATGAATGTCTTGTAAAGAGTATTATTGTTGTTATTCATCAAGAAGAAATTAAAATCATACTATAGCCATGTTTGGATGATTATCAAGGATATAAAGATTTTGACAAAGTACCACTCCAAATGGAGTCAAACAAAGACATCAATCCAGGTATACTAGCTAAATTTCCAATACAATCATTGAATAAGAATGTGTCAAATCATGATCAACCTATGAATGAGGTAGAGATAGCATTTTTGATGCAATAAAGGAGAATATAGGAGTAAGATGATTAGATCCTGGATCCATATCTTCAATCCATGCACCTAAGAATTTTATTTGGAGGCCTAGTTGCATCATCTAGAACACATGAACATATAAGTGCTCCCATTTGTAGAAGAGGGTTATTAAAAGGAAGCAATCATGTTTCAAAGTTCCATAGTGCTTCAAATAGATTTCCATTTGATCTATGAGGGCCAAAAATTTGGAGGTTAGTTTGTACATAATAAACTTATTTTTGTTGCTTTCCTCTAAGTGTGTATCCACACATGCTTTTAGTTGTTTGTTTTTTCCCCTTTTTGGTTGTTTTCTATTCCTCTAAGTGCACATGTGCACATTTTTGTTGTTGTTTGTGTCAGTTGTCTTATTTGTGTCTTTGTCCACAAAAGATATTCCAATATTTAGTGTATATCCAATTTTTTCATAGACAAATTTTATGAGTTCTTTGATCATTAGGCTGTTCAACCCCAAAAAGTCACCAAAGTTATTAGTAATTTACCTTGTCAAGATCAAATTATTTCCCCTATCATTCAAAACTTTCCTAAATCTCACCAATATCCATTTGTAGTAGGTCAAACCAATTAATTATGACCTAAAATAACTAATTTTTATTTTTAAAAATGTCAAAAATGGATTGTAAATGGGTCGTTTTCATTTCAAAATGGCATTGTCAATTTTAAATAGGCAAACAGTCCATGCACAAGGGGTCAATTTTGAAGGAAATTAAGGATTCTGAGAGCTTCAAATGGTTTTAGGACCTTAATTTTTATATTTAAGGTCATCAAAAATTAATTAACCTTTTGAAAAAAATTCATGTCTATTTAATGAGTGTAAATACTTTATGTTTTGTAACAGTCCTCAGCATATTCATTGGAGATCACCATTAGAGTAGGCATCATTCTGGAGTGCTACAGAAGCTTCTAAGTTTAGGTAAAAGTTTAAAAATCATGGGTTGAAGTTTTTAAATTATAATTATACCTTTAAATAGTGTCACAAATCTAAATTTTAATCAAACCATGCTCATACAGGGTTTTGCAAGCAAATAGGCATATATGCCAAAAAGGGCTTTTTTTTACTTTTCATGAAAAATGTGTTTTCAAAGTGTTTTGATAGAATGGTACATAACCCATGATATTTTTTCATTCATTGAGAAGTATGTGAATATTTATTTTCATTTTGGTGATTTTTTTCATTTTTTGTAGTTTTAGACACCCTTCCAAGCCTCCTATTCAGATGCTCATATCTTTCACCACATGTGGAGTTTGGCCAAAATATATTATTATGTTTTGAATAAAATTATTAAATTATAATTCATGAAAAAATTATACCAATTTTAAATTATTTTATTTATGAAATATCATTAAGAGTGTAGGCAGCTCAGAATGCAGTTAAAACCCCAAAAGCAGATTTCTCCACGTGATAACTTTTCATATGTTCTACATGGAAACCCAATATTTTCAAGTATTTTATGGGGGTTAGTTTTATACACATAAATATAAATATTTTTTTATTTATATTTATATACTTCATGAACCATCATTTTGAAGATTCAACTTCGAAACCCTCCTAAACCCTCAAAAAACTAGTTTTAAAAAAAATTATTACCATAAAATAATCTTAGATAAACATTAAACCTTTTTAAATATTAATTAAACTCATATAGGATTCCATAAATGTAAATTTTATGCATGGAATTATATGGATGAGGGTAATAAATCATGTTTTTAATTAAAAAAACATGCAAAATGAAGTACAGGACACTTCAATAAAATATAATGAATGTATATAAAATAATAAGACTTTTTATCCATCCTAAAATTTTAATTTGGTTATAAATCATCCCATAAGTATCCTAACCAACTCAATCAAAATGGCCAGTTTGTAGGAAAATGGAGCAAAATAGGCCTAGTGAACCCTATTGACTGAATGGCGAGTGTTTTCTCGTCAAAATCAAATATATTATGATGATAAAAGTTTTTAAAGGTATATTTAATTATTTTTCTAGGTTTCATGGCATATTTTTCAGGTTTAATGGATTCCAAATTCAAGAAGATAGGCTGTTAGGCCTAATTAGCCTAATAAGCTTAATTAGTCAATCAAGCAAGTAAAGAATGGCATTGAAAATATATCAAATGAATTAATTTTGGATATATCACATGTTTTATATGTTTTTTAAGTGTATATATCATTATAAATTTAATCCAAAAGTTCTAATTCATGCAAGTTGAGCTCAACTTGAGTTAATTAGTCAGGGTCAAATCTCTTTGGTTGACTAGTTTGACTAGTTTCATACATCTCCCATGCTTTTCATGAAAGATAAGTAAGTTCAAGAAAATAAAACCAATTTTAATATGGATTTATCTTCCAATTTATGGTGTTATTTTCATGCAATGAAGGTTGAAAAGTCAACATGGACCCACCAGTTCTCAATTCTATGCCAAAAATGAAGAACATGCAATTTTTTAAGACTTAGAAGATTTTAAAGCCTTTATTTAATATTATAAAAGGATTTTAATCTTATTTTAACTCAAATAATACTAATAATTATCTTTTACATTCCACTTTAGATTTATTTTAGGTTTTAGACTTATATATTGGCTTTTTGAATCCATTTTTCAATAATTCCTGAAGTAGAGAAGAAATTGTAATTGACACCATTTATCAAATAAAGAAGATTTTTTGCATATGTTTTTTGGATCAGAATAGAGTTTAATTTTACTTTGTAATAGCATAAAAGTGGCATATAATTTCCTTTTTTCCATGTCCTTTCCACACCTACTATAAAAATCTCATCCTATATAGGTCATTTGAAGAACTAGGATTTGAATTTGCTTTGCAAACTTCTTTTAGGCCTTCTTTTGAAAAACTAATGTTCAAGATTGAATGAAAAGTTTTCTTTGATATTCATATATGTATATTAATCTATTTTAGAAAAAATTTAGAGAATACCAATCATTTAAGTATATCATCTAATTAGATAGGATATTCCATTTCAGTTTCCTTCTCCCTTTTCATCCCAAAAAATCAAAATTGTTTAGTTTTTAAAGATAAATATTAAGGGAACCAACCTTCTCTGGAGGTTCTTCTCAATACAAAGCCACCCACTCTCTGATAAGTTCCAATTGTATCAACTAGAAAGAAGGTGTGCCTTGCACATCTTTAATCAAGGTGCACTCTAGAGTGATGATAAGTATGTCTTCCAAAACACCTTTGGGGTTGTGGTATAAGGAGGATAAAAAATATGAACCAAGCTCTAATTTCTAAACTAAGGTGGAGATTCATTAAAGAGACAAACTAGTAGACTTTGATGCTAAAATCTTGGAGATATCAAATGAATTAATTTTGGAGATACCACATGTTTTATATGGTTTTTAAGTGGATATATCATTCTCAAGTCAATCCATAAGTTCCAATTCATAAAATTTGAGCTCAAGTTGAGTTAATTAGTCCTTAAGGGTCAAATCTCTTCAGTTGACTAGTTTGACTAGTTTCATACATCTCCCATGCTTTTCATGAAAGATAAAGAAATTCAAGAAATTAAACTCAATTTTAATATGGATTTATCTTCCAATTTATGATGTGATTTTCATGCAAGGAAGGTTGAAAATTCAAAATGGGCCTAACAGTTCTCAATTCTATGCCAAAAATGAAGAACATGCAATTTTTGAAGACTTAAAATATTTTAAAGCCTTTATTTAATATTGTAAAAGGATTTTAGTCTCATTTTAACTCAAATAATACAAATCCTTCTCTTATCCATGCCACTTTGGATTTATTTAAGTTTTTAGACTTATATATTAGCTTTTTGAAGCCATTTCTCAATAATTAGTAGAGATGAAATTGTAACTAACACCATTTATCAAATAAAGAAGATTTTTTGCATATGTTTTTTGGATCAGAATAAAGTGTAATTTGAATATGTACCAGCATACAAGTGGCATATAATTTTCCTTTTTTTAGGTCTTTTCCATTCCTTTATTAATGAAATAAATCTTTAAATAGTGTTATTTGAATCATTTTCACTTGTTATAAATAGTAAGAAGATCATTTGGTTTTATTATCCAGATTTACATTAGTGTCTTTTTATTAGAAGAGTGGACCTTCGACCTCGATCAAGGAGTATTATTTATATTCTTATCTCTTAATAATACTATTTTTATTAGCATATTAAATCATAATCATCAATCATATTTATTCATTAAGAGGATGAGGTGATTTAATGATGGATTGGTCATCCATAGTGAAAATTATGTGGAGTTGTGCATTGTATATTTCATCATAATTAAGTGACTTAGGAAGATGAGTAATCATTCCACTAGCATGATTACTCCCTCATTTGGAAGAATACAACCCTCTATTTCCCATTTATATTTATAAATCTTCATTTTGAGTATAGCTAGGGAGAAAATATAGTAGGAGGTGATATATCTCAAGTATAATCATCCTTAGTGAAGACATTGGCTAGCGACTTGAAGCTATGAGAGATCCTTCAAGCTAGAGGATTAAGGAACTTCATTATGAAAATCAAGAGTTATGACCCTCATATTTCTAGGAAATTTGTAGAGGGATGGAATGATAGAGTTGTTATTATTCATGTAATTTAATTTGAGGTAATAGAGGAGATCATCAGCCATGTTATTGGCATAAAGATAGATGGAAGTTATATAAAATTAATATAGACACTTTGGGATAAATTAATAAATTATTGTTTGAAGAGGAGGAATAAATCCCATTCTAACATGGTTATCTCATGGAATCCATCCCTTGACCCTATAATGTCGTGGATAAATAGATTATGAAATTAATCACTTTTATGCAAGATACAACTATGTCTTAACCTTTCATTTTTTTTTTCTCAATATCTTCAAACATTAACATGTGGTTAGTATTCTCTATTAAATTTTGATTTCTATGGAAAGTTAAGTTTTTGAATCAAAGAAAGGGAAAAAGATATTTCCTCTAAACCAAATAGTAATTATGATTCTATGTAAGTATGTCAAATCTAATAAAATGAGTCTGACTTATATACCCTAAGAGGAAGAAGTTCAACATTAAAAATAACCTTCCAAGTAGATTCAAAGATCTCAAGGAACAAGCCAGTTCAGAAAAAGGATGGGGAAGGGCCTAACAAATCCACCATAGACAAAGCATCTGATATTAAATATGATAATAATAGGAATGAAAAATATGGGATAGAAGAGGTAATTGAGGGTCTTAACCTTTTATCTAAATAATCAAGAAGATCTCACTACCAATAGAGATAAATATAATGGCAAGAGTAAAGGAAAATTGAGGAAGCAGTGAGTGAGAAAAAGGCTTAAAATGAGAATAAAAATGTCAAAGATATTTGTGAGGAAATATATATTGATATAGTTTTCCTTAGATGGTTCTCAAAGGACCAATTCTTAATCAAAGAGATAATCAAAAAAGGTTTGGGCACCAAAGAATTGGACTAAAACAAACAATAATTTTAGGAGATGGTAAACCAGGTTACAAGCTTGAAAGAGAGGGTCAATAGTTTAGAAGAGGAAAATGTATCTCTTAAACATAATCTTGAGGCCATAGTATCTCACAATAAGGCCAAGGTTAGTAATTGTGACCTATGACCTTGGAGGTGTATTCAACCTTAGTTCAGGGTTATTAGCACTATATAGACTATGTATCAAGAAAATATATGTTTTTTTCTCAATGTGCAGTTAGATGTTCTGGTGATTTTCCATATGTGAGACTCTTGGTGAAAAATATATTAAAATTATGTCTATATTGATCATTTTTTAATCCCTTCAAATTGGGCTTATTAAACATTTAGGGTGACTTGTTACTTGAGTTTGAATCTTAGCAACTAGCCATTATTTAGTGGGAGTGTGCGGCTAGTGGAATTGAATAGTATCAGGGAGTGGGATAGTCCAAAATGAATAATTTTATCTAAAGAGTAGATATAACTAAAATATAAGTATGGATCAATATAAAAGTGATTTTAGGTTGTTTAGGATGTTAGATAGGGATATTTTAATATCATTAGTTACTTTGGAGAAAATGGTTATATGCATAAGAGTGAATGAATGGATTTCAAAATATGATGGAATGAGGAATTAGCTAAGTATGTATAAGGATTGATCACAATTAAATTATTTTAGCTTAAATGTTAATTCATTAGTTTATAATTCCATACCCACTTTAAGGGCATATTATGGCTCTCATTTCAAAACCTAATTCTCAGGTATAATTTGGTGAGGCTGGTGAAGAAAAATTCATGGAATATATTTTTAAATATATAAAAGGGTTGACTCACTGTTATATGTTCCTAGAGATGAACAAAAGGAAGGTATTACACATATATCTTCCAATATTTCCACTTCCACTAGTGCATACATTATTGTTTTTACACCTCTAGTTACTTCCATAGCATCATCCCTTGGTTTAGGAACATCACTTGGTTTCTAATAGGTATCCATGATTATGAAAAATCATACAAATTATACTCCTCAAATAACCTCTACAAATGCTACCCTTGAGCATATAATTCTTACATTACAAGCCAAGTTATATCAAATTGAGCAGAAATTTTCTCATACTATCCTCTCTATGGATTCAGGTTCCTTGTTACATAACCCTTTGGCACCAAAAATTGCATCTTATCCATTACCAATTGGATTTTTATCTCCTAATATTCCCTTATATTAAGGAAAAGGTGATCCTAAACATCATTTGTGTTCATTCCATACAACTTTTCTAGACTATGTTAATAATGACAAATTTTTGACAAACCTTTTTCTAAGAAATCTTAAAGAATATGCACTTAGATGATTTTATGATCTTCCTATTCAATTTTTAAAATATTTAAATTCATTATAAAATTAGTTATTAACTTAAATTTATATAAACATTGGTGAAAAGTTATCATATGCTTAAATTTTAAAGCTTAAACAAGGGTCTAGTGAAATAATCAGTGAATATGTTCTAATATACAAGACTATGCTACATAAATGACAAATCATATGGTTGATAATGAGCTCCAAGGCATCTTCACTCAAATTTTTTTATCTCCACTCCAAGATTCAATTATGTTTTGTAACTTCAAATATTTTGATGAGCTATGACATACATTCAAAGAGTGTGAGGTCAAATTTCTTACTTTGAACAAGCTCAAGTATACTTCAAATGCTCTTTCTACTTCAAATGTTAATTTTTAAATTAGTCCAAATAAGATCATATCTAATGAAATCAAAAATGAAACAAAAATTATAGTTAATGTTATCTCAAAACTAACATAAAAGCTTTGTTTGACCCTAAATTATGGATCTAAAGTGATCTTATTATTAACCCTATATTTTAATTAAAGGGTCATATAGAAATGAAATGGCACAAAGGTGATAATCAAATATATAGCAATCCAAATAGATTCTAAACTCAAATATAAGCATACACTAAATTTATTATATTAAGATATTATAAATATGGAATTTACTATTATGATATATATATATATATATATAAATGAAAAATAATTGATGTACTTAGCTTGTTCTAATGCTAATGTAATTTTGGATTTGGAAAAAGAAGAAATCAATATGGAAGGATATTCTATAATAGTCATTAGATTTTGGATTTAATGTTTATGGAGCTATAGATAGTAACATCAGCCTGGGATGGTTATGTTGATTCTATTATCTGGGTTCAATGTAAGTGTCCTATAGAAAATACCTATTCAAAAAGGATGTGATCACTTAGATGCTTCTAGGTTTTTCTTTCCCTTTACTATGGTGTATTCAAAATAAGGTCATATACTATCACTCCTTGTGAAATGGCAAAATTCTAGTTCTCCATCTCTATAGTGACCTTGGGGGAAAATGGGCTAGTGGGCACATAATGTAAATCTAACCTTAAAGACCTTGATGTCATAGGGTGTTTCCTACATATCCAATACTCTATAAGAGGGCCTCAAACTCATGTAGTTCTCCCCTAAATATTAGCTTGTATGTGAATCATAAAATATGTGCAAAATAAGTACAATAGTGACCTAATTTATAACTTGGTAAATTGGGCTCTTGAGTTATTCCTTTAGTACTTCAGCCCTGTAGATGTGTTGTCTTTATGAATAGTATGGAAATAGGAAAACTTTGTTTAATTGAATTCTCTTTGAATTTTATTTGGTAAGAATACTTAGTATTGTTCTCATGTTGTTACGTGAAGAATGAATGAGGGTTAAATTTGTATTTATATCAATCCCTTTGGAGTAATAATTCACATTAAAGAACTTACACTGACCATTAAGATATGTTTCATTTTTAAATTAGATGACTTTAGAGCACCAGACGCTTACATCAGGTCAGGGAATTAACATTGATGTTAGTGTCTATCCTAGACATTAGTGTCTAGGAGTAAGAAATCAGGTATAGGTTCAAAACTTTTAGAGGTGGAAGATAAGTGCATTTTAAGAATTTTGTACAAGATATAATACTTGGGTCATTATCATAAGACTATTCAAAATAAGATATGTGGGCTACGGATCACAAGCTATAATATATTTAAGACTTTTAGAAGTCGAAAAAAATATAAAACTAAGAAGAATAACCAAGTTCTGATTTTGCCAAGTGTACAAGATAAAGGTGTTATATAATCATAAAATATCATCTACATTTCCCCCCCTTTAATGTAGTAATTAAATTACTAGTTTAAAGGAAAGTCATGTGTACTTGGGTGTGTATATATACATTGTCTTTTCATATGCCCATATTGAATGCTTTTATGGTGGCTAAACTATAACCAAGATCATGTTACAATATAAAATTAGTCCATATAATTTAGGATTGAAAGTACTTGAAATAGATTGAAATTGAAAAAAAAGGTTTATGAGTACACATGTGTGTCGATGTAACCACCTTGATTATTAGAAAGTTGTTTTGAAAAATATGTATCATTATAAGGCTCTAAAATTGATATTATGAAAAATATAGATAAATCTTGAAATTTCATATATACAAAGAGATAGAGAGGGAGATTGGAAGGCACATACCCCAAAATTTGGAGAAAAAGTGAGTTACCTCCTGGTAGTTAAGATTGGCTCAATCATGCAACCCAAATATAATTATAACCTAGTGAGGTTGAATGATATTATCAAGTCCAACCTGAAAACTTGGAAATATTGAGTGATTTGATCACCTCAACCATACCAAAAAGTGAACCAAAAACTATAGTAGATTTGGTCAATAAAGTCCATAAAAGTCTATTTGGTATCAGTATGAAAAATTTTGTGATGTGTAAATAGTCCATAAAAGAGTTTTGAAATCTAAAACTAATTTATAATTTTAAATATTAGGCACATGTTGCATAACATATGCACCTTAGATATATATAATGTTGAAATTGTGTATAATAATAGTACCAATGTGTAAAATTCTATCACAATTATAAATCTAAATCATATAATTGTGTGCTTTGGCCAATTTGTAAAATTATGTAAGTGTGGAGAACATTCTTCCAAATCATGTCCCAACTATATATGGAAAAATCTAACAACTGATATAAATACCAATGTGGAAAACATGCTTCCACTATAAATTATAGATGTTTGATACTAAATAAGAATTAATAACATGCTTATAAATCATGCCCTCATTGAATATAATAACTATGAATGTGTGGAAGCCATACCCATATGACATGCCTCCACTAAATCTAAAATTTGATATAAGTTCCATATACTAAATGATTGTGGAGAATATGATCCCAAATCATGACTCCATTGAATCTAGAAATGGATATAAGTACCATATACTGAGTGAGTGTGGATAACATGCTTCCAAAGTATGCTCACATTAAATTTAAAAATTATGCCAAGTGTGGATAACATGCCTATATGACATTCCCACACTAACATGCCCCCCTTTGAGGTGAGAGAAAGATAGAAACTGATAGTTACCTCACCTCAAAAGGATAATACAACTTATAATCTATGATTATAACCATATAACATATATAAGGGAACATGTCTATTTAAATTTATCATTTAAGTTCATAGAACCAATGTGATCACATCTATGCCTAAGATTCATGATAAATATCATGGAAACATCTAGATCATAATAATACAGTCTCAATAAGAAAATAAGAACACACATAATATCACTCAAAATGAAATTAAAATTCAATGGTCCAAGGAGATAGAAAACAAGGGGAATGTTCAAATGCCACACAATCTAAAGGACATGACTTAGTCAAATGTCTATAAAGGCAAGGATGACATTTTAAAATGTCTATACAACAAACAATGACATATGCAAATGTCAATGAATTCATAGATAGGCACAAGGGCTGAAAACAAAGGAGAATATTAAATTGCTTGAACAAGGAATACAATATCAATGAAAGACACTCAAGGAAGTGCATAAACTAAAGTATAAAAAACCAACATAAACATGTCATAGTATCCCATGTATCTAATGTGTTAGAAAAATGTCAAGTGGATACCAATCAAGTACCTTATTTAAAATATAATCATGGATAAATTCATGTTTAATTACATATGTAAGCTCACAAATGATAATGTAGAGTGATCATCAAATCATATAACTTGTGTGTATCAAGATCAAAGAATTATATGCCCCAATGTCCATGTGACATGAGTAGAGGGAAATCCCAACATCTAAAATAAAAATATATCATGTATATGTGTATGCTTGTATCACATTCAAGTATAAGTGTAACACATATTTGTGTATGTAGGAGTAACTAAATATACCATCCATCAACATGGAACTAGCATATAGCTAAGGAGAAAATAGAACATGTACATGCCAAAACTATTTTTTTATTTTTAAATGTTTTTAATTTTTTGGTATTTTTAGAATTTATTAAGATACTACTCTATGATCTCATCTAATGGATGGTCATAAGTATCTCCCCCACTTAGTGTGTGACAATCCTAATTTGGATCTTTTACATTATTTGCATCATAATTATATAGGTTGAAAAGGTACATGGCATGTTCCTCCTCACATTTTGAATGTGTAGTAGAAGAATTAATGTTATCTTTTATAATATGTATTAATTTACATTCATGAAGAAAGGAAATACCTTGCTTATTTGGATCAATTTTACTTTCATTTGGTATAGCAAAAGAATTAGTAGTGTAAATGCATATGGATATGTGGTGGGCATAATGCAAACCCATGTTTGAATTAATTTAATACCATAATCAATTGGTATTATTATGTTTCCCAAGGATTCTTTCCAAACTCCTTTTTTTTTTAAGTTTGTTAGATCGAAGCCAATTTTTTGTAAGCATCTTACATTGAAATTAGTTTTTACTTGTGTAGGATCAATATGGTTATGCTAAAAATAAGCACCACCCATGTATAAGGTAATTATTAAATCAAGATTGTGTGGATTCTTTTTATATTGTTCATTTTGAGATTCTTTCATAAGATGTCGACCTTGGATTGGCCCCATGTTAAGTAGTATTTATAAATTAGTCATATAAATATCAAGAATACCACACTATTGTGTATAATGTTCTTTAGGTAATTTGTCTCCTTCCTTTGTGTGAGGAATAAAACTTCTATATTTTGAGGGAGATATGTTAAGTTCCTTTGAATACATAATTATGAAGGAAGCATATCTATGCACATCACTATATAAATGGGTAAATGACTCATATTTTTTATGCAATACTCATTCCCTTAATGGGGAAATAAGGCCTCTACTAAAGATAAATTACAATTCCAAATCTAATGGTCTATATGTTGACTCATATGATGTTCTTTTTAATCAAATAGTATAATCTTGAAGGGACACATCATCCCACTATTTAAATTTGTGAAAATGTTCTAATGTAAGCTTTGTCACCTTGTGGATATTAAAATCCATGAAGAATACATGTTCCAATTGTAAAAAGGTGGTTAAGGAACCCTTTGGTAAACTATAGAACCAATTTTGAGCCTCATCAGAAATGCTCATACGGAAAACCTTTAGTAATAGTTTTTCATCTTGTGCCCATTAACCAAAAGAATGTACACAACTAATCATGTGATCGAATGGGTCATTGTATCTCAAAAAGAAAGGTAAATCTGGTAATTTAAAATCTTATGGATAAGGATATTCAAGTATACATTTTGTAAGAGGTTGACTATTGAATGAAGTTACATGTGTATTACGATTATGTAAATCCATTTGTATTTGAAGTATAGAAATCTAATTTTAAAGATCCCTAATAGTGGTTATCATAGACATTATATATTATATGGGAATAGTCATGTTTGTCATGGGTGTTATCATTGGTTCCAACCTACCACCATTTTTGAATCTAGGCATATGAGTATCATCATCCTCATGTATAACAAGTGAAATTTTATGATCACTAAATTTAGGACATTTTGGTAATGGTATGGGATATTTCAACTTTGATGCATTTGGTGTATCATTTGAATATATTATACCATTTGAATAATTTGTTTCATTTTCCTTTAGTAAGGGTATAACAATTTTATCTTGGTAAAACTTTGGTAAGGACACTTTTTTGATATAAAATTTGTTTTAAATGAATGTAGGAAAAAAAGCCCTGAAAGAGAGGGATATGGTTTGGGAATGTATTAATTTTGGGGGGTTTGATTAGTTTATTTTAAGACATGTCCCCTTTATTAGTTGTTTGTAAATTAGCCATAATATCTTTATGTAGTTGTCAAAAAAATTAACAATTAAATGAAGGAACCTCTTGGTCATATGTACCCACATTTTTGGAAAAATGTACATGTTTAGTTGACTTGAATAGTTGGTAACTCAAGGATGTTTTTGAAAACCCCAACCCTTGCTTATTTGTATTATTATGTTTAAGAGATATAGGGTGGGTTATACCTTGCTCATGTTTGCCCAATCCTTAGCCTTGGTATCCATACTTTTACAAGTATCAAATTCCAAATTCATATGATGAAGGTGTATTAAGTATGGTTAAATTATTTTTAACTTCCTTAATATGGATCAACTCATCTTTTGAAGTGGTGGCAACATGGACCTGATTAGAGGGATAACAACTACCACCATTCAAGGAATTTATATTACATGCTTTATCATTTATAATAATGCAAGAGTTGTCAATTTTAATTACTTCCTTGAGGGAGAGTTGGATACTTTCATAATCATAACCATCAAATAAATCAATATCATCCATGATAAGAGAAATGAAAAATATAAAGATTATGAAAAAGCAAGGAATAAGCATCTTATATGGTATGCTTAGGTAGAATGTCATTCAAAGATCAGGTTCACCAAATGTTTAACCCTAAAATGTGTATCTAAGGTGATCTTATCATTAACCCTATATTTGAATTAAATATTTATATAGAAATGAAATGGCACAGGGGTGATAATCATATCTATAGTAGGCTAATTAGATGTTAAACTCATATATAAGTATACTAAATTTATTATGTTGAGATAGTGTAAATATGGAAAGTACAACTATGATAAATATAGAAATGATAAATAGGTGATGTACTTAGATTGTTTTGATGTTAATACAATTCTAAATCTATAATATTCATAAAATAGACTAGAAATATATTTTAGAACAATCATTAGATTTTAGATCTGACACTTTTGGAACTCTGGATAGTAACGTCAACCTTAGATGGTTACATCAATGCTACCATCTAGGTTTGATGAAAGTTTCCTATACATAATACTTTATGGAAAAGGATGTGACCACTTAGATACTTTTGTGTTTTTATTCACATTCAATCTGGTGTATTCAGATCTAGATCATGGATTATTTCTTTGTTAAATAGAAAAAACCCTAGTTCTCCATCTCTATAGTGACCTAGGGGAAATGGGTTAGTTGGCACGTGATGTATATCTAACCCCAAATACCCCACTATCAAAGGGTGCTACCTACATAGCCAATACTTGGAAGAATGACTCAAACTTATGTAGTTTTCCCCTATGTGTTAGCTTGTGTGTGAATCATACAATATGTTCAAAGTAAGTATAAAAGTGGCATATCTTATAACTTGTAAAATTGGGCTCTTGGGTTGATCCTTTAGTACTTCATACTATAGATGTGTTGTACCTATGATTGGTATGGAAATAGGGAAGCTTTGTTTAATTGAATTCTCTTTGGTAAGAATACTTAGTATTGTTCTTATGTTACTAGGTGAGGAATGAATGATGTTTGATCTTGTATTTATATCAATCCCTTTAGATTAATAACTTGAATTAAAAAACTTATGCTAACCATTATGATACATTTCATTTGTAAATTGGATGAATTTAGGTCACTAGACACTTGCATCAAGTCAGGGTATTAAACATCAACACTAGTGTCTATCCTGGACATTAGTGTCTAGGGAACAAGAAATTAGGTACATGTTCAAAACTTGTAGAGATGGAAGATAAGTAAAATTTAATCATTCTTAGAAAGAGATAAGGCTTTTGTCATCAACATAAGACTGGTAAAACTAAGAGATATGGGCCAAAGGCATAAGATAAAGAATATGTGAGACTTGTAGAAGTAGGAAAGGTATAGAACTGAGAAGAATATCCAAGGTCTAATTTTACCAAGTGTATGAGACTAAATTACTATATAATCATAAAATATCATATAAAAACTTTATTTAAAATCTCTACCAAGGAGGAAATTCTCAAGGTTACCATCACCTCCTCATGTATTGTTGAAGTATCTACCTGAATGCAATAGCATCTCTCTTCCTCTCCCAATGGAAGTGGACATGTCAAAACCACAATCTATAAACTTTAATATAAATGCATATTGTGACTATCATTAATGTATTATAAATTAAACAAATAAATTTATCAAGCTCAAGCATAAGATTTAAACCTCATTGATGAGAATATTATTGATATTTACATACCTACTAAAGAGGCTAAGCCACATACAAATATATTTTTCCAAATCATGAAACAAAAAACAAGGATAATTGCGAAATACATTATGCATATAATACTCAACCTCCTCCTTCTACATATTGGCATCCATTTTATATAATCGTTGGTACATTTATAAGAAAGCAAGCATCACATCCTATGATTACATTTTATGATATTGAAGTTGTTGATGATGATTTAAATAGACATGCACTTTTTATTTAAGTATATGTTGAGAAACAATCCAAAATAGTGTTATGATAGACAATGGATCAATAAACATTCATTCATCATAACACTCTTCTACTCTCTTGGTTATACAGAGAAGGATTTACATAATACTTCTAGAGTTGTCAAAGAATTTGATGGTCATACATAAGATAATCTTGGGCATATAGTAATACCTTAACAAGTGGGACCTCTCATAGTGGTCACTTAATTATTAGCTACACCAAACACATGGATATTTTCTATGATATTAGGATGTCATTAGATACAAAATATTAGAGTAGTACCTTTTACAATGCATAAATTTATCAAATATATTCATGGTAATTGATTGGTCAAAATTCTAGGAATACAATATGAATATCCTTTGAAACCAATGATATTTGCTCTTCCTATAGAACAGTTGGTTAGTACATATATTAAAAAACATGGCAATGAAATATTATACAAAAATATTAAATAGCATGATCTATATATTTAAAAACAAATATAAAATCAATTTCTCTATTTATTTATGAGCATGATGTAGTTACACATGAGCATGAGTAGTTAATTCTAAAGAGCAAGCTACATTCTCCTAAGAAAAAAATGGCACATAAAAGTAAGTATTCATATCCTATAACACTATAGGTTATTCAAAATACTTCAACATAGGTACATGTAGTTACATCTTATACTATTACACATGAGGATATGGGTTTACATGGGTATATGAGATGATTAAAATAATTATATTATAACATATGATTTCTATTTAGATTTAGAAGCATTACAGTTGGCATTTCATCTTCACAAGAAGTCACACCTTTATATCATGCCATGGATTATGCATATGTTCCTCCCATTACAGACATAATTGGTTAGTTACTTATATTTTCCTTTTTACATAGCTTATTTACTTTTACTTCGTTGTTACTTATTATATTCCTTATCCAAGAATTCTTCCATCCCTTGGATTTATTTTTCACTTTGGTAACTTGCCCTCTTGGTTTTCAAATTTATTCAAATAATATAAAAAATATATCTTATAATTCTTTCAATTTGAATTATTTATGACAAGTCACTTGATTATTATAGCATATATATCATGATATGACTTCCTTTGCATTTACATGATCACATATATAAACTCCTACAATCTCCATGAACACACATAGTCTCTTACCCATTAGGGGCATGTACACTCTTATCTATATTATTTATTTGTGTTACATTTCTATGACTCTGTTACATGTACATTGGGGGCACATTATTTTCTTTCCTCCTTGTCACACTATGCTTTAGCACCTTGTTGCAGATTGTTTGAATCTCTCCCATTTCTTATATTTTTAAAGACTTATTTCTTATCACTTTCAAAATATTTTAAGATCAAATATTTCAAAGATTCAAAAAAATACAAATATGAAAAATTACAAAAAATATATATTTCAAAAATTCCAACACACACACACACACAGATATATATATATATATATATATATATATATATATATATATATATATATATATATATATATATGTATGTATATATATATATATATATGTATATATATATATATATATATATATATATATATATATATATATATATATATATATATATATATATCTGTGTGTGTGTGTGTGTGTTGGAATTTTTGAAATATATATTTTTTGTAATTTTTCATATTTGTATTTTTTTGAATCTTTGAAATATTTGATCTTAAAATATTTTGAAAGTGATAAGAAATAAGGCTTCAAAAATATATTTTATATATATATCTGTGTGTGTGTGTGTGTATATCTATGTGTGTGTGTGTGTTGGAAATATTTTCATTGATGTCAAAGGTCTAGCATTATTGGTGATAAAGGCCCCATTGCATTTAATGATATTTTTAATAGTTATATCTTTGCTAATGTGTGTTAATATTTATTTAATATTAACGAATATATTTTTGGTTGCATATAAGACAAAAGAAGGGCCCATGGAGAAGTCAAAGAGTCATGGGGTAAAGAAAAAAGAAGAATGGGATGCATTTTCCCATGAAGAGTCATCTTTAGGAATTCTAAGAGTCATCAAGTCAAGACAAAAGAGGAAGGGTACAATTTCTCATGAAGGGACACTATGAGGAATATGAAAACACACCAAGGTAAAGACAAAAGAGGGAAGGATTATTTTTCTCATGAAGGGTCACCACATGACTTTTCAAAGGCAAGGATATGAAGGGTCATACAAGTTTGGCACCATTTTCCATCAGGATTGAAGGGTCACAAAGGGGGAAGGCCAAAGGTCATTTAAAAAGCTATAAATAAAGGCTTGAGAAGCCATTTGTAATATGAGTGAGAGAGTTTGATTTGAGATATAAATATCTAGCTTAGAATAGAATTTGTGAGAGATGAATATGATTTGTATTTGTTATATCTAGCTTAGAAGAGAAAAGGTGAGAGAGAGGAAAGAGATATTGTAATGAACTATAATTTGTTGAGATAGAAATATTGAGAGATAGTTGTGTGGTATACACAAAGGGGTTGGTGCTCATGAATTGTTATTGTGTTGGTACTCAGCAAAGGGGTTGGTGCTCCTATGGGTTGGTGCTCATGAATTTTTCTTGTGTTGGTGCTCAGTAAAGGGGTTGGTGCTCTTGTGGGTTGCTGCTCATGAATTGTTGTTGTGTTAGTGCTTGAGAATATTATTTGAGTTGGTGCTCATTCATATACTTGAGATTTTTCTCCATGGTTTCTCCCACATTGGGTTTCCACGTTAAATCAGGTGTCTCTCTCTGTCTTGTGTGGTGTTTATTATTTCAATTTTATTGCATATATTGAATGTTTGGTTAAGTGAAATTTGATTAAGGGAAAGTTTTATAAGATAGATGATATACCAATTCACCCCCCCCCCCCCCTCTTAGTATATCCCATGCTTAACAATTCGTATCAGAACAGGTTCTTTTTGCAAAAAATTTACAGCTTGAAGGTAGATTGGGAAAGCATGATGGCTGGATCACGTGAAGGATTTTCTAAAAATAAGGCACCTTTGTTTGATGGGATGAATTATGCTTTTTGGAGCATAAGAATGAATCTTTATTTGATTTCCCTTGGATTCAACATATGGCAAGCAATGGTGGAGGAATATGAAGAGCCACAGACACTTGTAATTACTCCAGTAGAAAAGAAGGCAAGTGAATGTAATGCTAAAGCTTTAAATGCTATTTTATGTGGTTTATGTGAATCTGAATTTTTTAAAGTTATGTAATGTAAATATGCTCATGAAACTTAGGTAAAACTTGAGAATAATTACAAAGGTGATGGAAAGGTTCAGCAAGCTAAGCTTCAAACTTTTAGAAGACAATTTGAAGGTTTGAAGATGGAAGAAGAAGATATAGCAAGTTATCTTTTGCAATTTGATCAAATAGTAAATCAGATTCAAGGTCTTGGAGAAACGTTGGAAGAGTCAATAGTGGTACAAAAGGTTTTGAGATCTCTATCAATGAGATATGATGCAAAGGTTTTGGTAATCGAGGAGATGAAGAATTTAGCTAAGCTAAAGATGCATGAGCTTCATGGTATTCTCACAGCATATGAGATGTAGACTGAACAAGATAAACCTTTAAAGAGAGAAGTAGCTTTCAAGACATCAAAGAAAGAGAAAGCTAAGATTCAAGAATCAAGTGATAGTTCCAATGATGATGAAGATGACAATGGAGTACTTTTCATTCACAAGACAAAAAGGAGAATAGGTAAATATCAAGGAAAATTACCTTTTAAAAGTTTTAATTGTGGAAAGATTGGACATTTTTTAGCTAAATGCCCAAATAAGGGTAATGATGATGAAGAAGAAAAGTATACATACAAGAAGAATTTCAAATTCAAATCCAAGAAGGGATTCAAGAAGAAGAGCCTATATTTTAAGGATCCTAGCTCAGCAAAAGATAGTGGAGTCAGTGATTTAGAAGAAGAAGAGATTCTATTCATGGCCATACATGAAGATGATCAAGAAGAAGAAGAGGATAAAGCTAAAGTGAATCTAGAAGGAGAACTCATTTGTTCCCTTTAAGAGTCAAAAGATATTGAGAAGAATAATCGAAGATTAAAATGCCAAATTGAGAAAAATCAATAGGAGTCAAAGGAAATAATTGAAGATCTACAAGCACACTTTGAAGAAGCCAAGAAGAATGAAGAAGATCTAACATCATCATTAGAAATAGAAAGAAAATAATGTGAAAGGTATGTTATTGAAATTGCCTCTTTAAAAGAAGATATTAAGACAGCAGTCAATGATAAAGTAGTTAGTGACTCAAAATTATAGGATAGCACTAATATATTAAATAAGATATTGGAAAGTCAAAAAACAAATTTAGATAAGACAGGGATCGAATTTGAAAATAAAAAGAGATATGTTGAAGTTCTTACAAAAGAGGAAACAAAAGGGGGGAAAGTGAAGAATACAAAGGACATTTCAAACAGAGAAGGCTAGAGGGAACAAAGCTACAAAAGGCAATCAGGTCAAAGATATACAGACAGGTCTTATTTTGATGGCTATTATTTTTATTATAATGGATATGGTCACAAGAAATTAGAATGTAGAAAAAGAGCTAATAGTTTTAGAAATAAGGAGAAGAAAAGTCAAGTAGAGTCAAGTAGAAGCTACAACTCTTTTGCTCCTCTATCAAGCTTTGATGAAGAGACCATAGTATGCTACAAATGCAACAACTTCAAACACATAGCTCGATACTATAGAAGCATGTTCGAGTCAGTCAAGAAAGATCATATTTTCAAAGCTCCATTCATTAAGAAGAAAGATCAAAGTTTCAAAGCTCCATTCAGCAAGAAGAAGGTTCAGACTTGTTCATGGCAGAAGAAACAACCTAAAGATTCTATGATGGTTCAGATAGCTCTGCATGTAAGAAATAAAGATCAACCATGGTTAGTTGATAGCAAATGTTTGAGGCATATGATAGGAGATAAAAGTAAGTTCATAACTCTAAAGAAGATAAATGGTGTCATAGTGAGATTCAAAGATAAAACCACTACTAGGATAGCTAGAAAAGGTACTTTGAGTTTGGATTATGGTAGAACTAAGACTAAGAATGTTTTGTATGTAAAATGTCTTAAGCATAATCTATTGAGTGTTAGTCAAATATGTGATCAAGGATACACATTAAAGTTTTATACAAAAGGTTGTGAAATTAGAAGAAAAGATTCAAATGGGTTGATTGCAGATGCTCAAAGGATAGGGAACAATTTGTATGTATTATCAGATATCTTCTTAAAGGCACGATCAAAGGACACATTCAAATATCTGCAAGAGGAGTTGGGAGTAATTTATATTACTTTCTACCATTGATGTTTAGCATCAGTTGAGGGGGAGATAAGTGATAGCTCCAAGTAGGCCATTTTCCATTGATATCAAAGGTGGAGAATAAAAGGTATAGGTGCAAAAATAAGTACAAGTTACTACAATAAGGGGGATTTACTGTATGTTTTCAGATGACAGCATATGTAGGATTCAGGATGTGGCAATTTCAAGATTGAGGTTGCCATCAATGATAAAGGGGGAGATTGTTGGAAATATTTTCATTGATGTAAAAGGTCTAGCATTATTGGTGATAAAGGCCCCATTGCATTTAATGATATTTGTAATAGTTATATCTTGGCTAATGTGTGTTAATATTTATTTAATATTAATGAATATATTTTTGGTTGCATATAAGACAAAAGAAGGTCCCATGGAGAAGTCAAAGAGTCATAGGGTAAAGACAAAAGAAGAATGGGATGCATTTTCCCATGAAGAGTCATCTTTGGGAATTCCAAGAGTCACCAAGTGAAGACAAAAGAGAAAGGGTGCAATTTCTCATGAAGGGACACTTTGAGGAATACGAAAAGTCACCAAGGTAAAGACAAAAGAGGGAAGGATGCTTTTGCTCATGAAGGGTCACCACATGACTTTTCAAAGGCAAAGATATGAAGGGTCATACAAGTTTTGTGCCATTTTCCATCAATATTGAAGGGTCACAAAGGGGGAAGGCCAAAGGTCATTTGGAAAGCTATAAATAAAGGCTTGAGAAGCCATTTGTAATATGAGTGAAAGAGTTTGATTTGAGATAGAAATATATAGATTAGAAGAGCATTTGTGAGAGATGAATATGATTTATATTTGTTATATCTATCTTAGAAGAGCAAAGGTGAGAGAGAGGAAAGAGATATTGTAATGAACTATCATTTGTTAAGATAGCAACATTGAGAGATAGTTGTGTGGTATACACAAAGGGGTTAGTGCTCCTGTGGGTTGGTGCTCATGAATTGTTGTTGTGTTCATGCTCAGCAAAGGGGTTGGTGCTCCTATGGGTTGGTGCTCACAAATTGTTGTTATGTTGGTGCTCAGCAAAGGGGTTGGTGCTCCTATGGGTTGGTGCTCATGAATTGTTGTTGTGTTGGTGCTCAACAAAGGGGTCAGTGCTCCTATGGGTTGGTGCTCATGATATGTTGATGTGTTGGTGCTTAGAAAATGGGTTGGTGCTCCTGTGGGTTGGTGCTCATGAATAGTTGCTATGTTAGTGCTCAGGAAAGGGGTTGGTGCTCCTACAAGTTGGTGCTTGTGAATATTGTTTGAGTTGGTGCTCATTCATATACTTGAGATTATTCTCCGTGGTTTTTCCCACATTGGGTTTCCACGTTAAATTTGGTGTCTCTCTCTATCTTGTGTGGTGTTTATTATTTTAGTTTTATTTCATATCTTGAATGTTTGGTTAAGTGGAATTTGATTAAGAGAAAGTTTTATAAGATATATGATATACTGATTCACCCCACCTCTCAGTATATCTTGCGTTTAACTATATATATTCAAAATCATGACCTATAATCATTATCTTATGGTGATATCTTACTTATTTTCATATGGTATTTATTTCATGTTAATTAAATATCATATTTTAGATTTTCAATAGATAATACTTTCCATATGATATGTGTATGACATAGGACATACTATTACATAGTTTATTAATGTCAAGCTTCCCTTTCTACCTAGTAGCCTTGCTAATATGGGGACATTACTTTGTTCTCTGTGAACACTTTAAGAGTTTTTATCTATCCACAACCTCTCTACCATGTTGAACTATATATCATATAATTTTTTTACTAATCACTCATACTTCAAATTGTGTTACATGGATATGTTATTTTCTATTAATGCAATTGATACATATGGTTGATGCAAATTAGACTCAATTTCTCTATGCTTATTTTCAAAATTCCTACTTTACTATATGATAAGTTAGAACTTGCTCGATTATTGTATGTGGCCCTTGTCCTTATATGTGTAATATATACATTTTCTTGCTTGTAAGGTATTATCATGCCATTTGAGTGTGGCCACTAGCCTTGTGTGTTTATATGACATTCACATGTCCCTTATATGTGGACTTTGGGCCTTATGTGTGACATTTTATGAAAATTTTGTAGCATTCTATCACATTAATTGTAGGCTCATTGCTTGTTAATATGGTTACATGATTTACATCATGAATTCTTTGTACATTTTACTCTTGTGTCATGATGCATATCATGCACATGTTTCTTATGCTCTTCAATATTATATCTATATAATAAATGTTTCATATGTAGTTCAATACTATAATTCAATTCAATTCAAATAATTATATGGTACTACATGATTGTCTCTTTCACATATTCTATAGTTCTCTTTTGAGTTTAGTGACTTGCAGGCTACGTTTATCATCTTAAAAGGGGGGCCTCATAAAGGGCTTGTCTTGATAATTAAATTCTTTATGAGTAATAAATTTAATATTTATGACAATATACAATTAAAATTTTCAAAACTAAAGAATGATTCAGATTTTTTAGATTATAGGGGTAGGTGACATGCATGTACACTTATTCCTACAATTACTTGAGTACATATTTACATATAATTGTTACATATACATGGGAATGTGAAAAATAATTATAGGTTACATGTTTCAAATAGTTTAAAGTTTCATTATCATTTTATATTAATTTGGTATACAATGTTCATGTTTCTACATGACAATTTTAAATTTTACTTTTTCAAAGTTTAAAATTTTCAAAAGGTATAAAAGTTTCAAATATAATCCATATCCATATATATATCAATGTGATTCATCTCATTTTTCAAGTGGGACATGTTAGATTTTAGAGATACTCAATGTTTATAGTTGCACTTTATTAATAGATATTTGGTGGTTTCATTATAGCAAGCCACATTTGGTGGTTTTACCCCTTAAATTATTTTACATATTCTATACATGCATATGAGAGTTAGAGCATACAATATTTATAACTCAAAATATTTCACATGTTTTCAAATTTAGACTTGATCACTCTCAATTTACCACAAGTTTAACATTTCTCCAAAATGACTCAACAAAGGGACACACACACTTCTCCAATTTCAAGTTACAAGGAAATTAGATTGCATACTCTTTTAGTGGTATTTTTTTAGTGTATTAAGTCATCATGCATAGTAAAGCTTAACATCAAAATACAAAGTGTGTATAAACACTTAGTTTTTCATCTCTTTTAATCTATTAATTTCACTTCATTGTAAAACTAAAATAAAGGTGGGGGAATGTAAACACTCAAATTTAATCTATTCACCATTTTATTAATTTGTAATCTCTATGAGAGAATTCACTATTCCATTTATTTTCTTTCCATTACTAGAAACATCATTCATGCATCCCCAATCTATTTACAGTTTCCCATTAACTAAATCCTTATATTCTTTATCCTTCTAAGACAATATCGAACTAGATAGATAGGGACATAGCCTACCCTTGTCCACTAGTGCATCCTTATCCCCACACTCCAATAGTAACTTTTCAAAATTGATACATTTCATATTGGCCCTCCTACACTTTTAATAAGGTTTGTTAATGAAAATATTATAAATATCTCTCTATATAATCACATCAAGGTCATATAATACACATATAGTAATCACTTGGTAATTCTACTGCACATTGAGCAAAAGGGCACTAATCTTTCTAATTTCAATTATGATTTATTCTATTATTTATAAGCCACACTAAAATCTATTTTATCATAGGTAAAACGCATTCATTTTCAATAATTTAATTAAATTTACTAGTTGCATCCATATAGCAAATATCAAGATTCACACACTCGCTCTATCAAGGAAATCTACATAAATCTAAGGCCATTTTGGACTATGTAGGTAACACTTAGATTACATGGGTTTTTTTAGGATATATCCATTATTTTCCTAGTCCAATTCCCCATTTTGTAATTTATCTCCTATTTGATTTATGTGTAGGAACTAGGGTTTTGTTATTATAGGTCTTCCATGTATCAACTAAACTCTTGCAATCAATCAATTAACCATTTCTAATATTCATAGGCACTTAGATAGAAAAATTAGTTACATAGTTAGCTAGGATATGGCCATAGTTAACATAAAAGGCCATTGTGTGGCCCTATCCACCTAGTGTGACCCTATCCAATTACATCATAGATTATTGTTTTTAGTTGTGACAGAGTTCACAAGTCTCTTCATCTAGTTTTACATCAGATATATGCCTACATAGTCACCATAAACCAGAACTAATATAGGTTTGTGTATTTTATTGGTTAATACTATTTATAGCTCATTTCAAATTCTATATTTTGTTATATTTTACATTTAGGTTTTTTATATTATGTAATCTAAATTAGTATTCCAATAGTTATTTATTACATGACATTGGTAAATAAAAATATAAATATAAATAGTTATACATGAACATGTTTAAATATGCATGTGATATTAATTTCACAACACAAAAGACTAATGATTAAGATTATATTCATACGAGTAGGAATTTATCAATAAATAGTTAAATTCATATTTAGCATATAAAATAAAGAATTTAGTTAAAGTCATTCATAAGATAGATGAGTCAATGAAAACAAGTCCAATCAAGGAAGAAAAAATCAAGGTATTCAATAAAGGGAAAGAATCAGTTTACAAAGCTCTACCTAAAGTAAATAAATCTAATTTTATTTATAATTAACCATTTCAATTTGATAGATTGAAATATTGACCACATGATATTCTACATGCATTGTTGAAAAAAAAGTTAATCATTATTCCTCCCAATTACTACAATCCTCGTCATCTTGGGTATATAAAAGGAAAACCAAATTTCACCTATCATGGTATAAACAAACATCACAATAATGATGATTATGCATTGTGTGCAAATATATCATAACTCATAGATAAAGGGATTATCACATTTGTAAAATGGATAATAGGGTGACAAAATCAAATCCTACATCTTCTCTTATGAAGATAATGATATCTAAAAAAGATCCAATGATTAATTAAGCACTCATCAATATTACACTTAAATTATATATTATTTTAGATAATATACAACAACATAATACATGTGTTAGGTTGTGGAGCTAAAAGCTTCAACTGATGCAAACAGGGGATGAGGTTGCTGAAGGTTGCTGAGTTGTAGAGCAACCGACGTCGGTCTGATCAGCTGACATCAATCAGGTTAGTGAAGAGAAGCAACCAACATCGGTTAGGGATCAGCCGATGTCAGTCACCTTCAGGCAGACAGGGACTGACGTCGGTCACCTGTGTAGTTTAGAACTGCAAGTTTTATGGGTAGTTAGTTAACAAACCAAGTGTTTACATGTTAAAAGCCAAATTTGGATTAGAAGCTCTGGATCTAATTATTGTAATTAGATGTCTAATTATTGTATGCATGAGATATATATAATAGACTCATAGGTTGTATTGTAAAAGTGTGCTAGAAAGCCATTGAGCTTGTAGAGAGAGCTAGAGTAGCTCCTCTTAGTTCTAAAGGGGTGCTAAGTGTGTATGATCAGGGAGAGTTACAGGTTGTGCAAGTTTTACTAGGAGATCCACCAGGGTACTGGTTGAAGAATAATGAGGACTTGGTGAGGCAAGGACAAGGGTTCTTCAGGGTGTAGAGATATCTACAGGGTAAGTAAGGTCTGTTGATTTGTAGGTGGCAGCAAGGAAAGGGAGATCTACTTGGAGTATGGTTGTGTACTTGGTGCACTAGTAGCGTTGTTACTGACTGGTGGAGGTGAACACCAACTCTATATTTGAGTTTATTGTTGTGACCGTGAGAGAGAGGGAAGAAGTCCTTGAGGTGTGGCAAGCCTTTGAGGTGGAAGAAGAAGTGGCATCTTCTTTATTGTATTTTCTTATGAGTGATTATTAATATAATTGTGTATTGTCTCTCATATCTTGTGTTGTTTAATATTTCTAGTTACTTATCATTCTAGTTAAATTCCATGTTTAGTTGCTAATACAAAGGTAATCATATATACTCTTATTGGGGAGAGTAGGATCCTGACAGTTGGTATCAGAGCAGGTTGAGCAGGTGGACCAGGTTGGTACCAACTTGACAGTTGGTATCAGAGCTTTTGGTTGGGTTGACTAATAGGTGGTTCAGATCTAGTTAGTGTTTGTTTGATTATAGGGTACTCATAGGGGTTTTTGATTGAGTGGGAGTATAACAATGGCAGAAGAAAGTAAGCTACGAATGGAGAAACTAAATAGCACGAATGGTCTGATTGAGGGAAAGAAAGAGCAGGGAAAAGAAGATTGTTGGTCGGTAGAAGATCAATGTGTAGAAGCAGATGTTGCAGGTGTTGTTGCATAGGTTGCTCTGGATAAAGTAGAATCTTGGTTTATAGATTCTTTTGCCTCTTTCCATGCAAGCTGAAATAGAGCATCTTTTCATGGGTATGTTTTTGGAGACTTTGGAGAGATTTATTTAGGGGTTGGTGAGCCTTGTCAGATTGTTGGCAAAGGGGAAGTGAAGCTGAAATTATAGATGGATAACACATAGGTGTTGAAGGAGGTCATGCAGGTACCAGTCTTGGAGATGAGTCTAATTTCTTCAGGAAAGTTGGGTGATGAGAGATGCACAGTAACTCTCACAGCGGATGCACTTGAATTAGATGGTGGTAAGAAAGTAGGTATCCTTTATCTATCTACTATAGTACTAATTCACCTTCTGTTGTAAAGATGTGGCTTTGTAGGCTTGGTTACATATGTAAGAAGGTAATGCATGTTTTTAAGCGAAAGACAGATATCTTTGACAAACTTAAGAACTGGAAAGCCTTGGTGTTCATGGAGGAGATGACAGACAGAGATCAACTGAGGGGACTAAACTATTCTAAGTAAGGCTGTGTTAATTTGAATAGGGTTTTGACCCCAAAGGAGCTTGCAGGTAAAAATTCATCACTCACAGGTGAACACAGGTACTGGCGTCAGTCAGGAGGAACCGACATTGAACAGATAGGCACTGACATCGGTCATGTGCAGATCAATAGAATTAGTGGTGTTGGGAAGTAGGAACTAATGTCAGTCATACAATAACTAACATCAGCATAGGGTACACTAGCATCGGTCAAGAAACTAACATCGACAGATAGGGTTAGTCGCAGGGAACCAACGTCGATTGGGTGTAGATTGGGAGATGGCCGAGATCGGTCACTGGAACGGATGTTGGGCAGACAGCAAGCTGTCAAGGAGTCTCAAATGACCATATGGAGGTCAGAAAGGGTAAGTGAACCTCATATTCATTGTTCACCTTCTTTATATTACTTGTTGCTTACTAATGGTCAAGAACCAGGAAGATGTGAAGAAGTAATGCAGGTAGAATCCAGGAAATAGTGGGAGCATGGTATGAATTCTTCAGAAGAGAACCAAGCAGGGGATTTGGTAGAGTTGCCATCACTGACAGATGGATGGATTCCTAGGTTAGAGAAGAGAGTGGATGGACACATGAGATAGAAGGCCAAGGTATATGGTCTTGAGGAAGCTGCAAGATAGTGGTATAGGTTTTGATAGGTGGATGACAAAGTAGGGCTTTAGTCAATGTCAGTGTAACTATTGTGTTTGTTTTTACCAGGTGGATGATGGTCACAACATTATCCTATTATTGTATATGGATGGTATGCTTAGAGAAAGTTTATACATACAGGGTTTTGTTAAGCTAAAGGTAAGGTTAGTTCAGTGGCATGTCATGAGGAATTTAGAGCAGCAAAATTCTTTGGCATAAGAGACATGGAGATTTTTTGTCTCCAGTGGGAGCTGATGAGAAGAAGGTGTTGGTGAGGTTCAAGATGTAGGATGTAGAATCGGTAAGCACACCAAGGGCTGGATAGTTCAAGCTGAGCTTAGAACAATGTTTGAAATCACATGAGGTCTAGTATAGGCCTGAGTTTTCCCAAGCAGTGGGAGTTATCAGAGAGTTTGGAGCAAAATTACTTATGATTATTTGAGAGTAGCAAGCAAGTTCAAGTGAAATTTTAGACTCATAAGATCATTATGAACCTGACACAGTATGAATCCAGGAAATAGTGGGAGCATGGTATGAATTCTTCAGAAGAGAACCAAGCAGGGGATTTGGTAGAGTTGCCATCACTGACAGATGGATGGATTCCTAGGTTAGAGAAGAGAGTGGATGGACACATGAGATAGAAGGCCAAGGTATATGGTCTTGAGGAAGCTGCAAGACAGTGGTACAGGTTTTGATAGGTGGATGACAAAGTAGGGCTTTAGTCAATGTCAGTGTAACTATTGTGTTTGTTTTTACCAGGTGGATGATGGTCACAACATTATCCTATTATTGTATGTGGATGGTATGCTTGGAGCAAGTTCATACATACAGGGTTTTTTTAAGCTAAAGGTAAGGTTAGTTCAGTGGCATGTCATGAGGAATTTGGAGCAGCAAAATTCTTTGGCATAAGAGACATGGAGATTTTTTGTCTCCAGTGGGAGCTGATGAAAAGAAGGTGTTGGTGAGGTTCAAGATGTAGGATGTAGAATCGGTAAGCACACCAAGGGCTGGATAGTTCAAGCTGAGCTTAGAATAGTGTTTGAAATCACATGAGGTCTAGTATAGGCCTGAGTTTTCCCAAGCAGTGGGAGTTGTCAGAGAGTTTGGAGCCAATTCATGGAAGGAGCACTGAAGGGTAGCTCAATGGATTCTCAGGTGTCTGAGAGGGACTATCAGTAGGGATTCATGTTATGCAGGGTTAAGGACTTCACTACATGGAGTTGTAGGTTTGGATGTGGCAGGTTACTCAGATGACAGGAAAGGCATCACAAGTTGTGTGGTGGGTGGTCTTCAGGATTGATCTTGAAGAGGGATACAAGTCAAGAAATAGATTAGATGGGGTATAGGTACAAGTACAGTTGTAGCTATTTATCTCCAAGTGGGAGATTGTTAGGTTGTGGAGCTAAAATCTTCAACTGATGCAAACATGGGAGGAGGTTGTTGAAGGTTCCTGAGTTGCAGAGCAACTGGCATCGATCTGATCAGCCGACGTCAGTCAAGTTAGTGAAGAGAAGCAACTGACATTGATCAGGGATCGACTAACATCGGTCACCTCCAGGCAGATAGGGATCGACGTTGGTCACCTGTGTAGTTTAGAACTGCAAGTTTTATGGGTAGTTAGTTAAAAAACCAAGTGTTTGCATGTCAAGAGCCAAATTTAGACTAGAAGCTATGGATCTAATTATTGTAATTAGATGTCTAATTATTGTATGCATGAGATCTATATAATAGACTCATAATCTGTATTGTAAAAGTGTGCTAGAAAGCCATTGAGCTTGTAGAGAGAGCTAGAGTAGCTCCTCCTAGTTCCAAAGGGGTGTTGAGTGTGTATGATCAGGGAGAGTTGCAGGTTGTGCAAGTTCTACTAGGAGATCCACTAGGGTACTGGTTGAAGAATCATGAGGACTTGGTGAGGCAAGGATAAGGGTTCTTCAGGGTGTAGAGATATCTACAGGGTAAGTAAGGTCTGTTGATTTGCAGGTGGTAGCAAGGAAAGGGAGATCTACTTAGAGTATGGTTGTGTACTTGGTGTACTGGCAGCGTTGTTACTAACTGGTGGAGGTGAACACCAACTCTATATTTGAGTTGATTGTTGGGACCGTGAGAGAGAGGGAAGAAGTCCTTGAGGTATGGCAAGCCTTTGAGGTGGAAGAAGAAGTGGCATCTTCTTTATTGTATTTTCTTTTGAGTGATTATTAATACAATTGTGTATTGTCTCTCATATCTTGTGTTGTTTCATATTTCTAGTTACTTATCATTCTATTTAAATTTCATGTTTAGTTGCTAATACAAAGGTAATCATATATACTCTTATTGGGGAGAGTAGGATCCTGACAACATGTACATTATAGTTTCTTTAAAATATGATGTAGGATTTCTAGTGTACATTGAAGTTTAATATGAGACATATTATTTTACCAAACACTTTGGGACTCAAGATATTGACTACATTATTGGTTATAAAATATACTAATACATAAGGAAATGTAATTTTGGGATAACCTTTGTGTATTGTAGGATTTTGAAGAGCACACAAATGTTTATTATCTCCTTGTTAATGAAGATAAAAAAAATCCATGCATAACAATCCACTATAACTAAACACTCTTGCCTAAGAACTAGGGGGAGCATAACCTAATGAATAAGATCACAAAATAGAGATAAAAAACACAAGTAATTTACCTCCTTTGTTGAATTTGATGTTCACTTGTTGGTATAAGGATGTTTGTGCTTAGTCTATGACATTAGATACTAATTTCAATGATTCTCCATAGTGGTAGCACTTCTCTAATGGTCAATTGTGTCTTGGCTTCGCTATTAACTTGGATTAGTGTGAAGATTGGCATAAAATGGGCATTATATCACTACTTTCAATGGTTTCTTGAAGGCATTCCTGTGGATTAACCTTACACACAAATATTTTTGGCCTATGGTGTGGGCACTTGTATTTATAGCACTAATAACTAACTCTAACCCTAGGGAGGTTAGGTTAAATTCTAACTTTGGTTGAGTCTAAAATAACCTAGGTTGAGTTAGGCTAACCCTAGGTTAGGTTAAATCACTCATGAAATTTTGACACCTTAGTTTTAGATATTTATGAGACATGACAACTCACTTTAGATATATATGAGGTTATGAGTCATCTTTTTGGAATATTTAAGAATTAATAAATCACTTTATTAGCTCTTTTAACCTTTGACTTCATATTTTTCTAAAATTTCCTTTTTTATAAATTAAATTCACTAATTTAATGTGGAATATTTACTTAGACAAGTTAATTAATATTTAAAATGTAATTAATCTTAGTTATTTTTGGATTTTGGAAATTGTTTTAAATGTTATGAATTAATACTCAACAGATCAAAAGTGTCAAATTACTAGGTTATAATTTGACTAGGGTTGGAACTAAACTAGGTTATTGGTGTAAATAGAGTAATACCCAAAATAATTGAGCCTCACCATATTTTTGAGTAATTAGATCCCTTATGTGGATGAATTTTGGAATTCATGTCATTTATAGGTTTAAATTACATCATTTACTAGAAACTAAATTGAATCCTAATCTAGGCATGAAAGTGGCCAAAAATGAGTGTCTATAGTTTATCCATATTTGAGAAGGTGTTTCAAGAGATAGACATAGTAACATATTTTCAAAGAATAAAAAATTAATTAAGCCAAATAGTTCATGCCCCAAAGGGTGGTCAATAATCCCTTGATGCCCCCTCGAGGGAATGGGTAGCAAAATAGATTCATCAAACATTATGTCAAAATGAATAAAATTACATGATCTAGTGGCAACTAAGGTGGAATTATTGAATTTCCCAAAGGTATATATAAATATTAATGACGGAAAAGTTGTTGATTTTTCCAAAGGTGGTTATAATCAATAATAAAAGGTGTGACACTAGTTTTCTCAAAGGTGGTTATAAGAAGTGGCACATGTATTTGCCCCTATAAGGTGGTGGTATGGACATTGATTTGCCTAAAGGAATTTATAATCAATAATAATATGTGGAACATGGATTTTCCAAAGGTAGTTATAATCAATGATGTAAGCATTTACATTGGTAGGGTAGGAAAAGTGGGGAAATAATGATTTACCCAAAGGTATTTATAATCATTAGTGTAGAATGCAAAAAAATAATGATTTACCCATAGGTATTTATAATCATCAAATTGGTTGAAATAAATGATTTGTCCAAAGTAAGTTATAATCATTCATATTATTTAAATCATATGATTTAAAATCAGTTTTCCTAAGAAAATTAGATTACATCATTCGCTGATCAAAAAAGAATTTCTCACACTAATGAAAATTAGAAAGGGTAACTTATGCAAAAAATCTATAAAATGAGCATTGGTATGCTTGAAAAATATTTATCTTATGCAAAAGATTGGTTCAAAATAATATTGATAAGGATTTTAATCATAAACTTTAAAGTCTCCAAGATAGGGTTGGTATGCTTGAAAATGAAAATGATAAGATAAAAAATAATATTAGCTTTCTAGTGAATTGTAGTAAGGCAGCTATGAATAAGGGGATACAAAATATGGAAAATCTTAGATCTCATATAAGAGATCTATTTGACACTAAGACACCAAGCAAAGGCAAAGGTAAAAAAGTTTAGTGTAGAGGGTGTCATAAAGATGTTGACAAATAAAAGCTTCTTCTCCAAATCAATTAAAATCTCAAAATAATGAATATCTATTAAGAAAACATTTATGTAAATTTGGACATGGAATAGGCTTTAGGATTACTTTAAGTTGATTCATGCTCTTGGCATATCATTAGTTATTTTTTAGTTGTATTTGGGAAATGTTTTAGCTACTTATGTTTCTATTTGTTTTGGTCTCTTTTGAGGATTATGGAGGTTCTTTGGTTTTTTTTGTTGTACTTTTCCTAGGGTTTGGGGACCCTAGTCAAAAAAATCCCCCTTTAACCTTAATAAAAAAACTATCATATGGATTTATGATGAGCTGGAAAAGAATAAAAACATGTTTATAGCCTAAATGTAAGTTTGAAGATGCATGTTTGAACAAACATAGGGTATAGATAGAAAATTTATGTTGTAAAATGGGTCTCATAAGAGGCCCAAAAAGATGATCTAGTTATAATACAACTAAAAAATAAGGCACGTATGATCAAACAAAATGTAAAATAGATCACAAATGTAAAAAATACACTTCCTAGAGCATGTGGAATGAACTATAGGACTTACGGGCAAAAATTCAAATTTTTGGATATATATTCACCCCTGGGGTGAAAAACAATTCATTTTCAACCTAGCTAATTGAATTTTCTGAGCTTCAATTTTCTATGTAGTGAGCTGAGAAAAATAGCCTACGGAGGAACTAGATGTCACATTTCAAATAATGTGAGAGAGCACATGAAGCCACCCCATGATGAAACACTAGTGAGTAAATTTAAACTTGTCAATAATGCTCAATTTCTCATATGTATTGCTTGTTTTAGGTCAAAAATGGCAAAATCACCATTTGTGTTTTAGGCCAAATGATGGCTTCACCAACGAAAATGGTGAATTCAAATGAATTCATCATTCTTAGAAATGGTAGAATCACCAAAAATAGATGGAAATAACTAAAACTAATATTTCACCAATTTTTAGGTAAAGTCACCATTTTCATTTTAATCACCTTAAAATGTGCAAAATTGCCTAAATGGAAGCTATTGGTGTTCTAGATTGCACCCTAGCTAAGTAAAGGGATTGTTTAGATATTCCTACTCAAATATAGTCCAAAATGTGATTGATCTTAGGCTATGGGTATCCTAACAATGGATAAAACCTTTGGAGAAGGTTGGCTTCCTTCTAGATCTATAACCTAAACTAGACTTAAACTAACAATTACTTGGAAAAGGGGAGAGAAAATAATAATAATATATGAAAATCATGTAAATAAGGTGATACACTAGTAATTATAACACTTATACTTTGCACAAGACACACTATAAGACATTCAAGACTAAAGGAGATCAATCCCACATGAGTATTTCACAATAAGGCATGAATCAGTTATTAAGCTAGTATGAGAGGGTAGATATCCACTTTCAAGCTAAAAAACAAACTATAAATTACATTTATAATGACCTATGAGAAATTCTAAGTACTTCATAAAGGTGAGAAAACTTATACATAGACAAGGAACATACATTCACTTAACTATAGTACCTAAATCCATAAAACACACTTCAATCTCACTTACAAAATGATAGAATTCAATCTTTTTTGCATAAAAAGGTATCAAAGTACAAATTTTGGCATAGCCTAAGCAAGCCAAAGCATAAGAGTATATTTCTCTAAAAAATGTTATATATTTCTTTCTAAAAAATTTTGGAGAGTCCCCACAATGTGGTAGAAAATGGAACATATATATAGAAAAAAGGAAGAGAGAAAAAGGAAATTGTGATGTATTAGCACAAGTTTGAGGATGTTGACTCATGACCTTATCAATAAAGAATAAATTCTATAAAATAATTGAATTTCCATTATCTGTCAGGCCCTCTTCTTATAACTCCATATCCTTATCTATCTAATCTACTGACAACGACCATGTCTTAGAATTGACATAATTATGCCACATCAATTTTGGGTGGTCATAAGTACCTACTTATCATAAATGTGACCATGTTAATAGAAGATACAACACTCTATGATCACATATACATCTATATTTGTTCCATCTTGAGCATAGGTCCATTATAGATGAAAACCAATCCAATTATTGGTTTTCACATAGTCACAATATCCATGAAAACCTACAAACTATTTGACCTTACTTCATAATCACTAGTCCATCTTTGATCTCTGTATTAGGCCATAAGAGCCTTGTTCTACATTAAAAAATTGTAATATTTGATGAATATCCTCCATCTAAAATCAATTAACATGTCAATGGAATAACCCTATAATAGGGTTGATAGGTCCCAAGTTATCGACCAGAGATCCTATTTGAAATTCAATGGTGATAGAGCCTTGTCCTTAATCATCTTTCTTGTGTGATAATGTCTATTATTGATCGAGCTATAATGGTGACATGGGTCCTTAATATTTTTTTTGCCTACGTCAAATAATTGGTTCATCGACCTTTAACAGAAGCTCTTTGGATTTGTTCTTTGCTCATTGGTCATCGATGATCAACTTGGACCATTTCATTGTGCCCAAATGTCTTTATTCTTATTGGTCTCATAGATTCTAGTAACTTATTAAATCTTCTCACACCATTAGATTTGGATGTATGAATGCATGCAAGTCCTTGATTTTCTACCAACCAAGATCTTTTGACATTTTAACTTGATCTCACACTACTGATCTAAATGTATGAGCTCAAGCACATCATAAATCTCATTGGGCCCATTTTCCTATCAATTTTTATGCACCATCAGATCATTAGTATGAATATACATTGATCATTGATCTAGGCTTGGACTTTCCTTTTATTAGTGAACACACACCATTATATATTAGCTTTATGAACCCACACCGTTGGATCATTTCCAACTTGTATCTCTTAAAGGGATTTTAACCTAGGGAGTTTTTTACTTATTTGACCCAAGCATGAACTATTAGATCAATTTTATCATTATGATATCTCACACTGACCACTGGATCTTGATTAACTTTAAACCTTTTAAGGACCTTTTGAACTTAAATGGTCACTTTATGGATCTTAAATTTGACACTTGCATGAATGTTTCATTCTACAAGCCTATCTTTAAACACTTAGATATTGAGGTAGAAGTCTCATGTGGACATGAAATTTTCAAAGCATGTTTTTGGCACAAGGGACTCCATGGTACTAAAACTATTTGGATCATTAGATTTCCTAAGGTGCATTTATTAAATACACAAGTTAACTAGTCTATTTCTTTTTTGGGTGACATCCTGGTGATGGTCTAGTTATTTAAACTTACAAAGTCCATGTTTTGCTCAATATTTCAAGTCCCTAATGATCTTTTAAGGCTTGTACAACATAACTCATGATCCTAAATGCTTTGGACACCATGAATTGCTTGACCCTTCATTTTTAATTATAGACTTATCCCTTGAAGATCAATTAGATTACACTTGAAGCTTGCTTAAAGTTTTTCACTTGAGGTCTATCTGCTCCTCATGACATTGGGTCACTCTTCAATAAAGATCATGCTCAGCTTCTAGACTTTTAGACAAGGCACATTTTTGGTATGTAGACCAAATTTGGTCAACATAAACTTCATCATTCCTAAAAATGGTGACTTCATCTTCAAGCCAAAAATAGTTGGTTCAAACACCCAACAAGGGTCTAATTTCTAGGAGAGGGTAAGTTAGGATTAATAGGCTAAGCTTACACTCAATAAAAACTATATAGCTAGGTTGGTGCTAATTTTATATATGTTTTAAGAGTGACTAATTATTCTAAGGTGTCTATAATGACTTATCACTATCTGTGGACCCCTCATATATGGATAGAGGGGATGGTTGGATTATTAATGGATCTAGACCTTCATGATGTTGCATAAATTCTAGTCACTTAATAATATAGGGCATATCTAAGCATGTTGGTTGAGTATTGGCATAGCAATACTTCCACCTTCCATCTACTTAGTAGAGAGGTAACCATGACACTTGAGGATACATATCATATCCTCAAATTATTGATGCACAAATAAAGACTATTTTATAAATATCTATCATAGCATCAAGGTATACTTCATGATTTAATTAGTTACCAAGGCATCCCTATATTTTAGGGGAAGTTTGATATAGATCATATAGAGACATGTACATATGTTTGACCTAATGATTTACCTACTATAGATCCATCACCACCAACTCTTATTGATAGGGAGGTATTTTTTCTCATTTCAATTATTAGTGACATCTTGTTACCTGATAAGAGTGACCAATAATTCTATATGGGTCTAGGAGGAGTGGTGCAAAGTATTTTGGATGAGTCTACATGTTTTACCTAGGGTTGAATGGTCATAGCTTAGATTTATCAAGATCTACACATGATAGCATATCATCGATGATGTAGTATTATGGCCTCCATAGTTTTTATGGTTTGGGGATGGGAGCATATTTTTATCAAGTGATTAATGGGGTAATGACAGGTATAAGATCTAGAGGAGCTATTGGCATATGGCTAGTCACAAATAGGAGTAGGTAGGCATAGGCATAGGGAGAGATCTAATTCTATCATTAGATGTTTAATGATCTCACTCCATATTTATTTATTTAATGGCCTTATCTTGCATATTATCTACAGTGGTTCCAAGATGGATGGTACATGGCTTGCATGATGACTAGATACTTTTTGACTGGTAGATAGTCCCATATTATTGAGGAAAACCACCTTGATTAGGTACTTTGATAGTTTGGGTTCATGTAGGATGTACCCAAGGGGCCCATATGGTTTACACCCATTACCCAAGAGATTAGTTGAGACACTCCTATTATTTAGAGGGGTGAGGCTACTATGAGATACCTCAATTTTACAGGACTTGCTTGGACCTACATAGGAGGAGTTATAGATGTAGGGGTCACTATGGCTTATATTCATTAGTGGGTATAGGTGTGCCCTCTAAGGTTGATAATTATAGGGTAGGTAAGGGGATAAAGGCCCATGAATATTCATGATATAGAAGCTGAGACATAGAGTAACAGTGAAAACACCTAGCATAGTAGTAAAAGTGAGGAAGGTGATGATGATGATGATGGATTCAATGGAGGAGATAGTGTGGGATATGGTGATGGAGATGGTGATGATAAAGGAGAAGGATTAGCTATGATGGTGCTTGATCCTATAATAGTTAGGCTTATAGGTACTCAATTCAATCCAAAATAGACAAGGCATTCTAACATAGATATAATATTAAGGGATAAAAGCATGCTAGAGGTGGAGATCACCACTCTGATGGGTAGATCACTAGTCTAGAGTGGTAGGTGGATAATTTTTAGAGCACCCTAGACATGAAAGATGATGATATGACTCATATTCAATTAGATATCACCCAAATTAAGGCTAAGATAGATAAGATGGTAAAGGTGTAGGGCCAACTCACTAAAGAGAGGGATCAAGCCATTAGCGATAGAGATTAGGCATTAGCTACTATTGATAGGCTCAGATGAGAGTGAGATGTATCTCAAGGAACCAATATATAGGCCAAATTTTCATAGATGATACTTGAGATCCTTCAAGCTAAAGATGATACCTCTTATTACCATCAAGCCTATGAGATGACCCTTCTTAGAGACCATTAGGTTGTTTCTTTTAAGGTTTGAGATGCACAAAGGGTAGTTAGCAGATTTGATTGGTCTCATACCGTGACTCATGTTACAGTTGTATTAGATCAGTCTATTTATCATCCATGGCCATAACCACTAGAGCCTCCTCCAGCCATAGGTCCCATGGACACATAGATCTAGAGTTGATCACAGACACCTTGGTATTTTGGCACAACTTTGGCATATGGCATTGTACTTGTTGTATTAGCATATTGATGTATTTTAAGACACCATTATGATATATATATATATATATATATATATATATATATATATATATATATATCTTAAATGTAATATGAAAATTAAAATACACTGAAATTTAATTTTGGGTCCTTAGAGGCTGATGTACATGTATATGATATTCCTTTAATATAAATACAATTCCATGTTGTTATCTTATTTATCGCATGTTTAGAATTGATTAGCATTATAGATGTTTAAAATTGTTGATGTTTACATTCATGTATGTTCTATTCATTTATTAATTATGCCATGTTTATGAGATGTTATTTTGTTGTCTATTTAAGTTGTATGACTCATATGTATGCTTATTCAGAGATGCATTTTTGTATAAACACACAATAAATCAATTATACTCTTGTTTATTACTCATTAGATTTAGGTATGTGTTTCAATATTTGGCTATTTTGATATATCAAAAAAGTATTGACATTGCATTGATCTGATAGTCTTTTTATGCTTGATTTTTATTATAACTTATGATATTATACATCATAGTTATTGAACAACCACAATGGCAATACATAACCTAAGCATGTAAAACATAGTTTACATGTGAATATAAATAACCTTGAAATAATATATAAATAATCAAATCCCAGTGTGAACAAAAAAATAAACCAAGTGTAAGATTAAATACAAATATTCACAACCTAATTATATGATATGAATAATCAAGACTAAAGTGAAAATCAAATGTAAGTGTAATATACCTAGGGAGGGATAGATTAGTAACATAAATAGTAGTGAATAGTACTTTAATACCATATACATAATATATCAATCAAGAGTGAGATACTCTAATAAGGATTTGGTTAGATTAGAATAATATAAATAAGAGGGCTTAGGCCATTGTAAGTGCATCCAAACAAATATATCAATCAAGAGTGAGATACTCTAATAAGGAGGTAGCCCCCTCAAAGTGACAAGCGATTATGGAGTTATTCTTTCCTACCAAAAAGGAATATTTTAGTAATATAATAAATTTTTATATGTATTTATGTGTGTGAAATATTAGGTTCATATCATCTTGTATTAGAGCACTTTCTAGATTCAAATTTCATTTTATTTTAAGGTTTGGGTAGTTCATACAGTTACAAAGTTGTAGGAACGGTTTGTAGCATTTATGCAAGAGATTCTAGAGTGAGATTTTTGAGTGGTACTCTTTTGTAGAGTTGAGATAGGTATTTTTTTGGATATGTTATGTAATTATATTTGTCAAAATTCAGGTTTTGAAGAGCCAATTGGATATATGAAGCCAAAATCTACCAATTCAAAGTGCAGATTTTCATTTTTTCTCAAAATAACTCGACTATTCTTCTGCATACTTCTATCAAAAAGTAGTGAATCATAAAAACATTATTCTAGGTTTTGTGCACCTTTATCTTATTTATCAAGAACAATTTGAATTTTTCAATTTTTTTTAGTATTGTATAAGTTATCTTAGTTTTAATAACTATTATTTGTAAAAAAAATAAAGTCATGAAGCCTTTTATTTTATCTAGAGCATTGCACTCATTAAACAATATTCATGCCATTTTTGATATAATTGAGATTAAATTACATATATCTACACAATATGATATGAAAATTAATGTATGGTTAGATTGGGAGCATAACTATAGTGAATGGTATGTGGATTCATTTTCTATAGTTAAAGAATATGAAGTATAAACAACTACATGGATGGAATTGGAGGACATTTGCAGAGCATGTAATTAAGATCTCCTTCACTTGGATAAGGGTGATTTTGGTCTTATATTCATCGATTCTTCCACACATATGGAATAAACTTTTTTTCTTCTTCCTTATAATGATTTCCACAATTTACTAAATTCTTTGGTGAGGTTAGCTACTTCAACAAAAATATATGTCAAGATTAATGCTAAAGGGGATGGCATGTATCCTTAGTTAATTCATTAGGCAGACTATTTTGAACACCCTTTCTCTCACTTTGAAGTGATTATCATCATTATTCAAGTTACACCTCAATATTTAGTTAAAGTGTTCATGATCACCAGGTTGATGTATATGTTCACCTCCTAACATAAAAGGAAGAAGCAAAAGCAAAAAAAATTCATGGACAGGCTTCTATCTGGTCTTCAACCTATTTTAATATGTATGTTTGAAACCTTCATCCTCCTATTTCTTATAATGTTTCTAGGGTGAAAATTTTTTAAGGGGGGTGGAATGTAATATACCTAGGGAAAGATAGATTAGTAGCATAAATAATAGAATGATGAATAGTCGTGAAAAGTAGTTTAATACCACATGCATAAGAATAAAGATTTGGATAGATTATAATAGTATAAATAAGAGGGATTAGGCCATTTTAAGATCATATAAGCAAATATAAATCAATTAGAGTTTAATACTTTGATAAGGAGATAGACCTCTCAAGGTGGCAAGTGATTGTGGAGTTATTCCTTCCCACCAAAAAAAAATATTTTAGTAATATAATCAATGTTTATGTGTGTGAGATATTAGTTTCATATTAGAAATAACCCTTTGACAATTAAAAAAAAAATGTAAAGAGGCAAATAAAAACAAAATAAACAAACAATAATGAAACAAAAAAACATGAACAACCAAATAAATAAAAAAATAAGACTATACAAATAAATATAATAAATAAATAAACACAAACAACAAATAAATAAAATAAAAATATACTAAACAAACAAATGAAAAAAAAACCAATAAAAAAACAAATAAATAAACAAACAACAAACCACCAATAAACAAAATAAACAAATATAACACTAATAAAAAAAATAAAACACCAATACACAAAATTGAACAAAGAAGGTAAGAGAAACAAAACTCAAATAAACAACATAAAAAATAAAAAATAAATAAAACATATAAACATAATAGAAAAATAGAGATAAAGTAAAGAAACAAACAAATAAAACAAACAAATAAGGATATAAATAAATAAAACAAAATAATCAAAACAAATAAACAATCCAAAGCAAAGAAAAGTGTAACAAACAAACTATTCTAAATAAAGGCAAACAAATAAACTAAGCTAAACAAATGGTAATATACAAACAATGGTTAATCATAATGTTAGTAAAAATAGAATATAAATTTTATATGCATGTGTAATAGAGGTGTTACTCTTGGTGACAAGGTTATTCCTAGGATAGGTAACAATGACAGTTAAAACAACACAAAAATAAGAGGCACAAGGTTACCCCTAGGATATAGTGACAACAACATAAACAAGATGGAAAATTTTTCCCCTAGGATATAGGAGATAATGAAACAAAACAAATAAAATGGGGGGAATAAAAGAAATATGAAGGGGTAGTCAAGATGACTCCAGATGTGCTAGGCAAGTGGATGTTGCCTAAATAATTTTATGGACACTAGGTCCAATGTAAAATTCAAGTCAAATGTAGTTCTCCCAAGATATTGGAAGAAGAAAATGAATGAGAAAAAAACATGATTGACTTGTAGAGGAATATAGGAATAGTATCACAAAATGATGAGTGCATAAGAAAAGAGAGAGATGATGCTCACAGTCATGAAAATGTCAACACAAACAAATTGTGCAAGCACAAGAGCATGGTTTAAGCTAAAATCACACTAAAAGATAAGAGATGGGTATCTACTAATGAACTAAATTGGTAATTCATAGTTTTTCCTACATCTATGGCTTTGATTGAGAATGAACTCATAAAATATTAAGATCATAGGCAATGGTTGATTTTAAAATGATGAGAGTGTTCAAAATTAAAAATTCTCACAAAATAGTGAGAATGTAATATCCAAGTGTCACTAATGCATCAAACTCAAATACACAATGCTCACAACATGAACTCATAAAATAGTGAGGGCATATGGCTAAGACCAATAAGGATTGGGTAACTAAAGTACAAGTGGATATTTGTAAAATAGTTAGGAGTATCATAATACTTAAGGCAAAAAATTGATTGAAAAAAAAAGAAGGTGACTAAACTAACCTGAGATACCCCATGTATCCAAGTGTTGCCTACATAGTCTATACAGACCTCAGGCAGATGTAGTTCTCCCAAAAATGGGAGGAAAAATACCAAGGTGTTCTATAAATGAAGTTGGATAGGTAAGATAATCCATCCCAAAAAAAAATAATGACTTCATATCTCGCATGGAAATTTTAAGCCAATTTTCATGATTTTGTGATTTTAAGGACTTTCCTAGGTCTTTTGTAAATGTTTAGGGGTTTTCAAACTATTTCAAATGTTTTTGTACTTTTATAGGCATCTCAACTCAATGGAGAATCATCAGATACATAATGGTCCAACTCAAAAAATGGAAAGAGTGGAGCTTAGGGTACTCATAAAATGGTAAGAGCATTCAAACTAGGGTGGTCAAACTAACCTCAAAAAATATTGAGCACTACCTACATAGTCTAAATGGACCTAAAGCCACTATATTTATGCTTACAATGATGAAATTTGGGAAAGTTCCTAACATTTTTAGGGTTTTTGGTATCTCAACTTGATCAAGAATTAAGAGATAAAACATGGTCTAACTCATAAAATGGTGAGAGTGTATCTTAAAAATAGTTGTAAAATGGTGACATGGTAAAGGGGTGGATGAAATAACCTTATCATAAATTAATCACTACCTATATAGTCCCATAGGACCTCAAATCACTATAGTTTTGCCTACACAAAAGGTGTTTGACTAAGTACTAGCAAGTTTAGGTATAGGAAAATGGCAAGGTAATCAATAATGAATGATAAATGGGGTTGTTCCTAATTTTCCCAAAGGTGGTTATGATTAGGAAACAATGTAAAATGGTTAGTGGTACTAATTTTCCCATAGGTAGTTTTAATTAGTAGCACAAGTAGTGAATGTAACAACAAATTAAGGATGTAATTTTCAAGACTATTGTCATACTATTTTCATAGACTATATTAAAATGTTTAATTTTGAAATAAATACTAAAACTAAATATGTCATCAATCACTAAACATGCGTAAATTAAAATTGAATAGGAACTAAGGCCAAACATGATGGGTGGGGTTAGGTAAAAAAACTAGTTGGCAATTAGGCTAAGGCATGGTAGAATGGTATAGGGTATAGTACAAAGAATAGGTATAATGTGGAATAGCTTAAATGATCCTTGTAGACAATAATTCGAGTCTCTCAAGTGTAAAAACATTTGAGGTGCATTATGTTAATTGGTTCATCAATCTCATCTTTTTTGGCATGGTAATCTTGTATGCTCCAAAATCATCATTAGCAATAACTACATAAGGCCCTAACTAGTTTGGTTAGAACTTTCCCTTCTTCTTTGTCTCATCATTAACATTATTCTAATTTAATTTTAAAACAAGGTCACCAAGCTTAAATTCATTATGTTTAATGCACCTATTGTATTGTCCTCTTAATCTGTTATGATATTCTTGAATGTTATTTAATCCAACCATGGACTTTCCATCAAGTAAGTATATCTCTTGTAATCAAGCTACTATGTAGTCCTCATCATCAATGATGTGTTACACTAAAATTTAGAGAGAAGATAAATCAAAATCAATATGAATAATAGTCTTAGTTTCATAAATAAGGGAATAGGGGTAGTTTTTAGAGTAAAAAATGTGGTAGGATATAATCAAGGGTGTTAAAATGTTGTAATTGCCAATTATGACAAGTGTCATTTATAATCTTCTTTAGAATATTGACAATGTTCTTATTAGAAGCCTCATCTTTATTCTTACCTTGTGGGTAATATGTGGTAGATAAATATTATTTGATATGGTATTGGGTACAAAATACTTTCACATATTTGTTTTTAAATGATCTACCATTATCAGATATAATTTCTAAGAGGGATACCATAATGGTAGATGAGGTGTTTAAATATGAATTTAGATATATGATTACCATTTATGTAAATGAGGGCAATGGATTATACCCACTTAGTGAAATATTAAGTAGTAATTAGGACATGTTTATGGCCATATAAGGATGTATGATTGATCTTGCTTAAGAAGACAAGTCCCCACATTAAGAATGGCCATGGTGTTTCCAGTGGTTTGAGAATCTTGGTTAGAGTATGAATCATATTAGCATGTGTTTGAAACTTTACACACCCTTTCACATATGAAATTGCATCTATTTCTATTGTCAACTAGTAATAACTAGTATGAAATAATTTTTTGGCTAAGATTTCCTTGCTAGTGTGGGATCTACACACTTCTTCATGAACTTCCCTCAATGTTAATCTGGATTATATCGAAGGTAAAAAATGAAGTAGAGTTACATCATAGCTTCTATGATATAAGGTTAGTCCAATTAGGGTATAATGAGAGGCTTTTTGGATGAAGGATTTTTTTTCTTTATGATAGGTTAGGTGGAATAATTTGGTATTGGAGATAGGCATATATGTTAGAATACTAGGGAAGCATGGGACCAATAATGTCGTAAACCATATCGATGGCTAATTGTTTGTGTGTTGGAACTAAGAGATGTTTTACAAAAAAGTAATAATCCCTTACTCTGTCTATGATCTGAATCACAAATCCAATAGTAGTCATGGCAAGATTTGTTCTATTATTGGCTCAAGGTATTATTTCAAACTGAATGTTGGTAATTTGATGCTTGAGAGTATCAACCATATCTTTATATGGAACCAACTTCTTGTCCTTGGTCTGGTATTAGTTTGTGACCTAATTTATGATTAACTAAGAATCATCATACACCATTAAATGTTAAATTTTCCACTCTACTACTTACCAAAATCTTACAATGAGTGCTTCATATTATCCCTATTATTGGTATATGAAAAACCAATATGAAAGGACTTGGGAATAAGATCCCATTATGTCATAAAAAATAATATTATGGAACCTGAACCATGAGCTATGAATGAATTTTCAAAGTACATCTTACATTTTTCAACCTCAAGAGGTGCTTATGCTTCTATTTTGGTCATAATGGCTTCATCTAGAAATCCAAATATAAGAGTTTGAGTATCATGAAGAGGATATTTTGCAAGCTTATTTATGATTACTTTCCCCTTAATAGCCTTTTGGTTGGTATATTCAATTTCAAACTCACTCAAAATCATGATCCAATTTCCATGTGGCCCTATAGATTTGTTTTGAAAAGTAGATACTTGAGTGGATCTATTTTGGAAATAACAATGGTCTTATTGTTCAACATGTAATGATGCAAATTTTGGGATACAAAAACCATAGCTAAACAAGATTTTTCAATCAGTGTATAATTGTGTTCATATGTGACCAATGTTTAATTTAGATAATACATGGCATGTTCTTTACCATGTTCATAATGTTGTGTTATAATTACCCCTGAGGCATTTTTAGTCACTGATAGGGGAAGTAACAATGGTTTGTTTATCATCGATGTTAATAAAATAGGTAGATTGGCTAGATATGTTGGATGGTGGAGCTTGATCTTATTTTAATTCCTAATTCATAACAAGGGGGTGTGGGGGGGAAATGCCCCCCCCCCCCCACTAGGGTCACCATTAGGTTTTAGATCTAACAGTAGAACTTAAGTTAGTGCATTTTTTCCCTAATTTACAATTTTCCTTTGATATGAGGGCATTGTAATCAGGTGGTAAAATTGAGAGATTAAAGAGGAAATTATAGTGGATGTATTGCAAGTTTTTCCCTTCACTTGTTAGACTAAAAATATTTGTGTGGATGTAGCCCATATTGGGTGAACCACGTTAAATATATGTCTCTATTTTGTTATGTTTTTTGAATTTTAATTTTGTCTTTATTTTATTATTATTTCTATACATTTTATATTCCTAACAAGATATTACTTAATATGTTCAAATTATCTTTGCCACTCTTCATTCACTAATAAAATAATTCCATTCTTCATCAAGTGTGTAAATGGATGACATTTTTAAACCAATTATGATATGAAGTGTTGGATTGACTAGATATTTCCCTACAAATTATGGAGTTGATTCAAGGTAGATGGCAATGACATTTTATTAATAGCTCAAACCTTGGTTGGATAAACATCAATACCCCTATGAGGGATAATGAAGCTTAATAATTTACCATAATGTATTCTAAATACTAACTTGTTTGGCTTAATCTTGACATTGTACTCATGAATTCTCTCAAAGATTATGCATAGTATGGTTGGATTATCGACATGGGTCTTTGATTTACTTAGGATGCCATTAACATAGTCTTCGATGATGTTGTGAATAATATCATGGAAAATCGCTATCATGGCTCATTAGTATGTGGACCCTACATTCCAAATTCCAATTGACATCACCTAATAATGAAACATTCCCCACAGAGTGGTAAACACTATCTTGTGTTGGTCTTCCAGTGTAATCCTAATCTAGTTATATACTAAAAATCCATCCATAAGATAAAACATTTCATATATGGTCATTGAGTTGAATATCATGGCAATGTTAGGTAGAGGAAATTTATATTTTGAGTAGGATTGATTGATAGCCCTTAAATTGGTGTAGATTCTGATACCTTCTAGTTTCATACTCACTGGCACAATGTTAGAAATCCACTCTAAATAGTCAATCAACATGCTACATCTTGTGTCTAAGAGTTTCTCTAACACTTCCTTTACTAGCATAGTAATATAAGGATCCATCTTACATATATTTTGTTTTATGGGTTTAGCATCAGTATATACAATGAAATGGTGTACAACCAAAGCAAGCTCTAAACCTAGTATCTATGAATATTCCCATGTAAATATGTCAACAAACTCCCTCATAAGGGTTGTAAAAACTTTGCATTCATCCTCAATGAGGGATGTACCTAGTTTGATCCACTTTGGGTCCTTTGGAGTCCAATATTAACCCCTGAAGTGTCTTACACAAGAAGTGTAGAACCATCTTCTAAAATAGTTGGTAAGAAGGTAAACTAGTTGGCAATGGAAAAGTCCTCTAGCTGGATTGGATAGTATAATTCTCCCAAATATGATGAATTAGAATCTCCTAATGCTATTAAAGTCCATGAAACAAATACTTTAGGGCACTCTTGAATAATTTGTATAAAATATTTTTACTCTTTGGTACTAATTTCAGATCTATAAATAGGCCTTGGACTAATTTCTACTTCATAGGAAGATGGGTGAACATCCCTGCCTAATGGCACCAAAAACCAATTTTCACCAAGAGACTTGCCTTTTACTTTACTTTTACCCTATTCAGAAAACACATCAAATAGGTTTTCACTTTTAAACCTCAATGTTTGATTTTTATTTTTTTTTTTTGGCCAAGGAATTTCACCCACTCTCTAAAATAGGTATAAGGGTCCAATCTGATATAAAAGCCTTACTTGTGATCTCTAAGAGGAATGTGAATCCTCAATCCTAGAAATTTGCATATGGCCTCATTATTTTCAAACTCATCTAATGGAATTATTGAATCTTTTTGGTCCCATTCTATCAACTATGGGTTATAAAGGGTTATAGATGAAGGGCGATAAATAGGGTTAATAATACAAACAACATGGAGGTTAAACAAATTTAAATTGGCAAGATCATCATAGATGTTATAATCAGACCCTACATCACTATTAGTACCATATTTGCTAGTCAATGGTGTTATAACATAAAAAAGGTATGTACAGTTACCCCCAAGTAGTTTAAATCCAATACCATGGGTTCCCTTGTACTTGGTCATTGATATTAGCTCGATCATCTCTTATTATTGTAGCTCTAAGCCTCTGCCTTCATAAGTTAGGTGATCCATAATCTAGTTAGGAATAGGACACTTTGTACTTTGGTAGTAGTCAACTAAATCATTAGTGTAAATCTATGAATCATCTTTGGCTAAGGGATTATGTTCTAGGCTATAGGCCGATTTGAAAATAATGGGTTTGTTTAGCTAAGATTTTACTTTGGACTACCACTCCATGTGAGTAGTTTTGGCCTTAAGTCTCCCATAATTTTTTGGGTTCTATAGAAATTTGAAAATACAGAATGAAACATGGGTAATATATTCTCTAAGATATTTTTTAGTTATATATAAGTGATTGGAAATGTCTAGTGGAGGCATAGATGAGGTAGAAGCTAAGTTATTTGGGTTAATGTAATTGGCTTATGGTCCTAATTCAATGGATTTTCCTTTCTTGGCTCTTCCTTCATCAAATTTAGGCATAGGATTCATACCAAATTAATAGTTATAGCTCTTATACTCAGCCTCAAGACACTTAAAATATTGATATGATTGGATATCATTTGGTATAGTCACTCCCATTCCTGAATCAAGAAATATTATACACTAATTTAGTGTGGAAGGTATGGCTTTGATTTCATGGATCTAGGGTTGGCCTAATAATAGATTGTAAGATAATTCTAGGGCCAAAAAAATACATAAAGTGTCATGCGTCAAAGGCACAATGACCACTGGTAAGTTGATAGTATATTGAGATTCTTGTTCCTTGTTATTATATGCCTTGATAACAATGGTATCTTGTTGTAAATTAACTATTGTATATCCAATATGTTTAATCAACTTCAGAGACACAATGTTGAGGCCTGAACCATTGTCTACAAGGATAAGTTTAACTCTTGGTTTGTTATACCAACCTCAATATACAATGGGTTATTATGCAGTGGGCCTAAGGATGGCGTGTCACTTTGGTTAAAGTTAATATGTTCACCAAGGGCCAAGTGTCCTACCATGGTTTGTAAGTTATCTAGAGTGATGTCATCTACTACAAGAGATTAGTGTAATTACTCATTCAAGATGTATTTGTAGATGTTAGATGTCCACATCAAATCCATGATGGATATTTGCATAGGATATTCTTTACCTACTCTATAATATCATAGGTATTCCCCTCAGTTTTAACATTTTGTTTATTTTTAATAGGTATAGAAGGCTGAATGGGCTTATTCATGGTATTTGGATGTGGTCCCTTGATATTTATCTTAGCTCATTGAGTTGTGATTGTGAAATATCAATCTACTACTTGGCTTTGATAGTTATTTGGGGAGGTAATGGGACTTAGAATGGTAATTCTAGGGTGGTGTTGAGCCTAGTTACTAACATGGTCTGAAGAAGAATTACTAGCATAAGGAGGTTGATAGGCATTGTTGGGAAAAGGTCTTGGTATGTTGGTAGTTAGTTGGGGGTTAATGGTGATATTGGTAACATGACCACTTATACATTTCCTAAAATATTTTAATAGTTATACATGATGGCATGATGTCCTCTTTGGTTATTTTGGTTAGTTTACCCTTGGTTTTGACCATTCTATTATTGTTGTTGTGGATGGTGTTATTACCATTGATTTTGTAGTGATTTTATTTATTGATATTGTTAGTAATACTACTATTTGTTTTTATTATTATGTTGAGTAAATTAATTATGGTATATGCCCAAGTTATGATTGGTCATAGGAGCATGGGTATCTCATTGTATCTCTCCATTTTCTAGCATATTCTCAATAAAATGTCTTAGTTAGATGCACCAACATATGGAATGTCCTTTAACATGATGGTACTCAAAAAATTCACATTTTTATACCAATCAAGAAAATGAATCCCTTCAAGAAATGGTTTTGGTAATGGCCAACTGATCATATTTGCCTAAACTAATTTTTTGAACACAAACTCAACAGACTCACCATGGTCACTGAATTGTCTATCAATGGGTGGTATTCTCCTTGGATGAGGGGATTGTAATTGTTTTTGATTTTTTGTCTATTGGTTTTATGGAGGACTTCATTGAATGTATGGAGGTGATGGTTATTGAATGGGTAGAGGTAAATGGACAATGTTTGCACCATTTTTACAGGGCATGATTTAATGATGTCATTGCTAACAACATTATTTTTGTAATTGTAAGATTTTAGTATCTCATTACTATTTTTATAAGGTGGAATTTAAGTTTTATTTAAATTGGGTTCTAATTTTGGCTATGGTTCTAGTTTTGGTTAGTTTTATTGGCCTTAATGCTGATTTTAACTCTGGTTAGAATAAGATAGCTTGATTATCCTTTTTTTGACAAGGGATTTCTAAATATGTATTCATTTATCTATAACATATTCAAACATATGAGCACATTATAGATCAAAATGGTAAGATGTCTCATTATGTAAGCTCCTAGTAAATATCATGACTATCTATTTATCTGGAAAATTAAGAGTAAATTGGTTTGCCAGTGCTCTCCAACTTTACAAGTAAGCAACAAAGCTTTCACCATTATTCTATTTATCTTGGACCAAGTTCACAACTATATATCATGCTCAAAATTATATGAAAAATGTTGTATAAACTTCTTTGAAAGATCATTAAATTTAGGCTTATAATTCTTTAGTAATTTTAAAATCCATTCCAAGGCTTGTTAGGCTAGACTTCTTAAAAAGAGTAGAATTAACTATATGTCACTATATAACACTAGATGGAATGCAAAAAAAAAAAATAGATGCTCTTTAGGGTTGAATTTTCCCTTGTATTTTCTAAATTTAGGTAGCTCATAATTTAGCTAAAATGGTATTTACAGATAACCATGTTGAATGGATAACAGCATATTTCATTTAGTTTGAATTTCTTTATTTTCTTTCTGGTATATATAGCTTGAATTACATCCTTCATTTTCTAAACCTCTTAGGCAAGGAAGTAATATGGAGTCACATGTTCTTTTTTGGGTTTCACATTTAAATGTGGATTACCTTGACTAGGGTAGACATATTATGGAATATTGGTCAAATTGGTAAAAAAAATTAGGTATATGTATCCATGCATTGGGATTGTGCTTTGGATATGGAATATGCTATAGTTGGAAAAAAAATAGGTTTGGATTAGATACATAGCCTTGGGTATCTAATAATTATTGTGGTAATGGCATTTAGCTCTATGGGATGTGTTACTATTGCTAGGTTTGGGAGAGAACTTGATTTCTACTCATTGAAACATGTTGTATATAGGGAACACCTTACTGACTAAATCCCTATTATTGAAGGTGTTGAAATTTGGAACCTTATTGTACGTGCAATACGTATTGGGTGAAAGGTAACTATTGATTAGTTCCTGGTACCTATTGTACATAGGAATCTTATGTTTGGTTGAATAATTATTGTTAGATAGGAACTTGTTAGGGATTTGGCATTTTTTATTATTGACCAATTGAAACTTATGTCTAATAAAAACATATTATGGATTAGATAATGTTTATGGTTTTTAGTTATATTGTCTATTCTTCTGGTGGTATAATATTTCTTACCCCCTATTGAGGTGGTGTAGTGTTCTGCACTTATTGAGGTGGTAACTTGGTCTTGTGTTAGCTTGTTGCCCCTTATTTCACACTTGTGGAAGCATTTGGTTGAGGAGTGGAAGTTTTTTGTTGTGTTTTTTAAATAATCATGCATATCCCTTGTGATTGCAATCCACTTGAGATATTTTTTAGATGAATTTTTTATTTGTTGTTTAGAAGTAAATTAGACCCACTTTGGTTTAAATTGAAGTGCACTTGCATTCTACCCATAAAATTTTGAGTGAGGTCTTCCATTTGAGTGGTAGTCTCTTCTATAAAAATGGGGACATTAAACATGTCACCAACCATCATGTTTTATCTAAATGGGTCTATGTTTTGGTTTGCATAGCCTAAGGAATCTATTTTTGGCCTTGTTGATGGAGCTGGCTCAATAAGAAGCATGTTATAAATAGCCATTAGGTTAAAATTTTGAGCTAGGTTGAGATAATTTTGGTATGATTGTTGCACCTATTCCATTTGATCATCCATATGACCTTTCCCTTTTGTAATCATACTTTAGTTTTGCTATGAAATTTAGACTAAAGCTTGACTATAACTAGTTGATGCATGTTTAAATTGTTGGTTCAAGGCACATTACTAGGAGTTTTAATCAAACTACTTAGACTTTTGTGTGGGAATTATAACGAGAATGTGGTTCTTATTTTGACTGCTCTGATGATAATTTCATCTTTTTTATTTAATAAATGGTGATCAAACAAGTATGGATCATAACTTGTCTATGTTGGTGTTGTATATTAGTAGGGCTCTTGTTATTAGCTTTGTTCTATAATTGGCATTACTTGAGCAAGGTACTATGTTTTTTGTTCTTGTTATTGGCCTAGATAAGAAGGTGCAGTCATCAAATATTGTGCTAATGGGGCTGAAATTTATTCAATATATGGAATATTATAATATGGATAGGGATATATATCATAGGCTATGTCATCACCATACAGCTCTTGAATAAAAGTCTCATTAGTCAAAAAAATCTCATAGTTCAGATTATACATAGTCCTGTTACATGTGTAACAAGGCCTATTTAGATATATGGTTAGGTCTCATGAAAAACAAAGGTATAAAAGGTAGAAAATAATTAAGGTCTAAAAATAAATAACATTTGGCTCTATAAAAGAGGTCTAAAAGGTAAAATAACTAAAATAGGAAATGACAAAGATAAAATAAACATGAAATCAGTCTACCAAAGGTACTAATTTCCCAAATTTGGTTCTAACCAATGGAAAAGGTAACACAAAAGCTCAAAACTCATATGTGGATAAGGTACTAATTTTCCCAAAGGCAGTTATAATCAGTGATAAAAGTATCTATACAAAGTAGAATAATTGTGAACCATGTCAAAAGGATAACAATGATTTTCCCAAAGGTGGTTATAATCATTTAACATGATAAACAAGGTTAGACTCAAAAACAAAGATTGATCTAAAATAAAAACTCAAAAACAATCTGAATTAAGGCCATTATCTTAGGTGACACTCAATAATTGGCTCATTAAGATTCAATACTTGGTTCATAAGAGACTATTTGACAATTTAATCAAGACATTTTCAAACTCAACACAATAAACTTCAAAAAAGGCATGTGTCAATAACTTGGCTCTAAGGACACTAAAAATAATGCATAAGGAAAAAAACAATTGATAGGTCTAATCAATGGGATCTTTAAATCAAATAATAAATCAACCCAAGTAATACAATCCAAACATAAAAAGGTAGACAACCTAAGCCCAAATTAGATAAGGCTTCGGTGTAAACCTCATTTGTTTAGGATTTTCACTTCAAAAGATTGAGTTTTAAATTTAATGAAAAAAGTCTCGAATGTTCTAAGTCAAAAGGGCCAGACCCAAAATGGGTAGCATAACCAAGTTTGAAACAAAATGTATAAAAATAATTTTAGAACTAGGTTTAAAATTTGACAATTATTTTAGAACTATTTAGGTAGCATAACAATGCTCCTTCAAAAAAATGGCGAATAATGGTTTTGGACTTTAAAAATCCAAGGCAAATGTTTAAGATGAAATGGGTAGTGTAACGATGACCCATTTAAACAAGTGACACATATGATATTTTTTAATAAAACTCTAAGTCAAGACATGTGAAACAAAATGGGCATAATAACATGTCTTAGGTTAAAGTGGTGTGAAAATAATGTGATAGTTTTGGACTTGTTTTGACTTGATAATACAAATAAACAATTTTATTCTAAAACACTCATGTAAATTAAAAAAAAATAGAAATAGCACTAATGGCTCATCTTATCTATAAAATTGACACAAATGTGTATAGCTTCTACCAATGTTTTTTTAGATATATCAATACTCAAAAGGAATTAAGTATTAATCCAAAAATTAAAGAATATGTGTAGGTAGATATTTTATGCCCCCCTCTATCTCTCAAACATTGGTACATGGCACATACTTAGAGTAAGTAGCACTCAAAATTTGGAAATGCATTCCATGACAAGTGGGGTTGACTAAAATATATAAGTTTAGAAATGCACTAAATGGTCCCAAGTGTGGCTAACACAAGGGTGCATCACGTCAATTAGGTTCAAACTTTATAACTTACTATGAAAAGGTATATTCCTTTCCACAGTGACTTTAGTCATGTACTACTTAGTGAAGTCTGATGTTTAGTAGGAACTAACCTAGGTTTTCATTAGGATTGAAGATGAATTCCTAGGTCAACTCACCCCTAAATAAATTTTGAGGAGGAAATGAACTCCTGCCCACAAGCCAAATGCAAGAAAATAAAATAGAAAGATTTTGGAGGTTGTTTCTAGGTCACCCAAGTCACTTAGAGTTTGGGGAGAACATACATGACATTAATTATGATAAGACTAAAAAAATAAGGTAATAAACCAAGAACTTTTGGTCACCTGAGTTCCCTATAGGGGATGGGGGAGAGCATACATGCAATAGTTTTTTTATTTTTCCATAAGCAAATAATTTAATCTATGAACTTTAAAACTAGCTAATAAAAAAAGAACAATAAATAAATAAATAAACAAAAAGTGCTTAAGATATCTAACTAAAGTGTATGGTATTTTTAATATCACCAACTCAAATGTGATTGAAAATTTGACCCCTTGGCCTTGTTTGCACTTATAAAAACTTTAAAATTCTAAAATACAAGTTTGAATAGGTTGATTTTAAGAACCAAATGAAAGTGTATGTGATATTTAGAAGTGTTTAGGCACCTCTCTCTCTCTCTCTCCACCTCAGTTCCTATAAAAATTTTAAGGGGTTTGATTATTTTTAGTCCAAAAATAGAATCAATAAACAACATTCCATTTTAAACTCTCAGGTTTCTCAAAACATAGAGCAAAGTCATTTTTTATGCAATAGAGTGGAGCTACCATTTTTAGTGAAGCCATTATTTTCTTGTAAACATAGATAGACAGAGACTATATTTTGGTGAAGTCATCATTAAACAAGGTGAAGCCACTGATTAGACCTAGAAAATTCATTAATTATAGGCAAAAGATAGGTTAATCCACTGAAATCAAATACAATTTTCCTAATCAAAGTCATTATTTAGCAAGATTGAAGCCACTGATTCCAACTAGTGTTGTTGTCATTTATCAAGTCAAAGCCACCATTTTGAATTCATTATTTATTCACAAATAAATATTAATAATAGAGCACATAAATGGAAAAAAATTATTTACATAGGGAAAAGCCATCGATTACATTAAAAAATAGAATGATAATATTTTCAAGCACAAAACTCTAAACTTGAAGAATTAAATGTTTGTGTTATAAAAAAATAAAGGTTGTTACACATAATTCTCCTTGACCATATGGGATGTGTGGTCCCACCATGCATGTCATTATGTATTTTAGGATTCTAAAGAGCACACAAATGTTGATGAGTTCCTTGTTATTGAAGATAACAAAAATCCATGCATAACAATACACAAGAAATAAATTTTCTTACCTAAGAACTAGGGGGGACATAACATAATGAATAAGATTAAAAAAAGAGATAAAAATAACATAAGTAATTTACCTCCTTAATCAATTTTTATGTCCACTTGTTAGTATAAGGATGTTCATGCTCGATCTATGATATTAGAGACTCTTTTCAATGCTTCTCCATGGTGGTAGCACTTCTCCAATGGTCACTTGTAGATTTACTTTATTATTGGCTTGGCTTGGTGTGAATCTTGGCATAAAATGGGAAATATAATAGTAATTTCAATGGATTCTTGAATGCATTCATGTAGAATAATATTATAAATAAAATCTTAATGGCATATGGTGTAGGCACTTGTATTTATATCTCTAACAACTAATTCTAACCCTAGGTGTTAGTCAGGAATCTATACACTAACCACTCACATATATGAATGTGCCACATGGGTATTAGAATATTTTTTGTTAGCAGTTATTCTATAAGATTATTATGAAGATATTCTATTTTTAGTGAAGATCAGGTACATGGAATATTTAATAATAGAATACAAGTTGACATACGTAGATGCCAAGTATAGACATTGTGGGTATAACAATAGAGTTTCTAGGATTACATATTCCTTGGATTATATTAGAATGGGTTAAATAGTGTTTGATAGTGTTGGGTAATATTTTATGCAAGATTTTTGAGTAAAATTTCTTGCTAAATGTTTGAATAAATGATTATAGTCATTGATATCTATAGTGGATGTGTAAATAAGTGATTTATAATATGAATATTGTAAGTAGATTTATTAATTTATGGTTAATATAATAGATTTGCACTTCCTACGTGAGATATATATTTTGGGTACTAATATGTGTTATAAGTCTATCTCTCTCAATAAAGTTTTAGTCTTCTATTTGACATTATTTTCTCATTGTAAAGCTAGGTGATATTGCATAATAACTATATAAATTGATAATCTTCCTCTGTAGATGTTTATAAATTACTTCTAATTATTATAAATCTTATATGTTAATGAAAAATAAAAAGTCTTTTCTCTACAATTTTGAATATCATCATACATGAGCTTTATCATTCAATCTCTAAGTAGATAATCATATGATTACTCAAGATTTTTAAACCTTTATGATCATAGGATAAAAGCTAAATACTAAGTAATGATTTCCATTTCCCATAAGTTTTTCCTCAAATCATAAGAGTTATCCCTATAATTAGTATATTCTATCGAATCCAAGAACTTTTGTTAAAAATAGTGCAGTGATCATGGACATCCTTGTTTGAGGATATGCTAAGGTGGTGGCCTAGTAAAAGAGATGTGGAATGCTAGATATATCATAAAATAGATGATTTTGCACAAAAGGAAGCTCATAGGATAGGTTGTTAATAAAAATAGATTGTGTAGGAACATATTTATGGTGAAATTTATGAGATATTCTAGTGTGAATTATCTAGATTGCTAGTTGATTAGCTAGCTTATCTAGAACATCATTATTTTAAATATCGTGTGATTGATAACATTATGTGGTCAAAGGAAAAGATCAAATAGCTTCAAGCCTTAGACACTAGTTGGGATAGATCATTGGTTGGATTCAACCATTAAAAATTATATCATAGAGTTTGAAGTACAAGGCTATGTAACATTTGAAGTGGCAAAGAATTTGTTTATGAGAGGAATAAGAGGAAAATTCTTGTAGTAACTTCCTATGCTCATTAAAATGTTGGCTATGGAGAAATCGATGGTACCTATTCCTTTCCATATGGAGAAGTCACTTTAGGTATCATGGGGATGTGTGAAATATAAGGAAGAATGAATAAAAGATGAAAAGATAGAGATTAACCCTAAGTTCATCATGGAAAATCCATAGGAAAAGGATCAAAAAAAGACTTTAGAGATATAAAGAGAGTTACGACAATAAAGGAGATGGAATAAATAGAGTGCAATTCAAGAAGTTATGAATAGGAGGAGGAGGAGTAGTAGTATTGATGATTTGGATGAAAGGAGATAATAAGGAGAAGTGTGCAATTAAGAGAGATATAATGAGGATCCTAAACAAAGTAAAGATAGATTACAAGGAAGTGATGAGGATTTAGTATGGATGAAATAATAAGTTATTACTATATAAGTAGAACATATGGGTAAAATCTCATAGTTTCTAAGAAGACTATTCTAGAAAGAAAATCAAGGATTACCTTACAGTCGCAGACATAGTATAGGTTCATGTTTTGAGATATACATCTTTAAAGGTAAGGTTCATTTCCCCAAGTATCACACATCCCTTGAACCCATTTTTTTCAAAATTATAGTAATTCCTACACACCTTTAGACAATGACACTTGGTAAGGACCAATTTTAGAAGAATTTAATAGAAAAACCCTATAAGTACAAAACACTACATATCATGGAGTTGCATAGAGATTCTCATAAAAACAAAAGAAGAACATAAAAACATTGTTATCTTTGATAAGATTTGCTTTTGGGTATAACTATGTAAAGAATTTTTGCATCGATGTTTTAGATCACCTCCCATGATCCTTCTTCAAGAGAAAGATATGATGAGAAACATCAAACCTAACAACCTTAAATAGGGTAAAGAATAATCACTTGAACTAAAAAATGAAGTAACTATTATGAGCTCATACCCCAAGTGTTAGCAAGGAGTGCACTTACCATCTAAATCCTCTTAAGGGTAAAAATTTATTAAGACAAAGTTGAATTAAAATTTATTTGAAACATTAAAAAAATTATTGGAAACCTTAAAATTAAAATTTTTAATGAATTATTTAAAATTTAAATATATTGGAAACATTAAAATTAAAATAAAATTTAATGGATTATTTTTAAAAAAATAAAAAAATATAAAATTTTAATAAATTATTTAAAAATTTAAATTTTGAATTTTCAAATTTTTAGTGGAAAATTAAATAAAATTAAATTTAATTTAAATTATTGAATTAAATGGAAATTAAATAAGACAAATAAAAATAATGTTCTAAAAAATCAAATTGGGTTAAAATTAAAATGCTAAAAATTAAGATAAAATTAATTCAAAGAAAAAGGTTAAGAAAATGTATTAATATGGTGAAATGAATAATCTAAAGGGGGGAGAGGTAAAATCAATTGGTTGAAAAGATAAACCAAAGAATGAAATAAAAAAAATCAAAGGAGGGAGGGGTTGAGGGTTGAAGGGGGATGTAAAGAGATAAGGAAAAAAGGCTAATTAAAATTCTATGTACATGATTAAAAAGAAAAAAGTAAAAGAAAGTAAAAAAATGATAATCAATTAAATAGGCTAAAAAAAAGGCAAACAAAGTATAAGACTAAAAAACCTAAGTAGGGGGGGTATTTGTCTAGAGTTAAATCTAAGGATTTATGAAACAACCAAGGGATTATAATGAGCTAAGGACAGTGTTCCATGTGGGGTCAAAACCTAAGCCTACATCTCTATTAAGGTTGGTTGGGTGCTTGCCAATTTCAATGGCTTCCCTCAGTTTGTATTTTTGAAAGTGGTTTTCTATGGTGATCACCTTGGCATATTCAATGTAGATAGCATGCTTGGTTTTGTAAGAATTTTCTTCCAAATCTAACTTCTCTTTCCTTTCCATATGAATGTCTATTGCATACTCCTTAATTCTAGTTCTGATGGATCTCCCTATTTCCCCGATGTAAGGAATTCCATAGGAGCACTCCGCCTTGTAAACTCCACTACGTAATATGGGGTTCAGAGGGTATTTAGAAAATTTTAAGGATGTTCTAATATTTTTAATGGGATGAAAGGTGGAATTGATATTTTGACAATAATTCTAGCAATCTTGTTAAGAATGCCTTCTACATAAGGTAGGAAATCCAAAGGATCTTTTGCTATGGTTTATTTAGGCTTAGGTCTATGTAAATAGTCCTTAGATTGATTAATAGCTCTGGTGATTTGTTTCCTCATGTAACCATTCAAATTAAAAACCTTTTTTAAGTGTTCAATTTCTTCATCAATGTTGTCTTTGTAACAAATTTTAAAGACTTTGGAAGAAAGGGTTTTCAACACCCCTATTTGTTGAGTTGGATGATGGTGAGAGGACGCATGAAGGTAAAGGTATATATGGTTACCTTTCCTATAGACCTTCCTAGCAATAGAACCATCATCTTTCTTGGTGATGAAAACATCCAAAAAAAGAAGGTTTCCTTTTTACTCAATTTCTTTGGTGAATTGGATGCTAGGTAAAAGACTATTAATATGGGCATGGAAGGATTCTAAATTATTTACACCATGGGGCCAACATAAATTGGTGTCATCAACATATCTTTTCCACCATTTAGGTTTAATAGGGAAATAATGAATATCTCAATCCTCAAATAGAGACAAATCCTTTAATTCTTGCGTAGGCTTAGGATTTCATTACACAACTTCAAATTTTAGAATAAGAGGAAAGAGATGATAGAGATATATCTACAACTACCACATCTATAAAACCAAAGGAAACATCAAAACTACTACCAGATTAGGAGGCACCCCAAATTTCATAAAAGCCCCTAAAATCAAAACCATCCCTAATATCGATTGTAATAAAATCAACTGTGATATCTACAAGAAATCCCACTATGGTAGCTCAATTAGGAGCACTAACCCACCTAGCTCCTTATGGTGGGTCTATAGATCCAGAACAATACCTAATAACCTATCCTATAAAATGGTAAGCTAAAGGAATATTCGATAAATTAGTGATGAAGTGCAATTTGATTGAAGCATTGGTTGGTAGAGCATTAAAATTTAAATTCCACAAAGGTTTTGACCAAGATACATTGCAATAAGTCAAAACAATGTTGATTATAGAATTTAAAGTTTAGAAATGCTTTAGTCAGACCATGTAAGATCTCAAGGAGATTAGGCCAATATCTAAAAAGACCATTTTTAAATATGATCATAGATTTTAGATGTAATGAACAAAGTTGAGTTTGTTATGGTAAACAAAGACAAGGTTGTTTGGTTCGTAGAGGGACTACAACCAAGGATAAGGTTTATTATTGCACAAACCTAGTTTGATAATAAATTAAAAGCTATAATAATTACAATCTGAGTGGAGCATATTGAAGATTATGTAGGAGATTTAGCTATTAATTCATAGATAGAGAACACCTTACAACTCCTTATAAAATATTAGAACAAAAATAAGAGATAATGCAGAGGCCCAATTTAGATCTTTGGTGTATAGAGTGTGGCAAAGAAGGGCACCATAGGAATGAGTGCCCAAGAATAAAATTTGAGTTTTGTGATATCTATTGCATAGTATGAAATATGACATCTCAATTTCATCTAACACAACACTATGTAAGGAATCCATAAAATTTGTATTATAACCTCTATAAATACCACAACCATAATGATAAGAACAATCAAGCACTATAATAATTGAGAGAAGATGTCACCAAAAATGTCTTTGTAGTAGCTACATAGAAATTAAATATGATAATGCATGTTATCATCACACTTAAAGCAAACAAGTCTGGAACTAATCTAGATACTAAAACTTATGCACTGACAGTACCATTGTACCAACCTACAAACATACCTAGTTGGAATTCACCTATTCAAAACTAGACAGCCCCTGCATAAGATTAAAATTCATGGAATTTTGTAGTCTTACAGACAACATAGTCTAACTAATAACCACAAAAAACTCAGGCTCAATATGGTGGATATGGGGGACACTAAAAACCACAAGGGTGGAACCCTCAATAGAATTTTGTGAACTATGGACCATAATAATTTGGTAACTGGAGTTTCCAACTAAATAGAGGAGGATACCATGTAAGAATGAGGGGAAGTTATCAAGGAAGACCACAAAGAGGTAGAGGAAATGGATCTTAACCTGAATTCAATGTTATTTATGTGGTGAATTCAACCATGTACAAAGGAATTTCCCTATTAATCTACAATATCAATCCTAATGCACTTATTATAGGGTTTATGAATAACATGATATAGAGGATTGTCTAGTGTTGGCAAAGTAGTGTGAGGATAAGGCTATACGAAATATAAATATGGTAATCACACACCCCTAAGAGGATGCATTCTTACAATATATCACTTTTTGGCAACACGTAGATTAAGGATTACCCCCTTTGGAATTACCATAGGATAACACAATCAGGAAAGCACAACTAGACAAGTATCTAGAGCCCATCATGGATAAAGAGTTGATGCATGAAGTAGGCAAGATTCTAAAAATGATTCAACAACCAAAGACCACGAAAGATGATGATGTGACCAAAAATGCACAAATATATGGGTAGATAATGTGTGTTATTTGATAATATGATGTTTTCACTTCCTTGATAGACTTGATGAAGATCCTTATTACGCTATATAATGAGGACATCTCATAGAACATCACCAATTTACTCCATAATCTTATAGAGTGTGCATACAAGGGCTAATAATGAGTGGATTAGATGATATGGTATGTAAAAACTAAAAAATTATGGGATGTTGATTCAAGAATGGACATTGAAATAATAGGGTATGAGATACCCAACCTAATATTCAATTTTGGTAGCACTATCAATATGATCCCTCGATCAATGTGGGTTACTATTGGCTGACCTATGTTAAGTTATAGCTTAGTTAAACTGAGTCTTGTATATTATGGGTGTGTTAAACCAATTAGTTTATTCGAGGATGTGGAGGTCAAGATCTTAGAACTAAGCCTGCATGGTGACTTTGAAGTCATAGATATGAAGATGGATGAGATGCACTATCATAAGCTCATTGGAAAAAAAGGGCCTATGATGATCAAATGGTCATCAACATAGTAAGGAACTAGTTGGAAGCTCATAAGGGAGATAAGATTATATTTATTTTTTTAAATAAGGATGGACAAAAAGCATACTATATTCCTAAATATCTAGACTCTCCCTATGTTTGTCATAAGAATGGTTAGATGAAGGTGAACACTGAAGATAGACGATAGGCCTTACAAGCCATTGAATGTGACATCTTCTAAAATCACACAATCCTACCCAAGGTACCATTATGATTAAAGGATTTACCTCTCAATTATATGTTACCACGTGTAGAGATTCCACCATTATTGGTATATGATGTATGTTATATGTCCATAAAGTCACCAACTCAGTCAAACATATATTTTTTATCTCAAGCTGGTCAAATAGATCAAGATTATATAGAACCAATAAGAGAACGTGTTATACCTTAGGATAGGACTTCTTCAGTAAATGGATATTTTGAAAATTAAATCCTTAATTGGATGAAGGGTTACCATGAGTTATGACATCTATGTATGGTTTTTACAATAGAATACCAACTACCCCACTATTTTTCCACTAAGGATGTTGGTCAATTTATTCTATGATTCCAATAATATGTGTCTAACATCGACTAGAGAGTGAGTGTTATTACACATGTATTGAAGGGGATTGTTTGAAACTAGTGGTCTATAGATAGGGAAGCACATATGTAATGAGATGAAGCCTAAAAAATCCTTATAGATTGATTCTAGTTATTATAAGGAATAAGGATGGACTGGCCAATATTTCACAAAGGAGATTACCCTAATCTTCATATTTATCAATGTGTTGAGGTCTAGACTATAGAGGCTATCACCCCAAATTATTAGGTACATATATTCTATTACATTTTGGGTACCCTTCCTACTTCTTAGTACATACACTAGGAGTGCAAAAGGGAGACAAGACATTGGGCAAAGGTTTAAGGCAATTTCATTTAGACCTTTATTTTTGAAGATGACAACCCTTAAACACACAAGGCATTGTATAATCTAAAGGTTTTTCTATGTTATGGGAGGATTGAAGACATAGATGGACTAACTAATTAATCATCCTCCCATGATGTAGCTTACAATTTGAATGAAGCTTTATAAGCCTATAAATCAGAGAAATATAATGCAAAGGTCTCTATCCAACCATGTCATATTATTCAAGATGAAAATGAGTGGAGAAAGATTTATCTAAGGATGATATGGCTCTCACATAATTATTCTAAATAAAATAGGAAGTTGAGACACTTTTAGGTCTAGTCATAAAATCATCTGAAGAAGAAAGATTATATCATATTAACATTTTAGAATGAGAATTTGAATAGCTATTGCATGATTCCATTCTTGAGGAAGAATGCAATATTTAACATGAACCTTTAAAGGATCACATTGAGAATATTAGAACTGAGGACATTCCAAAATTGGAATATATTGGTGATTATTGATCACAAGAAGACATTTCCAAAGTATTATAGCTTTTTCATGTTGAAGATTTATTAGTGAGGTCATGGAGGTGTCCTTATGAGTGGATGAACTGCTTTGATAGCCTAAGTAACAATGACAAAGTGTGCAATGTGCTTGTCCTAGTGTTCTTAAAGGAGGCTTGGTTGATTTTTAGTTTTGGCATGATTAAATATGCTTAGGGATAAGTATGGTGATTGGAGCATGTGAAAGAGGTCCCTAAGATGTTATCAATGATTTGAGAGCTTGTGTGTATAAATGGAATTCATCTGGTAGTTCATAGTTTAATCTAGATGGTTTAGGTCTAGTGGTAGAAAATCATAGTAGTCAATTTGCTGACATCACCATTACCACATATAGATGATTCAAGAAGAAATGGTCACATGGGCTTGATCATTATTGTTCTTAGTTTGTATGTAATAAATCTGAGGTCATGCGCGTAAGCACGTCAAAATATATGCTAATGCAAAGTTGGGCTCCCAAGTATTTTGACAGTGTTTTCCCATACTAAGCCAAATTTGCATAAGGCAAGAAAGAGCTAAGTAATCATTTTGATAAGGGCATATCTCATACGTGTAGACATTTTAGGATGAGGTGATCATATGGGTTTGTTCAATTTTGTACCTAGTTTTTATACACCAAATTTCAAGTCATGCATCAAAGCATGATCAAAGATATGAGGGTGAAAAGTTGGCTTCTCAGTTAGAATTTTGTGTTTTCCCATACTTAGCCAACTCTATATATGGCAAGAGGAGATGAGTATTAATTTTTATTAAGGCATATCTTACACATGTGGATGTTTTAGGAGAAGGTGATCATATGGGTTTGTTCAGTTTTATGCATAGTTGGTTTGTACTAAATTTGAGATCATGCACTGAAGCATGGCAAAAGTTATACAGGAGAAAAGTTGGTCTCACAAATAAATTTTAAGCATAGTTGGATTTGTGATAGAATTTTTTGAGAAGGAATTTTAATGGCATTATATCTTTCATTTGCAAAGGTTTCAAGAGCATTTTATCACATGGTTGGATTCTTTTATGTGAGGAGATCATATGGTCCAAATTTTAGAACATGCAAGTGAGTGAGGCAAAAGCTATGACTATGAAAATTTGGCCTTCCAAGAATATTTCAAAGGTTTCCAAAGTCTTTTCTACACAAGTTAAAGTTTTATCAAGATCGACGAAGTGCATTGAGTCAAAGTTTCCACATTGAATGAGATGAGGTCAACTATCAGATGTTTAACATTTGGCTTTGGTGGACTATGAATTAAATTTTGGACAAGATTAATGGTTTTTAATTGATCTAAAGCTAATAGGACACGAGATGTGATCATAGTGTTTGAGTTTTAATCATGACCATTTGAATTTGAATATTTGAATTTTGCAAAGGAAAATACTAGTGTCTAGTTTTTGTGCCATATCTTTTGATCTATGCAGAATTTGCTCATAGTGTAAAAATAAAATTTGTAGAAGATTATAAGGTGAATTTTTCAATATAAAATTTAAGGTCTAATTATATATATATAAAGTTGACTATGTATTTGTGCATATTCTGCATGTAACCTAAGAAGGGTAATTGATCTTGTTTTGATGTTAGTTTGATGTCTCATGATGATTGAGAATTTTAGGACTATTGTAGACTCCATGGGGATGTTCTGTGTGTTTTTTGGAGGTGTGATCAATCATTATTATATATGAACAAAAGTTAAGAAGTTGACTATGTGTTTGTTCATAGTGTTATTGTACACCAGGTCAATGATTGAGTTATTTGAGCATATATAAAGGTGAGCATGAGTCACTGTGATCATTTGAGTATGTCCTAGGGGACATAATGAGTGTACATATGTATTTGTAAGTGGTTATATGTTTATTAAAGTTATAAATGGGTGAATAGGTCTCCATGAGACCTATAAGGGCTATAAATGACTTATTGAAAGGTGTAGTTGCTTAAGGGTGACCCATAGGTGTTATGGTTGACCTATGAAGTTTATATTTAGATATATATCTATGTGAGAGATGACTTAAGGGATAAGTCATGCCTAATGGCTGACCAAGGTGCTAATTATCAAGTATGCTCTATAAATAGTGAAACCAAATATGGTGATTTATATATTTGTAAGTGGGAGAGTTGGAGAGTGAAGGAAAGGAGAGTGAGATTACCTAGCTATTTGGTCGATGAGCATGGGAGATTAAGGACTATGTGTATGATCTATATTTCATGTTTCTAATAATAGTATAGTGTTCTTGTAGTTTGAAGTTATGCGAAAAGATCTGAGTGTGTCTATGAGGAATGTTTGAGTGAAGAGAAAGAGAAATTATTACATGCCTATGTGAGAGGCCTATATGATTTAGAGAGAGAGTTTGTGTAGTTTTCAAATAATTATAGGTTCATCATCAGGTGTTGAAGACATTAGTTCTAAGGTAGAAGTATTCTTTTTAAGGAGGGTCTAGAGGACTTAATCTTCCTTAGGGCAGTTACTCCTTGTGAAATAGGGTCTCACTAAAGACTTTTGGTCAGAAGGATTTGACCAAGGTTGTAGGTCAGAATGACTTAACCAAATAGATGGTTAAAATGACTTGATCATCTTAGGGGAAGGTGGTCCTTGTGGAACTACTATTTCACTAAAGGCCTTAGGTCAAAAGGACTTGACCAAGGTTCTTGATCAGTCTCTTATTTATGATCATATTATATTATAGATGTCCATGTGTTTGCAAGCTTGAGAGTGGGTTTTATTCCCCAAGAGGGTTCCCACATAGATCTTGTGTTGTGTATGTGATCTTGCATTATGTTCATTTTTCACTGCTATGAATGATTTGTATGATTCATGAATGATTTTATTGAATGCTTGAGTACTTGAAAGGGTTTGAAAATTTAATTGGATTGTTTACCACCAGTGATTCACCCCCTAGTGGATTGTACCTCTAACATTGCAACATTATCAGGATGTCTTCCTAACCAAGTTCACTAAAGTTAAGGGTGTAGACCCATATCTAAGGGAGATGTGCATTGAACTAAAAGAGTGTACATGATTGATTAATAAAATACCATATCAATTGAACCCAGACATGAAGCTAAATGTCAAATCTGAACTAGACTATATGTAGGAGGCTAGAATTATTTTTTCTATAGATAAATCTGATTGGGTGAGTCATATGGTGGTTTAACCAAAGAAAATAGATGAGATAAGAGTTTTTGGTGGCTATTATATTTTAAATAAGGCTTGCATTAATGATAATTTCCCTATCCCATTTATATATGAAGTTTTAGAAGCAATCATAAGCGATGAGGTGTATTCCTTTACTTATGGGTTTAGTAGGTACCATCAAATTCTAATCATAGAAGAAGATAGATCCAAGATGACCTTTGAAATAGAATGGGGTTCTTTTGCATATAAGGTAATTCCATTTGGAATGAAAAACAAACTTGTAGTTTTATCAAGGGTTATTATAGTTATGTTTAAGGATTTCATCCATGATTTTAGAAGTCTATTTGGAAGATTGGGTAGTCTTTTCATTTTTTTGAAATCATTTGTCCAAACTATGATTGATGTTATAAATATTAGATCACTATGGATAGCACTAAACTTAAGAAAATTATTGTATTTTACACCCTTTGGGATTTTGTTAGGTCATGTAGTCTGTAGCAAAGGTATCTTGGTAGATCCAACTAAGATCATAGTAATTATGGGAATGCCACCACCCACAAGTGTGATATAGGTGTGATCCTTCCTTGGACATACAAACTACTATAAAATTTTTATTAAGGGGTATGCTATAATATCTATCTCTTTATAGAAATTATCAAAGAAGGATACATGGTTCATCTAGATAGATGAATCCCAGGGGACATTTATCAATTTAAAGTAGATGTTGGTAACTATACCAATATTTATTTTTTTATATTGGATTAAGTCCTTCCATGTACATGTGGATGCATCATAGATTGTAGCTTGTGTTGTGTTGGCACATCTAGGAGAAGGTGGTTTAGATCACCCCATTCATTTTACCAGTTGAAAGGTATTTGTGGCTAAAAATAATTATACTACCACTAAGCATGAAGCCCTTGTAATAGTATTCCCACTATATAAATTTTTACATTATTTATTAGTTACACCATTTGAGTTGTTCACCAATCATTAATCCCTACGTTACCTACTAAATAAACCTTTGTTAGGAGGTTGTATATCTCAATGGTTAATATTTTTTTAAGATTTTTAGTTTTGCATTAATGTCAAACTTGGTCGAGATAATTTTGGACTAGACCATTTGATTTAGATCCAAAATTGTGAAGAACCAAAGGAAATATTAGATGAATAACTTGATGCACATTTATTTTAGGTGTCTTTGATTCCTGAATAGTTATAAGAAATCACACATTTTTTAGAATAGTGGACATTTCTATAACACTACATAGAGTGAGAAAGAAGTAGTTGATTACTAATTCCCTTTGTTTTAATATCTTTAGAGTATCAATTTAATATCGCATTAAGGATTAAGTATTGCACAAAGTATCACTTAAGCATGAATGCCCTTAAGTACTTGAAGAAGCACATTAAGGCATCGTTGGAAGTCACTTCAATAGGGATGCTACAATAATAATAAAAATTCAAAGTGTCCTATGGTGGCCATATTTATTTCAAGATGTACATTGAATTACATAATAGTATATTGTCTATCAAAGGATGGGGAAGCCAAACCATTAGGATGAAATGTCACTCTAGCCAATGTTTGCACAATAACCCTTTAAATAATGGGGGATTGATTTTTTAAAAATAATTGATCTACTAGTAAATGTAGTCATAGATGCTATATAATCACTATGATTAACTATTTACCAAGTGGGTCGAAGTCATTGCGATAACTAGATATGGTGAAAAGGATACAACAAAGTTATTATATGAGAATATATTCACTAGGTTTGGGTGTCCAATCAAGCTAGTAAGTGATAGAGGTACACACTTTTTGAATAAAACCATAGAAACACTTAGTAATAAATTCTCATATCACATCATAAAACTATAGCCTATCACTCACAGGAAAATGGTCAAGTGGAGGATACAAATAAAGTCTTAGGTAAGACACTTCTAAAATTTTATGATGTTCAATGAGATGATTGGGAGGATAAACTTCCTACAGTATTATGGGAATATCACATGCATTACAAATTTGCCTCAGGGTTTACCCCCTTTCAATTGGTTTATGTTCTAGAAGTAGTAATGCCCTTAGAGTATGTTGTAACTAGCCTACAAATCATAATCATTATATATATGTGAGATCAATAATATTTAGGGAGTAGGGTATTAGACCTAAATAAAATTGATGAAGATCATCATAGAGCATCCTGTACACAAGAAATAAATAAGCATAAATAGAAATCTTGGCATGATAAAAATCTGTGTACTAAATAATTTTAGATAGATCATCCCATCTTGTTGTATGATAGCCAGTTTCAAGCTTTTCCATAATAATTAAACATTTTTTAGAAGGTATCATATATTATTCATGTATTATCACAACTAAAAACATTGGTCCTATAGGATTTACAATGTACCATTTTTCCTATAAAAGTGAATGGAAGTAGGATCAAACCCTACTGCCAATAAGTTATGTACCCAAGAAAGCATAGGAGCTCATTTGCACCAATTTATCATAGGATTAATTTTCATTTATGATGTGTGGATTGGGTTTAGTTTTTTTTATGTTATGTGTGTATTTCAAAAGTTTTTGTAAATAAATTAGCTCTATTAACCCTCAAACAAGAGGCATTATGCATAATTATGAGTAAATCATCTACACCATGATTAAAATGGGCAAAAAGGAAAGGTAATTATGTTTGGGAAAGTTATGTATGGAAGAAATATTGATGATGGATAATGGCTAGAGATGGGTTTTAATACCCACACATGTGACATGGGTATCATATATCCCAAATCATCATCATGATCCACATCAAGAAATGGAATAATAAATTCATAGATTTAGTGGGTCATAAAACTACACCTATCTATCGTAAAAAGATGCCACATCATCAAAAAGCATGCCATCTAATCAATTCAAAGATTTATTTACTAATGTTTTTCAAAAAAATATTCTGAGATAATTTGGTGCATTTAAATCTCAATAATAGCACCGAGTGCATGAAAAATCTATATATAGCCCTTATTGCTAGTTGAATCACTATTTCATACTTAGTTATTTTCAAGCAATTTGGTGAGCAACCCTCCAAGTCTCTCACACCACTCTATACTCCTATATTCCAACAAAATTAATGATAGTGTAGATATATTCATAATGACCACTATTTCACAACTACAATTCATCAAAATTCTCTCTACTACATAATTAAAAGACATTAGGGTTGACGCAAACATACACTAGGAAAAAAATTAGATTATGAGGCATATCCTTCTCTCAAATATGACAAAAAAGACTCTTTACTCATAAATTATCCCTATATGCACAACCTTTGGAATTTACACCACCACATAGGTTCCACAACACCAATGTAGAGTGCCTAATTTAGCTACCTACATATAACCAACTAAGTGAAATCATGGAACTTCTACAGGGAAGGTATAAAAATAGAAAAAATATTTATATGCAGACATCATTATATATGTGAATGAGGTTGTGATGGTAAGGGTCATAGGTATGGCAGCATGTGGATGATCTCTGGTGCCTTATAAATCAAAATATCCTCTAGTTTTTCCTAAGATTAAGGAGGATATACCTATATAAATCAAGTAATTCCTTTGGATGACATCCTAAATGAAGCCATCCATATCTTTATAGAGTGTATTACTACACATTTATGGCAAAACACCAAATCCATAAAGGATGCCACCAAAGGGGTCATTGATACTATGCATCACATGATCCTATAGGGGGAACAATTCAATTAGCCATAATTTTTGGTGGATGATCTTACAACAAATATTGCAAAATTCATCACATCCACAAAATAAACTTTTCAATATCAATTTATGGTGTTATTGCTTGTATTTACATAGTGGATGTCTCCTAAAGGTGTTGTCAATCTAGATGTAAATTATTGTCTATGCATTACATTCTAAAACCTCATTTAAAAAAAATTGAAAGTGGATAACTTGCGCATCAATATCTATTTAGCACATGGTGGGATGAACTCATGGAATTGGTGCTTAGTAACACGAGAATCCCATAGCCTATGATGCAATTTTTGGGTCAACATACAGTGGTTGTGAAGCTTCCACAAGGAATTTATGTCTAAATTCATGGGCTTACAAAGGCTCTATTTGTGCCTTTGCCCTTATTTATTGATATACATATGGCCGAGAAGGAAGTTGCTCAGTAGAAAACTTTATCTACATGTAAAGTGACCCCTTTACAAATAATTCCACATGTCCCATTCTGGTGGACACTGCATAAACTTCCCCAATAATGTTAGTTCCATAAAATCAAGGAAATTTTAAATCTCTTACAAGTTTTTGATCACTTTATCATCTATGAAAGAAGACTCATAGGTAGAAGACCTAGTTAGATGACCCACATGTGCCTCAAATTGATACAGAATGTGAATGGAAAAACATTCAAACTGACGAACAAGAGGTCTACCAAACTATGCTCATAGACATAACTAATGATTTATATGAGAAAGAAGAAGATAAAGAGTTTTTATTTTATAAATGGTGTGTACACTACAAGTTTACAAATAGTTCCCCAACATTTTTGGGTAGAATTTCTAGGTTGTTTGTAGTCCATTATTGTGGATACTATGGACGAGGAAGCCAAATTGTAATATCTCCAAGAAAAAATCATGACATAAGGTGGCTTCAATGAGTCCTCTTATACCCATAAAATTGGCCCTCTTATTAAGATTCCATCCCAATTTATCCAGTCTAGGCATCATACATTGCAAAGAGTTAAACCTATTATGAGGGAGGAAGAGTAGAAAATTCCTCCCACAACCCAAAAATCCATAGTAGCTTCTATATATTTAGAAGGCATCATTCCATCAATTAAGGAGGATGTACCTAATTTTGGGTACCAGAAGGGACATATGCCATGGGACATAGTGCACAAATATGTTGTGATTTATTATTCATCATAGTCTGATGAACCCCTCATTAATACTAAAGAGTTGGTGTTAGATGCACAAATGCTAAAGGAAAAATAGGCTACCCAAGAAGAAACACAATGATCAACTGAGCATAGAAGAATAAAGGAAGTGAATAAATAGCATAAGTAAATGCAAAAATGATAGGCTTTGGAGACATTGCAAACTTAGTAGGCTAAGTTTCTCAGATAAGTAGTAGAGTCACAAGTTTTTATTGAGTTGTAGAACCTAATGAATATGGAGGTAATTCCATAAAAAACTATGCAAACTATTCATGTGCCAATGGATATCCCCATCTATTCCAAATAGATTGTAGACACAAAGGCCCAATAATAGAAGCTTATTATACCCTTGAAAGTGCACAAGTAGGATGATATTATTGAGCTGATGAAGAAATAAGCTACTAATGTGGTTGAGTGTAAGCATACCATAGAAATGGTAATGACATAACTAGATGCTCCAACTATACACACTCAGAAGGTTATAAAATATGGGGATGCAATAAACATATGATCTATACCTTTCCCTCCTTAGACTCCACTAATAGCTATAAATACCACTGTGCCCATACTTCCTATAGATCTCCCCACTCTTCCAAATCTGGTTAAGGCCTCATAGACCACTCCCAACTACCATATGAAACTCCACCATCTACCTCTTCTTCTCAACCCCTTCTTAGTTGAGGTCAAGCCTCACCAAAACTTTATCCCATTGTGACATCTAGGTTCCAACACTTATCCCTCATAGATGTTCTTTTTGTACCCTCCCATCGCACCATCTTTTCATTCCCCCTCTCTTCATTATAGTGCCTTCCTTTCATGACCTCCACTACTATCTTCATTATCCCTCCACCCACCACTGAAGCATCTCTAGATGTTTCTAAAATTTCATTATCTAAGGATTTGTAAGGTGCTTCCCATTTTTAGTATTGTATTACATAGACTATTATTTCTTTACATAATAGGGTGGCTCAAATGCAGTAGGATAACTCTAACCCATGGTGTATGCTTAGCAACACTACTAATTTAATTAAAGACTCCTACCCCACCCTTTAATATCAAGTTATGGACCTTGGTTTTATGTTGGATGGCATAAAACTTCAAAATATACTGGCCTAGCTTATGTATGATTGGGTCAACATCTAACAGGTCAATTATCTAGAATTATAAGGTCAGGATATCAAGGAGGACTTAAATGAATTATGCAATCTCATAGAGTAATATCAATATGAACTCACTACTATGATTGACCAAGCCATAGATGTGGCCCATTGGTTGATAAACTAGAAATATCAAGTGGATGTGGTATGGAATAGTGTACTCCCTAAATTCATCACTATGAGTTCTATTAAATCCACAATGTGTGATCCTTTCATCATTTTTGTTGGGTTTGCATCTACATTTCAATAATTTTTGCAAGATTTATACTCCTTTATGCACCATTTTCAGGCTTACCATGTTTATATGTTGTGAAATAACTTTTTTAAGATCTAAGCACAGTGTTATATTGAGAAGGTCACCCATCTACATGTGGATATCTCTAGTAAAATGACTACTGCTAAAGCCACTCTCATTTCTACTACAAATAGTGATATTTCTCATTTGTTTTACACTTAGATTCCTTTTTGGGTAATTTTTTGTATCATTCAAGAGTATATAATTGATTACCAAAATTATAAGATGGATGTGGCTGAATTTGATAGTACCATCAATCTACTCATTGATGTTCCTATCGTTATTCTGCCTAGTCAACTATAGCAATAGTTGTGCTAGATAAAGACTACTGCTTTGATTTTTTTTAAGAGTGTTCCATCCACTTCATAACAATCATTTCATCTATTTATCCATTAATGCATCTTCTATATAGCTAAGTTTTATTTTATAGTGGGGAATTTTGAAATTTTTCTTGTCAACCTTTTGTTTGGTAGGACCATAGGAACCCACAACACTAGGTTAGTTTAAAAAGGTTTAGTCTTCTATTTGACATTATCTACTCAATTTAAATCTAGGTGATATTTCATAATAGCTCTATGAAATGATAATGTTCCTTTGTAGATGTCTTAAAATTTACTTCCAATCGTTAGAAATCTTATTATGTTAATAAAATAAAAAAGGTATTTTCTCTACAAATTTGACAACTTTGTCATCATACCTAATTTTTACCATTAAATCTATATCTAAGTAGATAATCATAATATTACTCAATATTGTGTAAACCTATGCTATCTTAGGATAGAATTTGAATACTGAGTAATGACTTCCCTTTCTTGCAAGCTTTTCCTCAAATTATAAGAGTTATCCATGTAATTATCATGTTTCTAACACTAGGGAGGTTAGGATAAATTATAACTTTGGTTGAGTCTAAAATAACTGAGGTTAAGTCAATATAACCCCCTAGGTTGGCTCAAAGTACTCATGAAATCTTGACACCTCAGTTTTAGATATTTATGAGCCATGACAACTCATTTATATATTTTTGAGGTTGTGACTCACCTTTTGTAATATTTAGGAATTAATAAATCACTTTATTATTTCTTTTGACCTTTCACTTCATATTTTCCTAAAAATTCATTTTTTGTTAAATGAAATTCACTAATTCAACTTGGAATTTTTACTTGGGCAAATCAATTAATATTTTTAATATAATTCATATTGCTTAGTGTTTTTGCCTTTTGGAAATTGTTTTAATTATTATGAATTAATAGATTGATAGGCTAAAAGTGTCAAATTACTATGTCGTAATTTGACTATAGTTGAAACCAAACTAGGTTATGGGTGAAAATAGGGTAATACCCCAAATAAGAAAGCCTCGTCACACTTTTTAGAAATTAAATCCCTTACACAAATGAATTTGATAATGTAGGTGATTTTTAAGCTTAAATTACATCATTTTCTAAAAATTGAACTGAATCTTATTCTAGGCATGAAAGTGGCAAAAAATGAGTGTCTACACTTTGTTAAAAAAATGAATGCAATAGTGAGTAAGGATAATGCTAGTTCATATTTTAATTTTGAAGGAGGTATTTTAACATTCAAAAGAAATAGAGAAAACATGAAGGACATAATGATCCATAATAGCATTATGTTTTTAATTACACAAACATGGATACCAAAGCAAAAGGATCAAAATTTAGATCAAAGATATGAATAGATAATGCATGCTTCAAATATATCACAAGTGCATCAATAGTATCAAATACAAATTTCATAATTACATAATACAGGGATGATTATCTCTAATAATACAAATCTACATATACAATATCATAAGGCAGTTATAAATCATAATCAATATAGAGCACAATTTCTACTTTCATCATGACGGTTAGCTTGTTTTATGGTTTAAAATTAAATAAATTACAGACATGTGTCACAAATTAAATTGTATTATCATCAACACATTTCACTTATAAGATCATAATAAAATATATCAATATATTAAGTACTAGTGCCATCACATGAATTCAATGATCAAATATGAATATTTTTTCAAAGAACATCTACAATATGAAATTCCACATAAGTACAATGTAAGAGAAAATATATCAAACATTTGATATATATGTATAAATATATCAAATTTTTAAACATGATACAACTTTGACATATACAAAGTCACTCAATAATGAACTCATATCCGTGTACATCTCTACCTCCCTCTACCAAAAAAGGACCATGAGAAGAAGAGACTCCACTATTAACTACTCATGATCATGAGTGAGATCAACTTCACCTCTCACAATCCTTATAAATTACCACTTATGATTGTAGATCTACATGCTCATGTTATGTGTGTGTGTGTGTGTGTGTGTGTGTGTGTGTGTGTGTGTGTGTGTGTGTGTGTGTGTGTGTGTGTGTGTGTGTGTGTGTGTGTGTGTGTGTGTGTGTGTGTGTGTGTGTGTGTGTGTGTGTGTGTGTGTGTGTGTGTGTGTAACATAGGGTTACCTTGTATGGCATTATGGTGAATCTCACAGAGGAATTCATAGCGGAGGTGACAGGGCTTCCAATGGAGGGAATAAAATTTTCAAAGCAGACAAGCATTTCCAATGAGGCTTTTTGCAAATTCCCTAAAACGGATGCTGAGGAGTAGTAGCTAGAAAAAAGCAGAGATTTTTTTGAATTGGAGAAGATTAAGGGCATCTAGAGGGACGTCCTATGTTGTATTTGTGAATACTTCATACTTGATGGAAGAAGCAAACGAGTCCACAAATTTCACTTTGTATTTCTCAATCACTTCAGACACAAAGTAAGAATCTCCTTTCCTTTTTATCTGCATTTTTCCTTGCTCTAAAGTCTATTCGCACATAAGAAAAAGGAATCTGGTCCCATCCTGCATGAGAGGTTAATTATTATAATTGAAGGGCATTGCAAGAATAAGGCCATTGTAAAGAATCCTTATTTAGGAAAATATAAGGATTTACAGAGTAATAAGAAAGAAATATTAAAAGGGAATGAAAAAGCTAAACTCAAACTCTCAAGCTTCAATAACCAGACTAATGAGAAAACAGAGTGGGAAAGTTATGAAAACATTGGGGAGGAGAGTCTAGAGGAAGAAGGAGGAACAGAAAGTGGGCATTCAAATTCTAGTGAGGAAGAAGAAGCGCAAGAGAAGAATGAGAAAGGAGTCACTATAGAGGAAAAGTCTGAAAACAGTAACCATGAGTCTGAGGAAAACCAGCAAGTGTTTGAGGAAATTCAAAAAGATCTAGATGATCCTGCTCAGGACCCTGATCCGATTAATGAAAAGGAAAATCTAGTTTAGGTTGCTAACCAAATATTGGAAATGGGAGCTCAAGTAAAGGAAGTAAGTAACAAAAAAGAAAGCCCTGCTGAAACAAAGGAACAAAAAATAATGGAAACAAAGGACTATATTGAAAAAGTTGGAAGCAGTCCTAAAAAGAACACAGAAGGTTGGAGGGACAAAAGGCAGAATGACAAACCTACTAGAGTGGCCAATTGCAAAGTTGATGCTACTCTACAATTCAATTTATGGACGTATAAGGAGATAATGGAAATCAATAGGAAAATGGAAACAATGGAGGGTAAACAGGAGGTAGTTTGGAACAAAATCAATAATATGGAAAAGCAGTTGAGGGATATTCCCATAAAACTCAAAGATTATGAGAAAAACCTAAGGGAACTCATAAAGGAAAGTAAATTAAATATGGAGGAGGTAACCTCTAGCATTTGTGCTGTTGTTGTCAACATTGGAAAAAGAGCAAATGAGGAAATCAAAACTTTGGAGGGGCCTAGCAAGAGAACTAGACAAAGCTCAAGAAAGAAAGCTATGCAAGAGGGATCTACGCAGGCAACTGCTACCATCCAGGACACTGTTGTGAAAGTTAAGGAAGCAGTGAAGATGATATTGGAATTAGAAGAATAGTTCATGGCTCTTTTAGTTGGTTCTGCTAGTTGGTTGTGTTTTTTGGTCTTGGTACCTGGTTTTTTGAACTTTTACTATGGAGTTTCCAGGTCTCTGTAAAACCTGGGGTTTATCTTTGGTTGTTCGTTTGTTAGCTTCAGGTCTTTATTTCTTGGTTTTGTTACTTCGGTGAAGTAAGCTTAAGGCTTTCATGTGGACGTTAATGTTTTATCTTTCTCCTTTTGTTCAGGGTTTCGGGGTCCCTTCAAAACCTATTTTTACCTTAATCTAAAACATATATATATAACATATATATATGTAACATATATATATATATATATATATGTAACATATATATATATATATATATATATATATAACATGATCATGTAGATCTACAATCATAAGTGGTAATTTATAAGGATCGTGAGAGGTGAATGAGTAAGATCAACTTCACCTCTCACGATCCTTATAAATTACCACTTATGATTGTAGATCTACATGCTCATGTTGTGTGTGTGTGTGTGTGTGTGTGTGTGTGTGTGTGTGTGTGTGTGTGTGTGTGTGTGTGTGTGTTACATATATATATATATATATATATATACACACACACACACTCATTAAACACATCTTAACCTAGATTCGCTAATGGAATAAGAGGGGGCATGTGATGTATAGTAATCTCTAACCTAAGATGGGCATGATCAATTATTATCACATCTCTATTAGATCTCAAGTCATTATGCTCTACTACTACTATAATATAGGCTACAATAGTTATATCCACTTGATTTAAAATCAAGCATGCTCACTTGCATATTAGTCATACACTCCAAAAGACCACCAAGTAGTGATTTGGTTAATAATGTTGCATCAATGCTTAGATGGATGTCTCTATGATGTTCACAGTACTCATCATCCCATACAAAATAAGTAATACATAATATCAATATAAAAATTATCAAAATTAATTAAAATTTTGTAAAAATAATAAATACACATATACATAATCATAGGAGGATCTTGAGGACCATTCATTGCCATACCACCTGCATCCACTCCACCATGTTCCTTAGGGGCACCATTTACTACAATTGGAAACAAAATAGCCACTTATGAGCCAACCACCAAAAAGTAAAAGTGTATGAGTCTAACCACCAAATTGAGGTTATCATCATGTACATGTCATGAGGCATCGATGACAACCACCTAACATGGCTAATCCTAGCCACATCAAGTGTATCTCTTTTAGTGTTTATTAATGGTAGTACCTATACAAAATCCATCGTATAGCCATGTATAAACTCTTAATCCACATATCATCCTGTAAGAATAAAATACACAAAACACAAATTAGAAATATAATACAAAATATGGTTATAAAAATTAAGGCATAACAACTACTAAAGTATAAACCTTCTCACAAACATGTTCATTGTGAATTAGATAAGTCCATAGATAACATTGTAGTCAAGAAAATAAATCAATGCCTATATTGGACAACTTTGATAAAGGTCTAGACATGACGAAAGCCTATAGGACATGATTGATAAAACATGAAAAAATATTTAAAATATATAAACATGGACAAAATTTAAAAATTTACATGTAAATATTTTTTCATCATACCAGGGCAATGTATCCTTGAACTGTGGGATGGCCCCAACCTACTAAAATATGTTAAACCCAAGCTCTCTCTCTTCTATAGCATTTTCTCTATCTTAGAGATCAAAAATTTTAATTTATCGATATATAAATGACTTATAATTTCTTTTCAACCAACCTATTTATATGGGTTGACTTTTTTTTTCAATATTAAAATTTTTATAACTAATTCCTCTCAAAGTTATGCATGTAATATCTTGAGAAATGCATATCAAAATCACTCCTTATGAATTGCATTGGAACACATGCATTGTCCTCTTCCATGAGGAACTATGCCTATCACACTAATCACCCTTTTCAAAAAAATAATAATAATGCTTATATACCTATATGAATATTCTCCCACATATTCTTTGATATCTTTAAATTCCTTCACTATAACTATTGCATTCGACAAACCTTAACATACAATACTAATCATAATCTAATGATTCTATAAAAAATGGCTAAAATTATAATATTTCAAATCAATAAAAATTTAATTGATATTTAATCAAAAAAACTCTATTTTTCTCAAACATATTGTAAAACATACACCTTATTCTTTTGATAAGACACACTCAATACTATCATTCCTCAAATCAAAAGGGGGCATACATCAAGCTTATCATATAATACATTTCAATACATTATGCAGGATTTAGAATGGTTCAAAATAGTTACATACTACATATTTATGGTAGATTTATAACAATAGCATACACAATAATATAAATATTGGGGGCACATGACATACAATTGCATTGAAGTCAAAGAAAAAATAGAGAATAGGTTTTCAAAGACTCAAAATTTTGCAATGTCAGATTCTATAACAAACTACAAGTTTTCAAAGGTTCACAATGTAAACACATTACATATATTGACACATTGATACAGATTATAAGGGCATATGGCATACATTTGTGCTAACTTTTCAAAGACTAAATGCACATTTTTATTTACACTTGAATCCATATATATGGGCACATGTAAAAATAATAAAAGATCAATGTTATAAATTAAAAACATAGATACAATTAAGCATAGCATGGCATTCTTTATCATTTGGTACAAATTTAGGTGGGCATGATACTTATTCATGTTTGTACTTATTCAAAGTTTAAATTTGCAATTTCAAACACAAAATATTCATTTCAATGCAAATCTATGAGCAATATGGTCATGATGGGTGCATATATATTATTCATTCCTTTTGATCATGCAAATATAATCTAGATATGTTTGTAGTGGTATGATTAAATTTATTATGAATAATGTAATTTGAGGGTCAATGTTATTCAATATCTATGGCATTACTTATAGTGAACCCATTTTATGATTCCATATTCTATTGTGGGTGATGTATGTTCAAGTTTAGTGATACTCAAAATGGCCCTGGCATCACTTCTAATGAACCCATCATGGTTCCAACTTTTAGGATTAGTACATTGGGTAATATTCCCCATTCATGAGAGTTGTAATATCTATGTTTCTAACTCATGGGATTGATTAGTTTTTCAAAATTTAGACTTGATCACTCTCAACTCATCAATGGTTTAACATAAAAAACTAATCTCTAAGTGGTTTAGTAAGGGGGTATATTTTCTTCAATCTCTTATCTTAGGATATGGGATCAAAGCTAGATTACTTGTGTTAATATGGGCATGGGTATAGTGATACCTAAAGGTATATTACTCTCATTACCATTTGAGGGGTTATTCATTTCCTTGGATAGGAAGTGAACATGACCAAAATCATCCTTTTCCCCACTCTGTACAACATAAAATTTTTCCACATATGACATAATGTAACACACATATAGGTGTACTCCTTCCTCGCTCTTTACCTTTTCAAGTTCAAATTTAAGATTGGCATTAACTAATACATGTATAATTTTATATTCTTCCTTGATGTATCTTTCAAAATCAAAATTATAAGTCATAAGACAAATTGTGTTTACACACTTAGGTTACATTCTTTCCTTTACTCTAACAATTTCATTACTAGAATTAAAAGGGGGCAAATTTAGACACCCAAATTTGGTAAAAACCCATCATTTATGTCATTTATTATAAATTTTTACATACAAACTATTTAAAATGAATAAGGTATCTACTGGCACATTTTACTTGAGTATTTTCTATTTTGGTTCATCCATTTGATAGTCATCATCTTATTTATCATAGGGATCCCCAATCCTAGTCTCTTGTCCTTTTTGGACAGGTCCACTATTAACAGAAATAAATGGTACCACAGTCCTATATGCTAGGATAGGACTTGTCTAGGAGTAATTTACAAAAATTATTAAGTCACATTTCATTTGAATCTTTTTTACCCATTGGGTCTTACTTAGGTCATATTTTATGCACCAATAGGTCCCTTAATTTGAAGTTGAAAACTTTATAAATATAAGACTACTCTAAGGCATTTTAGGATGATTCTACTCACTCTCAAAAGCTATTCAAATATTTTCATGTTCTACCTATAGATATTTTGAATTTAGATTCAAGGTTTTCAAAGGTTGAGTTCACATTTAGATGATTATACTAAGGGTAAAATAGGAGAAAGAGAATCTAGACTTTAATTCACAATTTCACACATACATGTAAGTGGGAGAACTACATTTGAGTTTGAGCCCTATTCATAGTATTGAAAACATATTTTATAATGCTTGGTCATTCAATGAGTATTGGTCAAGGTTAGTCCAACTTAATATATTTCACTTGACACCCCCCAATTTGATATCAATTTTATTTATGTGTAAAAAACTAAGGTTTTTTCATTATATGTATTTCACATGATATTCCAAATATAAAAATGTGTCAACAACTCTAATTATGATAGGCACAGGTAATACAATAATCACATTTTTATCATAGTCACCTAAGATAAGTCCACGGTCAATAGATTGGAGTGACCTAGTATTATTGTCCACTTATAACAATATCCTTTAAGAATATTCTATTATTTTTTCTTAATATATCATTTTCAGAATTATGCTTCTTTTTTTATTTTCCTATCAATCGGTGATCACAGTCAACTAGGATAAGTCCATGATCAATAGACACTAACAACCTATGATGTTGTCAACTTTAAATGGACTTGTCCAAAATTAATTTTAGATATTGTTCATAATCCTAAGCTTACAAAGTCACATATTTTACTCATTTCCACCTTTAGACATTCAGGACAGTCAACAAAAATATCGATTTGAGCTACATTGTTTTCTTCCTAGTGTTTTCCAAATATAATAGTTTTCCATATTTATCAATTCTAAAAATAATTTTTTTTTATTATTTTACAACTTTAGTGTTCTGATATAGTCTAGTTTTACACCTATTAACACTACAACATTTAGTTTTTAAATAAAAAATAGGTTAAAACAATTGTATAAAAAGATATTGTACCAAATTTAGGTGTCTAAAGTCCTTCAAAAAGGTAATTAATGTTTCTCCATTATGGTAAGTGATGTGTAGCTCTCTACATGAGCTAGAGTAATAAGGGAGAGCAAACATGGTAAATTTTAGTGGTGAATATTCATTAATTCATGAATATTCCAATTTTGTATTTTAGTTTTGGTAATTTTTAAGGGTCGGTAGATGAGATCAGATCACCTAAATTTTAGGGATATAGATTAGTTTTGGGGTCATCTCACCAACCATTTATAGTATTATCTTATAATACAGTTTAATTTATCACACACACACACACACACACACACACACACACACACACATATATATATATGTATATATATATATATATACATATATATATATATGTATATATATGTATATATATATATATGTATGTATATATATATATGTGTGTGTATATATATATATGTGTGTATATATATATATATATGTATATATATATATATATATATCTATATATATATATATATGTATGTATATATATATATATATATGTATATATATATAATCCCTACCCTTAATATCAAACAAGGTAGAGCCATTCAGCACAGCATGTTGGCACAGCCATTCAGTAGAGTCATTCAGTGGAGCCATTCAGCACAGCATGTTGGCATAGCCATTTAGTAGAGTCATTCAGTGGAAATGTTTGGTAGAGCCTTTTAGTGGATGCTTTTGGTGTAGTTAAATAGTTGCATAGAAACCCTAGAAATGTTTTTTTAAAAAATAGAACATGTAGATTCACCAAGGGTGCAAATCAGGTTTGCCTAAATGAATCTAAGGGAGTTTTTAGATATGGGCTCTTAAAATTTACCTTGAGATCAAACAAAAACTATAGATTAAAATGTTCTCTACTTTGAAATGGGAGACACTTCTTTTCATCATTATCACTTTGCAAGTCACCCATAACCTCTACATCATCTAGGACACCCAAGTCACCCAATACCTCCCATTATTAAAGTGAGCACATCTTATCATAAATTGTTGTTAATCACTCCATGGATTAACATTCATAACCACTATTTCATCTTCATTTTTACATGTATTAATCCCATATTAACTAGGAAATAAATGGATTATTAATCCACTCAAAAAATGTTTAAAATAAATTACAAAGAATAAGGGAAGAATGGAACAAATATTTTTAAATTCCTAATTTTCCAACTTTTTTCTGTTGACAACAATTATTATTAACAATGAGTCTCCCTCAACCTCAAAAATGTTAATATTGAGTTCAATTGCAAGCCTAAGACCTTGGAGGAGGACAAAAGCTTCCAAAATATTATTGCTCACATTCACTATCTCTCTATGCCTAAATTGCTTATCTCTTAGTCTGGCCATTTTTATTATGACTAGACCTTCTATGTTGTGTAAAAAAATTTAAACCTGGTCATTATCCTTCACTACCAATTTTGGACCTATACCTATTTTCTATCTTCCTAGACACTTGTATCCAAAATAGACACATTCATTGATACAAGTGTCAACTTTTCCTATAGAGTGTCCAGTGCCCAAAGGTCATCTAATTTTCAAATGAAATGTAGCCAAAAGGGATTGGTATATATAAGATTAACTCTCATTCATTCCTCACCAGCAAACACTAGGAACTCATAAGGAAACTTACCTTGAATCACTCAATCAAGAATTCAAGTGATCAAACCTACCTAATATATCTCTATTTATATATTAATCATAGGATCAATATTCCCATAGGTCTAAAGCATTTGAAGAGTAGTTGATGAGCCACATTTTCTAATTTACAAGTTAGGTCACTGCATATCTTTGTTTATAACACATTAAATCATTGTGCACACATAATCTAACATATAGGAGATAACTACATAAATTTGAGTCCTACTTAAAAATATTATCTATGTATGTAGTGCCCATTAATAGAGGGGTCCTTGGGGTAACTCAACACTGTGAGCCCACTAACCCATTTTTCACATAGTTACTTCAAGGGTGAATAAGATAGGGTTTGAGCATTTGACAAAGAGAAATATCATATGTGCATGATCTATATAAATAATAATAAAGGCAACAAAAAATAAAAACAACTCCATTTGTTACATCTAAATCTAGTCAGTATTCCATACAAGACATGTCAAATTCAAATACCTACATCAACATAACTATCCATATCCAATGAAAGAATTTAAGGCCATAGAAATAATATTCCCAAAATTCAATAACTATTATAGGATCATATTCTAATCCACTTCCATCCTTTCCTAAATTATACTTGCATGAGCATAGTAAACATGTTAAGTATCATTGTTCCCTATTTATTACAATATCTATCAATAGTTGTACTTTACTATTCTTAGCAATCTCAATTTTATAAATTCAAAATATTATTACTAATTTTTTTATTTAATTAGCCTACTCATTATATTAGTTCACCATCCTTGTTTAAAATCTAATTTAATACCCCTTAACCCTAGATTACCTCACACATCTAAATTTTGGGTTAAACATTTAGTGAAATTGACGTATGTGTCTATTTATGCAAACCTTAGCTTGCCCTATGGTATTCAACCTCCTAAGTTTTTTTATTGATATTATTATTATTTATTGATAAAATTTAATGGTAGGAAAAATATAGACACTAAAACTGACCTTAGGAAATTTTTAGGTAGATTAGGGGTAGAATGGGGTACTAGGTAGGAAAATATTAGACCAATAAATGCTTGAGGCATTTATGGTAAATGGTCAAAAAGTCACCTTAAACAAAGAATAGAGTTAACCTTATCAACTCAATTTGTAAGGTGATAAAAGAATATGAGGCTAATTGCATATTAGTGAGATGATATAGTATTATTGAAGGTGGTTGGCTACATAGAAGTAGGTTGATATAATTTTAAATAGGAAAATAGATGATATAATACCCTTTGGCTGATGCAGTTGGTAATATATGGTCGGTACAATTTTTTAAAAGGGGCCAAATTTGCACCAGAGGGATGATGTAGTATGATAAATCTAGAAAAGTGCCAATTTATTATTGAATATGCTAATATAGTTTGAAATAAAATGTCTAACTATGTACTAGTGGACCAATACAATATAACAAGACTACGACAGGGCCGATTTAGTATCAACTAGGATGATGGTGTAGAAAAATATAAAAACTAGAAAACTAAATCAAACAAGCTGATGAAGTAGTTAATTTGTAAATTTTTGAGAATATTTAATAATGTATTTTAATTATTATGATAATGATATCTAATACATACTTTTTTGAAGAGACTTTAGAGACTCTAGTGCCTAATGAATGCATCCTAACTACCAGATCTATTGGAGTGATTAGCATATATGGATAGGGATTGATTGATCACCTTGGGCTTTGATAGCATTATGGAGATGAGATGGATCCCTCTAAGTTTTGATATCATTATCATGTGCCTAATATCATGGGAATTGTTGACCAACACTTTCTGATGGGAGGTGGATAGGGACACTATAAAAGTGGCTATTAATTTGTAATATGTCCATGCATTTTTTGGACTTCTAATAGGTGGGACACCAGTGATTACTGATATAGTAGAGTTATAGGATGGGAGATTAGCCTTATCCTAATGGGATATAGACTCATATAGGATCTACCCTAGGTTGCATGTGATTTTGTTTGATGATTTTCTTGCAGCCATTTTGGACATTCAGAAGGCTATGATAAGACTTATGATATCATGAGTGTTGTATCATAAGTCAGATGGAAAGGTACCATTATACATGATAGCATTTTTTTATTCTATTTTGGATCAAGGAGTGCTATGTGATTTTGGTTATATCATCTAGGTCCAACTCATGCATGATATGTATGGGATGTTGTCCCAGGGATAGAATGTGATGTGACCTATAATACTTTTGATTGCATGGATATATGAGAGGTTACCTAAAAATCATCCAATTAGGTTACCCCATGTGGTTAATGATAGGTTACCTTAGGTCATTTTATAGAGGTAAGAACATGTATCATAGGTCATGTCAAAATTATAGACTATCACATGAGGATAGATAGTGTGGTAATTATACACTCAATTTGGTAGATAGGATACAATTGCTACAAGTTTGGCATGTGTGTGGATCATAGTCCATTACACTTCATATATGGAGCCTCATTTAGTGGATTACATACATTAATAGCTGAGACATTCCCATCTAGTAGCTCCTCTAGTAGTGCCTTCTTATTAGACGTGACATACTAGAGATCTGAGAGGGAGATGAGGTAGAGGGGTACCTATAAAGATATGAATGATTAAGCCTCGATAGGCTAGACCATGGGTTGGTTAAGCATGACAATAAGAGGAATCAATTTTAGGAGGAGAGGAAATCATGGATGTGGATTTAGGGTATAAGGGAGCATAGTAGCCACCATAATAGAGGTGACAGTAGCCACCATTATCTCATCAGAGTTAGAGACACCATTGATGTAAGGAGATGCAAGTGAGAGATATCATAAAGAGGGATCCTACAGTAATTTTAGGACATATTTGGTTCATAGAGAAACCACTGAGGAGAGTGTCATGGTGGGCTTGGGTAGTGACTCTTAGATTTCCATTGGTGTGGATGTAGCGAATGGAGGAGGTGCTCAGTGGGTGAGTAGATGGTGAGATCGTGGTCAGTGATACTGACACTAGTGAGAAAAGTTTTAATTTGGTTTAAGTTTTTGATATAGGACACTAATTACATTGTTGATTATTATAGATAGATAATTTAAGATACATATATGTGATCTAATGTATATATGGTTTTTCATTTTTTAGATCTTGCAATATATGAGGTCATATGGGGAGCCTTAGTTTTGTCTGCACATCATGACATTTTGGATAGGGTGTTATCATGATATGACCCTACCATATTGGATGATCCTATGGTTCCATCTTCCCTAGCTCAGGATGGTTGGTTTAGACTAGTGGGAGAGGCCACATGATATCTATAGGCATGATATGATGGGTTACAACCATTGACATGGGTTAGATTTGGAGAGGTTGAGGCCTAGTAGTCTTTAGCATAAAAGCTTTCCATACACATGGTGACTACCGTATAGCTTGAATAGGTATAGACCTAGGTGGCCAATATACAGGGATAGGTTGTTGGCTTGAGATCTTGGACTACCTCTTTATAGTGCACTATTTAGAGGGGTTAGTCATAAGTGTACATGGGTAGCATGGATAGGCCACAAGATAGATATGATGTAGCATAGCCTTAGAGTTGTATCTATTATATTTTACATTTTTTATGATATAAAACACATGATATATATATATATATATATATATATATATATTGATGTTGATGGTTTCATTGATCTCATGATTTATACTTGGATTTGGATGCGGATGCATGGATATATTTCCTTTCTAGCACATGTATTTATCTTGTGTTTTATATATTATGGGAAATATGTGATGTGTGTTTATTTTCTAGAATTATGTGATACACATACATGGTTAAAAATAAAAAGTCAAAAATGATTTGGAAAAGTATAATTAATAAAAATAAATGTAATACACACTATATCATGATGGGAAATGTGTAAAAACAAAATATGAATAAATATAATAAACCTAAGATGGTAACAAGGTAAAAAATGTTTTTAAATCATGTAAATATTTGCACCAAATTAAAACAAATAAAAATCACACTATATCATGTTGGGAAGCATGAAAATATTATAATAAAATGGAATGCACATGAAAAACCAACCGTATAAAAATAAAACAATTAAGTAAATCAATCATACTAAATCAAGATAAGAAGTATGAAAATAAAAAGAAAATGAAATGTAAGTGGAAACCAAATTAATCACACCAATTAAAGCTAGCAAGTATGAAAATTTTAATAAAATGGTTGTAAACATACACATAATTGGAATAAAAGAAGAAAAAAGTGAAGGACTTATGAAGTAAGCATAAAGCATACTAAATCAAGATGGGAAGTATGTTAATGAATTGTAACTCATAATAAAACACTACTTATCTCAAATTTGATGAATGTAACTTCATTGTGACTTGGTTATAGTAGGAACTAGGTATTGTAATATTTTGTGAAGAAGGCCTGGTCTTATCCATGGTTTTACATTGTAACTCACAAAGGGAACACCAATGAGGTGGAAATAACTATGGGAATGATTTAAAAAGATGTTTTTAATGTGGTAATTTATGAGTAGGGCCTGGTCATATCCATTTTCTCACACTATGTCTCACAATGGTAACATGAATGAGGTGAATGGTATAAGGAAATAGTTTAATATGGTAGTTTATGAGAAGAGCATGGTCCTATCCATAGTCTGACACTACAACTCATAAAGGGAAACCTTAGGGGGAATGATCAACTAAAAAAACAATATTTATCAAGGGGAAATATTAGGATTGTTGTAAATGAAAAAGGAAATGTAAAAATCATTACATATGCATCTAGGAAAACACCTTAGGCAACATGAGTCATACTAGGTACAAAGGAGAGAACTAAGAGTCTAGTGACCATAAAAATACAAAGGACACCTAATCATAATAAGAAAAAATATTTATAGGCAAATAGGTGAGATATTAAGATTGACTCATGTTGGTTATATGAATAAGAAAATCAAAATGGACCTGCCTTCCCACAACATGTTCCTCATTCCTCAGGACCCCTTAAAGAGTCATCAATTTACTATGAAGATTGGGTACTTGTGTGAGAAATTAGGTAACACTAAAATATTTTTATTATCTTATCCCAATCTACTATCTTACTTCACCCCAATAGACCTCGACTCTATCATGAGGCCAACTATGGAGTTGAAGATTTGATTAAAAATAGGAGATGTGCTATGAATCACGTCTTTTTGTATAATTTGACTTTTAAATTTGTATGTTGAATTTTGTATCATTACCTTTTGTTTAGATGATTTGTATTTTAACTTTTTTAAAGGTTCTTATGATTTTTTCTCCTTACAGATTTTAAATAACCAACATGAGTTATAGAAGTGATACACATGAATGAGCTTTAGAATTTGGTTAAAGGAAGCTAAGTATCCCAAGATATGACTGAGTAAACACTTACGCTTACCTATGAACCAATATGTAATCTCAATTTTTAAATATATGTATTCTTAGTATGAAAAGGAAATAAAGGGATAAAGGGAGATGCAAATTAGATTAGTAAAGAGAAATATAATGATACATCTTATTATCTAACTGATCATATAATAGAGATAGATTCCTAAGGGAATCAAGGTTGGTATAACCAAACCACAATAATAGTTATTTCAGTTTTTAATTGAGATAAGATAGCAAAAAATGATTGTAAAATAAAAGAATCCATGAAATAAATGAACTCATAAATAATAAGTGTGCAATCATGAAAAGAGATGATAAGAAGCCATAAGAAGAGAGGAAAGTAAAAGAAACCATATAGAACATATAAAGTAGAATACAAAGATCCATGTGAAATAGATAAGTGAAACCAAATTTGACATATATTCAAATGTATAAGATATATAAAAATGGATCACAAATCTAATCCAAAATCATAATTAAGAATAATCTGAAAGAATACCATGTTATGTTTAAAAATACTAATAAATTTTCCCATAAATATTATCCATGTTATCTAAAACATCTTTACAAAGATATATCCTAAAGGCAACCAGATTCTCATCAATCCTCATGGAAATTTATGCAAGGACTTATTTTTGAATGTCCTCAATATAAAATGTAGGTGTAGCTGAAGGATCCTGGTTGTGAGGGATCTCATGTTTAGAATACTCAAGGAGAGGAATAAATGCTTGAATAAGAATGGTATCTACAAGGCAATAAGGAGGCACCACTGATAGAGAAGGAGGAGGAACCACTAGAAAGGAGGTTTTGTTAGTGAATAAGGAGGAGCCTTCTTGCATGGGTGAGCTATGAAGGAGGAATATTTGATGTGGGTGTCGACTAAAGGTGATCGTGAAGGTGCTACTGGTGAATATGGAAATGATAAATATGATGGGCATTAAACTGGTGCCAAAAATAGAATACCTCCCCATATTTAGGGATATATTTAGGTAATAACTTAGGAAGAGTTACAGCCTTATTTTTGGGGTAGGCAATGGTGGGATGCAATGTGTCAATATATTATTGAATTTTCCAACAATGAGTGGAAGATTGATTACCTATCCCATAAAATCAATAAATAGGCTTATTAATAGACTTTAGGGGGATATTAATGGAATATGTATAAGGATAATCTAGGGATGACTGATATAATAAGTAGTCTCTAGTATAATGATTGTTAATTTTGGGGATATCATAATAAGGTTGATCAAAACATTGGGTAGGTATGGGATCAAGTTGTGGTAATGGAAGAAGGTCATCACTAAGGGAAGGTAGGGCTAGAATATAAATTATATTAGGATAATCTAAAGGTAAATTAGGAACAAAAATATGATGAGGCTTAACTAAAGGTAGAGCTAGAATAGAAACTCGACCAGGCTCAGCTGAAGGTGAGACTAGTCATGCAAAAGATTTAAGAATAGTAGCTAGCATCTCTAGGGGAAGAAAACTAGAAGTATTATGGTATCTATAAAAATGGTAAGGATCAATCATGGCATAATCCATGAGCATGCTTCTAAGAGGCTTTGATGAAACTAGAGGTTTACCATGTGATCATTCCATCTCTACCGTGATAAAAATAGGAAAAAGACTAGAATTAGGCAAGATAAAGGAAGGAATGCTAAAAGATGAATGAAAAGACTAAAATAAAGAAGTGTGATATTGAATAATATCAACATTTCTAGTTTGGATAATTCTATCTAAAAATGGGTCATCTAAAGCATAACCATCATCGTAGTCAGGTGTATGTAAGTCATTGGTACATGTAGGTATGACCTTATCTTCAGAAGTTACATGATAGATAGACTATCTATTTTTAGTTAAGACCATAGGTATATCATCAAGAGGAGGTTAATAGGATTGATATTACAAAGAGGAAGGAATTTGGGTGATGATATGAGGGGATAGACCCAAAAAATTGATCTTGAGGCTAATCTTATCTAGGTCATCATCATCAAAATCTAGGAGATTAGGTGGTATGTTCCTGATTAATTCAAGGTGACCATTATAACCTTGGGTAGAATTTATATGATAATTAAAGAGTTGAGATTCCATAAATGAGATACTAGGCAAAGGTTCAAGGGTACAAATTTTAAAGATAACACATTCTTGGAATTATTTGAAATTTTAAAGGTTTGTGTCTCCTTGGATATTATAATTAGCACCATTATGAGGAAATTTGATGCATTGGCATGCAGATGAGGAAAATTGCCTCATAAAATGACTCTAATATCTACCAATCAATATATTATAATAGAGGGTAAAGTTAAATATCATAAATTTCATGCAGACGGTGAAAGGAGGGATAATAATTGGAAGTCACAGACAACCTAGAAGAGGCATTTGCCTCATATCATAACCTTGACATGTGCTACATCTGTACTTGAGGTTGCATTCATAATATCCAAGTTTATTAATGAAATCAAGGAAGGAATTATAAGTACCTGAACCTTCATCAATTAATGTGTGCTTAACTTGGATATCTCTAATTTGGATGCTAATGAATAGAGGAGGATCAGATGATCTGCATGAAGTAGAATCTCATTAGGAATCATGGAAGTGATAAAAAACTTAATGGAAAGATATGTTTCCACTATTTCATCAATATGTATGGACATATCTTTTTATTATTTAAGGATACTATATTTGGATCCAGACAAGGTAGTTTCACATCCTGCTAGAGGAAGATGAGGGATGTTCATTTCAAAAAATAATTACATTAGATGATTTTCATGATGGGGGAAGTTCATTTTAATTTTAATAAATGTATTTGATATGGGATATGATAAATTTATTTAATGGGGTCCCATTCATGATAACCCATGAGGGGATTGCTAGAGATAAGCACATAATGTTGCAAGAGCTCCTATGAAGGAGGGTTAAAAGTGTAATTAAACTTGTGCTAATAAGGTGTAGTTGGTTTGCATTGAGTAAAAATAGGTTGATTCACTTTAGGTGGTGGGATGGGTAGTTGAGGTACTTATTTTGGTTGGGTTGAAGAAATATTATTAGAAGGTTAGGGAATTTTGTCTTAGTGTGTCGATGTTACGGGAAGAGGAGAGATAATGATCTAGAGGTCAATGCAAAAAAGGTCTTAAAGTAGATTTAAACCTACACCATTGTGTACATCCCATTGAGACCTTTCTAATGGTATGTTGAATGTGGAAAATGGAGTTCATATGTTCCTTGTATAACTGGTCAAAGTTCTAGTTAGACTGATCAAAGTAGGTTAAAGTTGGTCACACTATAGAAATTAACCATTGTGGAATAATTAAAAATTATTTGCATGGTATAAATCATCTCGAGAGATTTTTAGCATAATTTATGATTTATGAATTAGATTTCATATGTGAAAGATATGGCCAGTCAAAGTTATGGTCAAACCTGGTCAATAAGATGATGTGGCAAATTTAGACCAATAAGAACATGACACATGGCAGTCAATTTGTACAAAAAAATATAGTTGTATCTTATCTTTTGTATTTGGTAGGTTATCTTTGACAATCAATAAAAAAAATGGGGTTTAGATGGAACATCCAGTTGGACATCGACAAGTGGCATGATAAGTGGTCGACAAGTGGCATGGCGAGAAGTCAACAAGTGGCATGGTGAGATTAGACTACGTGGTGGGTCCTCAAGTCACCACATGGCTTTCCACCACTCAATTAACTCCTATAGTCCAATTTTATATTTTCCAAATGTTCTAAACAAACCATTTAAATTTCCATGTGATGCATCCATGTCACTATGTTCCATCCACCAACATTCACATGATGCCACTTAATATCCACATGAAGTCTCAAATACACCACATATTACCACAAAATTCCAATCTTACCATATAAGCCACCACATGCCACCGTAATACATTCCCATGCCAATTACTTGACACTATAAACCATAAAGTCTGTGGAATATTAACATCCCAAACATCCCCCCCCCACTCACCAGTGTGGGACTAAGGATAAGCTTCAACCACCAAAACTGTTGGAGTGGAAATCAAACCTTGGAATTTTTAGTAAAAATATAAGCTCCAAATTGATTGGGATGTTGGTGGAAGCACTATATAAAGTTCTCAAATTTGTATTTGAATTCATTCGAAGAAGCCAAGTAGCCATAGTATAAGAGCTAATAAGCTTGGACGAATTTTAGGGAGAGCCAAAGGTAGAATCTGGAAAAGTCCAAAAAAGGACTGATATTATTTTTCTCCAAGGATCAACTTTGTAGTTGATCATTTTTCATTTTGATACTTTTGAAGAAATTGTAAAGCCTTAGAAGTAGTCTGTTGTGCTAAGGTATAAGGACCTACTATTCTTCCTCCAATTGGAGGCATCTAAAGTCATTTTTGGACTTTGAGGTAAACTAGTGAAATATTATAGTTTCTAAGATAGTTCCAAATCTATGCTGAGTGTCCATATTTTAGGTTGTTTCTTGCCAATTTTGATGTTCATAAGTGATATTTTGAGTATAAGATGTCTAGAGGTGTGTTTCAAGAAGGTAAAGAATCTATTCATGGATACCAAGATTCTTCGAATGACCATAACACTTGGATTCATTATTGTTCTATAAAGGTTACCATTTACTTTTAGACATTTTATAATGAATTAGTTCATCTAGTTAGTGAACTCAGAGATGTAGGCATTGCCAAACTCTGTAATCAACTCTTGTGTAGTGTGGTGTGTATTTTCTTGCATTGATTTTCCTCAAGTTGATTTTTTTATGGAATAATTTTTGGTATTTAATATTTTGCCTACAAATTATCCAAAACAAAAATTTTGCACATAATTTAATGTTATTTTATGGATCAAATAATGTGAGAGGTATGATCAAGTTGAGTTATTGAGAGTGGTTTTGAGAAGGTTATAAAGTCCTCTTACCCCATCTCCCTTATATGGGTGGAGAAGTATCATGAATGACACATAACTGTTGAGATATTTGATGCATGGGTGTTGGATTATAATAAATAAAAGCTACTACTCTTTGCATGTTAGTTATATTTACCATATTTTATTCATTAGTAGTGAGGTATATAAGACTTTCAACATTGTTTGTAGAATGAGTAGGCTTATTGATGTTATCTTGATGGTTAGGAAGAGGATCTTTGTACATAGCAAGATGAGCATTAGCTTGATTTAAAGCTTAATTTTTGTTTTGCATTTTGTGGGATTTAAATCTATGTCTATGATTTTTAACACTTACAAATGAATAATTCTTGATCAAAGTTTAGGCCAAAAATAAAATCCATAGCTAGATTGTGTAATTATTTACACGTTTTGTGAGAATAGCCCCAACTTGCATGAAACCAACAAAATTTATTTAGATCATACCATGATTTCATTGGATGAGTGGGTTCAAGATCTCTTGGTAGAGGTCTTGGAAGATGATTTTGAAGCTTAACTAAGGATAATGGTTTATGGACATTAGTGTGATTAGGTTGATAATATGTAGGATTATGAGTGTTGGTTGGAGGGGGAGCATGATCCATAGTGTTGTTTGGAGAGATTACTTGAATATTATGAATAGTGTTATAATTATTGGTAACACCATCATTAGTTTCATGAATTTTTTTAATGAACATACGAGTGCCCATTATAGGTTGAGATAGTTCAAATTGGCACATGATAAAGTCTTATCACTTAGCCTGGTCAAGGGCTTCTTCCAAAGTTCTTGGAGAGAGTTTGAACCTGATATTGTAACTTGGGGTAGAGATCATTAGTGAATATGTGGAAGAGGTTATCATCTACCATATTATTCTCACATTTGTTAGACAATTTCTTCCATCATTTGATGAAGGCTTATGCCATTTCAGTTTCAAGTTGTTTACAATTTATGAAGTGAGCTAAGTTGTTCTTAAGAAGATCACTAGTTTAAAATTCTTGGACTAGTGAGTTAACCAAATCTTAAGGCTAGTGATAGAATGTGTTTTTAATTGATTGTACCAATCTAAATCATCTCCTTAGAGTGTTTTAGCTAATAGTTTGGTATAATCAAAGGTATTAAGTTTGACCCAATCTTTATAGAGGTTACCAAAGGTCTTTAAGTGCAATGTGGGATCAGTGGACCCATTATAACTGATGGTAGGTGTGAAACCTCCTATGTTGATATTATCAATTTGAGGTACAAGAGGATGATTTTGGAGATGTTTTATCATTTTATTGATGAGGAGTGGTTGAATAATAAGTTTACCATGAGAATCCCTAAGGGGGGGTGGGGGGCATTCAAATATTTTTCTCCCTGTGAAACCTATTGAGGTTGGTTTTGAAGGTTAATGAGATGGTTTTGCATTTGTATCATTTGATTTATGTTATTGGTTTGAAAAGTATAAATTTTATTGAGTGTTTTTAAAAAGAGGTTATGATTTTGGGTAGTATTTTGACTAGTGTGTGCAGCATGTGATGCATTAGTATCATTATTAATGGCTTGAGTTGCACTATGAGTAGTAGTATATAATGCACTAGTGGCATGAAAAGAATTGGTATAAAAATAAGCACTTTTAACATGATTAGCATTGGTATAAAAATAAGCACTAGTAACATGATTAGAATTAGTATAAATAATCACTAGTAACATGATTATAATTGGTACAAAAAGATGCACTAGTGGCATGGCTAAAGAGAAGGGTCTTTGGAAAAGTCCCACTAGAAGTTGAACCTACCATGTTAGTAGAGATACTTTGCATAGAGGTGGAAAAATTCATAGAATAATATGTCATGGAGTGTAAAGGAGACATAATAGAAGGAAAAGGTTGAGAGGAAAATAAAGTGTTTCCCCCAAATCTGTGAGAGAAAGTAGGGGAGGGTGAAATAGGTTCTTCTACTTTAAGACATATCATAATATTATAAATGGTCAAAGGGTCATTTCCTCAATGTTGAGGAAATGTGTTAATGAAGAAGATCATTTTATTTGTGTATTATAAATCATGCTCATCTTTTAAGAATAATAAAGGACTACAAGCTAAGGATGAATGGGGAGGAGTTCCGTAATTGGTAGTGCGAGTGGCAACCTGAACATTAGTTTCATCCAAGGTTGGAGCCATAGGCTATGTCTTTAGAAACTTCTTAGGATTGGTAAGACTCATCATGTTTGTCTTATTTAACTATTTATTATCCTCAAATAGGGAATTCATGATGAATAAAATAAACTAAAACATTGACAAAAAGAATAATCAATTGATAGGATATAAAATTAGACTGATCAACAGAGTTATATAAAATAAGAAATAGAATAGGAAATAAGAGGAGTAAGTCATACTAGTTGATTATGTATTTTAAATAGGAAATAGAATATGTAAATAAGAGACACAATTAGACAGGTCGACCATGTACTCTAGAGGGAGAAACTGAATAGGCTGAAAAAGATACATAGTAGGGCAGTTCAACTATGTACTCTAGGGAAACAAGATGAATAATTTTTAAGAGACTATATCGATAGGAATGACAATGTTCTAAAAATAGATTTTTTTTTTACAAGATGATATCTAAGAAAAATTAAATTAATCACACAAGAAATTGGATCAATGTGATTGATCTTATTGGAACACACAACACAAACATTATACTAATGCTAGCTAATGCAAGTTTTACAATGCAAAATACAATGATCAAAATTAAAATAGAAACTTGAATGTAAATTCTAACTAATTATTCATTCTTAAATGTTTTTAAGTTGTAATAAATTTTGAAATTAATGTCATGGGAATTTTTTTGTAAAAAGGAACTAGAAATCAATCTATGAATAGTTTTAGGTAGTTTAGGCTGAAATGGATTTGTATTGGCAATGGTATTGGCTTGGTATTAGGGCCTACCCCCTCGCTTAATAATCCCATATTTATAAGGGTGTCGAGTGCTTTTCCAATATATACCATCAATCACATGTTTATACTTGGCCATAAAATCAAGTTGACTTCCCCCCTTGGTGATGAAATCCAAGTAGGTAGACCTTGGGAAGAAAAATGTTTAATATTTTTTTATGTAAAGTGATTTGGAAGTGTGTGTAAAAGATAAAAATAGTTTTAATAAATTGGTAAATTGAAAAACCACCTAAATAATATATGTTTGTTACTCTAAGCATGAAAGCAACTGAAATTAAAAATGAATTAATTACTAACAAGATAGGTTGATTCAATTTACTGTGAAAAGTATAGACTCAGTTCAGGTGACACTATATACAAACAATATAGAACAAAATTAAAAATATTGATACTATTCTATATAAGCAAGATCTAAAAGAATAGAGTCAAATAGGTTGACTATGTCTTTTAGAGAGAAGATAGGATACATAATTGTGTCAAGCTAGTTGGCCCAGTTTGTTATAGGGTTATAATTTTATAGACTGCAAACTTATGAGAAATAATACTGTAAATGAAAAATTGAATTGATAGAGAAGGTAAGAATGAACCTTGGTGGTTTTGAATATGCTTAGTTTGAAATTTTTATGTTATTTTACTCAAGTGCTGATTTTAAATATTCTATGAACAGAATCAAGTGGGTTGACATAGTCTACAAAACTTGTGTGTTGAAAAAGATATCTACGAATAGATTCAACTAGATTGACTATGTATACAAACCTATATGCTAAAAAATAATAACTATGAACAGAGCTGACTATGCATGCAATCCTATAACTGAAGAAGAAGATTGTGTCAAGCTAATATATCTAGTCACATGTATTTAGAGAAGACCTGCATAGATAGAATAGTCGTTTTGGAATGACTATGTGTTAAACATGTGCATGGACTATTAGAACTATATTTATAGAATCGATACAATAATGTAAAAATAAAAATATATAATATGATGATAAAAATTAATACATGAAAGAAAACCTAAAATGGTTTGATTCATGTTAGGTTCACCATAATGTATACAAAGGAAAATGCAGCTAACCTATTAATCAATCCTAACTCAAAGAAGATAAATCCTACTTATAATTTTATTTTTTGATACATTATATATTCGAGGTCATGACCAAAATGGATCAACTATACCTAAATAAGGGATATCTTACCATAACAACATCACTAGAGAGGGTTCCAAATACTCTAGTCAAGGAACACTATGTAATAAACCTAGCTAGGTCTTATGTCTTCATATTCACTAAGTCAATGAAAAATAAAGTAAATCTAATCTAATGTTCACCAAAGCTTGTGGCATAAAGTGGGCATAATAAAAATAAAAATTAAATATGCATAGAAGAAATATACTCAAGTCAATGTATAGGAAATCCTAATGCATGGGAGAGAAGTACAAATTCTAATTTATCTACTTTAAAAAAATAGGAACAAAGTTAGGAATACTTGCCTTTGAATATAAACCTGTCGATCCTCGATCTCACCCTTGACCAAGGTGTTTCACAAGAGGTTATTTTGGTATGTAAGGATAACAAGGATAAATCATCTCTAAGCTACACAACTTATCTATGCATCTAAAAGACTTCTCTATAAGACAAGATCTATATCTCCAAAAAAAGTATTGAAACCCTAAGAAATGTTATTCAATTAGAATGGAAGATAACTAGAAGTTCAATATAATATTCTTCATCATCTCTTCCTCATAAATGATGGAAATGGATGTGTATATATATCTAAAGCTAACCCTAAACCTTTATGAAAGTTTCATCGATAGGGTTGACCCAATTCAACTCTATATCATAATTTCATAAAATAAAGTTAGGTTGAGGTCTAGGTTAACCAAGGCTGACCTAGACCAATAACATTCAAATATTAATTAGAATACAGAGTCAGCCATTCTGACATTGTTTGATAAAAGTTAAAAAGTGATTTAGGCTTAGGAAGGAACTAAGTAAGATGGTGATTTACTTAGACGAGTATGTAAATAAGGTGTCAAAAGTTTAGGTAAGTGTATAGGAGAAGGTTATGTAGATATAAAGTGGTGGTATAGGGAACAACAATATTACAAAGCACCAATGGTCTACCCACCCATTTCTTGATGCACCCTTTAAGACATGAACTTAGAGAGATTGAGACTCAATGGTTTATTACAAGAGACAAATCATCAGTAATTGATAAATTTTGAAAATAGTATGTGTATATAAAATACACTAACATTTGTTTTGTATGTGATCACCCATTTGTTTTGTATGTGATCACCCATTTGTTTTGTTTACAAAACATATGAATTCCAATTTATAACAAGGAATGAAAAGAAGAATATGATAAATGTGAGATGATAAATAATGAAAACCATAAATCAAATTTCAAAAGAAAAAGGAAGATGACCTAATCCTTAAAAGTAAAGGGGAAAATTTACTTCTTGACAAACTTATAAAACACTAACTTTATTAGTTTCATCTAGAGATAAATAATCATGACAAAATTGGTGAATGGGATAAAGTTACCTTTTTGGCATAGGCATATAGACAAGATTTTTTTAAGATATTTTTACTTAGACACTTTATGATTTAATAGTGATTTTAAATTTATCTTTTACTTATTTTTTATTTTTTTATGTGTGACCCCCTACATAGTCTCATGTGACTAAGAAGACATAGTGGCTCATCACTAAAGGCTAGATGTAGGATAGTAATGGCATCTCTCCCCAATGTTAACCCCACATAACCAGCATGATGTAAGTGCTCAACACCAAATGTTAACAAAGGGAAAGAGATGTGGAATATTGACTTTTATATTTGCATAATATTTTTGTTGTGTCTAACATGCCCACTTTTCCTTTGAAATGGGGCAACCCTCTAAAAAATTAATGAACCAGAGTTTTAGAGTCCTTTCTTTTGTTCTTCTCAACAATGTATGTTTTAATCTTTAATATATACAATACATTTATTTATCCAAATAGTAACAAACCTATTTTAATTTCTCTAAAAGACTAAGTCATGTTTTTTTCTCTTTTATTAAATCATGATGCTAACGTTGCAGGTTGATTTTCACTTATGTCTTATAGAGTCTATTTCCCTTCCTAAAGTAACAAATTCATTATCCTCCATGGAAAATTAAGTTATCCATATCTAATAGGTAAGTTTTAATATATTGTATTATTTTTATATTTATTACTTAGTCATTTTGTGAATTTTGTATAACTTGGTTTAATGGGAAGGCACCACATCATCTGGAGTTATAAAGGCTAGTTCCCTGTACCTATCAAAAATGTCAAAGAATGAGAGGGCCTAAAAAGAAAGGAAGCTACAACATCATCTAGAGTCAGAGTGGATAGCCCCATAGACTTGTTAGATATGTCAGAGCCTTGAAGATCCTAATCAAATGGGAAGGCACCACATCACCTAGAGTCAGATCAGCTAGTCCTTTGGACCTATCAGAGATGTTAAAGCCTAAGAGAGCCTGACCAAATGGAAAGTTTCCATATCATCTAGAGTTAGAGTGGCCAGGCCCCTAGACCTATTACAAATGTTAGAGCTAAGGAGAGCCCATCCAAATGGGAACATGCCACATCATCTAGAGTTAGAGCATCTAGTCCCATATACCTATTAGTTATGTTAGATCTTAGGATATCCCAATTGAATGGGAAAGAACCATGTCATATAGAGTCAAATTAGTTAATCCCTTAGACATATCAAAAATGTCAAAGACTGGGAGAGCCTAACCAAATGGGAAGTTACCACATCATCTAGAGTTAGAGTGTCCATTCATCTAAACCTATCAAAAATGTTAGATCCTAAGAGAGTCTAGCTAAAATGGAAGTCACCATGTCATCTAAAAAGTTAGAGTGGCCAGTCCCTCAAACCTATAAGAGATTTTAGAGCCCAAGATAGCCTGACTGAATGGGGAGATACCATGTCATCTAGTGCATGGATAAACTAGTTTCCACCTATGACCCTAGGAATCTTATAATGAATTATGAATGAGACTCAAATACCAATGAATTTATGCCATGTATCCTAGGTGACACATCACCTAGCCTAGGGGAATAATATCAAGTAGAGAACCATGCCTAGGTGTTGACTATTATAGGAGGAAAACTAAAAAAAATATCACATGTTAGAAGGAAATAATTAGCTGAGAATCCTATAAGGGATGTGACTACATGTCTACCACACGTTAGGAATTAACAAAATGGGAAGATAGACCTGATTATACATTTTTAAAAACATCCCATAGCCATTATTATATCCTACTTGTGGTAAAGGATCACAGGCTCTAAATTTAATTATAGATTTAGAAATAAAGGGATAAAATCTAGCCACCAACTCAAATTCAAACTCATAGCAAGTGAGCTACCAAATACCAATAACATTTACCATTTTTTACTACAAAAAATCTCAAACTCCTTGCTTCCAAAATTCTATAGATCCCTTGTATCTCATGCCTCCTACACTTAAAGCTCCTTAAAATTTCCCTTTGTCCTACTCCAATAGTTTTTATATCTTCAAACATAAAGGTCAAAACTAAGTACCAACACACCACCTTCCCTATTGGTTTAACCAAGTATAGGCATTACAATGACATATTAAGTTAATTAAGCAAGTCCTCAAGGATTCTACCAATGTTGATGACTAGTTAGTTTAGTATGAGGATACCCTTTGGTCCTATAAGAAGTGTGGACTCCATAGTGTAGACACCTAAATTTGGCCATCGATAACCTCCAATCAGGGTTTTGGCCAATTTCCATCCAAAGTACACAATTTGGCCTAAAAATACTAAAAAACACTAAATGATGTGAAACTAACATATTAAAGTGCCAATTTTGGCTAGGGTATCACTAAATGGAGTAATTAAATTTATGAGCCAACTAACTTTGATCAGATCATTTCGAGTCAAAATGCCAATTTTGCACACACATGCTCTAGATTGCCCTTTCCTATCAAATATTCTGCATAAGATGCATGCCTTTGTCATTTTTTTTTGGTAAAATTCTAAATGAGAATATGATTCTAATGCATCTGATAGTGCCTTCCAATTATAATCCAGTAAAATTTAGGACCAATAATAAGGCATTCTAATCAATTTGGATAATTTGTGCATAATATGCTTAATCATGTTTAAGAGCTAATTAACCCAAATCAAGGCCTAATCAAGAATTCCGTGTAAAATTTTTGAATACTTTGTTTTACAAATGAATATTTAATATCTGCATCATCAGGTAACCTCATTTCTTGGGAAGACATCCCTAGGCCATAAATGCCACAAATATTAGGATTCATGCCCTCCATGCCTCATCAATGCCTTCCATGATGCCCTCCATTCCTCTTAATTGTGCCTTCTTCCAATGTCATGATGAGGATAATTTCAAACTTAATTCCAAAAATTGAATTAATCCTCAACCACACATCTCAACCTTGAGATGGATGGTTGAGGTTGATTTTGATCAAATCCAAAAATCTATAAATAAGAGGCCTCACAACATCATTTTCAAGCTTTCTTAATGCAAAGTTACAATGCCAAATTGGTTCCAAAAGCTTAAATCAACTAGTTTTACCATGCCAAATTGATTCCAAGCCAAGCCAAGGGTGGCAAGGAGAGATGGAGGTAGCCAAGCTTCCATTGCCAAGGACTTCATGAGCACAAGCCAAACAAGCCACTACCACAAAGGCATTTTGAGCATCCAAGGAAGGTGAAGGAATTCTTGTGTTTGATTCCTCACTTTTTAGTTATGTTTATCATTTGCTTTTCTTAACTAAGCTCTCCCTAGTTTCTAGGCCTAGAGATGTTATGCGATTAGTGTGTTTATTTCACTTTGTTTTCATTTTGGAACTAACACCATACTAACCATCCTATCTTGAGTCAAATTCCTAGATCACATAATGGCATGCTCAGTGGGACTAGACGCATATCAAACTTGAAAGAGATCCTTTTGTAACTGTAAAATATTTATTTGAGCCCTTAAAAATCTTACAAATTAATTTTCTAACTTTATTTTGTCATTTTTATTTGCCACAATTTTTACATAGTAACTAACGTCAACATAAATACTAACATCAATTACCTGTTTAACTGACATCAGTCAGCAAAATTGACATCGGTTAGATTTTGGTTAGCCATAGTAATCAACATCAATGGTAATAATTGATGTTAGTCACTATGTTTTTCTAAAAACATAGACCTGAGAGCTAATTTTCCAAAGTTTATTATTTCAAACTCAAAAGAGCTTCAAAGCTAAAGGACATGCTAACAATTTTGCTATAATACAAAGCTTTATATTTGTTTAAAACATGTTTAAATCACCTTTGCATGCTTAAAAATCAATTAGGAACCTTGTTTTGGTATTTAACAAAGAATTTAGGTGTTTTTGGTGAATGTTTTCAAAGTTTACAATTAAGACCAAGGGGTCAAATGAACACTACCAAACATTTTATTTAGGTTAAAAATTGAACACATTTGTCAATTTTTGTTTAAAATCATTATTTAGTTATATTTTGTTTGGAAAAGAGAGGAATGTTGCATGTATGTTCTTCTGTGTCCCCTATAGGGAACCCTTGGAATCAAAAGTGCCATTCCTATTGCAAATAGCCTAGTCCAAGGCTTAGAAATAAATTCATCTAAAGCACTCCCCAAAAACTCATCAAAGTTTGGGTGACCTTGAAAATGACCCTAAAGTCCTTCTATTTTCATGCTTTCTTTATTTTTATGCATCTTGGCTTGTGAGGGGGACTTCATCACCTCCCACAAGTTTTTTAGAGAAGCTTTGACCCAGGGTTTCATCTCCTGACATTGACTTCATTTGGCTCCTTTGGAGTTTCACATGGGACATAGGGGCACTTTGGACATCACAATACACTGAGAGAATAATAGTATGTAGTGGTTACAAAAAGGTCTAGACCTTTTTACAATAAGCCAAGTGATATAGACTCAAAATCCATGCTTTTCTTTTGCATTTTTTGGCATGAAAGTCATTGTGCAATTGATTCCCCTAGATCATTCAAAAAATTGTTAGATCTTAGACAAATCCCCACTTGCCATGAAATTATTATTGGTACAAGGTGTGCCTCAAGGTCTATGTCATATTATTTTCATTTGAGAGAAGGGGGGTGTAAAAACCCTGCTATATAATGCACATTTACTTTTGGATGAACACTTAAAATCCTCTCAAATGATGTATATTGATATATTACAACAATACCAAGCAACCTTGTTAATTTAGGATCTAAGGGTGATTAATTAGTTGATCTTATCCTAGTTTAAATTCTTGTGTGGAGTCAAAAACTTAGTGTAAACAAACAATCCAAACCAAACACTTAGTCCAAATTTTCCTTTGAATAAAGAGGTGTTATGCTACCCATGTGAGATCATCCATTTTCCTTGTTCAAAGTTCAACAAAATCTCTAGAGTCATATCATCCACATTGGTGTAGTTATGCTGCCCAATTGAGTCTAGACCTTTACCAAAGTTGTTTAAGTCCTTCACTTATAATTTAAATTCAAAATTGCACTTTTACAAGTTCATAGGGTTGATCTATTAAGTGGGTTCACCATTTACACTAAACTTGAGGGAACTTAGGTTTAATTTCCAATTAAAGTTGAAGGCCATTTAAGACTCAATTATTATCAACATTTGATATACTTAAGCCATTTTTTGCTAAACACTTGCACTTCAAGTCTATACACCACAAAATTTTGAGTTAAGAAAGGTAGTGTTATACTATCAAAATTGTAGAAAAGCATATTTACCTTAGAGAGTTTTTGAAACAAACCTCTTTTATCACACTTTTTGGATAGTATAGCATCCTTATGCTACCCAAAACATTTCTAACATTATTTCATAGACCGTCTTGCATAAAGTTACAAATTTGTTCCTACATTTTCAAAATAATCCAAGTGTACTTTTGTGATCCTTTGTCTAAAACACAGTTCTACTTTATAGTTCATTTGTCAAAAGAACTAAGATTTATACCATTTTTTGTGAAGAAAGTAAACTATTGATAAAGTGCCTTTTTGTTTCATACTTTATACCTAGTTGATCAAGTTCATGTCCAAGAATCAAATGCCTAGTGTTTGTTAGAAGTGTTTCAAATCCATTAGATTAAAGCTTTCATCTATTTTCAAAGTATAGCTTTTGACACCGTTTGGCCAAGAGTCCTAGCACATGCCCTGTTTGAGCTTAGATTTTGTAGTCATGTTTGGGTAAAAGACCTAGCAAATTTTAAATTCCTAGATTAGATTGATTTGAAACACTTCGACCTTAAAGCTTGGCATTTTTATTTTTGGTCCATTTAATTGCTTACCTTTGTGTGAATGGTGAAACTTTAGATACTTTACACTAGCTTATTTCCTCACAAATATTTACATAAACCTTTTGATCCTTTTGACAAAATATAGACCAAGTTGAAGGCATCATTTGTTTTAGATTATATCCTTTTTAGAGTTTGAATAACTCTTTGACCTTTTATTTTAAAACATTGACTATGAATCCTAACATGTATTCCTACACTCGTAGTGGACTCATGTATAATCCAGGGATTAGTAATATGGTTACATAGGAAGAAATGGTGCAAGACCCCTATGTAGATAATATTGCTTATGAGATGGATTCTTATCCCTCTTATAATACTCAATTAGGGGCACAAAGCCAAGATCTATTGTCTAACTATTTAGTTAACACACCACCTTACATAATATAGGACCAAGAATAAATTGCATAATACTTAGCTACAATATGCATGGTGGATGAGCTAGTTCTTCAATATTCATATTCTAATAGTATAGCTTCCACGTAAGATTCATTTTTTTAGTGACATTTGTTAGAAAATAAGGATTAAATTTTGGTTAGAGCCATCAAGGTAGGGGCCAAGTTTTCAGCAAACTTCCCCCATGAAAATTTTCCAAGTCTAATAAGAGTGCCCCACAATATCATTTATGATCAATAGGCTTCTTATATAAATCCTATGGCTTTAATCCAAACAACATACCAACACCCTAATATATCCATTTGAGGCAAAAACATCATTTAAGATAACTTTAACTAGATGCAAACAGCATATGAAACATACCTAAATTTAGCATGCAATTTCAATCAGATAAACATGGTGAGTAAGCCTCTTATTAACCTAGTATCTTCAACAAGAGCATTGATAGAGTTAACCAGACAAGAGAATCTAAATTCTAACCCATTCATATAAACCACTTCAATAGATAATTTGATGCATATGCCTGTTATTAAAGAATTGTCTTTAGCCTCTACACTAAATAGTGAGCCAAATGTAGTGGACAATGTGAAAACAACATCCATTCCTGATCAAAGTGGTACTAATGCACAAATAACTAGCCAAAAACATGTTCCTGTAGTTAATCCCATGATTAGATCATCATACTAGGGAGTAGGGGTTTTTACACCCCAACCTCAACCAATTATTTCCTCAAATGTACAACCTATGGGGTTAGGTAATCAAACAATAGCCAATGTCACACCTCAATATTAGAATGTGATGAATCCTACTCCCCCTCAATAGGTAGCAAGTATTATTCCATAACAATAGACACAATCTAATATATCAATGCAACAAAGGATTAATACATTGCCACCTCAATCAGGGGCAACTAATATTCCACCTCATCAGGTAATGATGAACATACCTCTTCAGTCACAGACTAATATGCAAAACCAAACCAAGTAATGATCAGTCAATAATGTGCAAATATTGGTTAGCAATAGATTCCAAATCCATAACCCAGTTTTACTTCCTCATAGGGATTCATGCAACAAAGAGGTCCCCATGTTTCTCAAGTACCTACTAGACAACTGTTGGTTCAAAATGTGCCACAAATCTAGAGATAGGGTCTTGGTCCACAAGTTTCCACTCAATATCAAGGTTCAATTAGTCAGCATCATGTCCCTTTTCAAGCATAGCAAGCACAATATACTTATATCCCTCCATCCCAACTACAAAATCCTCTAAGTCAAACATTTATCACCAACCTAAACCAGAACATCCTATAACCAAATGTGTAATTTTGTGTACATCCTAATCGACATATGCATAATCCTGGTCCATTCCACAACCAAGCCAATATACGCCAATAGGTATCTCCATCATAATTTGGTCAAAGTTTTCCACGTGTGACCTCCCAACCATCTATCCAAACCCAAATTCTCCCTTAAACTAATATTCCATCTAGTTTCCTATCCCAAGAATTACAACAGATAAAGGATGCAATTGTTGCCATTCAAGATGGAAAATAAACTAAAAATTTTAAATTGGATGATGTATGTTCCTATCCATTCAACATGGAGTATTTATAGATACCATTTCCTCTAGGATAAAAACCACCAAAATTTGATAAATATAAAGGGAAAGGTGATCTTAAGGCTCATTTGACTAAATTCTTTGTCGCATGCCAACCAGTGACATATACCTTTTATTGTTGTTTCCAAGGATCTTAGTTGGACAAGGCTTGGACTGGTTTTTGAAGTTTCCCAAAAACTTAGTAATGGATTTTGATGAGCTTTTTGATAAGTTTGTGTAGCACTTTTCCTATAATCTTGAACATGAGATTTCATTAGTGGACCTAACACAAGCAAAGAAAAAATCTAGGGAGAGTTTTTCAGGTTATTTACAATGATGGAGAGCCCTTTTGATCTATTTCACCCATAGTTTACTAGATAAATAATTAGCCACTCTATTTACCAAAAAAAATCATAGTGAGATAGCCTATCATCTAGAACTACAATGTGCGCATAGGTTCAAAGAGATCATTGATAAAGGTTTGTTAATCAAGAGAGAACTCATTAATAAAGGAGTCATCAAGCTTAATTAAACTAATCAAAATCAAAGTACCAATCACGTAAATGACCAACATCCCATCCAAGCACAAGAATCACAACCGGCATAGGTCAATAACCATAAAATATCAAAGCAATTCAACCGCAATATGAATGTTATGGGAAATGGAGTAACCAATTCTCATTGTGTCCAAACTATGCAGACATCATCTACACCACCTTGTTAGCTTAATCCTACCTAGTAACCTCTACAACTAATACCACAAGCACAACAACCAAGACCTACACAATAAATACAATAGCCTTTACCATTGCAAACCCCTCTCCTAGAAGAACCATCCCTACACATCATGTCTTTAGTGACCTAGGAGAACCTATTGAGTCTTTATTTCACAAGCTCTTTATCACTAATCTAATTATTTGGCCCATACAAAAACATTATCCATAAGGCATTCCTTATCCTGATTGGTACTATAAAAATGACTTATATGACTATCATCAGGTCAATGGGCATAATCTATGAAGATGTGTCTAAATCAAGAATATGTTAGATAATGGAGAGATAAAATTAGATAATGGTGCTTCCACTCCAATCAAACTCTTAGGATCTATCAAAACCCCTTTACTTGACATAATAATCAATAGTAGTAAAACAATTAGCAACAATGATGACTAGTGAAATAACAAAATCAACAATATCAAAATCAAAGGCCAAACTAGCAGAACCAATATAATCAATATCAAAACCCACAATGATAGAATAATGGACAAAACCAAGGTCAAAATTGTAATAACCAACAAACCTACCGTGTAATTTCACATGACTACAATAGGGTTGTAGGTCATATTATAGGGGGTAGCAATAATACCATCTCCATTAATCCCAGACCGAACATTAATCAGCCTAGACCATTATTAAACAATAATATTCATCCAAATCACATGGATAATCATTCTTTAACTTGGGAGAGCATATAGGCAAATCAAAAAACTAGGACTTCTCGTTTTGGATCTTATAGTGATAACTTGTCCTTACCACATGATAACATACAAGTGCATCAACAACTGAGACTGATCCCATCTGGTTCCACACCATTCCCTACATTAATTATCAATAATTGTCAAGTATTTAATCTTGATTGTGTAATCACAACTTGAAGGTTAAAGATTATGATCATAGGCCCATAACCATTTTCCACTTTGCCTATCATCCAACCAACTATTTACCCTTAGAATAAACCATTCACTACTGACCAAGATAAGAAGTTTGATATTGTGAAACAATTGTAGAAGACACTAGCACAAATTTCTATTTTAGATTTGATACAAATGTTAATAATCCACAAAAACATCTTGAATGAGTTTTTGACCCAATCCATTATTGCTAGTGACATATTCCCTGATAACTTTCAACCTTTGGTTGGACACCTAGCTCCAGCCCAACAAGTCACATTCAACCAAAGTGATATGTCTTTCCTTGGCCCACTCCATAATAACCCATTATACATAGAATTTTGTATCAAATGGAATAAATTGAAATATGTCTCTATAGATAATGTATTTGGCCTCAACATAGTGTCTCTAAAGCTCATCAAGTTTCTTGGGTACACAATGATAGATCTCCAGCCAGAAATAATAACTATTAAAGCCTATGATAATCAAGAAAAAGAATCACAAGGCAACATCAATTTTATAGTTATCATTAGGCCTTTGACCCATGATACACTTTGCCATGTGCTAGATCTTGAGTTATCATACAACATGCTTCTAGGCAGGCCTTGGTTACATAAAATTTGTGTAGTTCTATCAACACTACACCAATGTATCAAGTTTTCCCACTCAGGGATAGAAGTGAGTATTCCAAGAGATTTACACCCATATGAACACTATAATCATCTTAAGGCCAAATTTTGAACCTATAATTATCATTACAATATGAATCCAAGTTCCAAATAGGATAAAGGAAAGGCCATACTTATTGATCCTTCACTGGATAATTGCATAGATCCTAAAACCTTAGATTCCCTTTCCCACATGTTACCTCATAAAGCTTCTAATCATTTCACCATTTTAGATAATGGATCAAGAGAGTATGTGACTCATGATACATTTTATATTTCCAATATTCCTCAAAATATGAAAACCTTTGGGCAACCTAAAGTTATCCCACATATGCTTTGGCAAAAAAAGAATAAAGATAAGGGACCTATCACATTTGTACTAGCATCTGGCCTAGAACTTGACCCTCTTAAAGGGGATGACTCATGGTTATACAATGAAAACTAAGCTGATTGTTATTCATATTCCTAATAAGATCATGGAGTGTCACAATTATAAAGGAAGAGGCCTCAGATTGAATCAGCAAGGAACCATCGAGCCAATTTCCATGACTAAGTATGAAATACCTTATGGACTTGAATTTAAACTACATGGGGGTGACCCCACATATCTTATTCAAACCCCATCACCAATGACTAGTGATGATGATGTCGACAGTGAAGTAGAGTCTAATCATAGCCTTACCTTTGATAACCTAATTGAAACTAACTTTTTTGATAACAATGCCATTTGTACCCTTACCCTATCCATTCATCACAATAAATTACCATTCTATTATCCCCAATTGATAGATTGGGACCAAAAAGAATCTAGTCTACCAATTGATGAGTTCTAGAATGATGAGGCATTCTATGATTTCTTAGGCCTTATAGACAACATTCTGTTGGGAGATCACAAATTATGATTCTCAATCACATTAGATCCTATAGCCTATTTTGGAGAGCAAGTGGACGCCCTTAGCCAAAAACAAATAAGTAAAACATTGAGGTCCCAAAGTGAAAACCTATTTGAGGCACTTTTTGACTAGGGAAAAAGTAAATATAAAGGCCAGTCTAATGGTGAAAACATATTTTAGGCACCATTAGATGGGGGTGTTCATTCTTCTTCAAATTTAGACTAGGAGACCACCAATGATGAACTTGCCTATGGATTAGAGTTCAGATTTGAGCAATAACAAGTATTTAATCAAATACTTTAATAATTTATGATTGTTTTTGTTACATGGCTAGATCTCCCATTAGGGGATTCAAATTCATCATGCCTAAAAGTTGAAAAGCAAGTCCTAATAAAGGACCCTGACATAGTCCAATAGTTCAAGTCATTGCCTACTATCCTAGAAGATGGTTCAACCCTTTTAGTCAAAGATATAATGGAGGTAAATATCGAGACTCCATCAAACCTAAAATGGATAAAATTAGGAGCATCTCTCATTGATGAGGAATGTGACATATTTGTAGCTCTATTGAGAGAGTTTGTGGATATTTTTGCATGGGCCTATTCTGACATGCCAGGTTTAGACCCCACCTTGGTTCTACACCACCTTGTGGTTAATCTTGATGTTAAATTGGTAAAACAAAAGCTACATAAGATGCATCCTTGCATTATTTTATTGGTAAATAAAGATTTAATTAGAATTAGGATGTATTTGATCCATTGATTACTCTGAATGGATCTCTAATATTGTACCTGTTGATAAAAATCTTGAAGGGATCAAAATTTATACTAATTTTTGAGACATCAACAAATCTTATCCTAAATACAATTTTCCCTTACCTAATATTGACATGATCATTGATTCCATGATAAGTTATAAAATGCTTTCACTTATGGATGGCTTTTTAGGATACAATCATATCAAAATAGCACCTAAAGATCAGCATAAAATAGTATTCACCACTCTATGGGGAATATTTTGTTATCAAGTGATGCCATTTGGTCTTAAGAATGTTGGAGCTACATATCAAAGGGCTATAACTATCATATTCCATGATATGATGCATGCTATTGTTAAAGAATATATCGATGACATATTAGGAAAATCCAAAACTAGGGCCGACCATCCAGCAATGTTGTGCAAGATTTTGTAAAGACTAAGAGAGTATAAAGTTAGAATAAATCCAAATAAATGTGTGTTTGGTGTAACCTCAAGAAAATTACATGGATTTATCATTTCTCATAGAGTTATTGAAGTCAATCCAACTAAATTCCATGCTATATCTAAGATACCACCACTAACCAATTTAAAACAACTCCATAGTTTATAGGGTAAGATATAGTCAATCCAATATTTCATCTCTCAATTAGTAGATAAGTGCCATCCATTTACACACCTTTTAAATAAAGGAGTTGCATTCCACTAGGATGATCATTGCCAAACATCTTTTCAAAAGCACAAATATTATCTTGTCAGTCCACCTATTTTATTACCTCTTATGCCAGGAAAGCCATTCTTATTATACTTATCAAATATTGACCATTCTCTGGGGGCACTCTTGGCTCAACATGATGACGTAGGAAAGGAGCATGTTTTATACTACATAAGTCATATCTTGGTTACATATGAACATAACTATGTACCTATTGAAAAATCTTATCTATCCATGGTTTTCATAGCTAAAAACTACACCATTACATGTTGAATAATAAAACCATGGTCATTTCAAAAGTAGATCCACTCAAGTATCTACTGTCTAAAATAGCTTTGCAAGGTAGAACGGCTAAATGGATCATGCTTCTCAGTGAGTTTGACATAGAATATGTCAATCAAAAGGCAATCAAGGGATAAGTTCTTGTGGACCAACTTACTGAAACACCTCTCACAGACACACAACCACTCACATTTCAATTTCTTGATGAATCCATCATGACCATCATTCACACACCCCTTGAGAAGCAGCCCTAGAAGCTATATTTTGATGGTTTATTCATTGCACATGGATCAGGGGTAGGCCTATTGTTTATTACACCATAGGGGGATCTCATCCCTAAATCATTTAGAATCAACTTTCCTTATACAAACAACATGGCTGAGTATGAAGCACTTGTTGCAAGACTTTGACAAATAGTGCATTGGAATATATCTCATCTCTAAGTTTATGGTGATTCTCAGTTAATCATCAATCAAGTTACATATCATTTTTAGACCAAAGATGACAAGTTAGTTCCATATAAAGCCATTGTTGATGCTCTTAAGCAAAAAATTGCCAACATTTAGTTTGAGCATATATCGAGGGATGGTAATAGAACTATAGATGCCATGGTTATTATTGGCTCTCTAATTCAAAAAAATAGATAAATCTAGAGAGTATCAATTTTTTTTAGAGAATTTGTTAGCACCAGCTCATGAACCTTCAACTATTGTAATGATTTGTGATATTATTGGTCCTAATTCTATATGGTACTCAAAAATTTAAAACTACCTTCATGACCAACTTCTACCACCTAACCTATCTACAAAACAAACCAAAGCCTTCATTTATCATTCCACTCATTATACTCTACTTGGATCCACCCTTTATCGTCATAGTTTTGATAAAACTCTGCTTCATTGTTTAACTTTGGTAGAGTCTACACTAGAGTTAAGAGAAGTTCATGAAGGATTATGTGGTGCTCATTCTATCAGGGTAGTCCTATCCAAAAATATTTTACATAATGGTTATTATTGGCCCACAATAGACATAGATGCCATTACATATGTAAAAAAGTGCAATAAATGTCAATGGCATGCTAATTTTATTCATGCCCCAATAAAAACTCTGAAATAAATGGTGAAACCATGGCCATTTTCTACATAGGTACTTGACCTCATTGGGAAGATTAACCCCACTTCATCTGATGGCCATAAACATGTCCTTACTACCACTAAGTATTTTACTAAGTGGGTTGAAGCTATACCCCTCACTTACATGACTAGAAATCAAATTTCCAAATTCATCTTCAACCATCTCATCTGCCACTATGGTATCCCCTCTAACATTATATCTGATAATGGAGGATCATTCAAGAACAAAGATGTAGACTAGTTATGTACTAAATACAACATCACACAACATTTTTCTATAACATATTACCCTCAAGGTAATGGCCAAGCTGAGGCATCTAATAAAACCATTATCAGCATTCTCAAAAAGATTATCAATAATGTTGGTCATGATTGGCACCTTCAGATATTCCCTACCCTTTAGGCATACCGTAATAATCATCATACCCCCATAGGAGCCACTCCATACTCACTTTTTTATGGTACTAAAGCCATCCTTGCCATTTAGGTTGAATTGCCTTCACTACGCATCTCTTTCAAGCATGTCTTGGATGATCATGATTATCAAGTAGCTCACCTACAAGAGTTGGATCTACTTGATAAAAAATGCACAACCATGCTCAACAATCTTCAAGCATATCAGAACTGACTCAAAGGCCACTATAATCGACATGTTAAGTATAGAAAATTTAAACTTGGTGATCTTGTTCTTAAAGAATACCATAGCCAAGAAGAAACATAAAGGGAAATTCAAACCAAACTGGATAGGGCCTTTCATCATCACTATAGATAATGGATCAAGAGCATACAGGCTTGCCACACTAGATGGTGATGAACTTTTAGAGCCAATAAATATTATTCATCTCAAGTGATACTATGCTTGAATACTAGGTGTATTATCTATAAGGACCATTTTAGTTATGCCATTTTATCACCATTCTTATTTATGCCAATACCATCCTTTTTTATTCTCTTTGCCATGGCCACTTTCTACTTCCAACCTATTGACCTAGTGTGTTTTAAAAACCTAGGCCATTTGACCTTAGTTTTTGTCATTCATTACATAGTTTTAGCATCAAGGTATTTGATCATTTCATCAGTTATTTCAATTAATTTAGATAAATATTGTATTTCAAGATAGTGTGACAGAAGTTTTAGCAATTATATACTTTGTTTGTTAGTCCTTTCTTATCACCAGTCTTGATACTAATTATAACCACCTTTAGGCAAATTAGTACCATTGATATATGTCATTGTGTCCTAGTTATAACCACCTATGGGAAAACTAGGGGCAACACTAAGCCTTGACGTACCAACTTGCCATTTTTTATGCCATGTTGTGCCTTTTTATCAATTGTGCCTGTTTTGTTTAAATTGACTACCGCACTAGTCAAAATCATCCACTATAAGGGTATAACTACAGTGACCTGAGGTCCTATTCTGGGATTATATAGGTAGTTCTAAATACTTGTTGAGGTTAACTCAGTTACCATAAGCCACTCTCTCACCATCTTATGTGTAACCTAAGCTACACTCTCACCATTTTGTGAGCAACCTAAGCCATGCTCTCACTATTTTGTGAGTAACCTAAGCCATGCTCTCACCATTTTATGAGTAACCTAAGCCACGCTATTATTATTTTATGAGGTTGAACTATTTAGTGTTTCATCATTCTTGATTGAGTTGAGACACTCCAAAACAATTCCAAAAAATATTTAAAAATTTGGTAGAAAAGAATAAAAACATTATCCACTTCTTTGCCTTAAGGATTCTAGGAACCCTTACTAAGTTACAATCAAATCACTTATCATTTAGTTTCCCCATATTTTTTGGCCTTTTTCTCTCATGAAATTTCCATTTTGAAAGACCATTCATATTATTTTATCACAACTATTCTATTTATTTTTTTTAGTTATCACATTCTTCCCATTCCCTAGGAGAACTACATTTGGCCTAAAGTTTTTTATTAGATATTACATCCATGGAACTATGTAGGTAGCATCCATTTTCCTAGTTCATGTGGAGATAGCTCAGTCACCCCCTTCCTTTTCTTTTATTCCCCCCTTTTTTGTTCATTTGTTAAGTTGTCACCTATTTTCTAGGGGCAATGTTCATAGCATTTTTATTGCATTATTTGTTTGTTTCTTTCTTCTTATTTTGTTTGTTTATTTGTCTACTTATTTTCTTTCAGCACTGTTGCCTTGATTTATTTTATGTGTGTTCATTGGGTGATTCTTTATCCACACTTATACTCAAATCCATCCATATTCATATGTTTACATTGTCATCATGGTTTCTATCATTGGTGCATTATTTTCTATTGACTATTGGATTGCAGGAGTCAATCCTTATGCATATTTTGGCCAATTCTTTTTGGCTAATTTCCATCCAAAATGCACAATTTGGCCTAAAAACACTAAAATATGCTAAATGATGTGAAACTGACATATTCAAGTGCCAATTTTGGCCAAGGTATCACTAAATAGGGTAATGTAATTTATGAGCTAGCTAAATTTAATCAGATCATTTTAAGTCAAAATTTCAATTTTACACCCATGTGCTCTAGATTGCCCTTTCCTATCAAATCTTCTACACAAGATGCGTGCCTTTTTTATTTTTTTTGGTAACATTCTAAATGGGAATATTGTTCTAACACATCTAACAGCACCTTCTAATTCTAATCCAGCCAAATTTAGGACCAATAATAAGGCATTTTGATCAATTTAGGTAATTTGTGCATAATGTGCTTAATCATGTTTAAGAGCTAATCAACCCAAATCAAGGCCTAATCAAGAATTCCATGGAAACTTGTTGAATACTTTTTTTTGGAAATGAATATTGAATATTTTCATCATTAGGTGACCTTATTTCTTGGTAAAACATCCTTAGGCCATAAATGCCATAGATGTCAAGATTCATGCCCTCCATGCCTCTTAATTGCCCCTTCTTCTAATGTCATGATGAGGATAATTTCAAACTTAATTCCAAAAATTAAATTAATCCTCAACCACACATCTCAATCTCGATATGGATGGTTGAGGTTGATTTTGATCAAATCCAAAAATCTACAAAAAGGAGGCCTCACAACATCATTTTCAAGATTTCTTGATGCAAAGTTATAATGCCAAATTGGTTCCAAAAGCTTCAAGAAACTAGTGTTACCATGCCAAATTGATTCCAATCCAATCCAAGCCAAATCCAAGGGTGCTAATTACAGATGGAGGTATCCAAGCTTCCATTTCCAAGGACTTCATGAGCACAAGATGAGCAAGCCACTACCACAAAGGCATTTAGAGCATCCAAGGAAGGTTAAGGAATTTTTGTGTTTGATTCCTTAATTTTTAGTTGTGTTTATCATATGTTTTTTTTAACTAAGCTCTCCCTAGTGTCTATTCCTAGAGATGTTATGTTATTAGTGTGTTTATTTCACTTTTTTTTCATTTTAGAACTAACACCATACTAACCATCCTCTCTTAAGTCAAATTCCTAGATCACACATAGAGTTATAGCCAAACCAAAGGCATTTATCTATGCTAACCTACTGGGTGACATCCTCCATAAGGCTATCCATTTATAGGACACTATCAATGATTATCTATACTCATCCACCTCTCAACACTAGAATTTCAATATATCTAGTAATGCCTTCAAGTCGTACTACTCCCTCTCATACTTTTCTTTCTCATACGATCCAACGGTAGTGTTAGCCTAGATAGACACCTACCTAATATATGATATCCTCCATGATTAGGATAAGAACCCTAACTCAATATGGGTTAACAAGGAAAATATCAATGCCTACATAGTTCACACATTTTGGGAGGAGACCTGAGTAGGCATGATCCTACTGAACTAGTTATTCGAGGACCCAGCATGCTAACACATCAACTAGATGTGAGTACCCATTTTGCATATAATCCTAACTCACTCGAATATCCCATACATAAGAGGCTTGATTAAATTTAAGTTGGTCCATGCCATTACAAATTCCTAACTTGGAGGTGACTTTTACATGATGAACTATGCAATCTGGAGGATGCTCTCATTCAAACCTTTAACCTTTCTTACATGGGTTCTCAATGGCCCAACCATCCATGTGGTCTTCTACAAGTTGTATGGCCACCAGTTCCACTAGCATGTCTGGGATGTTTTTGATCACTTCTACCTAGTGGTATACCAAGTAGTCAATGATGCTTTGATTCCCCAACTCTCAAAAATAATATAGGAATCTATCAAAACCATTAGGAACTATTGATTATGCAAATATGACATAGTGATCCAAGTCATAGGCTTCCTCCAAGACCCCCTATACTTGACATATTATGTCCCTAATCACTTATAAAAATAGGATATAGCCTATCAACTAGTGAATAACATATTCATATTCTATATACAATGCCAATAGAAGGCATGCTCACAGCTTTTGATTACCATTTAGAACCACATTTATAATAACTTCCCATTGATACAAAAGATGATAGCCAGGTAAGACTCCTTCACCCTGACAAATTGAAAGATTTAATAATGGGAATCTAAAGGGGTGATTTGGGCCCATTTGGTGTAATAATCAACTTAGCTCAACATCAACTATGACCATCAACCAAAGATGATGAGTTTTATTTAAATTCCACCAATGCTAAGAGGTGTTATCTTAGATAATATAAAATAAGAAGAATAAAGGGAATAAGGATTAGTCATGCCCCTCCACAACTCCTCTAGCTCTTACTCAGTCCATGGAGGACCCAACTATAATAGCTCTATCCATCTCCAAAAAAATATTATAGGGCATCACATTACCTTTTCCTCTATGAGCTCTAGCTCTACTTCACCTAAAACACTAGATCCTCAAGCTCTAGCTCTACCTCTAGCTCCTCCAGTTGCTCCTCACATTTCACCTCTACTTCCTTAGGTAATGATAGTGACTAGGTTAAAGTAAACTCAACCCTAAATTATATGGTGCTAAGTAACTAAAGCTCAGATCACTTAACCACTAGCACCATAGCCTTTGGGATTTGATGTAGCTAGTAGCTCGAGAGTGAGCCTAGAATGAGGCACCTAAGAGGTACCCATTCAATTTCCCTTGCTGACTCCTCCATCTCCTCATGTTTCCCTTCAACCCCTTTTTTCTCATGTTCTAACTCCTAGTTACAATGTTCACTAGTTCATCTTTTCCCCTTTATTTCACCCATATTTTGCCCAAGTACACTTGGCCTCAATATTTCTAAGCATCCTCACTTCCTCCTTCCCTTTTGATCCTCCCATATCACATCTTGGAGTCCTCATGATGCCCCCCTTGGCATACCCTTAATAGCAAGCATGACTAATGCCTTTGGAAGCCTATTACTTTGATCAGGGACCCTCCTAGTCCCCACTCTAGTTAGCTTGATGATCCCCTCTATGGATCTAAGTGGGCAGCCATCAACCCCTATAGCCCCTATCATCTTGGCTAAACCATCCATTTCAACACTCAGATCTAGTCTGGGAAAGAGGTTAAAGAATAAATAGAAGTCAACCCATACTCTAGCTCTAACTTAGGCCTTTTGCCCCAATTTTACCTCCTCTATAGGTCTCAATGACTCCTTTGACCTTAGAATTAGTAGTTCAATTACTATCTCTATGGCCACCTCACCTTTAACCAACCTATATTTCCCCTATTATTCCACAACCCATTCCTAGGGGCAATTCCACCTTAGGTAAACCTCACTCAAGAACAATGGTGAACTCAAATGTTCCCATGGGCCTCCCCTTTCATTTTCCCTCATTTTTCTCCCAGGACCTCTCTACCTCCATTACTTTCCTCTTTACCTCATTCCACTTCATATATCTCTCCTCCACCTCATCTTGTGCTCTTCACCACTATTTCAACCACACCTCCTACACCCATATAACTTGAGGGATGGTCTTAGCATTGCAATTACTATAGATGGATGTCCAGGGTGACCCATATTTGTAGTGGAGTTTTGACCAAGCCTCTATAAGTATGAAAATGATGCTCATGTAGAGATTTGTCTAGGAGTAGAACCCAATGATATGATAGATCTATTAGGATCCATTTTATTTCACCAAGTTGAGGACTACTAATGGAGAAGAGAATATGGTCAAGGACCCATTGTCTATCCTTTAAGCTACCCATGACATGTCTGAGAATCTCCTCAAAAACATGTAGAGATAAGTTTAGAATCTTGAAGCCCAAGTGAAGAGTATGTTTCTAATCAGACTAATCGGGTAGGTCAAGGATGCCCTCCTACTACTTTTATCAATCCTTTAGAAATTAGTGGGGAAACAGGCTGAGACTGGTGAAATTATATAATAGATGAAAGAATACATGGGGAGGATCACAAAAATCAATGGGAAGTGATAGAATATGTAGTTAGTGGTTAATAAATGAATGTTCTTAGAACTCAAACTAATGACAACCTTAGATTTGGAGTTATACCAAACATATGCTAGTAACATGAGAGTGGTAATGGAGGAATGGCTAGCTTTGGTCATCACTAAAACATAACCCTTGGAAGAGACTAAGAAGAAGATAGAGACCAACTTTAAGTAGGTAAATATCTTCATGCTTTTCTATCCAAATGGAACTTTACTCAACCAAGGTGAATTCAAAGTCCACTCAGGTCAATTTGATCAAGAAATGAGGGAGAAAGTGGCCAAGGTGAACTAAGAAGGATCTTGAGTAGTGTTGGACCTGTCAAAGTTGTATACTATGATCATAAACCAAGTCTCTAGAGTCTAAGCCTCAATGGAAGTAGCTTTCCATATCTCCTAGAGACTAGCAACTCAAGCAGAGGTGATCTTCAAGGAGCTTCCAATGAACTTGGCCAAGCTAGATAAGGAGTTTGACCTCTAATAGCCACATTAGAATCTAAGAGTGCCCAGTTGAAGTAGTTAAGATCTTGTCCCTCTTAGCCACCTTTATGTGTTAACTAGTGGTCCCCCATAAATTTGATATAGATTTATAGGGATTTGTTTTGGTTCAAATTTTAAATATGGTTATAATTGTAATGAGTGTCCATCATGGCCCAAGATGGGATCCTCATGTGTTTTGGAGGTGAGCCCCAATCCTTATCTATTTATAAAAGAGTTATATTATATTATAAGGATTGACCAAAAAATGATCAAAAGTGTTATTAGATTATTTTTAGGATTTCACTTATGTTTCCTTCATCACTCTAGACTATAAAAGTGGCCTATATTGATTATTATAGTAGAATTTTACTCTTTTAATGAATACATTTTCTATTTTGTGCAAGAGAGTCTCTTATGTGTCTCAATTTTCTTTCATCTTCATGTTTTAATGATCATCAGTGCTAGGTTAATTAGATTAACACTATGTTACTTTATATACATCATGGTTATGATGTGCTTAGCTATTATAACCTAGTGTGAGTTATTTCATTTACCTTTTGGTATTGTTGATAATTTATGTGTGAAGCTACAAATTATCATATGGTGTTTATGTGTTTTTTACAATAAACCCTTAGTACTCATCATTAGTGGAACTTGAATTGAAAGCATACTTCCAGTTCCCTCAGATTCTCCCCACTATATGTTCTTGGAGGTAGGACTTTAATGAAACTAAGTCTATAGTGGTATAACTTGTTAGAATCAATTGGTTCAATGACCATTGTATTTATCTCATTTTAGACCTAGAGGCTTCCCTTCTCTACCTTACCCTTCCCTCTATTTTATGTTTGTTTAATGGAATTCAAATCCCACTTCCCCTTGTGTTTATAAAATATAAGCCCAACATTCAAGTATTCATAACTATACTTAACCTATGTGAAGTATAGTTTATTGAAGTTCTAGTGGTAATGGTGCATCTGTTGGAGACTATTCATGTAAACTTCATTTTTTAATTCCAATAACCATAGACATGCCCTAGGCTAATCCTAAATTAGTCCTAAAATAGAGGATGAAATTTTGTAGTGAATAGCAATCAGAACTAGAAGGAGGCCTCAATATACTTTAGACTTGTTTTGATTTCAATTTATTCTATGAATATGATGAGTTTGGTTTTTTGGTAACAATGTCCTAACTATTGTTTGATTGTGCAGCATCCTAGAGACTAGTTTACCTATTATTAGGAATAGGCCCTACTGAGGTATATTGGTAATTTCCCCCTACTTTTCTAGATAAAACCTAGATCCAATCAACCTAGACCTATCATGAATCCTATCAATTCATCTTTGTAACCTATCCCAAACACATAGCTGAAAATGGTCTAGTTAGCTAGCTTAGCCATTAACATGATGTCCATGACCTACCAAAAACCTTGAAAGGTATCTTCATCATGTCACCCCTGATGTGGGATGAACCATAGGGGAACATATAACCTCCTATAAGATCACCCTGAGACTTTTAAATGTATAACATGAGGATGTGGCATGAAGGCTCTTCCCTTTTACCCTAAACCTTCTTGAAGACTCTATATTGAGTTAAGACCATTCTAGTTTTTCTTTCCTTTCCCAATTTGGTCAAGTAATAGACCCCAACATCTTGTACTAGTAGTTTTATTATATCAAAAGAGATCCCAATGATCCCATTATAAATTTCAATGTTAAGTTATAAAATATGTATAGCTAGGTAATCATGCTTTACCAACCTAACCCTAAATTGGCACTTGAAATATACAATAATATTTGGACCCTTGTAAGGCCATGTTCTTGAGAAGGGATGTAACTATGATAGACCTATCCTTAGCATATTTATGGGCCATTAAATTATATAGGTAACTAAACCCCCAAAGCTACACCATGAACCCCACTCCTATCATGCTACCATAAATTCTTGCTTTGAAATTTTTACCTATTATTAAATAGAATGCACCTATGCCTTAGTCACTCCCTACAACACACAAGGGTCATCCCACTTCAAACCAATGATTGGGATTCCTAAACTTAGGGGTTCTAGATCTAATTCCCTAGAATCAACATCAAGTGACATTACCAATAGCTAATAATTCCTAGGCCACACCTGAAGAGTCCACTAAAACTAAGCTAGACACCATTTAGCAAATGGTGCAAAAACTTAGAAATGACTTCCTAGGGATATAAAGATAGATAAAAAAAACTCTAACATAGAAAGATCTAATAATATTTTCATATATCAAAGTCTAAATATTAGTTACAACCACCCTCACAACCCCCTAAAACCTTCACCCAATAGGTTCCCAAAGATCAATATCTTTAATATGGCCTTACCCAATTGGTGTCGAGTACATAACATAATATCACATAAAGATTTGGATTACATGGAGTTTGGTTTTTCTTTCAATATCTTCCAAAAGGAAATTGAATAATATGAGGTGGTCCCCAATAATCTAGAATTAGTTGAGGGTGGCCCTCCCCCCCCTCTATATATATGGGGAGTTAGATAGAATTAGTTTAGTTTAATAAGCCACTAGTAATACTATGGTGTTGGAAACCATGGATTTCCCTAGCTAAGAATTAAATGAGTTAGAGGAAGGTATTAGTGAGGTATAGGCATTTTAATAGTTCCAAAGGAATAAATATACCCTTAAGAGTAGGTATCAACAACAGACCCTTACTACCTCAACACCCCCAAAAGATGGTGTAACCATACCAGTCCAAATAAAATGGTGTTACAACATAGCTGAGGATATGAATAAAATCAAGGCTAAGATTACCCCTCATAATCTCACCCAAATTAGAGAACAATGGGATCTCATGTTGAAGTCTTTGACTCAAAATTTGATCACATAGGCCCTACCAAAACCAATATTATCACACACCAATGTGCTTATTCACAAAAATAATATGGAGGTTACCTTATTCCTTTTTACCATCCAGTTATTTGGAAAGAATATGTATAACTACTTAGTAGATTCTAGAGTTTTTGCCAATGTGATGCTAGTAGGCATATGTGAGAAACTTGGTCTTAGCCCCATAAAATTAGACAAGGTAGTGGTCTAATTAGATAAGTCAAAGGTGAAAGTCATAGGTGAACTACTAAACATCCACATATAATTGGAATTAGAGCCTAGAATTCAACACTTTATATACATTCAAGTGGTTGATATCTAAAAATCCTATGACACGTTCCTCAGTAGAGATTAATCCAAAGCCCTAAATGGATATATGTCCATAGATTTTTCCCATATGTGGTTTCCATGGAGAGGAGTATCCAATCAAATATGAGTAGACTAGGAACCATGCATAAAGCATATGATCACCAAATATAATGTTATTAATGACAATATAAACCTAGTTTATTTAGACTTAGGCAATTACACACTAAGTACCAAGCCTTTTAAAAACCAAACCAATCACAGCCCAAGTATACTTGGCTTGTGGTCTCTTTATGTAGATGGAGTTCACTCCAAAAAAGGTAGTGAGGCTAATGTTTTGATTAAATATCCCTTAGAGAGGAAACATATATCATCTTATAGGATATAATTCCCTTACATGAATAACCTAGTAGAGTAAAAAGCTCTAATCCTAAGATTATAATTTATATTGAGACATGAGGAAAACAAACTAAGAGTATTTAGTGAATCTAAACTGGTGTTCAACTAGATAAAAACTAAGTTTTAATGCAAACTATCATACCTCACAAGGTATAAACATAGAGCTTAGGATCTGATTGAAATGTTTCATGTATTTAATATCATCCCTATTCCTTGGAAGGAGAACCAGGTAGAAGATGTACTAGCATAAATAGTGGCAAATGTAACCCCTATAGATGACACTAAGATATAATATTTATCTATAGAACTCATCCCCTATCCTTTTATCCCATACAATGTGACTAACTTCTAAGTCTTTGAATACAACTAGTAAATTATCTAGATCTTTAGCAATAAAGGGATATTTGAGGTCCAAATCATAGATCAAAATGATAAATACCACCCTAAGACTGAGTTGGATAAGGATGGGATCCTAAAATTTCATGGGAATATGATCTTTAAGGGGATGGTTTCACTAGAAAAAGTGTTTGATGTGTTAGACCCAACCTTCCAAGCTAAAAGGCCTAAGTTCAAAGACCAGAAGTGATAACTCATTAATCTCAACCCTATAAAGAATCCCCAAATAATTAATGTGGGTCTATATTGGATAGACCATGAATTATAATATTTATAGAGATTATTGTTAAGGTACAAGGACATAATTACCTAGGCCTATGGAGACCTTAAGGTCTTTGACTTGAGAGTAATTACTCACACTATCCCCTTAAAACCCAACCAAAAACCCTTCAAACAAAGATAGAGGTTAGTAAACCCAATCTTAGAGCCCTTGATTCACAAGTTACTCTATATGGGGATAATTTTATTGATCTACCACTCCACTTGGGTGGCTAACCTAGTCTAGGTACAAAACAAGAATGGTGAAATCTACCTTTGGGTGGACTTTTGAAAATTGAACCTAGCCTCAGATAAAGACAAATACCCATTTTTATCACTAGACAAGGTGATCTAAATGGTGAGTAGGTCCCAGATGATGTCCTTCTTGGATGGTTTCTCAAGCTATAACCAAGTCTTGGTCAACCCAGGAGATATAACTAAGACTATTTTAACCACCAAGTGGGGCACATTCACTTATAAATGGATGCATTTTGGGCTAATAAATGTCATTGTAACCTTTCAAATGGAAATGGACTTTGTCATTGAAGGCCCAATAGGTAAATACATAATAATATATATGGATGACCTAACTATATTTTCTAAATATAGGTTAGATCATATGTACCACATGAAAAGGTATTTTTAAAGATGAAAAAGGTATGACATCTCCTTAAACCCAAAGAAGCACATGTTTGGTGTCACTAAAGGTAATATTTTCAGTCACATCATCATAAATGAAGCTATTTCTATCAACCCCAAAATGGTGGATGTAATTTCTAAACTACCTTTACCTAACAATAAGAAAGAACTAAAATTAGTTTTTGGGAAAATCAACTTTGTGCATAAGTTTATTTTTGGATTTGCTAAAATAGTGAATCCCTTGAATGCAATGTTTAAATAATATGATAAATTATAGTGGTGAGTATAATCAAGGAAAAAATTCTAGGATATCAAATTTTCCATCATGTAATCCCTGGTCCTTATCAACCGAGACTATACATAGGACTTTTATGTTTTCCTTGTCACTTTAGAGCATATCATTATCTCATGCCTCACCTAGAGGTTAGAAGGATAAGAACACCCCCATGGATTTTATGAGCACAAATCTTAAAGATGTCAAACTCTAATATTTTAGCCAAGATAAGCATGCCTATGCCTTGGTCGAAGTAGTAAAGAGATTCAGGCAATACATCCTCTAAAATAGAGTGCATACCATTGTCCTAGACCCAACTATAAAGTAAATGTTGGGGTAGAATGATTTATTAGAAAGGAAAGGCTGAAGGATGATTAAATTGTAAGAGTATGACTTAGAAATCAAGTTGGGCAAATTGGTTAAGGGACAAGGCTTACCCAATTAATCATAGAGATAGACCTAAGAAACATGATACACTAGGTGAACCAAAGGGTGCGACACTCAGATTGGTACACCCTTATCATGTACTTTCTACTTTATGTAAATTCCCCTTGGGATTTAACCATACACAAAAAAGATACCTCTAGTTGAAATTTGTGCATTATATGTTAAATAAAGGAGTTCTCTTCAAAATAAACTATAAAGGGATCTACCTCCAATGTGTATTAGAAGAAGAGGACAAAGATATAATGGAAAGTTTCCATGAGAATTTGGGAGCCATCAATCTCATGAAAAATTCCATGGATCACAAGTTTCTTTGGGTAGGTTACTATTATCCCATAGTATTCATAGATGTTCACATTCATGTTCATTTCTACCACCAAACTTTTGTTAAATGTAAAATTCATGCCACAATACTACTACAACCTATTATAGAATCTATACCATTTATATAATGGAGATTAGATTTTGTGGGGGATTAACCCCAATTCATTAGTCAGTCATAAATTCATCCTTACAGGCATAGACTATTTCACTAAATGGTCTAAGGTAGTTGTAACCAAAAGGAGCACCATTACCAAAGTCATCAAGTTTTTGGAGAATACTATAGTCATTCATTTTGGGGTCCCCATTTCTTTAGTATGTGATAATGGCCATGTCTTTCAATATGTGGAATTTATAGAGTGGGCCTATGATAATGATATCACATTAAAGTTCTCCTCCAATTACTACCTATAATGGAATGGATTGGAAGAATCCACCAATAAAAACTTGATTGATGCCATCAAGAAATCAGTTAAAGAAAAACCCTAAGAATGGAACTCATTACTAAAATTCACTTTATGGGTAGACCACAATAGGTATAAATAATCCCTAAAAATGTATCCTTTCCTTCTCATCTATGGATTAGAGCCAATCATTTTGGTCACTCTCAAAATTCCAACTTATAAGTTCATACATGGAACTTGATGACAAAGTGAATTATAGACTCCTAAACCTAATTCAATTAGAGGAAATTTGGGATGAAGCTCTGTTGAGCTTTAGAAAGCATCAAGACACAATCAATAAGTACTTTGACAAGAGACTAAAGCTCAAGAACTTCTAAATCTTAGACCTAGTCTTAATGTGGGATAAGGCCCATGAGAAGAAAGGCCAACATTCAAAATTTGATCCCCTCTAGATTGGCCCATCCTAAATAGCCAAAATATAGGGCTAGAATGTATTTTGCCTCAAAGATATCAAATATAATGACTTACCACTTCCATTAAATGGAAATTTCTTTAATCCTTACTTCTCAGTTGTCCCCTCAAAAGTAGTTTCTGAATAATCTAAGTAGGATGCATTAACGTATATATTAAAAAGATTTACTTTGGTTATGTGTTTACTTTCATCATGTGTTTATTTCAATGGTGTTATTTTCTTTTGTGTTGTGTTTTTCCTCTCAATCCCCTTATTTATTATGCATTATTCCTCTATTGTTGGCCCTTGTTAGTAACTACTTCATATGATGGCCAAAACCTAGGAGGATTGTTGAGAAGTAGGAAAGCCCAAGTTGAAGCCTTCAATCTAAGTGATTATTATATTATAAAAAAAGGACTTTTGACATCCCAGATATGAGAGGCTAATGATTCTAAGTTAAATAGGTGTATTTTAAAAAAACCTACACCACAAGATATAAACCAAACTCCACTTAAAATAATATCTCAAGAAGATATTGGATTATTCAAGTTGATCAAGGAATAGCTAGTTATTCAAAACATCCCCCTTATCCATCCACCCTCAGCTTAGTCACAAACCCTTAATGGATAAGACTAATAAATAATGATCTCTTCTTTGGAATCTTAGAAAATAATAGAGAAAGTATGAAGAATCTAAATTTTGAGTCTACCTCAAAAGGGATATACAAGCAATCTCTATTACAGACTTTCTAGCCTAGATGGTAGTGGAGCAAGGCCATGAATAGGACTAGAAGTATCTCTATCAAGTATATGGATGCTTATCTAGTATTAGATAAATTCTGTATCCATCTCCCTAAGCTATAAAACTAATAATGCCCTGGAGGAAGTCTAATAACTAGTCCAACCTTGATTATTTTAAGGTAATCCAAGAATAAATTAGAAATGAAAATCACTTCTCATACACACTTGTGGTCATCTATGGGTGGAATATCAGTATCCTACTTGATATTGTTCACCTTTAGTCCCTCATATTTTCTATGGACAATAAATACCCCTTATATAAACTATGTGTTGAGCAAGGAAGAAGAAACTTATTAGATCCATATTTTTCCTCTAGATTTATTATTTATGATTTTATGGTTAATAATGGATTTACTTGATGTGTTAAGTAACTAAAATTAGTTATATGTTGATTTAGATAGTTTTTATTACTTATACTCATGATTTTTAATTGATTAGCTAGCTGATTGTATTCTATATAGTACATTTTAATCATGATTTAGCAATATATTTTGTTACAACAGTTATTATGTTTTTTTACATGTTCTAGTCTAACCACTGTTCATTTCTACCGCCCTCCTAACTATAACTGAGGGAGGGTGTTTCACATAAATTTTTCTTTATTATTTAAGAAGAAAGATATAAAACTTGAAAGAAGGGTGAGGTTAGTATAACTTGGATTTGGTTTGCACTCTGTGATTTAGACAGTTGTAAATACTCCACTTTAGACTAAAAGGATGACCTATAGAAAATAAATGGTTGATTAATTAGGTAGTAGGTCGGATTACCTAGAAAGCTAGGTCCAAGAAGTAAAAGCTTCCTTAAAGGCTATCAATCCACATTTTTAAACAATTAAGTTCTGAGAACAAAAGATAAATTGCTTGCATAAATAACAAAATCTACTAAAATCAAATACAAGAAGTGTTTGAAAAGAGATCAATTTGACTAATTATAGCAAGAAATGATTAGATGATATTAATGTTAAATAAATCAAACATGGTTCAAAAAATAGGGTGATATTCTATGATCAAGTAGAAAGTCAAAAAGTGGGATTTGATTAGGGTCTGATAGGCCAAATAACCTTATTGTTGGAATTGACACACAATGACCATCGGTGGTTAGGTAATACCATTAGTAGTTAGTTTATCATCAGTGATTAGGTGATCATTAGTGGTTAAGGGTAAACTAACAGTAGTTAAGGGTAGACCATCGATAGTTACTATCAAATTTGGTTTAGGTAAAAGAAGTTTGTTTGGGAAGACTAGAGAGAAGTTTTAGAGAGAAAAAAAGGGACTAATTACTAAAAAAATGGATACTTTGATTTGTTGTTGGTCTGAAGAATGTTGGGCTGAGTGGATAAAAACTTGTAGATTTTAAAGCAATTTTGATAGAGTGATGATAGTTTAGTTATTGATTCATGAACAACATCACTTTTGATTTCTATCTTAGTCATTGGAAGCTAGAATAATACCTACAAAATGAGCTCTAATACACAAAACTCTCCTCATTACCTCCTCCTCCTCTTCTCTTTATATAGGAAAAAGGGAGTGGTGAAATAAAAGGTTAAACAAGTTGTCTAATCTTAGCCTTGATATACATTGATCATGCACACAGATCAAATAGCTAAAAATAAAAAAGTGAGTTGTAGTTGAGTGGTAGTTAACCCTTTAGGTAGTTAAAATTTAACCATCGATGGTTGAGTATAAAAATCAATGGTTAGGGGTCGATCATCAATGGTTGAGAGGGAAAATATATTATTGCTCAAGGTTAGTCATTTGAACTAGGTTTGGTGCTTAAAAGGTTGTTAAGTGGTCCTAATTTGGGTCTAGGGATGGTTTGAAGGTCAGTGCAACATCTAAAACCATTATTTATGGTATTTTAGTGTCTATATTTTTTCATTTTTTGTTATGCAGTTTATATCAATAAGCTACAAAATAAAAATGAAAGGTTGGGTCAAAGATTCAACTACCTTGAGTATGGAAAGAGGTGTTCCCCCTCAAACCAAGAATTGATGAGGTAAAATATAATAATGTGTAGGTTTGATAATTGGATAAGTGGGTGATAATGATGGTTAGATTGGGCATTGAGGTATAAACATGTGCATGAAATGTGACTAAATGTGATATCCCATATCATGCATAGACTAGACTACCATAGTTAAGGTAGTTAGATAAAAATAAGGTTGGCTCTAGAAGGATAAGTGACAAGTGGACCAAATGACCACATTTATGCATGGTTGTTATGGTTGTACTCATAAAATGCAATTCTCATAGGCAAATTCAATGTATTCATAGGTATTTAAGGTAGGAAGTGCTCTTGAGAAGACACAATTGGGTCAGTGTGCAAAAGTAGAATGAGTTCAAATTATTCAAGATGGAAATGTAGCCATAGTGGTCAAATTGACCAAGGTAAGGTCATCACAAAACATGCAAAAGTTAGGCCAAAATAACCAGTTGTGATGTTACATTATTGGATCAGTTGTTGGTAGAGAAGGTAATCTCCAATGGTATGGTGGAGGTAAGGAGGTTAGTTTAAGGTGGTTGTGAAAAAAATTAAGTTTTAACGGTAAAATTTTAGGAGGTCAACCATTGAAAATTAGGTTCGACCATTGGCAATCACCCAAAAACCATCAACGATCACACATCAACCCTAAAAAGGGTGAGGTTAAAAGTTAATTAAGGGTTATATTAACTCATTTAAAAACCTGGAGTGATTAAATTTGTGTTGAAAGAATAAAAATGATGGTGTTTGGTGATTGATTGAGTGAGAGTGTTGGTGAGAGTGATTGATTAGAGGTTCAATCAGAGAGGATGCAGAGAGGTCAAGGCAAAGCATCAGGCCAAGTGGAGGTGCTTCCCAAATCTCCTCCATGATAGAGTTCAAAAAATGAGGTAGGTTTTACATTAGAATTGGCATATTTTCTTGAATTTATTGTTGTTATTGGTGAATTTGGATGTTTTTTGGGTGATGGGGTGGGTTTGACCTAGGGCTAGGGTTAAGATTTGGGAGGTTTAGATTTGGAGTTAAAAATGGTAGAGGGGGGTGAAATTTTAGAGGGGTAGTGTAGGTAGGGGAAAGTAAAATGAAAGTAGATAATATTTTAAGTGATATGTTTTATGTTTTGATAGATTTAGGATTCTAGGTTTAGGGTTGGTTCACTAATAGTCACTATACAGTGACCTTTGATGGTCATTATCGACCATCAATAATTGATAAGCAACCATTGAGTAGTCAATGTGTGGACTTTTGAAGGTTGATATCAACCATCGTAGTTGATAGGAGATCATCAAGTGGTTAATGCATGGACTCTTAGTGGTTGATTACCTAATCGTTAGTTGTCAATGGTTGATCGATGATGGTTCTAAAGGAACCATTATCGATCAACACTCAACCATCTATGGTCGATGAATGATGTAAAGTTTGGTTTAGAAATTAAGGTTTGGGTGAATTTAGAAAGGTTGTGTAAGTTAAGGGTAAAAATAGTAGTTTAAGGGTTTAGTTAGAGAAGGATTATGGTTAGTAGTTATGTAGATGAGACAAGTTAGAATAGGTAAAGGTGAATTTAAGTCTCAGGTATAGGTCAGATTAGGCATAGGTTTTGTATTTGAGATAAGTAGGTGAAGGGAGGGTGTAGGGGTAATAGGTAGAATTTATAGGCAAATTTTTATGAAATAGGTAAACTAAGGTATTAATTAACCTTGTAGGTGAGGTAACAAATACAAATGCATGATAGAGTGCCCTAGATACTTAATGAGGTACATTAAGGCATGATTGATGTAGATTAGGATCATATGATTGAGGTTGGCCTAAGAGGCATAAGGTACTATTAGCACATACCTCAATATGAAATGATGTTAGTGAAACTCATAAAAAGATGGGATCTAACCACTAACACATCCTTATTGCTAATAGGTGAGATCACCATTTACTGAAGGACATCCATCAGATAGTGTAGCTACCCATATGAGGTGAGATGATATACCATATCAATAGTGATGAGAGACATGAGTAGACAGATCACTTGTATTAAAAATACCTTATACTCATGATATGTAATTATAGATGTTTCCATTATATACCTCGATATCATTTGGATAGGGATAGTAGATGATTATTTATGATGATGATGATAGTTTTCACGTATTATGCTTTACATGATTCTAGTAGTGGGATATTTCCATACTTGTGATAGGGGTTATTGTGGAGATGTGGTTGGATAATATAGTCTTTGATTGGGCACATTTTTTATTAGTTCAGATCTATCAAGAGTTTTTGGGATAAAGTTCCCATAGGAGTGATCAGCATTGGTTTTATACTACATTGTTGGGCATATGAATACATCAGGGTACTGAGACCTAGGGGAATACCATGGAATAGTTTTATTTATATGGATTATAATGTTGGATATATGAGGTGAAGAGGTGATTACACTCTCATAAGATAAGGAGGAGGATCACAAGACCTAGATTGGTATGAGATAGGATAGAGGTACTAGTTTTGAGAGATGCGATTTGGCACCCCTATCTTGGATTCCCAGCATGGGTGATTTATGCTAGACACATATTATCATTATAGAGCTACTAGTGGATTTTCTAGATACGAGACCATAAGGTTGATTTTATCCCTTTTAATAAGGTGAGGAGGAATTTTGAACTCATATAGGATATTTTAGGTGAGTTCCCAAGATACAAGAGAGAGTACGTAGAGTTCTCATTGCTTACACTAGAGCTAGAGGACATATTTATTGATCATGAGGAGTTGTTGGCAAGGGATAAGATTGATAACATGGGTATCACTAATGACTACCTTACATGGTTTTAGGTACATTATGATGTATCCATATTTGGAGGTGATGAGGGGTCATAGGACATGAATGTGACATAGAGGTGGGGGTGGTGATTAGAGAGGTGATGATGCCTTGAATAGATAGGAATTGATTGCTAATAAATACCAAGCATAGGTGGAACTAACCATAGAATAGGAATCTTTAGCATAAGTGACCTAGGAGAGGGATGCAACATAGGGCCAAGCGGCCACTCTTATGGGAGAGAAGGATCATATTAGGACTCAGCTAGCTATTGTTGCAGAAGAGAGGGATTTTCTTAAGTAGGAAGGAGGGTGAGTAACAGCACCTATGGGACTACCGAGTATTATTTCTATGGAAAGATATGTTTCAATAGTGGAGTATCTAAGGTATTATGATGCCTTAGTTTTCACACATCTTCTAGATGAGCTTAAATGGTGTGAGTATAGAGAAGGGATCACCATGGGGGCTAGCAGTGTGACACTAGGTCATTGGGTTGCATATGTAGGGGATAGGAAGGTTTAGGAAGTGGATAGGCTCTAAGAGTCAATGGTGATTTAGGGTCTTAGACTATTATGAGACATTATACTATATGATTTTGATACTAACCTATGAGATGATGTAGTGATATGTATATATCCATTAAGAGACATATTTATTTTTATCTATATGATCATTATTTTGATTATGATCTCATGATATATATATATATATGTGTGTGTGTGTGTGTGTGTGTGTGTGTGTGTGTGTGTGTGTGATCATGTTTTATGGTTTTGTTTTGATGGTTATAGATGTGATGTTATTTATATAATGATGTGATGTTTTTATGGTTATGATGTTATGGTTTATGTGTACTCACCTAGTTAGGCATGTGATGATGTAGTTATTTAGCTAATGCTCATGATGATATTCGATATTGATGGATGGTGTTTATGATATGATTATGATTATGATGTGGTTATGGTTTGTTGGTGACTATGTTTATGATGTATGTTCATGACAATGTTGATATTTGATGGGTGTTGTTTATGTGATGATGATTAGCATGTTATGTTTTGTTGGAAATGGCTATGATGTTTGTGATTATTATCATGGTATGGATGACTATGTTCATGTTATGGTTATGGTTATGGTTATGTTGTTATGATTATGTTCATGATGATTATGTTAATGATTTTGATTAATGATTTTATGCTTCTTTATCTATATTAGACATGTGGTGGATAACATATGTGAATGACTCATTAATTTTTTATGTATGATTAATTTATGGTAGATATGATAGATGGTTAGTCAATGTGATTGAACACTAGATGATGTTTGATATATGAGATGGTTAATTCATTAAAATTTTCATATGATTAAAAATAATTAAATAAATAAGGTAATCCCACATGTTTGGGGTTAAATGTTTTGAATGAATTGCATTTGTTTAGAGATGAAGGTAAGTAATCTCAAAACACAAAGATTAAATTGGATAATGACACTAAATGTGAGAAAAGGTAAGGCAATCAAAAGACAAGCATATTAAAAAATGTATCAACAAGTAGGTATGATTAAAATAAGAATAAATCATAATGCTTCTTCATTGGCAAAGACTGAGACAAACTTAAGCTAGATTAGCTTATGAATATAATCCCTTTAAATGTTTCACATTAGCATTCGTTAGTCAGTTAAAAGATTTCTTAACCACCCAATGTCAAGTAAGCTCAAAAGTCCCTCACTTATAGAGGGTATAAAGGGGAGGTGGATGATGATGAAACCTTATTATAAGACTAACATGCCTCTTCTACAGGTTACCTTAGAGCCAATATAAACAATTCCATGTCATATAAGGTGTAGATTGATCGATGCAAGAAATCTACTTATGAAAGCTGATTACAGCTTTCAAAAAAAAATCCCTTTTTTCTAATTTTGATAATGGGCCTTTTAATTAGGAATATGATCAATGTGAGAATCTTCCCATGAATTTATATGCTTTGGTAAATTATTTACTCATCCATCCTTCAAGAGAGTGCTCTAAGTTTGTGATATTTGTTTAAGGCTTTTGATAGTTGTCCTTTAAGGGAGTAGTCTACCTTACATGGGGAAATTTTGATTGGTTTTAGTATCTATCCTTTAAGAGAGAATTTTATGAATGCTTGGAATGACCCAGAGAATATATGAGTGTTTGATTTTTTGTGATTTTTATATTAATTATGTTTTGCTATTGACATGGATTTGCTTATATAGGCTCAAAAATTTTACCTTCATGGAGGTAAAACTAGAGCACAAGAAGGTTGATGATGGGTTAAAGAGGTTTAAGTGAAAATGGCCATGGAATTACATCCTATAAAAGGATGGAAAGCACCATAAGAATAATGCCAATGGTAGAGCCATGGTACCCATGTTCAAGATTTGTCAAAGGTTGTAACAGATAATTACATGATTTAGTTTTAATTAGTTGTCCTTAAAATAAGAGGCTATATGTGAGTGAAAAAAAGGAATGAGCTTAAGTTAGACAAAATGTGATTTCAATCTTATTTAACAAAAGAAAGGTTGTAGATTCAAAGTATTGAGGGACTCAGGTTCTAGTTTCCCTTCAATGGAGGATAACTGATAAGTTCTCGATCCATACTTGTGCATTATGATATAAGGTCCAAGCCAATTGAAAGCAAACTTACCCTACTTGTTTTTCTCCATATTGGTTACATGTTGATTTTCCTTTATGATAAGGTCCTCGATATTGAATTCCCACACTTTGAGGTGTTTATTATAATCTCACTTGATTCGCTCTTATTAGACATGAAGATAGGTAAGCGCAGCTAAATGACATTCATCAAGTAGCTCAAGTTGGGCTAAATGTTTTTGATAATAATTTCTTCCAAACATGATATCTTGTAAAGATATGAGAATAGAGGGAATTTGGAATTTGAGAGGCAATATAGCCTCTACTCTAAACACAAGAGAGAAAGTGGTAGTAATCGTAAGGGTTTGAATGCTAGTATGATATGCCCATAAGGTAAAGGGGATGTGTAAATACCAATCTTGACTAGACACATTAACCATTTTAGTTAGCATGTTGTTGAGAGTTTTGTTAGAAGCTTTCACCTATCTATTTGATTATGTATAATAGGGTGAAGATAAATTTAAATTGATAATGAATGTGTCACAAAGACCTTGGACTTTTTTTTTTAAAAATATTTGCCATTGTTAGTGATAATTTTATGAGGAACACTGAAATGATAGATAATGTGATGGTTGATAAAATCAATAATATTTTTGGATTTGATTAAAATAATAGGAATAGCCTCTACTCCTTTGGTGAAATATTCTATTTTAGTGATGATATAATGATGTCTCTATAAATAATAGGGGTTAATTTCACCAATAAGATCTAAAACCCATTACAAAAAAGGCTAGATATCCTTGGATATTTGGAGGCTATGGCTAGGTGCATGATGTAAGTTATAATATTGTTGACATTTAACATACTTATTCACATAAACACAACAACCTTTTTTGAGGGTGGGCCAATAATAGCCAAGGTGAAAGATGCATTTAGAGATGGCTAGACCACTAAAGTATCCTTTGTAAATCCCATCATGCATTTCTTTGATAGCATGAGAGGCTTCATGACTATGTAGGTAATGGAAGAGGAGACCATCAAAACCATGTTTATAAATAATTCCCCCAAGTATGGTATAATGTGAGGTGATTTGAATAAATTCTCTTTGAGCATTCCTATAAAGGTTAGAATGGATGATGGTAAGGTTGAGATAGTCAAAGGTCTATTGATACCAAAATTTAAGTTGGGTCTCCTCCACATTGAAGATGGTAGGAGAGTCTGATTTGATATAAGAAGGATTGGTAAGTCAATGGATGAAAATAGATATCTTAGACTCAGAGGGTGTAGATGAGATCTGGAAAGCAAGATAATCCATTGCATCAACAAACTTATTCATAGATCATGGAGTGGCTTAAATAAGGTAATGTTTAAATGATGCTAAGAGTATATCAGCTAGTTATTTTTACTATTGCAAAACATCATTCTTACATTGATAAGAGCCATTGATTTGATTGACCATGATTTGGGAATCAGAAAAAATACTGATCATTTTGAATCCAAAGGATAATGTAGTTTCAATACCTATCACTAGGGCCTCATACTCAACCATATTATTGGTACATTCAAAATCTAGCTTGAAGGATAAAGTAAGAGGTTCATCATGAAGGGGGATAAGGATGATGATGGCTCCCCCACTATGTTGGCACTTTTATCCATCGAGGAACATGGTCACTTAATAGGCAAAGTCTACTTGAGAGAGGGTCACAATGGACTCATCTGGAAACTTGAGAGGAAGAGGTCAATTATTTGCTAATGGTGCTTTAGCCAATTAGTCAATAGGGTAAATCATTATTGACTAATTGGCTGAAGCACCCTTTAATTAGATTTTACTAGAGGAAATCAAGGTCAAATTTAGCTAAAATCATGGTATGTCTTGGAGGGCATATACTTGAGAGGGTTAGTGTTGGTGATGACAAAGGTCTTTTATGGCAAAGTTTGGTGACCATAAATACCAAGGCGAGGCAAAGCTTTTTGGTATATGTGTACTAAGTCTCATACTCTATAAGCATATGGATTATGTAGTAGATGGATTTATCTTTATGTTGTTCATCCCAATGAGCCAGGATTGCCCCTAAGGAGTGGTTAGTGGTGAAAATATAAAGGTAAAATGGTTGATCTTCCTTGGGAGGAATGACGATAGGTGGAGATATAAGGTACTCTTTAAGTGAATAAAAGGCCTTTTGACAGTCATCATTCCATTTAAAATATAAATCCTTCTTCATAAGGTGGTGTAAAGGTTGGCATCGATCAGAGAGTTGAGAGATAAAGTGATAAATGGATTGGAGCTTCCCTTGCAAACTAAAAATTTTTTGAGGTGGGTGGGAGGAGGCATGTCAAGGATTTAATTTATTTTGGTAGGATTGAATTCAATTCCCTGAAGGGAGATGATAAAGCCAAAGACCCCAAAAATACACTTCTTGGGGTTAAGGTGGACATGGTAATGGATGAGTCATTCAAATATAATCTTAAGAATGGTCAAATTATCTTTACAACATTTAGATTTCCCAATAAGTTCATCAACATAATCTTCTATGATTTTGTGAATAAGGTCATGGAAGATGTAGGTCATAGCATGTTGGTAGGTTACACCAGCATTCTTTAGACCAAAAGGCATGACTATGTAGCAAAAGTTTCCCCATGGGGTGATAAAGGTGGTTTTGTCTTAATATTTAGGGTAAATTAAGATATGATTGTAACCTAAGAACCCATCCATAAGAGATAACATTTCATAGTTGGTTGTAAGATCAACAAGCAAGTCAATGCTTGGCAAAGGAAAATCATCCTTTGGGAAAGCAAGGTTAAGGTCAAGAAATTCTACACAAATATAAAGTCCCCCTATGGCTTTGGTGATAGGTATGGCATTTGAGATCCATTGGGTATAATCAATGGGTTGGATGAAATTGATGGATAGGAGACATTAAAGATCTTCTTTGACAAGAAGGGCTATGTGAGGGTACATTCATTGAAGTTTTTGCCTAACTAGCTTGGTATTATGATTGGTGAATATATTATGGGTAGTGATGAAGGGGATAATTCATAGAATATTGTTGTAAGGCCAAAAAAATGATATGTTTTAGTCTCATAGGAAGGAGGGTAAGTCCTAAAGCTCCTCAAAATTTAGCAATTGGCTAATTTGGACAATGCATAGGTTATCTATAGTACCCAAGTTGATTTCCATGATGGATTGTTTTGACATAGTTGAACTCTCAAGGGGGAGATATTTGTGGATAGAAGAATATTCTACACCTAGATAGGAAAGAATAGAATCATCATCTTGACATTGAATGGTATTAATGGTAGGAGAGTCATCTCCTACCATCTCAATATGAGTCAGAGGAATAGTTACGGTCAACCCATCCTTTTGATAAGTCAGGGGTCCAAGGTTGATCATGTTGATGAAAAAAATTGAGTGGGATGACATCAAAATCCTCACATTTTGGTAGAGAAGAGGCTGGTGAGGATAGGATGTCTTCCTCATCAATGATGGTAATGGGAGGTGGGTTGGTTTGCTTTTTAGGTGGCATGAAAATGAGGCCATGATTTTTGTGAGGTTTTGGGTCTTGATTAGAATAAATTTGTGTGGTATATGTTCATATCAATCTAGACCAAATCCCTTCCAAGCACACCTATATAGGTATGTCTTGACAAACTCTAGTTTATCTAGATAGGAGAAATTGGGGTAAATGGTTGAGATAAAAAAGAGGTGGCAGAAGTGTAAGGGGTTTATCAAGTTTGTCATATATGAAATTGGTTTGACAAGTTGGTGGTATAAAAGGAGAAATGGCTCCAATATTAGGGTCATAATTAGGTTGTTAGTCAAGATTCCCATCCTCTTAGGGAGTAGGAAAAGCATCTAGTGTCAAAAGGTGATACTCCCCCAATGAAAGATGTTGGAAGATTGATTCCAAAGGGTTTGTTATGGGGATTTGGGTGGAAGGGATAGATGAACTAGTGGCTACTTCATTGGTAGAATAAGATGGGGCTTCATATTTTTTTATAAAGGCTTATTAGATAGAGGAAGGATAATGTCATTGGGTTGGTACATCATGTTGCATGATGTAAAAGGACCCAGGTCAGCTTGTATGGTAACAAATTGACCTTCATGTTCAAATTTGATGCATCGATGTAAGGTGGATGGAACATAGCCCATGGAATTAATTAAAGGGCATACCAATAAAACATTGTATTATAACTCACCTTCTACTATGTATAATAGCTTAAGAAGCATGTGGGGTCCTAGATAAATGTGAAGGACAATAGTTCCTAAATTTGTGGCCATGTTATCATTAAATAATTAGAGCACCACTAAGGTTTTTCACATAATATTCTTGGGTAATTTTAGTTAGTTGTATATGTGGGAGGAGATAATATCTATGTTAGCTCCCCCATCAATCATAACCCTCTTCATGTGGATTTGGTTGATGTGTGTGGTAATTAAGAGGGAAGGATTTGGATCATCTAGATGGATAGAGGGTATTTTTGAATCCCTAAAGGTAACAGTGTTAGAAAGTTGAAGAGATCCATGAAAGGATACTAGAAGTTATGGGTCTTTTGGTTGAACCTATATGGATTGAAATGACTCTATCATCACTTCATGGTGATAGATCAAGGTATTGATTAATTGATATAAATTAATCTTCATAAGTTTTTAATGAAGTTATTTCATAACTACTCATTAGATTGACTTAGAAGGGTTGGATTGAAAGGGACCTAAGATAGATATATTGGGTTTAGGATAAGGTAAAGGTGTTTGGTATTGGTTGGGTGATTGGGTAGTGGAAGAGGGATATGTTCATATAATATACACCTTTTCCTTTCCCTTATCTTTTATTTGATCCTATGATCATGTGACCACATGGATAGTATGGATTGGGGAAAGAGTCAGGCTAGAGGATTGCTTCAGTTCATGTTCACTCTGATACCTCAAAAACCTTAATAATACATCATTATAACTTAAAAACTTTCCCAAAACACTATTAGAACTTGAAAACTTGATCAACACACTATAAAACCCCAAAAACTCACCTAACACACCTTTAGCTCCTGATATCTTGCCAAGTATATTGATAGACCCTGATGCTTGATTAAATAAACACTATAAATGATGCTTGGAAAAAATGACCCCAAAATTTGACACTTGTAAAAATAGACTCCACTCACAATAATCCTTAGCCCCCTTTTCAAATGGTGTGGCCACATTATGGAATCACCTAGCTTATCCCTTAGCCCTCAGTCATATGTAAATTAATTTGTTTCTCACTTCCAACCCAAAAGGGCTTAACTTTTTCTCAAGAGAGGATTAAGTTTTTATATTCAAAGTTGATGTATAAATAAATTTCTCTTGGGGATTTTGATAAAAATATTTCCACCAATATTTCCACCTATATTTTTCATGTAATAATATTTTAAAACACACATAAATTTTGATCTATACCTTAGATAACACACCATCAAATCCCAATATCTTACTAGGAAGATCAATAGACCTTGATACTTATCTAAATAGACCATATAATTTGATGATTGGAAAAATAGACCCTATTATTTGACACTTTTAAAAATAGACTTCACCCATAATAATCCTTATCCCCTAGTCATGTGGTGTGGTCACATGAGGCAAGCAACCAACTTAACCCTTAACCCCTACTCATATGGAAATTATGCTCTTGGAGACTTCCAAACCAAAATTTATTAACTTTTGATCAAGAGAGACTTAAGTTTTTATTTTAAAAGTTGATGAATAAAAATTTTTATCATGGGGAATTTTATCAAAAAAAATCCACCACTCTTTCTGCCCAGATTTTTCATGCAAGTAGAGTTTCAAACACACATAACTTTTGATCTATAGTCGAAATCTTGAGCTCACTAAATCTCACTTAAAACTAACTATTGTACATTTTTAAATACATTATCAACTTATCATATTGTATATCTAGTTATTTAATACCTACAACCATTATTCTCATGATATATTCTTGGCTATGTTCAATATCTATTTGAGTGTGATTGTATTTGAAACTTGAGGGGGTTCACTTTAATAGTTATAATGGGGTATTGTGTGGTGTTATGTAAATTTATTTTATGAATTTATTCTTTAATTTTTTAAGAAACATATTTTATTGAATCGTAGATAATTTTTGGTCATTTACACCTCTTATGGAATTCAATTATCATGAATGGAAAAGCAACATGACACTTTCTCTAAGAAAACAAGGCTTGTATGAGATAACTATGAATGAGGAAACTAAACTTAAAATAGATGTAGAGAAAAATAAATTGTTCAATATATGTGATTAATGATGTAATTATATTAGTTTGTATATTTCTCTTGATTTACATTTTCACATTAAAATCTTCTAAAATATTGAATGAAGTATGCACCACACTAGGAAAACTTTTTGGGAAGCAGGATGTGATAAGAGGTCATGAACTAGAGAATGAGATCATCAGTTCAACCCTAGTTGAATTTGAAATACTACATTATTTATTCATAAATTTAAAATCTTTGAGGTTGAATTTAAAATAATGTGCAATAGACAATAAATATGTTCAACTTGTTTTGTCTATACTCTCCAAGCTACATCTAATTTATTTTTTGTTTGTGTCCACTTTTCATGCCACAAAAAGTTTTCTTAGATATTCATGGAAGATTAATTATTTAAATACCTATGTTTCAAAATAAACTTAGGATCAAGACAAGTTAATACAAATTGGCAAAGTGAAGACCTCAAAATCCCATGCACTATTTGCTAAGAAAGAGAAGGCTTAAAATAATAGAGAGAAGAAAAAGAACAAAAAGGATCAAGAAAAGGATGTAAATCCTCCCAGATCTAAATCGAAAAATGAGACCTCTTATTCCAATCCTAAGGCTAAGAAATATTGGATCAAATGTGTTTTTTCCTTAATAAATCATAATGAAATCAAATGGTCAAATAAGTATATTGACCAACTAACTAAGATGATTGAGAAGCAAAACATTAGTGTCCTTGATTCTACTAATCAAAATTCATCAACCCATGAATTATCTAAGGAAAATTTCCATGATAAATAAAAATAAATATAGAATAGTAAGGGGAAATCAAAGGGAAAGGCCCTAGTTGCATTTATACCTCCAACACCTATATGGGTTATTAACTCTAGTGCTTCACATCACATGTCCTTTTCAAATATAGAGTTCAATTATTTAGAACAATGTGACATGTCCTCTATACAGTTGGGTGATGACACTTATAAAAAGGTTTTTGGGAGAGGGTATATTGAATTGAGTGGTAGAACATTCAATGATGTTTTAAGGTTTCCCTCACTTTTAACTAATCTCCTATTAGTTTTTAAGATCACTCACCTTGGTTTGGGGATGTGAGTTGAGTTCAATCTAAATTTAGTGTATGTTAGTGAGATGAACTGTGATACTATATTGGTATAAAGAATGGTTGATCATCATACTCAGATTTATAACTTCTCACTCTTTTCTTTTGACTATCTTTCATATTTTTCTTCTTTAGATTCAATTGAAATTGATGACATTTATGAACCTAAGCACTCATATAATATTTATAACACTTATTATATAAAAGATGACTATAGTAGTGATGGGGACACACCTCAACCATCTCCTTGTCACTTTCTAGATTTTGAGGATTTATTTCTTAATCAACTTACCTATATTTTTTTTTGAAAATTACAGGGAATAGGTATATTGATTCAGGACACATTAGACCTTGGGTAGTCTATTCATTAGTTTCAAGGCATTAAACAATCCTTCATTACCTTTATTTGCATTTAATCTTCATTAATTAGAGTAGTTAGCCTTCCTAACTTGCATGGGGATAATATTTCACTACATAAGAATCACCCTTTGGCTAAAGATCCATCAGACACTTGGTGGACACATTCATTATTCTAGGGTGATTCACTCTTCATTGCATTTACTTCTGATCTACAATCATTTTAGGGCATTCTATTATAAGATATTACATGGGTTTAGGAAGTTTTAGACTCTAGTGGTACATTTTACCCATCTTCTCTTATTTTATCTCTTTTGGAGAAGAAGTATATTCTATGATTTTTCTACTTTTCTCTTCTTTATAGGAGTTTCATTATACTTTTCTACCTCATCAAGATTTGTTGTTGGGACCTAATTCTTATACCCACATAAGCTACACTTCAAGGGGGTGGTATTATAGGTTTTCTCATGCTTTTGGTTTTACCTACATAGTTGTTAGTCAATTTGATTAGGGGTGTTAAGTTCATTAGGTGAAATATACTTTATGTGTTTTCTTATTATGTGTTGAGTTGTTACCTTTAAGGTGACCTCATATCTCACTACATAATATAACTCCTTTTTTGGCTAATGGACATTTGTGAAGCTCACTTTTTGAACTTATATATTTTTCTCACCTACTTCTTGTGTTTCATGCAATCTATGATGTTCATAGATTTTGGAGTGATATAATATAATATGACTATTTCCTAAACTTTCCTAAAGGCTCTATCACAAGTTAGGAATAATTAAGAAGGACATTCTTCACCTATTATGGGCAATTAATCAACATATGTGTGTTATATAAATAATTTTTCTACATCTAAAGGGAACCCAATGATCCTATAAGAAATTTAATTAATAGTTTATAATATATGTATAGACAAATCATGGTGGTGTACATGATACATGCCTAACTATCCATTGAAATGTATAAGAACACACTAGACCCTTAGACTATTATGTTCCTGTATAGAGAAACATTAGTTCTATACATAACTCTACCTTATGTTGATGCCATCAAATAAAAAATAAAACTAAATATTGAAGGTATTTTGGCACCAACCATCCTGAATATACTTCCAAGTATACCTACTTTGAACCTAGTCTTTATCATTATGTAGAATATATCCATTCCAAAACATATGTGAGTGATAAACTATATTATTTTAAGACATGCTACTCTTAATCAACCCTTAGGATTCCTTATTTTAATTAATATATAAGTAGTTTCCCAAGATAAAAATAAAACATTGGTCCCCACTATGAAAAATGTCTAAAGTGTTCCTTAAGAGTCTACCAAGAATGATTTAGATTCTATATAATTCATGGTATAGAATCTTAACAATGATTTCTTAGGCATCTAGAGATAGGTTAGAAATAATTGTGGTGAGGGTTCAAATACTAAATTAACTTACCATAATTAAAATAATACCTATATCTACTATTGACTTCTTTTTACACTTAGGCTTAGAAAGTGTCAACCTATGCCATAGAGCATTTGAGCTTATCCTTGATCACATTATTGTGTCTTTTGAAGTGTTAGGATAGATCAAGGGGGGTCACTTGTCAACAAGTTGGAGGTAGCATGTTCAAGTGGTGTGCTATGTCAAGGAAGGTCATGGTGGTCATCTTTTCACCATATTTGAGCTTGTGTCAAGTGTTCATTTTATGTTAACTATGTATAAGGGCCAAAAATAAGTATTGAGGTGGTCCTTATGATGTAAAGTCACTAATATTAAAGATGACCCAAATATTATATCACATGTCTAGTTGTGAACCCATCTAAGCATGTTGAAAGCCTATAAAATATGTCAAAATCAAAGGAGTAATGATAGTATAAAGAGAATGTGGTAACCTTGCTCAAATACTTAGCATATTTTAAGGTCTTTTAAAAAAATTTAAGGTAACCCTAAATTTATATTTCACATGATATCATACATAATTTCCTTCAAAGGGTATTCACACTATGCGAATGGTATTATTGTGGCCCCTAAGACACCATTAAATCATTATCAAAGGTAAAATACATTTAAGGGGGTCTCACTATCATCATAATGCCACTATAATATTATTTCATATGTAAAAGGGGTCTTATTTTAGATGTAAATTTATTTTATTCACCACCTAAGGGGCCCAAACATGTGAAAAAGGTGAATTTTCACCTTTCCTCCACCTGTACTCCCTGTTTAAACAAATTTTAACTACTCATTTCCCTCCTCCTACCTAGCAATAGAATTTCAAGATCCCAAACATGAGAAAATGTAAGAAAGTGGTGTTTTTAAGGTGTTTTAGGGTCATAAAAAGTTAGGTATATTTAGGGGGGACTCAATGTGAAAATCATATAATAGAAACCATGAGTATATTTAGGGGGACTCAATGATGGACTCAATGTTGGTATATTTAAGTTTGCTTTAATTCATCATTTTTTAATATAAAAATAATAATGGTAAGTTGGGTGACTTATCAACGGTCCTTACAACTCTCCTACTTCATCCTCATACCCCACTTGCCATGTGTGAGATCTTGGGAGCAAGAAACCTACATGTTATCATAAGTTATAGGTTACAAGTAGTGATTTATTGATGTTACAGAGCATTCAATGCATGAATATAGAAGTGAGTAGTGGTTTGATGAGATTATGGGTTTCTTGAAACCATTCATGTCTTTTTACCTCTTTATCACAAGGAGTCATTAATGAACCTTCAACTCTTTTAGGATCCTATATTCAAGTGTTAGTCTTTATGTAGTTTGACCTTCATTGAAAGTGTGAGTAGAGTGTTTCATGGTTGATGATTTTTTAAGATCATTAGAAGACTATAGAACATGTAGATGTTTTATACACATGTGGAATATCCCAATTTTTATAAGGAACAATCTTTATTATGGCTCTCAAAACTAATCAATCATAAAATAGTTCCCAATGTTTTCATAGACCTTTTTAATAAAGTTTAAGGTTTATTATAATTATTTAAGGTTTTTCTAAAATCACAGGTTTTATTTTCTCCATCAAGATTCCTAATTGACCAATCCAAATGCCATAATTTATTGAGTACATATATAGGGGTATCTAGGGTCCCCATACATGGTATTGAATGAGGGATAATAGTCTACATGATCCCTTTCAAAAGATATCAATTATGTAGTGACATTATGAGACCATTTTCACCTCCTAATAGGATTTGTATTTCAAAATCATAACTCTTAGAGGACTGTATAATCAACACCTATAGGTTTAAGTGCTAATTCTCAAGATTAAGGCATGGAACTAAGGTTAAAAATTACACAATGTCAAGGAAGGTAAATGAGGATGTGAGGAGAATAAAGATCAATCAAGTTTAGACACATGGTATAATTCTAATGACAGAGTCTAGGAATTCAAGTTCAAGCTCAACCTTCAAGGAATTTCTAAAACCATCATCTACAACTAAACCTAGATAGAATCAAGAGAGGAATGTATGTTTGTTAATGTGACTATATTAAGGTAAAGTACTAGGTTTTTGTAAAGGTCAACTAGGATCCCAACATGGTGTAAAAACCCTCTTATTTCTCATGGACCTATGGAAAGACTCCATTGGTAGTCAAATACCCCCAATCACCACCTACAAGACCATAAGAAGTCTACCTCCAACCTTGAATGTGAGATTATATATGAGCATTAAAGAGAGATATCGAGTAGAGGGCTAGAACATAAAAAATATTTTTTTGAGAGGAAAAGGAAAATTGAAAGGATAAATAAACAAGTTGACTCAAGCATATATAGTAAGCTAAGTGCACATAAGTCTACATATCTAGATGCAGTGTCTAACTAATTTGAATGATAGTGTAAAAATAATATGTAAGGGTGACCCCGTGGTAATATATGGAATCCATATTTATTAGGATATATAAAGGTAAAATCAAGTTTTAGAGACCTACTTAGTATTGATTGAACATCCACGACATACAAACATGTGTGTATGACTATAAAAGTGATTTTTGATAGCAAAGTTGAGGGAATCCAAGTTAAAAGGGTGTTATCAAACTTTGATATCACATTACATGATCCAAAAACCCTAAAAATATTAAGGATAAAAATAGACCACTCAATTCACTAAAACCAATTGTTCCAAATGCTTAGACTAGGCCATGGATGGTCATCATAGACCTAGAAGAGAAAAAAGGTTAGAGATGGACCTCGAGAAACTAATGAACTATGTAAGAGGTTGAAGTTAGATGAAAAATATTTATAATATGACATTTAAGTAAAAAATACACATACATTTGGTTTAAATTCATAAGGCTCAATTCAGGCCTATAATGCTTAAAACCCTCCTTAAGCCCTTAAAACCCCATCTTCATATTTGTGACGTAACAAGTCCCCCATGTCAGACCTAAGGTCATGAATATGTGTATGATGAAAATACAAGTCCTGATGAATGTGTTTTAAATAGAGGAAGGTAGAGGAATGGTAAATTTGGCATAACTACCCCTTTAAAGCTCCATCACCCCATCTTACCATTTTGAGATGCTAGTTCATATGCTCATATATTACATGACATGATGACTGTGGCCTAGTAATAGTAGGAGAAGTTATGGAACCATATTCACTTACTATCTAGGGTAGATATATTTGTATTTAGGATCTCAACTTTATTAATGATCCTTAACAATGTCAACCCACCTAGAATACTTAATGAAGACTCGAAGGCTGCCAATTTTAACTTAGAGATCACATTACAAGGTTCATAAGAATATAATATATTAAGGAGTTTTAGTGGGGTATATCGGCTCAACATAAATTTAACTAAGATTGAAATCTAAGGCATGTTCTCTATGAACCATTGTTAAGATGATATGCCACTAAAACCCTTCCTAAACTTTGATAAGGACCTAGTGAAACAATTTTACCCTAAAATGTCTTAAAATAAGGTATTTGAGTCTTGAAATGGTATATATGGTATTCTTAGGTCTCATGGGCATCCAAATGAGCCATTAGTTGGCATGTGTAGACTATATGGTATACAAATTAGGCCTAAAGATGACTAATACATTCCTAGAGAGGATCACTACAAGACTATATGTAGGAAATTAGAGATTGTCTGCATGTTTTTCATGAGTTCAGAGAGTAAATGATAAAAAACTGTTGATAAAAATATATAATGGTCACCAATAGGGGTATTCATACTTGATTATCACCTACAAACATGGTTAGTTGATTGTGTATGCTTGAAGAGGAAGCAAGTGGCTTAACCAAAATAATACAAGTGATCTAAGGGCCGTAAAGGGTAGGTTCCATTATCTCATAAGTGTATAATTTATCAAATGACTCCCTTTTAAGGGAAAACATAAAAACACTATCATTAGGTCTATTGGTCTAAAACCCTTCTCAAAGCATTACTACTTGGAGACTAAAGTTAGAGGATAAGAAAGAGTTGAATGGGAAATAAAGCCAACAAGTAAGTTTATATAAGGGAGTTTAATATGTGAAATAAGTGTTTGTTTGCAAAGGAGAGCTCAAAATTAGCCATTTTGGCCCAAAATTACCTTAAGAGTGCACATAATGCAAAATAGTCACACGACAATCACCGTCTTGTGCTCAAAACTATATGGAGGATCTTTATAGATTCTTGACCAAGTGGATAAGGTTTTGGGGCCTTTTCTACTATAAATTAGTGTCATTAATTAATAGGTTGAAGGCCTAACCTTTATGAACTATTATTAAGAGTCTAAAACCCTATAAACCTCTCTAAAACCCTAATAAAAGATAAATGAGAAAGATTTTGAAATTTTTTCTCTTAAATGCATTAAATTTATCTTGAAAAAAATTAGAACACATTATGTAGTATGGTAAGGTGCTAATCATGGCATTAGTATATATAGATAGTTGTATAGATGCACCAAAACTTATATATTGTAAGGTTTAGTGATGATTTCAAGGTAAAAAGCTTAATGAATAGTTAAAAATCATTCAAGAGGATAATGTGAAGTGTAGTACACACTCTAATATCAAAAACCCCTCCCAATTCCTCCTATAAATGCTCTTAGAGGCCTAAACTAAAGAGCTAGTCTATAAGTGCTAGTAAGACGTGACCTAGTCACCTAAATGAGCAAGAGTTATAAGTGTACACTATTTGAAAGGCATATGTCATGGTGTGAGATGCTTGATTAGACTTGAAATATACTCAGTTGATCTTAAGGTTTTATGTAAGTCTCAATTCCATCAAAGTAGCTAGCATTGAGTGACTAAGTGTAATTACCTAATAAGAATATTTGGTCAACTAAGGGAGATGTTTATTAGAATATAGGTTTGATAAGAGAGTAAATTCAGAGTCATAAAAATACTTTTAATTAATTAATGGAGGTTATCATACACATTTCATGTTCATTATGGAGGATGGAGAAGTTTTTCAAGCCTTATTGACATGCAAGAGAGAGGTAAGTTACTTAATGCTTCATAAAGGCTAATATGGACCATATTTATACCTTTGTAACTATTAAAATGAAAGGTGTTTGAATAGGTTGGCATGCTCACACTTTTAATGGGCTCAATCAAAATTTAAGGAGTCTCCACTAGACCATTTCCTATGACATACTCTCATTGAAGGTCATTATGAATTCAAGGTAGTGCATATGTGGAATCAAGGAGCTATTACTAATATTTTTTCATGGTTATAACTAATTTTTTAGAAAATGAGGATAATTATGGAATCTTATCAACACTTACATACTATTTTATTCCTCCCTTTCCCTCTATTGTTTATAAATTGAGGCTAAAATTCCATTATATGCATCCTTCGATTGGGTATGAAGAAACTCTACCCAAACTATATCTTGTAATTATTTTCAATGAATATAAGGACTAATTATATTCTTTATGATATCTTAGTGTGTTTCATACTTTTTGATTTTCATAAGTGTTTAGTCTTATATTCCTTTATAGGTCCTTTTTCTCATCTAATTGATAGGAGATTATATTAAAAAGGTCATATGGTTTGTATAGGTTTTGGTGACTATGATTGAAGTAGAATATGATTGTAAGTGTCATGAAATCATACCTTATATTTATCATCATCAATTTATATCCACTTAACATAGACTTTATGTGAATTATTGACACTTAGGAAACTCTAGGAGAGAGTAATCTAATCATTAGTCCTTGTCTAATACACAAGTCTTATTGAAGGGTTAGTTAGAGTGGACAAAACATTATTGGTGCATCACCTCTCTTATATTATATTTTTTTTCATGCATCTCTTTATCCCTTTTCATCAATAATTTAGTAGGTTTTTGAATTGAGCCAATAGATGATGCATCATTGGAACTAGCCCCAAAAATTAGATATTTACCTAATTAACTAGACTAACTGCACCTAGAGGTGATCCCATTATATCAACTAGATTAGATAGGTATGAAACATCTCCACCTCAAGGGTGTAGTCCAGACTTATAAAAACTAATCTATAAACTAACTATATCCATTACCTAATAAACTCCTTGAGATAAACATCTATGAGTTGGCCTTACCTGATTGTTGTCATATGCATAATATGACCCAACATGGTAAACTCAATTGTATTTAATTTTTAGTGCATTTGACATGTTATACAAAGATATGGAAGAGTATGATGTTGTCCAAAACTAACCTAAGGCTATGAATCAAGTTGAGACCTATAATTATACAATATCTTCAAGTTCTACCATGGTACTAGAGACATTATACTTCCCTAGACATGAAGATAATTAGCTAGAAGATGCCACCAATGAGGTGCATGCTTTCCAAAAATTGCAAAGAATTAATTGTGATATTTATAACTATATATATCATCATCCCATCACCACATCTACCCCTCTAGATAACTATACCACTCCCCATAATCCAAGAGCAAGGAATGACCCTCCAAACTCAAAATAAGAAAAATCATAATTCAATTGAATATACTCAGCCTACCACTAGAAAGATTGGCTACAACATTGTGTACGTCATGAAGAATATAAATGCAAACATCACTTTATATAAGCTTTAATAGATTCTTGATCAATGATATCTCCTCATAAAAAAATTGGTTTAGAACAAACCCTATCCTAAGAAAATGAATATGTTGATACACAAGAATAAGTTTGAGGTCACACATTTCCTCCTTAGGGTTAGGATATTTGGAAAGAATCTCCATAACTATATGGCAAGCTTAGGAGACTCTATAATTTCCATGCTTACATAAATATATCAAAAACTAAGAAAAACCCCTATGAAGTCAAAAAAATAGTGGTCTAGTTCAATATGTCTAAAACTAAGGTAGTGAGAAATCTCTTGAATGTCCATATGCAGTTGGAATTTGAGCCCAAGGTCCAAAAAATTTTGGGTATTCAAGTAGTGGATATCCCTAAGTCTTATGGGATGTAACCTAGTAGAGATTGGTCTAAAACCTTGAAAAAATACATGGATCTATAATTTTCTTATATATGATCATCTTGAAGAAGTGTAGCCAATCATATATATATATATATATATATATATATATATATGATGACATGAAATAGATGATCACTGAATATAATGTATTCAATGAAATAATGAACTTAGTATCGTATGACATAGGTGTTTATACTTTATCTACAAAATTTATTGAAGACCAAATAGGTAAAGGTCCCAAATTATAGATTTATGGTCCTTGTATATTGATAGAGCCCATTCTAAAAAAGGTTCTAGAGTAAGAATCATTCTCACTAATCCATAAGGGAAATGACACATAAATTATTATAGGGTCTAGTGCCCTTGCACTAATAACTTAATGGAATATGAATCCTTGATCTTAGGACTACAATTTTCATTAAAAATTAGGGTCAAAGAGTTTAGCTGTTTGGATATTTTGAACTAGTAGTGAACTAAATCAGGAATAAGTTCGAATGTAAGCTATACTATTTAAGGAATTACAAACATAGGTAATAGGATCTAATATATATTTTTAATTCTTTTAATATCATCCCCATTTCTAGAGAATAAAATTAGGTGGTTGATTCATTATCAGCCATTCTTATAAACTTGACATCCTTAGATGATTAAGGGCTGATTTTTTTAATTGGATCTCATCCCATGTACTTTAGTAATAGATAATGTTAATAATTTATAGGTATTTTAAGATGAGTGCCAAATTTTATAATTCCTTAACACATCATGGGTATTTGAGACCTAAGTTATTAATAAGGTAGAAAGAGATGACCTTGGAAATGATGTGACCAGGATGACATTATGAGATTAAATGAAAAATAAGTTACAAAAGGGATGATCTCCCTTGAAATATTTATAAACCTTGAAAATCCCACACATAGACTTGAGATGAAAATACACTTAGACCAAAACTATAGAATGATTAATTTAAGATCATCAGACTAGATATAAGATGTTCATATTGGTTTGAATTGCACTCTTGTTGAAGTTTAACAATGTATACAACTACTATTTTAGTATCAAGACATTATTACCTATGATTATGAATACCTTAAGGTATTTTACTTGAAGATAGTAACCCAAACTATCCCACTCAATTAGAACTAGAATCCATTTAGACATAAACAATGGCTCATGAACCTAATCCTATAACCACTAGTTCATAAGGAGGTCCAAAAAATCCTCTCAATTGGGGTCATATTCCTAATTTATCACTCTACCTTGATAACTTAGTGCTAGTCTATAAAAATAATGGAGAAATATGACAATGTAGATTTCATAAATCCAAATTAATGTTCTCATAAAGATAACTATTTGTTGCCTTCCTTAGATGAGTTAATATATATGAAAAGTGCATTCCAAATGATGTCCTTCCTAGATGGATTCTAAATATATAATTAGGCTATGATAAACAAAAAATACCAAGACAATATGAAATTTACAAACAAGTGGGGTAATTTCACTTAAAAATGAGTGCCATATTACCTCATTAATACATAAGACATCTTTCATAGATTCATGAAATATAATTTCAAAGGTATGATATTGTTGATGCCCTATAATGTATCATAGTTTCCCTTAGTGTTAAAATAAACTTCTCATTTTATAATTCTAGTAATTCAAAGCATGAGTATTAGGTCTGGTAAATTATGTTACCTATGGTGAAATAATGGCAGAGTAATGTTCAACTGTTCCAAAAAAATTATATTAATTGATGGTTGGGATCCATCATGGTCCAAATATTTTCAAAGTGAAATTATATATTCTATTATTGGTGAATTATAATCAAATATTAAACTACATACTAATCTAAATGGACATCTATAAAAAAATCTAAACTAGAGTGATCTAGCTAAAAAGGAAGCAAAAGGGAAGGGTAAGGTAGAAATATAATAAGTGATTTTTGATCTTATAATAAAAATTATGAAAAAGTTTCAATTAAAAATGAATATTCATTTAACTAATATATAGTGCAAAATTTCATTATCTCAAATCTCACTACACACTAGGAAAACTTTAAAGGATGATATAAATAAGTACAAGTAAGAACTGAATTTACTTTAAATATTTGCTACCACATTCAAATAGCATTTGCACATTCTAATGCATAGTAAACAGAATGAATAAAATTCAAGATCATTTAACTAATCTAGCATAAGCATAAATTAGCAACCCTTTAATCAAATATGCAAATTAGAATTTGTAAAAACCATTCAAATTTAAGACTTAGGACCAGAAATTGAGAGAAAATCCATATGAAAATTAACACAAACAAACATGGAAAATATTTAAATAATTACTTGATTGTATTAACTACTCAAAGTATACAAATTTTGCTCAAAATTCACTCACTTTACAAAATGGTAGTATAACCTTTTATAGAAAGACAAGGAATTATATCAGTCAGATACAAGATAGAAATGTATAAAGATAAGGATAGAGTCCTTACTTACAAATCTAGAATACACCTTATTTTCTAAAATGAACTGACCTAGAGGAAAATATGCTAACAAACTGGCATATGCCTTTACAAAATAATATTCTATTTTCAAAATGTTACAAAGCTTTTCAAAATGGAAAACTATTTAATTGGTGGGTTTTGTGCTTGAGAACTTGATTTTTGCTAATGAAGGATGTGCATGTATTTTTGATACTATTCATTAACAAGTTCTAATTCCAAAACTAGTTTTAAGAGACACTTTTCATCTTTCTCAGTTAGCTCATTCAATTCCCTATCATTTTTGGTCATGGATTCCTTGATGCTTCTACCCTCAAATATCCTTTCTCCTACATTAAGGATCATTTATAGGATCCTATTATTGTCTACTCCAAATTGGCCTTAACTCTTATTTATTATTTCCTATATCACCAAAGTATCGCTATATTTGAACTCATCATCTATCATGATACCTAAAATAGGGGTCTGTGTCGAGTCAGATAACATAGTTCTAAGGAGTTATTTAATAATTTCTACTAGCTCCTCATCATCTTTAAGGAGTATCTCTAATTATTATGACCAATAATTCGAACTCTAGACCTTTTTAGTGACAATTCCTAAAATTGCACTCAAATGTCCCAAACTAATTGTTCTGAACCTAGGGATTTGACTTTAAACCCAAATGTTGAATAATCCTATTATTTTGTCCTCTAGAACTTGCCATTAGGATATTAGACCCTTGACACTATATTCTACTACACCAATGTAATCTACCTTAGTTTCATTATTTTCAATGCATCAAACATGTCAAAGAAGGATTCATCAAGCATTTTGACCATTGCCTCAAACACTGATAAGACAACATGTGTCTCCAAATTATCCTTTTCCTTATTTAGGTTATATATTCTTTGATTCATGCCCCTCATGCTTGTTATAACTTGAGCTAAATGAGCCTTAGTTCTTCAATTTTATCTACATGGATGGTATGTTCTCCATGTCTCTAGCCTCTAGCTAGAGTTGAGCCTACAATTGGCTCAACCTTTTAAAAGGTGAATTCTTTATTCCTCACCATGGCCTTTCTAGTTGCCACTCTTTCTAAGGCTACTATCTCTGGATTGAATTGCACAATGATAGTTGGTTTTTTGTACTTTGGAGGTTTAGGAGTCTTCATCTTTGTGTTTCTTGATACTCCTAGAGCATATATTTATTTTTTATTTGACCCTTTAGTGGTTAATTTTCTTCTCTTTTTCTCCTTTATCAAAATCCTTATCTATGGCTTGATATTATCATGTACATCAATATTGATAGTTTGGTTTAGGGCCATGAGTGGGATAAGGATGGGATCCTCTAAATTTTTATATAGATGAGATAATTAGGGATGATTGTTCTATTGATGAGGTATTTATCACTAAATAAGTTAATTTCACTCATGGGGTGAGTGAAATTTTACTTGGGTTTCTCTTGCCCAATTGAGACTATTTCCAATTCTAATTTTCTCATCTTCAATGGTACCACTAGGACTAGATCTAGGGAAACTTATTTCCCTCTTACTTTCTTAGCCTCCTTTATTTGGGCCCAGGGTCCCTCAACATATTCTTCCTCTTCATCAGGTCTATATGCCTTAGCAAGGACCTTGAGGGTGTCTTCTAATATCTCATTGGGCTCCAGGGCAATCATGTCTATAAATTCAATGGGGGATGTTGGTCTTTGAAGTAGGGCTAAGGATGATGGGCCCTCACCAAGTCTATCTTCTAGTTTTTCCTTGCTAGAGCCTATACAATTTGTGGCTATAGTTAAGGCACTTCCATTTGTGGTTGGTCTTGAGGGGTCCATGAAGGAACATGTAGCAAATGGTAATGCAAGGGCCCCATTTGCCATATATCTCCAAGGGGTTTTTGATCACTAGATAATGTATCTTCAAGTCTAATGTTATGTACCTTAATCCTAGCCAATATTTCTTCAAATTTTTCTACTTTGATGTATAATATTTCATGAACATCAAGCTAGTTCTCATATACTAGCTTGGGCAATTGCTTAGTTTTCAAATGTGTGGAGATAAATCCCTTAGGGTCCTACCACTTCATATCATTTCACTAAAATTCAAAGGATAATGTGTGTCTAAAAATAGTTTCCATGTGTTTCAAATATTTTAAAAGAGTTATGCTAATGATCAAAGGAAAGAGATGGAGGAGGCCTTTCCTTTTATCCTTGCACAGTCTATCAATGCCATGAAGTTGTTATGCAATTTCATACTCTGCTAGTTTGTTGGGAACATAGATGGACAACTTATAAGGTTAAATAAAAATGCCTTCAATTCTAATCATAGTACAATCTAGATACAACCAAATGTCTCCCATTAGCTCTACATATTTATTGATCAGAGGGCTAATCCTATGCATGGGAATCCTTGTAATGGCTTCTACTATAGTAGGATAAACATAATCATAAATGAACTGCATATTGTGTCTATATTTTAAAATGTGTAATTTAGAATAATGGTGGGAGACTATAAATCTAATATCAGGTGACCATGTTTTGAAACAAGGGATATTATTGGAGGCTAGCAAGGCCTCTAGTAGACAGGACATCATGAAGAACTAGTTACTAGTTTTCTTTTGAATGGATATGAATTATCATTATAGATGGATGTTGAAAATTTCTCTAATTGGGGGAGTGATCTCTTTTTATACCATGAAATATACATAAGATACCCAAATCTTATTGACATGTATGGTGGATGATGCCCCAAATATTATATTCTATAGATTCATAATTACCCTAATCCCCTCTCTAAATTGGGCAACTAGGATTCTTCCTGTAGGGTCCTAAATTACATGGTTCCCTTAAAATAGCCATAGCCTAAGGATGGTTTCCAATAATTCTTGCCAATCCATTATTTAATGGTGGGCAAATCCACCTAGGGTTTTTCTATTTTTTAATATCTTTTAAAATCCAATTAAGAAATGTATGCAACTCTCCTAGAGCTTCCTTTATGAATTATCTAGTATTGTTCAATTCTACAATATTTAAAAATGTGAGTAAGGATGTCAATACAATGGAGTACCTTAGTTTTAATAGTAACATGGTGGAGACTATCCATTTGGATTATAACTAGGTCATAATACCTCTAGCTGATAGTGGTAATATTTTTTTCTTCCTTTGTGATGGATTTCATATCCTTAATGGTCTAAAATAACTCAAACCAGTTCTTATTACCCACGTTTAATGCTATAGTGCCCATGTATGTGTCTTTGAAAACCCTTCCCTCATTGTTTATGGATAGATACAACTCTATCTCATCCCTTTATTGTTTCTTCTGAGCTACCATGGCTTACTAGACTTGAAAATTCCTCACAATCAAATTACAAATGGTTCCTGGGTTAATTCTCCTTGCTCAAATTTCAATTGAATTCCTTCTATGTTAATTGTGATCAATCTAATTTCAAACTAGTGCCTTTTATTTAATTTTTGAGCTCTCCTAAATCTTTAATGGTGATGGCTTATCTAGAGTTAGGCTCACCATGCCTCATATTTGATTTTGACCTTTGCCTTTATATGTTTACATTTTTTAGCACACAATATCTTTATTTTTATTTCTTTGTGCTTAAATGGTGCTTATTTGGCATATATCTCACAAATTTCATAGAATTTTCATAAATGACTTCAAATCACTATCCATTGTTATTTAAAATTTGCATTTCAGTTTGTACTATTGGATTATTACCCATTGATTAACATTGGCCATTGATCATGATCTAAGGTTTCACATGTTATCAATCATCTTTACATACAACCCCATGGTTGTGTCACTCAACATCTTCACAAGATTTTTGAGCTATGTATTTTACATTGGTTGCATATTGAATGCATGTCTACCATCTTTCAACCCCTTGGGCTCTTGAAGTTCTACTAAATATTCATCAATAATTTCACATCATTATATCACCTAGTCTTGATGAAGTGTGAACCATTGATCCTACAAGATGCATGAACTTTAATCAGTGCATGGTCATGGAAAGGAACTTAGGCTAAAATATTTTAAGCTAAGTTAATTTCATGTCAATAAACATGCCATAGACTTAGGATAAAATATTTTATGCTATGTTTTTAAATTATGATATCAAATGACCCCTCAAATGACACAAAACACACCCCTTTATTAAGTAAAATGTTTGAAGACCTTGAATTTGACGACCTCATGGATGTCAATCATAGCCTTGAAGATGTCAAATGATGTTTTCAAGAATGTCAAATTTAATCTCATGAAGTTATTTAGTTTTAGTGGTCTTGAAGTTGATGTTTTCAAAGACATCAATGATGGCCTCACAGACATCAAATGACTTCATTAGAACATCAATTTTAAGCTCATAAAATTCCTATATTCCATAGATCTTGGATCTAATTCACTCCATCTAATTAAGATACATGATGAAGTGAGAGCCATCCAATAAATATCCAAGTGATTTTACACCATTAGTCTGGGGTTATATTAACATTAAGCTTTGAATGTGGGAATGCCATGTGGTAGTTTTATGGGGCTCTTGAGCTTTGACCCTATTGACCTTAGGGATGACCCACAAGTTGTTGATATATGTCTAAGTCCATGAGATGGTGAATCTTGTAACCTCCATAGTGATTGCTTTGGGATTTGACATATCAATATCATCCTCACTTCATTCAATCAAAATCCATGATGTATTAAGAGTCATCAATTTTACAAAAGCCAAAAGTGTTTTAAGTCAGGCCTCAAGATGATAAAGACTTATGGTAACGTGTTAAGACTAAGGTCTTTTTTATGTTAATAAATATGATGAGGCTTTATGATTAATACTCTAAGATAAATATATAATAAATGGGACTGCATTAGGTAAATTAAAATGGACCCTACCAATATGAACATTAGACTTGGTTAGAAATAAAGGAAAAAAGGGGAAAAAGGGGCCAATCAAGACTTTGAGGTTAAGGTTTGGTCATGTTAAGAAATATGAACAAGCCTTAACATGAAAAATAGGCTTAAGTCTAAATTAATTTGAAATATTCTCACCAATTTTATCCCACCAAATGTAAATTTAAACCAAGGACTTAATATAGGGTTTTCTGAAGGAGGGTCTTTCGAGCATGAATCCAAGCCTAAATTTTCATAGACCAAAGGTTAGTAAAAGCCTGGATGAAGATAAACTATGAGGGTCTAAGCATGATCCATTCATAAGGGCTCCATAAAACCTACAACTTATCACATGAAGAGAAACTATTAGCAACATTAGGCAACCTTAAAGCAAAACCATAAACTAGTAGGCCAACTTTATTTAAGTGGATGATCTTAAAATTCTAATAATGTTCAAGACATGCCATGTTCTCAGTGTTAAGGTTCAAAGTATCTCAAGTGTCCTTATTTTCAAAAAATGGGGGTATTTTGGCCTTAAAAAATTATGACTTATGGGGGAAACATAGAAATATGTTATAACTCAGAGGCTTTGGTTTGGACAAGTGACTATGCCACCTATTTCACTTGATCTATGCCATCATCAAGATCAATTCATGGTTGAAACAAGATTTGCACATGTAGAATTAGGATGAAACATTAAGACATAGCCATGTTTTGTGTATTATTTAATTCCAGTTAATACTTTCCATGGGATTCAAGGGACAAATTATAAGCTTTAAGCCTTTAATCATTAATAGTGACTTAGAGAATATTTGGATATCCATTAAGGACCATGATTCTAGTTCAAGGAAGGCTTGGACATTACTCTACTACCATCTAAGAATCTATAACCCTATTAGAGATGCATTTGGCTCCAGTCATAACTTTGATCCACTACCATTCAAGCATCCATAGTCCCAGTGGAGGTTACCAAAATCATCTTTGCTTGAAAAATCTTTTGATTTTGCAGTAAGTTCTTATTTTCTTTGTATTTTTAGATCTTTTAGGATTTTTAGCAAAGGTTGGGAACTAGGGTATCCAAGTTAGAGGATTTGGTCAAGTGTTTGATCTTTAGGTAATCACCTATGTATGTGAACTTTATCTTAGGAAAGGATGTTGGTTAAGTGTGAGCATGATTGTACTCTAGTATCTAAATCTTTCATTACTCATATGTAACTCTTATTAAAACCAAGTTTATATCAGATTAATATTCAAGTTATCATAAAATAGTTAACCTATTCATCAGTCCTTGATAGTTACTCTAAATTAGATCATCTAGCTCATATTTCAAATCCATGTATATGAGGTGCATACCTACATTCATAGACTTCAGGAGTTTCAAGGAAGCTAAATAAAATTTGAGCTAAAGGTTGTCCAAAAGGACTTATTGGAAGCAAGGAACAAAGAAACAAGAAACAAAAGCATAAAAAAAATAGAAAATCAAGAAACAAAGGGGACGTAAACAAATATATATATGTTTATGAAAAAAAAAGGGATAGGAAGGAAAAAATTGAAAGGAACTAACTAGCCTACCTATACTAGCTCTAACCAATCTTACAGGTTTATTCCATGAAGAGCCCTAGTGGATCAAAAACAAAGTAATGCTTGAGATATTTACCATTAGTGGACAATGTGAATTTTTCTCCTTGAAGGTATTTGAAATTAAAGGTATTATTTCTAAGTGTCTCTATAATTTGATAAGGTTCAATCCATAGGGGTGTGAATTTACCATGTTTTCCCTTGGGTTCATATGCCTTATCCGAAAATAGGATCAGGTCTCCCTTCCTAAACACCTTCACATTTGACCTTTTGTCAAACCACCTCTTCACCTGGGTTTGGTGCCTACTAAAGTTAACAAAGGCTTCTTCCCATGCATCTTCCATTTGGATGATGTATAGCAATCTAAAATTTGCATGATCCTAGATTTATTTCATATATTCTTGTATGAATTTATATGTAGGCATTTCAAGAGTGATAAGGAATATAGGATCTTGGCCATACACCAATAGAAATAGTGATGCCTTTAAGTCTTCCTTGATCCTTATCCTATCTACCCATAGATCTTACTTGAGAATCTTATGCCAAGTCCTAGGCTTGTCTATAGTATAGTTGTTGATTGATTTCATTAAGTTCTTGTTGGTAGATTCAGACACTCCATTTCCTTGAGGATAGTGATTAGATGGAAACTTAAGTCAAATTCCATTATCATACGCCTACTTTGTCATCTCTATGGATATAAATGTAGATCCATTGTCACACACTAAAGAGACTAGAGTTATAAATCTAGTACATATGTTTTCCTCCAAGAAAATAATCACTTCTTCCATCCTGAATTATTTAGTGCCTATAGCTTCAACCCACCTTGTGAAATAATCTCTGGTAGTCAAGATAGACTTGTGACCTTCTAATGAATTGGGGTTGATTACCCCTAAATATTCAAACCCCCATTATACAAAGGGTTTGTCAATCATGAATACTTCTAAAGGTATTGTTGCCTTTGGCTCCTTCATGTTGAAGATATGGCATGAATGACATTTCCTTGCATGATTCTGAGCATCGTTGAGGATGTTGGGCAAATAGTATCCAGCTCTGAGGATCTTATGGGCTATGGTTCTTCTTGATGGATTCCCACTTCCCAACTTCTCATGGAAAGTGCTCATTATTTTAGTGGCTTCTTCTTTAGAGACACATCTTAGGTACACACCTTCAAAAAAAATTGGTATATTATCCTATTCTTGATGAGGTAGTGAGTTGTCTTGATGCTAAAATATCCTCTCTACTCCCTAGTCAGCCCTTCAAGACAAGTGACATTGATTAGTAAATGAATGATGGAATCATACCATTCACTAGATTTGAATCTTTGTTGATAAACTTGCATGATACTTAGCTTAAGGCTAGCATTAAAAATCATTTAGATCAAGCCTTGGTACCTTACCAATTTTTTAGTTTTCATTTATATGTCATACTCTTGCAAAACTGACATCTATTTACCTCTATGTTCTCCAAGTTCATTTTGGCTCAACATGAGCTTTGTGGTAGGGTCAAGTAAAATAACATGCCCCTTATTTCTAAGGATATAGTGCCTAAATTTCTTCACTACCTTAACTAATTCACATGCTTTTTTATCAATCAGTAACTAATTCAACTCAACATTCCTAAAGTTAGTACTCATGAAAGCTATTGGGTGATCATACCCATCAATCTTTTGAGTTAAAAATATAGCCATATTATGGATAGATATAAAATAATAGAGATAAAATTCCTTTGAAAATTCAAGACTTATAAAGATTGGAGCTTATATAATTGCTTATTTGATGTCATTAAATGCCTTCCTATATTTCTCATTCCATGTGACCTTTCCATCCTTCTTCAGCATATCATTCAATGGTTTGACAATTTTTGCAAAGCCAAAAATGAACTTTTTTACAAAGTTTATCTTGAAAAAGAATGATTTTAATTATTTTCTACTATTTGGATGCTCTATCTTAGATATAGCTTCCACTCTTTTAGGATCTATGGAGATCCCATATTTAGTTATAATGTGGCCTAACAATTTTCCTTTAGTAACATAAAAGATGATTTTTTAGGGATTGAGGGAAATTCCATACCTTCTACATCTCTCAAATACTTTTTGTAAATGCATAAATTGATCTTCTTTATTTTTAGAAAAAATGGTTAGATAATCCATGCATATAATGATACACTTACTAATCAGACCTTGGAAGACATAGTCCATGGCCCTTTAAAAAGTAGCTCCTATGTTTATGGGCCCAAAAGGCATTCTCTTGTATGTGAAGGTGACCCAGTTAGTTGTGAAATTTATATTCATTTTAACTTCCTTGTCTACCAATCCTAGGTTGTAGCCTAAAAACCCATCAAGAAAATACATCATGGCTAAACCTAAAATAATTTCTATTACCTAGTCAAGAGAGGGAAGAGGATAATTATCCTTTCATATGCTTTATTCAAATTTCTAAAGTCAATACATATCTTGATTTAACCATTCTTCTTTCTGATTGGTACCAAATTGGCCACCCAAGTAGAGTGCCTAATGGGAAATACAATTATAACATCTATAAATCTCTTAATTTCTTTGAAGATCATATGCTCTAAAACATGATTCATAGGTATTTGTTTCTAATTTAAGGGATTACAATTTTCCTTGAGAGGGATATTATGAGTGACAAACCTTAGGTCAAATATCTTCAAGTCATCATAAGACTAGTCTATGACATCCTTGTATTTTGTTAACAGCTCTTTGGCTCTCATATTTTTAGCACTTGTGCAAGCTTTCCCAACATTGACCAGTTAAGGTTGATCTTGAAGGCTAAGATCAAATACATTGTAATCTTTCCCACTTACCTTTAGAACCTTAGGGGTCTCAGCTAGTTTATCATGATCAAATAATCTCTCTAAGGCAATCATGACTTTAGGGATCTTGTTGCCATTCAATTGAATGACTCTACCATTAAATTTTCTTTCTCCACAAGTAATTTCATTAGCCTCATCAATGACATGAGCTTCAAATGCTCTTGAATCGGTCATGAAATCTAATATTTGTTGATCATCATTAAGACTTGAAAATGATTCACATTATTAGGGATCAAAGGATAAGGTATTAACTCAATGTTGAAGTTGGGTGAGTCTTATTTAGGCATGAGGTTGGTTTTAGTATAGGCTAGCTCATCAATTACTTTATTCTCCTCTCTGAGGATGGAGAAATTTTTAAAGGCATCAAGAGACTCAATTAGATCCTAGCCCTTAAATTTATACCTCTTAAGGTAGGATAGTTTACATTGATATTTAATCCTTACCTAGTTGACTACAAGTTTTGAATCACCATAAACCAATAATTCTTTGAATTTTATTTTGATATCAAATTCCAAACCTAGGATGAGGGCCTCATATGTAATAAGGTTATTGGTGCATGAAAACTAGAGCCTATAGGATGCATGACATTTATTACCTATAGGGCCAGTTAGGACAAAGCCTACCCCAGACCCAGACTTACACCTAACACCATCAAAATGTAGCTTAAATTTACCAATAATAGCATGTGTACTCTTTGGATCACATACATTTATAGTTTCTAAGGTGAAAAATCCCAAATAAGAGTCAATTATGTTGATCCTTTCATTTGCAACATTGTACTCAATGATCATGTGTTTTATTCTTGGTTCCATTTCAACTCTTATCTATTTTTAAACTCCTTTCCAAGGTAGACATAAATGTGAACAATATATGGACATGTATCTATTTAAAGCTTTGGTTCCTTCTAAACAAGATTCCATAACGATCAGGGATGTTAACATCTTGGATATCAATAAACTATTATACTCTAGGTTCAAATCCAATTGCATTTGGACATTTAATAAATCTACAACCACTTTGAATCTAGATTTATCTAATTGAGTAAAAAATCTATTAGAATTAATAGGTGTCAAGCCAAGTTGTTTGGAAATACTTGCTAGTAAGATATTGGTGGATGCAACATAATCCAAAATATAATTATTCAAATTCTTACCAAACATTTTAACTAAAAACATGAAATGAGAAGATTATGCCTTAGCTTTGTGAATAGTCACATTAGCATTGTCCTCTTTGGGTATTTTGTTAGATTTATTTAATATTTATTATAGCAAGAGGTCCTTTTGTTCTATGATCTAAGTTAATTCATGCAATGTGATGTAAGATTTTATCTTCTTCATATCTATTGACCAAATTTGACCTTTGGTCAAATTTGAGTCAACCCCTACATTTATAAAATTTATATAAGTTTTTTCAAGTCCTATAGGGGTCTCTTTTTGATCTATATGTTTCATTTATCCATAGTTTAGCCTTGGTTCAAGTCTAGTCCCCTTGTACTAGTTAAGTCAATGAAAGTCAGCATTAGTCAAATAAGGTCAAACCTAGTAAAAGACATAAATTATGATAGATGGGTCATAATATGGTTTTGAATATGATTTAAGATCTTTCTAAGTCATTTAATTGTCCTTACCATGTTCTATATATTAAAATTGCCTTGTGAGGCCACCTTTTAGCTAGAAAAGAGAACTTGTATGGATGGGCTAAAGAGATAAACATTTCATCAGGATATGGTTAATATGGGATAAGGCATATAATGTTATAATCAGGCTTATGATAGTCTAATAAGTAGTTATATTTAGTATATGATAGTTTCCCCTTGATTTTAGGGGGTTTTGGGCACTTGTACAGACTTCTTGAGTCCACCATCAGCTTAAAATGTGGGTGGAGTGTATCTTTACCTCTCCTAAACCATTTACATGATCTTAATGTATAAATTTAATTGTAAGATTCATCTACAACTCATTTTTATTCCTTTTTGTCTTGGTAAGAAAAATAGGGTTAAATTGTGATGCTTAACATGGGTTGTATAGGTGGAATTGGGGGAAGCACTTTTATAGGTGGATAGTGTTCTTAGTACACTTAAGTTTCATATAAATAACTCTTATATTGTTTACTCCTCATTTATGAACCATTTTTAACACTCCAAACAATGTTTTATCAATTTGCATTCAAGGGGGGTATGGTTTTACATCTATTTCTTATTTTTAGAGGTCCATGGAGCTATGAGATATTTTTGTGATGTTTTAAAGTGGTAATAAAATCCTATACATGGTTTTTAAATCATCCAACATTTATCTTTCAATGCCCTTGAAGGAGGATTCTAAAGTATGCTTGTTTTTCAAAGTTGGCAGTCATGGGTGCAAAATTTGAGTTTTATCAACATGGGAGAATCTCCATAAAGTTTTTAATGTTCTTGTGTCCATTATTTTAAATTAATTTATTTAATTACCATGTGTTAATATACAATATCAACATCCTCTAGGGAAAATTGTTCAATCTCCTTGTCCACTTCCTTGATCACTCACAGTCAACTTCTAACAGAACTCAAAGAGGTTATACAGATGCATGATGAAATTCATATTTAATATCCTAAAATTACACCAAGGTCTTATATTTCATGTTATGAATACTTAATATGTTATACAAGCCAAGGTTTCCACTTCAAAGAGTGAGTTTATTGTATTGGGTTCTTAGTCCCCAAATTGACCAAATAGAGATCCTTGAGGTTTTGTGAAATAAAGTTTGACATGATAGAATGGATTCACAATGGTATTATTTTTTTCATATAATATCCATATACACCTATAACAATTGTGAAAAATTTTAATAGAAAATGAGGAGTACAGGATGAGTAATTGAGGTATCTAAGTTGGCAAAAAATCACTAAATATAGATAGTTATACCTACATGGTATGAATGGAAAAAGTGACTTTAAGTCCATGTTGATTAAGAAAATTATAATAATTTGAGACAATTAAAACTATTACAAAGGAAATTATTTACCTAGTGTGATATAGATAAAGATAATTTTATGTTTGGACTTCCTAAGAACCCTCCCCTATCCATACAGGTCTGAGATGATTAAACACAATCAACAAGGTTGTTAGACAGTGGAGTAAAGGTGGAGTTTTAGGACTTTTTTGATCTTTAAATGAATTATAGTGGTGTATTTTTATTCAAATATCTTCAAAATTGGTTATTTCATCTTCTAAAAAGTCCAAAATGACCTATATACACCTATAACACGCCTAAAATGCACAAACACAATCAAGACAGAGATGCCTTAAAAAAGGACATAGACATGAAGTATTGATAGTTTTAAGGATTCAAAGGTAAATTAAAGATAATTAGGATATAATAATTACCTAAAAACCATGTAAATTATATCCACAAAAACCAATCAAATTAGACCTAGACCTATAGTCATGATAAATCGTCTTAGTCCAGTCAAGACAGGGCATCCTAATTGAGAATCTAGTATAGATCAATATGGATTGAGGGTTTATAGATGGATTAAATAATGAGGAGGGTTTTTATAAAAAAATTATCATGGAATAAATTCCATAATACATAAAAATAAAATGGTTGAATCCCCAAATATGCATCTACAGGCCTATCTTAGTCCTTACCAAATAGAGTTCTAGTTTGACAAGAGCAAGATAGGGGTTTGGGTTGTCTAGGAAAAAAATAGTATAAAAGAGTATAAAATGTTTCATTATCATCATATAAATGAATTTACATTACTAATACAATATAAATATATAAAAATCCCCTTTTCTCTTAGCCAAATAAACTTAGTCCATATATGCAGGTTAAGGAAACCCTTAGTTCAAGGGATAAGTATAGGGTTTCAATAAAAATAAAAGGTTTTGATGGTTTAAAAATTTCAATAATATTTAATTAATATTTGATAATATGTATAAATAAATTATAATCATGAAATTAGTTTTGAGGGAGCACCTAAAAGGAGGTTTGTGCAAAAAACTTGCAAGAAGCGGGGTTTTTTACCCCTTTTTGGGAAGATTGAGATGGTTAGACCCCATAAACATGGAATTGGAAAAAACCATTTGGTAAAATTTGTAAATATTACATTATTAATCTTTAAATATATTAATTTTTCAAAAACAAATAGGGATATTACTCTTTGTTTTGTCTAAGAGGTAAGGTGTTCCCTTCATGCACAAGAATGGTAGTTTTTGGGAAAAGTGTTGAATGATCAACCAAAAGTCAATTGGATAAGTTATGGATATTTTAATAGCTTGGGGAAATATTAAGAGACATAAAAAACTAGTGTATAAATATTTAATGTAAACAAGGTGATCTAGACAAGGAGGTCTGTAAGCAGACCTAGTAAGGAAACATGCCAATTTGGCCTCAAATGCAAAAGCACTCCAAGTTATAACCATTTAAAAGAATTTTAGTGTTTTGTATAATGAATATTTGTGTCAAAATTATGTTTTAAATCTTTTATAATGCATATTAGTTCCAAATAAGGGTTATATATCTCAAAAATGCAATTAGGCTCATTGGCAAGGTATAGGCCTCATCCCAAAATAGGGGTCATTTCCATTTTTGGCTTTTGGTGGTCTATCCAATGGATTGAATAATGTTTGTAGCGTATGTATAGAGGTTATAAAGCCTTTTTTTGTTAGATAAAATACAAAATAAGCCAATTTTTTCCTAAAATATGTTTAGACCCTCATAGGAAGCATGAAAGGGACTCAAAGGGCAACATGAGATACTCATATCTGTCCTAAACCTTTGCATGGAACCTAGATATATTTAGGAATGATAGATAGGGTAATTTTGAATATATAAGTGTAGTTATAAAGTATTTAAAATTTTCCATTTTTATGAATGATTCTTAAGAATGAAAACCACTCAAAACCCTTGCAAACCCTCCATAGAGACCTGATTGGGAAGATGAGACAATTTGAGCATCTAGAAGGTAGGAAATATGAAACCAATTGGATGATATATAATACTCTCTAGGGATTCTAGACATGTAAGGGAGATGTATGGATTTTTAGGAAATGCATGAAAAATAGGGTTTTCTTCACCATTTTTTTGTATTTTTTAGGTTATATAAGGTTCCAAAAGGTGCAATGAAGTTTGGTGGAAATTTATAGACCTATAATAACTCCCTATGGTCATTTTATCCTATGAAGAGGTTTATAAGTGTTCAAACTAAGGTGTCACTTTCAGCAAGTCAAGACTAGCATCATGCATACAAGGGTGAAAAGTTTGAAAACCTCTGATATATGTCCTTTTAAGGTGAAATTGCATCATCTAGGGTCATGGATAAGCTTTTCAGGTGTCATTCTAGATTTTCATGGTAAACTAAATATTTTTCAATGCCAAGTGTTGAAGGTGACTGAAAATAGGGTGTTTCAGGACTGTAGGTAGTGTGTCCTCTTCTCTAAGAGTTTATAAATGATTAAGATAAAAACTAATGAATGGGATTGAATGTATTAAGGCCTTACCTCTCATCCAAATCACTAGACCTATCCTTCATGAGGAGAAGGGCATTCAAATAGAGGGAAATTATGGAGGTAGTTTCCTATGCCAATTCTGAAGGTTTTATGTCACTTTTTACCATTCTTATGACTTATTTTAGACAATTAAAACTCCTAACATGACATGGATCAGCTCACCCCTCTTACCTTAAAATTTAACTAATTTTATCAGGGTGACACATGTCCAAGTGGACTTTGGACTTCTTTTGCTAGCTTCTCCTCTCAAAAGATATATATATGCATTCTTTTGGCTCTTTTGAGTAGTCTCCTTTGGTCAATGGGGAAACTCTAAAAACATTTTTATTTGAAAGACTCTTGAAGAAATATACAAGTAATTTTTTTTCTCACACATTTTTTTATTGAGTATAGATTTTTAATCTTGTTGATATTATCTAGAGAAAGAGTTTATTTTCTAGCATGTCAATTTTGGTCATATACCAATGTGTAAAAAGGGATGTTATTTTATGTCTTTGTTTGCATCCTTTCCTAAGTGTATAGGTGTCTTATAAGTGTTCCATGTTTGTATTCCCTTCATGGAATCATCCATCACCCTCCTAAGTGTCAAGTACTTTCTTAGATCTAACTTATGAAATATTAATGTGACAATACATTCTATGTTGTGAGTTTGTGTGAGATTGTCTTGTTTTCCTTTACGTAGTGGATTTTCAGTCAAGTAGGAGGATAATACATACTAGTGCATCACCATTTTTAGTTTTATTAGTTATTTTCCTAATCCCTTTTCATCTAAAAATTAATAGATAATAAAGAGTTTCAAAGAGTGCATCAAAGGGAGCTAGCCCCTAATTTAGAGATTCATTTCTCAATATGGTCACCCATAGTAAGAGAAATGTATCCATGGTGCCACTTGGATGAGGATAATTATGCATCTCCTTAGGGGTGAAAATCCAAGTGTCAATAGTTTTTATCATGCGTGGTGGGACTTCTAGTAACTAGAAGATTATTCAAGATTGGTGTTGGTCTTGGCATTTTGCAAATACATTCAGTACATGGTGACTCCATTGAATATTTCAAGTCTTTGGTTGATGATCAATTTCTATTTCCATGCCAAAGCTAACCACTAGGTGTGGTATTAAAGGTGTACCTTTTGAGTTTGTGTAACTACCTCCATATTATACAAAAAGGTTTAGGTTTTTGAATACCCATCCATATTCTAGAGAATTGGTGTTTAATAAATCTATGTTTTGGTTGAATTAAACTCCAAATATCTATAAATCTCATTACAAGATGTGTAGGAATCAACATTTTTTAGCTTTCACTAGATCATCCCCTTTGAATCTTGCTCAATATGATCAAATTCTAGGAGTAACCCTTAAGAGTGTTCCATATTTTAGTGGGGATGGTCATGTACTTCCATTGAACATATTAGAAACATATCAAACTTTTTTAATAGACATAATATTACCCAAGATAATGTGGCTATTAGACTGTTGGATTCTTCCTTCAAAGGTGAAGTTTCGGATTGGTATGGTACTTTACCTCAAAACTCCATTGGCACATGGGATGAATTGGGAGATCTATTGACTAAGAGGTTTGGGGAGAAGAGTCACCACTTGTATCTAGATGAGAAATTTAATACTATTAATAAGGCATCACATTATTTTATGCAATATTTTAACACTAGATTTCAAAAAACATGGGATGGGATCCCAACTCTTGTGAGACCTACTCTAAATTATACATTTTTATACTACCTAAAAGCATTGAATAGTGATGCTTCTATGATGATTTAGTATATGGGTGGTAATACACTCCTTTCTACCTATGATATATCCATAAATGTTGAGAATTACCTTTTCTAATCAGGGAAGAGTTCTTCTAGGCCTCCCATGCCATTATTCCTTGATTTGCAACCACCTAGTCAATTTTTGTCACCTACATTGTCTCCTTTGCCTAACAATGAGAAATATTATATTATTCCTTAAAATGAGATTCATGAAGTCAAAATTTTGATAAAAAGTGTTACTAATGATTTGGTGGCCCTCAAGAGACAACAAGCTCAAGGTTATATACCATACCAATCCTATAACGAGTTTAAACAAACCAATAAACCTCTTTTCCAATGTAATGCTCAAGGATAAGGTCAAATAACCCAATCTAGGCCTTATCAAAGCTGTAATCCTAATGTTACCTAATTTTATAAATCCCTTATTCCCACTAAAAATAACCTTGTCCAAGAATAGCCATGATATCCATCTTTTGAGCAAAACCAAGAGTAAGTTGCTTATGTAAATGAGATGTAAAACCAAACCATGGTAATGCAAGAAAACCAAGTACCACAAGTTCCAAATATTGAGATGTCAATTCAACATGGGATGGAAAATTTACAAGTGTGGTCTGATTATACTCTCATCAATCACTTGGAAGGAGAATTTTGTTCCATAAATCATTTGGAAAATCCAAGCAACATAAATGTTAGTGTGTCTTCCAACACTAGATCCAAAAGGAGGGTTATTGAAGAAGCTCAAGGGGATAATCAAGGACCTATTTTTATCCTTTCATCATCACTAATGGTTATTAGGTCTAATATATATCCTAAATTACAATAAAATCATAAATTTACAAACATGAAGTCAGCTCCTACACCTCCACTTCCATAAGCTACATCAGAAAGTGATAGTACTCCCAAAGAGATTCAAAAGGTAAGTAATCCTTCCATCAATGTTGTGGACCATATGAATAAGCTTCACATGAATATATAATTGTGGTACTCTTTGAAAATAACAATGTAGAAAGATGTACTAAAAAAGGAATTACATGGATTGGGTAAGCAAGCTGGCCCACCTAGAAGTGATAATGTGGTATAGTTAATGGAACTGAATCTATTGATGGTCAAGTGAAAAATAATTAGAAAGCTCCTAATTTTTATATATATATAATTATTTTTGATTTATTCATTCATAATTTTATCATAGATAGTGGGGTTAGTAATTTAGTCATGCCCAAATGTATTACGAATAAACTAGGCCTCAAATATGAGCCAATGACTAAGGGAGTCTTGCAATTGGATGGATCACCAGCCAAGATATTGGGGATAGTGAAAGAATTGAATTTAATGCTACATTATTGTGTCACTTTTTTTATTCCTCATGATGTGGTAGTGGTATATTTACATCCATACTTTTCCCTTTGCTTGTCAAGAGATCTTATAACTAAGGTAGGTGAGTATTTGGTACTTAATAGGTCCTACATGGTGTTTAGGACAAAGTATGGCTCTAAGTTGAAGATGGATTTATAAAATATTCATAAAAATAACTTGGATCTATTATCAAATAAGGTGGAAAATATTAACTATGCCATCATTGATGAAGAGGAACATCATATTGACCAATCCCCATCAACTTCCCTTGAAGGAGTTTCTAATTCGTTCCTAGATGAATGGGGAAATGAACATTATGATCATGGCCCTTAAAATTTTATTGAATCATATAGTATAATGGTGTAATATATGCATGATAAGGACACTTTCATACCCAATCTATTGAATCTAAGTGAAGATGTGAGTGTTTTATGGTAGCTCTTCTTTAATGGGTCTAGAAGCAAGATTAGAGTAGATGGTGGAGAAATGTTGGTTTCACCTTCTAAAGAAAGGTAATTTTTAACCTTTAGATTAAAATTACAATTCACTTTCAATATTATATAATATAAATCCCTTATTCATGATCTTGAATGGGATAGAAAAAGGGGAGTTAAAGAGATTCAAGTATATGGAGATAGTGAGCTTGTCGTAAATTTGGTTAGAGGGTAGAATTTGACCAAGAAATCTTTGATAAATTCTTAAAATCATTGAGTTTTGGATATTTTGGATTATTTTCAAGCCTTTAACATCGCATACATCCCAAGGGAGGACAACAAACATGGTGATAGGTTGTCATCTATTAGAGATCAATTTGATGTTCCAAGAGGTATAAAAGAAGGCAAAAACCAACCTCATATAAAGGCGCTTATTATTCCCTCCATACAAGATAATGTCACTAATTGGTAGGTCTTTGAGATTGACCCAAAAATATTCCTTTTTATAAAATATGAGGTTGAGTTCTTTACAAAAAATCAGTCCAAGCTTCAACAACAATATGGAGGGCAAATTATCCAATTGAAGTCTAACAAGATTCCCAAAGGCCTAATGACTCTTGAAAGCATATTAAATGAGGATGACCAGATAAAAAATAAGAAAGTAATCATACCCACCAAGAAATATAACTAGGAAAGGGTATAAATATTTATAGACAAGATACTTTAACTTGGAATGGTATGCACTAGTCAAGATAAGTATGATTTCATTGAGCTATGCAAGAATTTCAGTGATATTTTTACATTGGAGTATAGTGACTTGAAGGGTTTTGATCAAATCCTATCTAAACACACCATATAGGTAGATGAAAATTACAATCCTATAAAAAAAATTACAAATTCCAATCAATCATAAGGTTAAACCCCTCATGAAGAAAGAACTCACCAAGTTGATTGAGTGTAGAATCATCTTTCCTATCAAGCATTCTTCTTGGTTGCCCAACTTAGTCCATGTTAGAAAGAAGAATGGGGAAATTAGGTTATGTGTGGAATTTATATAATTGAATATATTCTCTTTGAAATATCATTATCCCCTCCCTTCTATGGAAAAAATTCTACATGTTGTGCTAGGTAGTGAGAGGTTTTCTCTCCTAGATGGGTATTCTGAGTACAATCAGATTTTGGTGAAAGAAAGTGACCAATACAAGAAAAAACTCACTACCAAATGGGTTACATATGCCTATAGTAATATTACCTTTTGATTTTCAAATTCTAGGTCTAATTTTCAATGTATAATGGATATGGATTTTCAAGGACTAATCAATGACATTATTTTGGTATATCTTGATGATGTGACAGTTTTTTGCAAGGATGCAAATGATCACTTGAAGCACTAAAGGCAAATTTTTGAGAGGTTTATGGAGTTTGGGATCTCTATAAACCCAAATAAGTGTGTGTTTTTTCCATGAAGGCAAACTCATAGGATATATTTCCTCCAAGAAGGGTTTATCCATTGATCTCGAAAGGGTTAATGCCATCTTAGCATTATCTTTGAATAAACATAAGAAAGGTTTGAAAAGTTTCTATGGTAAGATCAATTTCATAAGAAGATTAATTCATAACTTTGATAACCTGGTAATACCTCTAACCTCCATGCTAATTAAGGATGAATTGTTCACTTAGACATCAAGGAGAAAGGAAAGTTTTGAATAGATCAAACAAGCCATTGCCCAAGCTCCTACTCTGGCAAGTCCAAAATTTTCCAAGGATTTAACCTTTTATACTTTTTGGAATGAAGAGGTGATATTTTACATGCTTACTCAATAAAATGATGAGAATTTTTAACAACCTATTGCTTTCTTTAGATAAGGTTTATAAGGTTATGAGATAAGAGATACTTATGTTGAAAAACAAGTGATATCAGTTGTTAGGAGCCTAAATAAGTTTATACACATGATATAAAATAAAATGATTCATATACTTGTGCCTCATCTTAGTGTAAAAGGCTTTCTATTGAGCAAAGATTTGAATGAGAAAAGGGAAGGTTGGATCACCAAAGTGATGGAGTATGATGTGGAAATCAAGACAACCAAGATAGTGAAGGGAAAAGGGTTATGTGAACACGTTGCCTCAAATTTGAAGGACCAAAGAGAAGTTTTTTTGGCACTCCATGATGGCCCTATAACATTTATACCTTCATCCATGAATATTTAGACACAAGACATGATCCATTTCCTCCAAACTAGTGAGTGTCCATAAGGTCTTGATAGAGCTAGAATAATTTATATTAGGTTACAATCTATTCCCTAGGTACTTATTTATGGAGTGATATTTAGGAAGTACTTTTTAAGTGTGTTATTGAGGTATCTAGATTTATATCAGATTGATAAAGTACTATTTGAGTTCCATGATGGACCAACTGGTGGTCATTTTTATCTGGGAACTACAACTTCTAGGATTATAAGGGTAGATAATTTTGGCCTATCTTGTTTAAATGCACCCATGCTTTGGTAATAAAATGAAAAAAGTGTGCTCTTTTTGATGGTAAATAAAATTTTGTTGCCTTTCCTCTTCATGAAATCTAGGTTGAGCAACACTTCATGCATTGGGGTTTGGATTTTATAGGCCTAATCAATCCACCTTCTAGTGATTGTCACAAGTGGGTGTTGATTGCTACTGATTACTTTACAAGATGGGTGGAGGTTGTAGCCCTAAAGGAGGCAAATTAAAATTTGGTCCTAGATTTCTATGAATGTATAGTAGTTATGTTTGAATCTCCTTTAATAATCATCTTAGATACTACATTATCTTTTCTACTAGTAAGGACAAGTGAATGGGATTTGAAGCATGGCATCTATCTTATCACCTCTTACAACTATTATCACCAAAGGAATGTACTAGCTAAGTCCACAAACATGAATCTAAAAAGGATCATAAAGAGGACAATGAAAGAGAATCAAAGAGATTGGCACTCCAAGTTAAAGACAACCTTTTGGGTTGATAGGATCACCCCCGTAGAGAGCAATTGGAAACTCACCATACATAATTATCTATGGAAGGGAGGCTAGATTACCTATTTAACTTGAGTTACTAGCTTTAGACCTCACTTATCAGTTGTAATTGATGGAGAATGAGAGCATGGAGGTTAGGTTATGTGAGTTAATGGATCTTGAGGAGATAAGAGATCAAGCTATGAAAACTTTAAACACTTAAAAAGAGAAAAAAAATAAGTATTTCAACAATAAATCCATGCCAAGGAGTTTCAAGGAAGGAGACATTGTTCTAAAATGGGATGAAGATAGGGCCAAACTTGGAAAACACATAAAGTTTGATGCTTTGTGGAGTGGACCATATGTGATCACTCAATATAAGTCACACAATGCTTTCCAACTCTCAAAGTTTTATGGAGAGGAGCTTTATATCCCAATCAATGGGATATACATCAAAAATTGATACTAAGGTTCTCCTCTTCCCTTGTACATAGTTTCTTGTTTTGCCTTGTGTTGCTTAAGTGATTATGTGCAAGTGTGAGCTATATTTTATCTTGTTTTGTGTTGTATTTTATTGATATTATTATGGTTTGTGTGGTGTGTTTACTTTTATTTTTATTTGGAATGTCCTTTTTTGTCATCTTCAAGAATCCATTGACTCCATTGGCCCTTAGTTGGATAAGGCTACTAGTCTCTAGCATAGGCAAGCATGTTACCCCTAAAAGTTGCCAAAAGTGTTGGCCAAATTTGACCTTTGATCAAATTTGAGTCAACCCCTACATTTATAAAAAAAATTATAAGTTTTTTAATGTCTTATAGGGGTCTCATTTTGATCTAGATGTTTCATTTATCCCTAGGCTAGCTTTGGTTCAAGTCTATCCCCCTTGTACTAGTCAAGTCAATGAAATTTAACCCTATTCAAACAAGGTAAATCCTATTCATAGACATAAATTATGATAGATGGTAACTAATATGGTTTTTAATATGCTTTAATATCTTTCTAATTTATTTAATTTTCCTTAACATGTTCTATATATAAAAATTGCCTTGTGGGGCCACCTTATAACTAGAAAAGAGGACTGTATGGATGGGAGAAGGAGATAAACTTCTCATCAAGCTATGGTTAATGTGGGAGAGGTTAGTGAATGTAAAAATCAGGTATATGATAGTCCAAGAAGTGGTTATATTTAGTATATGATAGTTTTCCCTTCATTTTAGGGGGTTTTGGGTAGATGTATAGACTTCTTGAGTTTACCATCAGCTTAAAATGTGGGTGGAGTGTATTTTTACCTACCCTAACCCATTTACATGATTTTAATGTATAAATTTCAATATAAGGTTCATCTACAACTATTATTTCTTCCTTCTTGTCTTGGAAAACCAAAAAGGGTTAACTTGTGATGCTTAGCATGGGCCATATAGGTGGAATTTAGGGAAGTTCTTCTACACGTGGATATTACTCTTATCCCACTTAAATTTCATAGAAAGGAGTCTCATATTAGTTCCTCCTCCTTTATGAGCCATTGTTAACACTCCAAATAGCCTTTTATCAACTTGCATTCAAGGGGGGTATGGTTGTGCATCTATTTCTTATTTTTAGAGGTCCATGGAGCCATGTGATATTTTAAAGGCATTGTAAAGTGCTAATAATACCCTCTCTATGGTGTTTTAATCATCTAAATTTTATCTCTCAATTCCCTTGAAGGAGGATTACAAAGTGTGCTTATTTCTCAAAGTTGGCAGTCATAGGTGCAGAACCAAAGTTTTATCAACATGGGAGAATGTACATGAAGTGTTTAATGTGCTTGTGTCCATGATTGTAAATTAATAAATTGAATGACATTTTTATAAGACATAAGATCAACATCCTCTAAGGAAAATTGTTCAATCTCCTTGTCCACTACCTTGTTCACTCACAAATAGCTTCTAAAGGAACTCAAAGAGGTTATACAAATGTCTAAAAGGTGAGATGTATGATAGAATTCATCTTTAAGCTCCTAATATTACACAAGGGTATTATATTTCATGTCATGAATACTTAATATTATATATAAGGAAATGTTTCCACTTCAAAGAGTGAGTTTATTGTATTGGGTTCTCAGTCCCCAAATAGACCAGACATAGATCTTTGAGGTTTTGTGAAATAACATTTTCCATGATAGAATGGATTCCAAATTTCTTATTTATTTAATATAATATCCATATACACCTAAAATAACAATAAATTTTTTGAAGATAAAAGGAGTAATTGAGGTTTCTATGTTGGCAAAAAATCACTAAAAATAGATAGTTATACCTATAGGATATGAATGGAAAAAGTGACTTGAACTCCATGTTGATGGTTTTAGACTATGATACCGAGTTGATAAAATTAAAACTACTCCAAATGAAATTCCTAAGATAGTGTGATAGATACAAATATAATTTTATGTTTGGACTTCCTAAGAACCCTCCCCTATCTGTACAGGTCTAAGATGCTTAATCATAGTTTATAAGGTTATTAGACAATGGAGTAAAGGTGGAATTTTAGAGATTATTTTAGATTTGAATGAATTAAAATGCTATTTTTTATTCATATATATTAATAATGGGTTATTTAATCTTCAAAAAAGTTTAAAATGGCCTATATACACCAACAACATGCCTAAAATACACAAACACAGTCAAGATATAGATGCCTTAATCAAGGACCTAGACATGAACTATTGATAGTTTGAAGGATTAAAGGGTAAATTTTAGAGAATTAGGATGGAATAATGACATAATAACCATGTAAATGAGATAAAAAACACTAATAAAATCAGACCTAGACCTACCGACATGATAAATGGTCTCAATCATGTCAAGGCATGACATCCTAACTAAGAATCTAGTATGGATAAATATGGATTAAGGGTTTACAAATAGATTAAAGATTGATGATGTATTTTATAAATTTATTATAATGTAATAAATTCCATATCAAATCAAAATAAAATGGTTGAATTGTCAAATCTACATCTATAGGCCTGTCTTAGTCCTTAGCAAATAAAGTTTTGGTTTAACAAGAGCAAGATAGGGGTTTGGGTTATATATGAAAGATAAAAAGAGTATAAAATAGTATAAAATAATTAATTATAATAATATTAATGTATTTATATGCATAATACACTCTTAACCTATCCAAATCCCCTTTCTCTTAGCCAAATAAACTCAGTTTGTACAGGCAGGTTAAAGAAACCCTTGGTTCAAGGGATAAGTATAGGGTTTCACTAACAAGAAAAGGTTTTGATGCTTTAAAAAGTTTATTAATATTTAAATGAGAGTTTATAATAGGTATAAATAAATTATAATCATTAAATTATTTTGGAGGGAGTACCTATAAGGAGATTTGAGTAAATAACATGCAAGAAGCAGGGTTTTTAAACCCCTTTTTAGGAAGATTGAGATGGTTAGACCCCATAACCATGGAATTGGACAAAACCATTTGGTAAAATTTTTAAATATAACCTTATTAGAATAAAAATATATTATATTTTAACTAAAACATATGTCTAATACTCTTTGTTTTGTCTCAAAGGTAAGGTGTTCCCTTCATGCACAAGAATGGTAGTTTTTGAAAAAAGTGTTGAATGATGAACCAGAAGTCAATTGGACTAGTAAATGAGGTTTTAATATATGGGAGAAACATGGAGAGAAAAAAAAATCAGCCTATAATGTTGGAATCTAAACAAGTTGGTCTAGACAAGGAGGTCTGCAAGCAGACCTAGTAAGGAAACATGCCAATCTAGCCTCAAATGCAAAACCACTTTAGGTTCTAACCATTGAAAAGAATTTTGGTGTTTTGTATAATGAATATGGGAGTTAAAATGATGTTTAAAATCTGATATAATTCATATTAAGTTCAAATAAGGGTTATATATCTAAAAAATGCAAGCAGACTCATTGGCAAGGTATATACCTCATCCCAAAATAGGGGTCATTTCCATTTTCCACTTTTGGTGGTCTATACAAAATATTGGAGAATGTTTATAGGATATAAATAGAGGTGATACAACCTTTTTTTGGAAGATAAACTTAACAAGAAACCATTTTTGGCCTAAAATATGTTTAACCCCTCATAGGAAGCATGAAAGGGACTCGAAAGGTAGCTTCAAATACTCATATATTTCCTAAACATTTACATGGGAACTAGAGATATTTAAGAATGATAGATAGGGAAATTGTGAATATATTAGTGTAATTATAAAGGATTTACAATGTGCCATTTTTATGAATGATTTTTAAGAATGAAAACCACTCAAAACACTTGCATACCCTTTATAGAAACCTAATTGGGAAGATGAGGAAATTTGAGAATATATAATGTAAGGAATGGTCATGAAACTACTTTGATGATGTAGAAGACTCTGCAAGGATTCCAGTCATGTGAGGTAGATGTATGGGTTTTTAGGAAGAGCATGTAATATAGGGTTTTTTTCACCATTTTTTTATTTTGTAGGGTATATGATGTTATAGAAGGTGAAATAAAAGTTTTTTGGAAATTTACAGACCTATAATAACTCCCTATTCTCATTTTATACTATGAAAAAATTTCTACGTGTTCAAACTAAGGCCTCACTTTCAGCCAGTCAAGACAGGCATCATACATGTAAGGGTGAAAATTTTGAAAAACTCTATGGGATATCATTTAATAGGAAATTGAAGCATCTATGTTCATGGATAATATTTCCAAGTGTCATTCATCCATTCCCATGTATTTACATGGGAAACTAAAGAATTTTCAAGGCCAAGTGCTGAAGGTGACTAAAAATAGGGAGTTTCAAGACTACAGGTGGTGTTTCCTCTTTTCCAAGAGTTTATAAATGATTTAGATTAGAACCAATGAATGGGATTGCATGTCTATAGGAATTAACTCACATAAAAATCACCAAACATATCCCTAGTTAGGATAATGGAATTTAAACAAAGGAAAATTATTGAGGTAGTTTCCTATGCCAATTTTGAAGGTTTTATGCCTCTTTTCACCATTCTTATGATTTTTTTTGGAAGAGTAGACCTCATAAAACTGAATGGATCACCTCACCCCTATTTCACATGTAATTATAACTTATTTTATCAAGGTGACACATGTCCAAGTGGCCTTTTAACTTCCTTTTCTAGCTTCTCCTCTCAAAAGCTATATATATGCATTCTTTTGGCTCTTTTGAGTAGCCTCCATCAGTTAATGGGTAAAATCTAACCAAATTTGTATTTAAAAGACTCTTGAGTAAATATAAAATCTATTTTTATACTCACATATTATGATACTAAGTATATATTTGAATCTTGTTGATATTGTCTAGTGAAAAAGTTACTTTTCTAGCATGTCAATCTTGGTCATTTACTAATGTGCAAAGAGAGATGTTGTTCTAGGTCTTTGTTATTATCCTTTCCTAAGTGTATAGGTTTCTTAAAAAAATTTAATATTTATATTCCCTTCATGGAATCATCTAGTACTCTCCTAAGTGTCAAGTACCTTCTTGGATCTAACTTACGAAATATTGATGTGCCAATACATTCTATGTTGTGAGTTTATTTGAGATAGTCTTATTTACCTTTAAGTAGTGGATTTTCAATCAAGTAGGAGGATAATACATATTGGTGCATCACCATTTTTGGTTTTCTTAGTTTTTTTCCTAATCCCTCTTCATATATAAATTAATAGATAAAGAAAAGCTTTAAAGAGTGCATCAAGGGGAGCTAGCCCCTCATCTAGAGATTCATTTCTCAATATTATCACCAATAAAAAGAGAAATGTCCCCATGGTGTCAGTTGGATGAAGAGAATTAGGCATCTCCTTAGGGGTGAAAATCCCAGTGTTAACAATATCTTAAACAATATTATAATGAATCTTATTTGAAGGACTAGGAACATCACTATTATGCTTCGAGGTACTCCCATTGGGTGGTTCCAAATCATTGTTTGAAGAAGTGTCTAGAGGAGTTCCAAAGTTATTTGGAGGTGTTAAGGTAGTCAAGGTCTACCTCTATTATCTATTCCTCAAAGGATAAGTCTTCTTCAAGAATCATTGGAAGACTTGGATTTCCTTGAGGACATCATCAAGTTCATTGTCCTCTTGAAAAGGCAATTTGAATGTTTCCATCATGTTGACTTGATCAGATGATTTGGATCCTGAGGTACCTACACCAATATCATTATTAGGTATCACTTAAAATGTGTCTAAATATTCTTGGAAAGCTTCAAAAACCTTAGAAAACTCAATGTAATCAATCTCACCATATTTGGCTATGCAATACACTATACTATAGACATGCAAAGTAATGTTAGTAAGATTAATATACATGGTTTTATTTCTAGAAGATTATTCATTAGGATTATTTTTTTAGAAAATATCATTATAAAACATATTTTTAGGCCTACTTAACCTTTAGAATGAAAAGTTCCTACCAAAGCTTTCTCCAATATTGCCAGCTTACTTTTGCAATTGAAGGAAACCAATGCTTATCTTTTGGATCATTTTCAGAATGGACTGATTCTCAATCTTGGGAGTTTAATAATTATGAACCTAATTATTATTAGTACCAAAAATGGTAATAAATTTCTTTAATAATTTTCATTGAATCTATTAGAAACATGATGACTCAAAAAACCTAGATTCTAATTAGGAGTAGCATGACTCAAAGGCAATTGATTCAAATTTGGGAGTTGATTCAAGGCTAGAACATTATAATTTTTATTGTGGAAGATGTTAAACATGGGAAAATGTGGATTGATATTTTGAATAAATTAGACCATTTGTCCTCAAGGCTACATTTGATCATTGATGATCACTGCTTCAGAATAAGCCTTGGTTAATGGAGTTATATCTAGAAGAGATCTTTTTAGAAATACATAAGTCATAGGATTTACTGCATCCTTATAGATTTCCATAGCTAAAAAATAATTAGGTTTATAAGGGTATATATTACTAATATACATATCATAGAACCTATAATTAAAGGACCTTATGGGATCATTTAAATCCCTCCTGATGGTGGTGAACTGGTGGTATATGACACATGGACTAATTTTTTTACCCAACTAGTCAATCAAAACATTAGTGAAACCATCCCAGCTAGTAATGTAATTATCAATAAAATTGAGAAACCATTTATATGAAACATATTTAAAATTAAATGGGAAATATTTTACATGATACATCTTCATGTATGACATTTATCAACCTTAAAGTAGCTTTGAAATATTTAATATGCTCTTTAATAGTTATAATACCAGTTGGACTAAATGTTGGTAAGTATTTTTGAGGATTATGTTGGAGGTCATGTACCACACTTGACACATTGATAAAATATTGTCCTAACCAAGCCATACTTTGATGAAGTTCTAAGGTAGGGGTACCTTGAAGAGGTGAAGTTGGCAAATATTTTAAATGCCTAGGTCTGCCTTTGTTTTGCTTGGTTCTTTTATGTACTTTTAGCTCAATTAAAGGCTATCTTGTCTTTAAATGTGATATTATTTGGATCTTTATCTATTCCATCTTTAATATTAAAGATCTTATATGAAATATGATGTGTCATGTTAATATTTATAAAGAACAAGGATTAAACCTATGCAGTAAGCTAATTTTGCAAATATTTGTATAAAGTGTTGTTCCCAAAATCTATCACTCATTTTTGGGACAACATATGAACTATTTTGGTCCTAAATGAACTATGAACTATACAGGCCAAAATTCTCTCTTCCCTTCTGAAAAATTATTCTAGGCTTTCAAATTCTCCATTTTTCAAGCTTTTTCAGATTTCTATGGACTCTGTAGGCTTGAAAATATAGACTATATAGGCTCGAAACTACAGACTCTATAGGTTAGGTTCTATGGACTCATTTCTATAGACTCTATAAGATTAAAACTACAAAATCTATATGCTAGGTTATGTGGACTCATTTATATGGACTCTGTAGGCTTGAAACTAAAGAATCTATAGGTTAATTTATTAGTTCTATAGACTAGTCTCTATGGACTCATTTCTATGCACTCTGTAGGTTCATTTCTACAGACTCTGTAGGAAAGAAACAAGTTCCTCACCTAGGCAATTTCAATTGGTTGGTTCAAATCCCAAAGATCAAAGGGAAAGTACCCTTGTGGAGGGTAGTTGATGAGAAAAATGGACTATTGCAAAAGGCTGAAAGGGTAAGGTTTTCTTTTGAAAAGTGAACAAGGAAAAAAAAGTTGGAATTCCTTCGAGAAGATTTCCTGCGGCAAAAGACAAGGTGAATTCTTTCAGATGAAAAGTCTGAAGGAATTCCTCTAAACTTTTATCTGAAGGAATTCACCTAAAGCAAGCGAAAAGGTTTCCTTCAAACAAAATGTCTAAAGGAATTCCTTCAAACATTTTGTCCAAGGGAATTGAAGCTGAAGACCCCCAAAAGGTAGATACCCTTGCGGGAGGCTGTCATTGAAAAAAATGGACCTTTCTCAAGACCCCAAAGGGTAGGTCCCCTTCAAGAAGGATCAAACAAGAAATCTGAAGGAATTGCCAAGGAGGGTGATAAGCCCAAAGATGTCAAGATTAAGCACCATGAACTAGCTGTTGGGATCCAAACATCTAGTGACGTCCCCAAAACTATCAAATTCATGGCAATGAAATAGCCGTTGATCTTTGAAGGCTTGAACGTAAACCTGAATGTAAAAGGTGAAAATGCCAAAAGGAAGAACCATGAAGGGAGAGAATTGAAAGAGCCAACAAAGCTAGGAATTTAGCCCTGAGAGCTCAAATGCCAGGAAAAGACAAAAACCAAGAAGAGACAAAGAGGGAAAAGCTAAAAATATCTATGTAAAAGTTATTCTAGTAGGTGGAATAGTCTACCAAGTAGATATTCTGGCTTTTAAACATTGAAGGCATGGCCTGTTTGTCTTCCTTAGAGTAAAGGTGAGGTGGACAATTGTGTAAACATTAGGTGATAGACCAGATGACTCAGGCCCAAGAGAAGACATTTGAGATGAATTAACACATCACAGTTAAGGCAACTGCCCTATTCCATCATGGTCCTCTTTGGATAAATTGAAACTGCATTCAAAACATTGAATGTAGCATGGGCCATTTTATGGAACAAAGTGCCAAGCTTTTCTTGGCTACTATATATTGTAATCTCTTATGTTATGCACAAGGACTTTTCCATTATAGACGTGAAACTCTACCAAAATTGAGAGGCAATTACTCAAACTTTGAGCTCAGATTGTTCATCATATTTCTTTGTTTGAATGAGAAAGGCAGTTACTTTTAGACTTTGTGCTATTATAACTTGTGTCATTTTAGGAGATTATTCTTATGTCTATCTTCTAAATGTGTTCTTGTCCAATTAATGAAATAATTATAATTAGTGAAAGTAATTAGGAAGGTGTCTTGAAGCCAATTATGGAGAGACTTTGTGCTATCTATAATTGCCTTTAGTGTGTTTATTTGGTTTTTGTTTCTGTGTAAAGGACTTTGGGATGACTTTTTTCCCTCATTGTCCTTCGTATCTCACTCTTGGGTAGTCGAGGTGGAGACTTTGTGCTACATCTCAGTCTACTAGTTATTATGCCCTTTGTTACCATTTACTTGTCACTACCTGAAATAACTCTTGCTACTTCTTACAAGATCACTTCTAAAAGAAGAGAAGTGCCTTTAGTGTTTTCACCAAGATTTTCTCCTTTGTTTGTGAACATCATCTCTGAAAAGAGAGAAATGGATGGTGTTATCCTACCCCGGAGTGTTACTTTATGATTATATATATAGTATATAGTTTCCTCATATTTAACAGGCAACCTCCCCTTGATGAGAGGTGAGATTTTTCCACCTCTAATGCAGTAAACCTACACATCTAGCTGACTAATCTCCCTTGTTGTGGTTGATACGACCTATTTTGCTCATCAATTAGTTGATAGAAAAAATATTCACCTAACAATTTTTTGGTGACTCTAGTGGGTATCATTACGAGTAGGGCTAGTTCTTATCCATTTTTATTCTAAAATCTGGCAAATCCACATTATACCAAAAACTAGAGAGACCAAGGTGTTGTTGACCCTATTTTTGAGTTGGTTCAGCAAGGAAATTTCAATTTGTTCCCTCCCCAACTTCAATTTCAATGATCCAGGAGTGTTCCTCTTACCCATACAAAGTCACCAACACAAGGTAGAGCTTCTTTTTCTAGTTGTTAGTAGAGCTTTGCCTATCTATACTCCACCTAGATTTGTTATCTACCTTTTTCATAATCAAATCATGGTGGCTCAAGGCCCCTGGGGTAAATATTTTGGTCCACTCAATTTAACTCCACCTCTACATAAGCTACCATGCAGTTTAAGGAAGAATTTCCCCAAAGTATTTGGTGATGGGAAATTTCATCTTGATGATCATATTGTTGCCTTCACCATAGTTTGTGGTGTGATAGGTGTGGAGTATGAAGACATAACAGTCAGGTTTTTTATGGAAACATTGTAAGGTGCTATTGCAAACTAGTTTTACCATCTACAGGCTTGATCAGTGACTGACTGAGACACTCTTAAAGCTAAATTTGAAGCCAGGCTCAAGCCTTCAGAAGATGTGCATGCCTTGCTGGCCCAACTCACCCAGATGAAGAAGAAACTTCATGAACCTATGAGGGATTTCATAGCAAAGTTTGACAAGCTGAGGAACTAAATTCCTACCATTACTTATCCCACACTTGAAAACCTTAAATGCTTCTTCATCAACTCACACCTACCTGAAGTGAGTTTTCTACTTAGATGGGCTAGCCACATAGACCTTGCTACTACTGAAGACTTGGATACTGAGGTAGAAGATGACCTTATCTTGGTAGGAAAGATAAGGAGAGATCCTAACAAAGGTAAATCCTCTTCATCTTCTAAATACTCACCTATAACCACCACTAATGTAATGGTATAAAAGATGGCAAATGAATTTCTAGATCTTAGAAAGCAAATGGCACAAGGGATGTCTTCTACCCCTTTGTATAGAGATATACCAAGGAGTACATTCCCCAATCAATCATACCAAAGGGAAGGCAATGCTACCAAGAATGAAGGGCAAAAAAATCACCTTCCTCCCCCATGGGGAACCTTGCCATTGAAGCACCTCCAACCAATTCAATAGTTGGATATCTTGAAGTTGAATTAGATTTCTCCTTCTAGCTTGAGTTGAACCTAGAAGATGACACTAATCTCTTCACTGAGGAAGAAGAAGAATTAGCTAGTGACTCCAACATTGGTTTCCTAAATTACCAGGATGAACCAAGAAGTGAAGGGAAAGCAACTGAGGGATCATATGCTATGTTCACCTGATCCAAGAATTAGTGAATCGAGCAAGCTGATAAAGAGAAGATAGAGGAGTGACTTCAACTAGCAATTTCAATTGCTAAGTGGGGAACCACTCTGCCTTTCCAGCCAAAGAACCCAATGATTGCAATAAAGGTAAGTACCTTAAATATCCTTACACATTTTACTTAAAATTTGTAGACCAGTCCTCACCCTCCCAAAAATACAAAGAATGAACTCCCATCCTCTATTCCTAGTTCATTTCAGACATTTGACATAATTAGCCATATAAAGAAAACCAAAATTCAAATGTATGAATTTGAATTTTTGTAGTCCAACCCTAAGCAGTTGGATAAGTTGGTTCAATATGTAAAGAACCAAGCCATCCCTATAGGACAAAAAATTCCAAAGGTAACTCATGGTCCTCCCAAGAACACATCCACTAGGAATAACCTTGTCATTACTCCTCCTACTACTCTTAGAAGGACTAAACCATTATATGTCTCCCTACTGATAAATGGACATCAACTAAACAATTGCATCATTGATTCTAGAGATTCAAACAATGTCATTCCTTATAAAGTGGTATAATCCCTTGGTTTCACACTGACCAAGACATTTGGGAGATGTTTCTCCATGGAGAACAAACAAGTGCCACTAATGGGAGAAATCAAGGACACCCAATTTGCATTTCCAACATTCCCAAAAAAGAGAATCAAGATGACTGTCCTGGAGGCCAATGTCCTAGCATCATATGACATTCTTCTTAGGTGAAATTTCTACAAGGATATTGATGGTGAGTTGAGCATGGACCTATCTAAGGTGAGAATCCCTGTCAAAGGTGTTATGCAGAGGTTGCTCCCTGAGAAGGAAGCAAAATATGTGGTCACTCAAACATCAGCACCTAAATCTCAAATTACGTTTGAGTCTTCAGGCATGGGTAATTAATTTTTATCCATGGAAGAAGTCCATGAGATGTCTGATGAAGCTCCTAAATGTGATAGACCAAAAATTGTTTCAAAGGTAACAATAGAAGGATTGGTGGAGCACAGTACAAGTATATAGGAATCTTACCCTCCAAAAAAAGATGAATCTAAAGAAAAATCAATGTCTGATGAGGTATGGATTCTAGAATTTGATGGTAGCTACTCCTCTACCGGTTCAAGAGACAGGATTGTGTTGATATCTCCTCAAGGAGATATTTTTCCTTCTTCATACAAGTTGTAGTTTAGCAACACCAACAACACTACTGAGTATGAATCTTTATTACATAACTTGAAGGTAGCTCAAGATAGAGGGGTAAAACTCATTCACACTAAAGGAAATGTTGAACTGATGGTCTCTTAGGTGAGGAACCTGTGTCAAACCAATAAAAATAGATTGTGCCATTACCACAATCTGGTATGGGATTAAATTAAAAGTTTTAAAGCTTTCAATATTTTTTTAGTGCCTAAAGAGCCTCACAATTATGCAAATTCATTGGCTATCCCTACAACCTTCACGGTTCCTCGCCCTGATTTCAAAGATAATAGGTACACTATCAAACTAGTCTTTTGACCAAGTGTACCTGATAAAGCTAACCATGGGTAGGTGTTTGATGCTGACAATCAAATAATGTTCTTCACTAAACTAGAAGAGAAAAAATTATGGTAATGAACCATACTACTACATGTCAAATTCATGAAAAGAAACTCTTCTACAAAAGAGCAAGGATTTATGGTTTTTAGATTAGAGACCATGTCTTGCCATGGGGCAAGAAGAGAGAACCAAAAGGAGTGCACAAAAAATGTGATTCTTGGTGGAAATTTCCATTTGCCCATCATTGATTCTAGGGAGAAAATGGTTTCTTACTAGTTTATCAAGAAAAAATATTATTTTCATTATCTCATAGTGGGCAGCATTTGAAGTGCTTCAATTCTTGAAGTATTAGATAAGATCATCTGTATATATGTATATTTCTATAGTCTTTATTTCTATTTGTGTTGTTCATTTTCATTTTTAGAACCTTTTTTTTTGGTTAGCATGACTCCGTAGCCCAATGGCATACTTGAAGGCACTGGAGATTCTAATTTCTAATCCCCTTAGCTATTCCATGTTTTGAACTGAATGAAATTCCCTAACTAGAGCTAGCTATTGTTCCCAAAATTTGTCACTCATTTTTGAGACAACATATGAACTATTTTGGTCCTATAGGCCAAAATTATCTCTTCCCTTATCAAAAATTGTTCTAGGCTTTCAAATTCTCCATTTTTTAGGCTTTTTTAGATTTCTATAGACTCTACAAGCTTAAAACTATAGACTCTACATGCTTGAAACTATGGACTCTGTAGGCTAGGTTCTACGGACTCATTTCTATAGACTCTATAGGCTTGAAAATATAAACTCTACAAGCTGGGTTCTATGGACTCATTTCTATGGACTCTATAGGCTTGAAACTACGAACTCTATAGGTTTGTTTCTTGGTTCTATGGACTAGTTTCTATGGACTCTTTTTTACGCACTTTGTAGGTTCATTTCTATGGACTCTATAAGAAAGAAACAAGATCCCCACTTAGGAAATTTCAATTGGTTAGTTCAAATCCCAAAGCTCAAAGGGAAAGTACCCTTGTGGAGGCTAGGTGATGATCAAAATGGACCATTGTAAAAGGCCGTAAGGGTAAGGTTTTCTTCAAAAAAGTGAATAAGGTAGAAAAGTTGAAATTCCTTTGGGAAGATTTCCCACGGTAAAAGACAAGGTGAATTCCTTCAGACAAAAAGTCTGAATGAATTCCTTCAAACTTTTGTCTGAAGGAATTTGCCTAAAAGAATAAGGCCTAACCAAAGGGAAAGCTGACTGAAAGTAAATGGAAAGGTTTATTTTGGACAAAATGTCTGAAGGAATTCCTTAAGACATTTTGTCTAAAGGAATTGAAGCCAAAGAACCCTGAAAGGCAGATACCCTTGTGGGGGGCTCTCACCGAGCAAAATGGACCTTTCTCAAGACCTAAAAGGGTAGGTCCCCTTTGGGAAGGATCAAATAAGAAAGGTAAAGGAATTTCCAAGGAGGGTGATGGGCCCGAAGATGTTAATATTAATCACCATGAACTAGCCATTGGGATCTAGATGTCTGGTGACATCCTCCAAACCATCAAATTCATGGAAATGAAATAGTTGTTGATATTTAAAGGATTGAATGTAGACCCAAAAGCAAAAGGCCAAAATTACAAAAGGAAGAACCGTGAATGGAGAGAGCCAAAAGAGCTAGCAAAGCTAGGAATTCAGCCCCAAGAGCTCAAATGCGAGGAAAAGACAAAAACTAAGAACAGACAGAGGGAAAAGCTAGAAATATATACGTAGAAGTTATTCCAGTAGGTGGAATAGTCCACCAAGTAGATATTTTGGCTTGAAAACATTGAAGGCACAACCTATTTGTCTCCCTTGGAGTAAAGGTGAGATGGATAGCTTCGTAGACATCAGGTGATAGACCAGATGACTTAGGCCCAGGAGAAGACATTTGAGATGAATTGACATGCCATAATTAAGGAAGCCACCCTATTCTAGCATGGTCCTCTTTGGCTAAACCAAAAATGAATTCAAAGCATTGAATGTAGCATAGGTCATTCCATGGAATAAAGTGCCAAGCCTTTCTTGGCTACTATATTTTGTAATCTCTTATGTTATGCGCAGAGACTTTTCCATTATAGAAGTGAAACTATGCCAAAATTGAGAGGTGATTATTGAGACTTTGAGTTCAAATTGTTCATCATATTTATTTGTTTGAATGAGAAAACAAGTTACTTTAAGACTTTGTGCTATTATAGCTTGTGTCATTTTAGGAGATTATTCTTATGTCTATCTTCTAAATGTTTCTATGTCCAGTTAATGAAATAAGTAGAACTATGGAGAGACTTTGTGATATCTACAATTGCCTTTAGTGTGTTTATTTGTTTTCTATTTTTATGTAAAGGACCTTGGGACAACTTTTTGCCCTCATTGTCTTTCATATTTCACTCTTGGGCAGTCAAGGTGGAGACTTTGTGCTAAATCTCAATCTGCTGGTAACTACACACTTTGTTACCATTTACTTGTCACTACCTGAAAGAAATCATGTTGCTTCCTACAAGATCACTTTTGAAAGAAGAGAAGTGCCTTCAGTGTTTTCACCAAGATTTTCTCCTTTGTTTGTGAAAATCATCTCTGAAAAAAGAGAGATGGATGGTGTTATCCTACCCCTGAGTGTTACTTTCTACTTATATATATATATATATATATATATATATATATATATATATATATATATAGTATATAACTTCCTCATATTTAATAGGGAACCTCTCCTTGATGAGAGGAGATATTTGTCAACCTCTGATGTAGTAAATTTGCACATCTAGCTAACCAATCTCCCTTGTTGTGGTTGATACGACCTATTTTTCTCATCAGTTAGTTGATTGACAAAATATTCACCCAACATAAAGAATAGTAAAGGACATCAAATTTTGACTAAGTTAGCTCAAATATGTGCCTAATTATGAAAATATGATCAATCTTTACACTTCTAAGCTAGAATAAACTAAAATTTGTGAAATATTTACCAACCTTTGATCAAAACAAGCTATTCTAACCTCAAATATTATGGATTCTTAGATATTAAGATATATTTACCAAAATTAGACATTAAACTTCAAATAATTATGATCTTGTTTTAAGGAATCAATAAGATGAGCCAAGGACCATGAAGATCAATGATCTTTACACTTTTAAGCAAATAATTATGCAAAGGTGTAAAGATAACATCAATCTTTGATCAAAGCACATGGAGCTTAGTAAAGATTCAACCAATTCACAAAGATTGGCCCTCCTTATAGTTCTATTATAAATTTTTCCTATTTATGCCTTTAAATGTATCACAGGTGCCCTTAGTGTTCAAATAAAACTTCTCATTTTAGAATTCTAGTAATTCAAAGCATGAGTAATAGGTTTTGGAAAATTATTTTACCTATGGTGAAATAGTGGTAGAGCAATGTTTAACTATTCCATAAAATTTATATTAATTGATGGATTGGATTCATCATGGTCTAAATCTTTCCAAAGTGAAAGTATATATGCTATTATTAGTGAATTATGAATAAATTTTAAACTATATACTAATCTAAATGGACATTTACAATGAAATCAAACTAGAGTGATCTTGTTAAAAAGGAAGCAAAAGAGAAGGGTAAGGCAAAAAGAGAATAAGTTATTTTTGATCTTAGCCTCAAACATTTTGATAAAGTTTCAATTATAAATGAGTATGCATTTAATTAGTATATATTGCAAAATAGCATAAGCTCAAATCTCACTACAAACCAGGCAAACTTAAAAGGATGATATAAATAAGTACAAGTAAGACTTGAATTTACTTAAATGATTTGGTACCAAATTAAAATAACATTTCCACATTATAATGCAAAGCATATAAAATGAAGCAAATTCAAGATCATTCAACTAATATAGCATAAGCACAAATTATCAACCCTATAATCAAAGATGTAATTTAGAATTTATATAGACCATTAGAATTTAAGACTTGGGACTAGAAATTGAGAGAAAAGCCATATAAAACTTGACATAAACTTGGACAATCTTTATAGAATTCTTTGATTGTATTAACTACTCAAATTATACAAATTTTGATCAAAATTATCTCCCTTTACAAAAAGGTAGTATTACCTTCTATAGAAAGACAAAGAAGTATACATAATAACTACAAGATACAAATGTATAAAGATAAGGACAACTATCCTTCTTTACAACTCTATAATACACTTAATTTTCTAAAATTGACTGACCTAGAGGTGAATATGCTAACAAACTAGCGTATGCATTTAAAAAAGAATATTCCATTTTCAAAATGTTACAAAGATTTTCAAAATGGGATAATATTTACTTGGTGGGCCTTATGCCTAATAGCTTTCTTATTGATGCTAAAGTATGTTCATGGCTTTTTGATGTTGTTCATTAATAAGCTATATGTCCACAACTGGTTTTAGGAGACACTCTTCCTCTTTGTCAGCTAGCTCATTCAATTCCCTATTATTTTTGGCCATGGATTCCTTGATGATTCTATCCTTAGCTATCCTTTCTCCTATATTAAGGATCATGTCTAGGATACTACTATTGTCTACTCTAGACTAGCATTAACTCTTATTTCTTGTATCACCAAAATAGCCTTGTGTTTGAATTCATCATCTACCATGATGCTTAAGAAAGAGGTTTATGTAGGGTTAGTCAACATGGTTTCAAAGAGATATTTAATACTTTATATTAGCTCATCATTATCTTTTAGGAGTCTCTCTAGTTCTTGTGACCAAGCATTCAAACTCTAGACCTTTTCAAAGACAGTTCCTAAAATTTCATTCAACTATCCCAAACTAATTCTTCTAAACCCAGGGACCTAAATTTTAACTTGAAAGTTGATTAACTCTATTATTTTGTCCTTTGAAGCTTGCCATTATGATATCAGACCCTTGACCACTATATTCTACTACACTAATTTACTCAACCTTAGTTATATTATTTTCAATGCATCAAACATGTTAAGGAAAGATTTATCAAGCATTTTAACCATTACCTTAGGCATTGATAAGATAGCATGTGTTTCCAAATTCACCTTTTCCTTCTCCAAGTTATATATTTTTTGCTTCATGCCCCTAATGTTTTCTCTAACTTGAGTTGAGTGAGTCTCAGTCAATTTTTCAATGTCCTCTACATGGATGGGATGCTCTCCAAGTCTCTATCCTCCAAATGGAGTTAAGCCTACAAATGGATCAACCTTTTGAAAGGTTTATTCTTCAGTCACCACCATGGCCTTTCTAGTTGTCACTCTTTCTAAGCATGCTATCTCAAGATTGAATTTCATAATGGTAGTTGGTTATGTGTAAATTGGAGGTTCAGGAGTCTCCATATTTATGATGATTGATTCTCTTAGAGAATCCAATTATTTTTTTACCCTAAATTGGTCACTATTATTCTCTCTTCTTCCTCCATCAAATCCTTTAACCATGGCTTGATATCATCATGTACATCAATATTGATAGTTTGGGTCAGGGACCATGAGTGGTATAAGGAGAGAGTCTTTTATATTATTTCATAGATGAACCAATTAGGGATTAATTATCCATTGATGGGTTAATCATTAATGAATAAGTTTATTTCACTCATGGGGTGAGTAAAAGTCAACTTGGGCTTCTTTATCCCAACTGGGACTATTGCCAATTCTACTTTTATCTTCTTCAATGGTGTAACTAGGACTGGAACCAAGGTAACCTCTTTCCCTATTTCTTTCTCAACCTCCTCTATTTGGGCCTGGGATCCCTCAACATATTCCTCCTCTTCATCATATCCATATGCCTTAGTAAGGACCTTGAGGGGATCTTCCAATGTCTCATCAGGGTCTAGGGCAATCATGCTTGGGAATTCAATTAGGGATGTTGGTCTTTAAGGTTAATGGGCCCTCACCAAGTCTCTCTTTTAATATTTCCTTATTAGGACCTTATGAAATTTGCACTTGGTGTTGTGGCACTTCCATTTTTGGTTGATCTTGAGGGGGCCTTGAAGGACCAAGCAACAAATGGTACTACAGGGGCCCCATTTTCTATATATCTCTAGGGGGTTTCTAGTTACTATCCAATCTATGTTTAAGTATAATTTTATATTCCTTAATCTTGGCTAATATTTATTAAAAATTATTTTATTTTATGTATAAGGTGTCATGAAACCTGAGTTGGTGCTTATATACTAGCTTGGGAAATTTCTTAGATTTCAAATGTGTGGATACAATGCCATTAGGGTCCCATTGCTTCAACTCATCTAGCTAAAATTTGAAGGAGCCTCTACGTATAAAAATAATTTCCACATGTTTCCAATCTTGTAAAATAGTTTCACCAATTATCAAAGGAAAGGGATGGAGGAGGCCTTTCCTTTTCTCCTTGCATACTCCATCAACATCATGAAGAAGTTGATATGCATTTTCTTTCTTTGATAATTTGGTGGGAACATAGACATGTAACTTGTAAGGTTGAATAAAAATACCTTCAATTTTTATCATGGTAAAATTTGGATACAACCAAATATCTCCCATTATCTCTACATATTTATTGGTTAGAGGGATAATCTTAAGCATGAAAATCCATGTAATGAATTATACTAAAATAGGATAAACATAATCACAAATAAACTCCGTATTGTGTCTATATTTGAAAATGTTTAAATTATAATAATAATGGGAGACTATAAATCTATGCTTAGGTGACCAATTTGTGATATAAGGGATATTGGTGGAGGATAGTAAGACATCTAGTAGATAGGGCATCATGAATAATTGGTTACTAGTTTTCTTCTTAATGGTTTTGAATTGTCATTCTAGATGGATGTTGATCACCTCTCCAATTAGGGGAGTGAGCTCTTTATCTACCATGAAATAAACATAAGATACCAAAATATTATTGACATATGTGGTGGGTGAGGCCCAAGATATTATATTTAATAGAGTCATAATTACCCTAATCCCCTCTCTAAATTGGGAAACTAGGATTCTTCCTACAAGGTCCTAAATTAAATGGTTCCCTTAGTGCAACCATAGCTTAAGGATGGTGCTAAATCATTCTTTCCAATCCATTATTTAATGGTGGGTAAATTGACTTGGGGTTTTTTATAGTTTTTAATATATTTCAAAATCTAATGGGGAAATGTATGCAATTCTCCTAGAGCTTCCTTCATGAATTATCCCATCTTATTTGATTCTATAATCTTTAAAAATAGGAACAAGGATTTAAATATAATGGATTACCTTAGTTTTAGTTGTAGCATGGTGAAGGATAGACATTTTCACTATAACCAAGTCATAATACCTCTAGTTGATGGTGGAAATTTTTTGTTCTTCCTTCATGATGGCTTTCATCTCCTTAATGATTTAGAAGAGGTTGGACCAGTTTGTATTGCTCATGTTTAATGCTACAGTGTTAAGGTTTATGTCTTTAAAAACCCTTCCCTCATTATATATTGATAGATATAGCTTTATGTCATCCCTTTGTTTTTTATTTCAAGATGACATGGCTTACTAGACTTATAAACTACTCACACTAAGATTGAAAATGGTTCTTGGGTTAATTCTAATTGCTTGAATTACAATTGAACTCCTTTTATCTTAAATTTTACCAATCCAAATTTAAACTAGGGCCTTTTATGTAAGTTTGGGGCTCTCTTAAATATTTAATGGTGATGGATTATTTTAACTTAGACTAAATCATGCCTTATATTTGATTTTGACATTTGCCTTTATATGTTTGCATTTTTAATCACACAAGATATTTATATTTGTCACTTTATGCTTGTGTGGTGATTACTTAACATCTATCTAGTAACATTCACAACATTTTCATAAATTCATTCAAAGCATTATCCAGTATTATTTAAAACATTTTTAGAGCATGAATCTAGGCTTGAATTTTCACATATCAAAGGCAAGTAAAATTTTGATGAAGATAAACTATGAGGGTATAAGCATGGTCCATTCATAAAGGATTAATTAATCCTAAAAATTATCACATGAAGGCAAACTATTAGCAACATTAGGTAACCTTAAAGAAAAACCATAAACCAGTAGGCCAACTTTATCAAAGTCGATGATCTTCAAATTCTAGTAATGTTCAAGACATGCCATGTTTCTAGTGTTAAGGTTAGAAGTATATCAATGGTCCAAATTTTCAAAAAATGGGGGTATGTTGACCTCAAAAAATATGTAAATGCATTTTTATTTACATGGATGACTTGACTTTTTTTTTAAAACATAGCCCTAATCATATTCACCATCTTCATCAGATATTCAAAATATGTAAAATCTTTGATATCTTTCTTAACTCAAATAAAAGCATATTTGGTGTTAATAAAAGTAATATTATTGATCTCATCATCATGGATGAAGGTATTTATATCAACCTTTAGTGTGCCAATGTGATTTTTTAGATACCTTTTCCAAATAGTATAAAATAATTAAAGTCGTTCTTTGGTAGGATTAGATTTGTATGGAAATTTATAACTAGTTTTGATGAAAATGTTAAAAAATTGAATGTAATGTTAAAATAAGTGGTGGAAGAATATCAGTGTTGTCAAACATATAATTCAATCCATTGATCACTTATGAAACATTCATTCAATCAAATATATCAATCAATGTATAAACAAACATACATAATAACATAAAGAAAATACACATCATATATGTGGGAAAACCTCAAGAAGGATAAACCCCAATGAAAATTGAAAATTTACTAAAATCATATATTTAAAATATCCTATTTTATTGAATCACTAAATCCACAAGGAATACCAACCCCTGCCTAGTCAAGCACCCTCTCAACTAGTCTTTAACAAGCATCAACTTGCAAGGAAGAACCAACCCCCTAGGTGACTTAGCACCAAATAAATGACCTAAAAGCTTTGATCACCTTAGGACACCATTTTATCAATAAAATAATGATTATAAACATCATTTTCTCTCCACACTCTTCTATCTTTATCAAACATCATATTAGGCTTCTTCACTCAACTAGTCCTCTTTTTTATAGATTTAGGTCATATGACCTTGCTCATCATACTTAAAAAATATGTGTTATATTTGTGACTGATTATGTACTCCAATATGAAGGTATAAATTACCTAATTTTTATCCTCAAGGTGCTCTTTTATTCTCATTCACACATTTTTCTTCCTCTCTTAAATAGGCCTATTATGCCTTGTATAAATACAAGTCACCTACTCAAATACTCTCTTGGTTAGCCAAGACTATAATACATAAATTTCAAACCTATAAAATTTATTAGGACATTATAAATACAATATTAAATCAAAATAGGCTCACTATTAGTTTATACAAACTCACTTAGACCACCTTCTCTTCTTAGGCCTAGTAGAGACCTAATGTATTATGTTTATCTCAAGCAACACGCTACACTTAGCCTTCTTGAAACTTATTGATCCTTAAAAAATATATGAAAAACTTAAAAAAAACCTAAAATATACCCATAATAAAATTCATATAGGTCCATGCCACCTTTTATTCCACTTCACTACTTGGACCACATCATTAGTATTACTCACAACTAGGTTTTCACACACCCAAAAAGTCTATCTCACATTATTAAAGCATAATTTATTTTTCCATATAACCATAAAAAAATAAAATTTATACAACTTATATTACCTCAGGTTAATCACCATGTTATTTATACATTTCAACATAGATCTTAAATCCTATAACTCAAGCTTACAATATGACCACTCAGAACTACAAACAAGACTCAAGAACCCAGTCAAGAACCTTTGACTTTTCACACCTTGATAGGAATTCATCATGAATAAAAATATATGAAAATTAACCTATTATTCCTATATAAAAAATTAATATGAATTTTTTTCTTAAAATCTATTCAAAAAGGCTCACGAACATCATTCTCACTCATACATAGAAAGCTGCCTATAGCTCTAAAAACACAATCTTAAAGGATGTTGTCTTTAGCTCCTATAAGGACACTTAAAATAATTATAATTAATATTAATTATGTATATGTGACCTATATATCATCCTAAAATATATATGTCATAATTTATAGTGTCAATTACTGGTCTTTCAAACTAATATGTTGACCTTCTCTCTCATAGTCCTTGCTTAGCCATACAAACTATTTTAGCTTCCATATTTCACCTCCTTATACTAACTATGAATATTATATATATCATGTATATATAATAAATATATAAAAAAACAAAAAACATGTGTATTATATACATTTAATACTATCATAGAGTCTCAAACACTTCATTCCATCTTGCATACATATAACTATCATTTTGCCTTGTGAACTAGTCATGGTAAACATGCATTACAAAACCTGTGTATACACAATAAATAATTAATGATTAATGATTATTATCATTATCAATATTTATAAAATTAAAAATATATATATATAGTAATAATTTCAAATATGAAATATATAAACTGATCTCTAAAACTTACACCTTCACTATCTCATCTTCACTAGACATGCCATCTTGTGAACAACATTTTCAATGACTTACAAAAAATATATAAAAAGTTAAATTGTGTTATAGGTCTTTAAAAAACCCCATTAAAATTTATTCATTCCTAATCCATGTCTACACATCCATACTCTCATTCTCACTTCTACCTAGTTTTTTCATCATCTTCCTCACTAGGATTTTTAGTGATTACTCATATTTCATGATCACTTTAACACATTTTTGGTATAAAACATGATTAAAAAATTACATTATCACAAAATAAAATTCTCACACATCACCCTTAAATTATTTGTATGCTTTCACCTAGTCAACCCTATCTATCACATCAAAAATTTAAGAAAAAAGGGGTTTGATGTAGCTTCTACTTAATTTTGTATAGACCAATGACACCTGGAGGTACCTAGGAAATTCCTCTAAATTTTATAATTAAAAAATTAGGTCATAACCATTATAATCCATTTCCATTAAGATCTTCCATATTGGGTCACTATGAGGATTTTAGCATGGTTTTATACTAGTTTCCATTCTTAACATTTGTTCATAAAAATTTACCCTTAAAACCAACTCCTAATGTTTGTAAAACATTCATAAGAACATTATAAATCTCTATATAATGTCTCATATTCCCATTAAATATTCACATGCACCAACAAGAATCAAAAGTTCCTTCTTGAGTCTGTAACTCTTCATTCTAGCGCTCGATATACCTCAAGACCCAATTTTCATGTTTTTTCCTTTAACTCAAGACCTAAAAAATCATGATAAATATTTATAAAACCTATCAAACCTTTTTAAAATCTCACATGAGATATATAACCTTGGAAAGTGACTTTGACTCCTCATTAGGTCACACTAGGTCTCTTTCCACATTAGGCCTTGAACTGTGAGTCACACTTAGACCTTGAACATACCTTGAAAACTATTTAATTAATCTCAAAAAATCATATTAATGTAATAAAATCTAATATAATTATCATACACTACCAATATTCTTCATAAATTCCTTAGATTACTCACCTCATTACAAAACCAAGTTTATGTCTTCTCACTAGGTCTCTTTATGCAAAGACTAAGCCAATAACTAACCTAGAATAAATACTCTAAAATATTATATACCTTATACACATGTTAACATATTGAACCAAATCTTATCACATGATCTACCACTTATTTTCACAACTTCAATCCATATCACCACCATCATGCCTCTACAAACCATATTTATGCTTAAGGACTAGTCCATTACATAGACCTATTAGGAGCCATACTTTGAGATCTTCAAGAAACCTATTATAGCTCACTACTTACCTCCAAACATATAATATATTATCCATAACATATTTTATCATTATCCTTTTACCAAGTCTCATGATATCATAACCACCTTCTTATGAACCATTACTTGACCTCACACTTCCTTTGACATTATTGACCTCATGTATATGGAATCAAAGAAAACTCTCACATTACTAATCCTTATTGACATAAATGATAGTGAAAAAACACATGAAATCAATTAAAACTTTCAACAATTAGAATCAAAAGTGTAATGGGATCCTATAACTAGGAAATCTTTCAAATAAATTGAAGAATACATCAAGTAGGCACTAGTCTTAATAATATTAGACTATGCAAAGAACTCATACCTCTATTCCTTCATGTCAAAACACACCATAATTATAATTCCCCCTTATAACTTGGATGAATATGAGAACCTAATTAATTTCATGAGTATAAAAATTAAAGGTGTAGATCTTAAGTATCCCACATCCGATAAGCATTACTATGCACTAGTCAATGTTATCAAAAATTTATTGCACTACATTATAATAAATAAGGTACATTCCATCATCCTAAACCTAGCTATAAATGTAATGTTGGGATAGAATGAGCTAGGGGAATGTATATTCTTATGAATGACCTAGATATTGGAGTATGACCTGAACTAAAACCTTTCAAATTAGCTCAAGGTCAAGGTATTACTTGATTCATCATTTAAATTGGCATAAGGATCATGATGGTGTAATTAGACTAGTCATAATGGTGCATCAAGAGTGGTATGATCCAATTGTCCACTACTTCCTCTATATAACTCATCCTCTAAGACTTAATTAGATTCATAAAATATCCCTTAGTATACATGTATCTATCTCACTACATGTTGAATAAGGGAGTGATTTATTGAAGAAACCAGGAAGGCATCTATCTTAGATGTATATCCAAAAACTAAGCTAAGGAAGTCATGAATATATTCCTTGAGAAGTTGGGTAGTTTCCATACTTTAGGTATTACAACTGCATACAAATTTCTAAGAGTTAGGTAATATTGTCCCATTATATTCAAATATGTCCACACCCATGTGCATTCATGCAATCAGTGCTAGAACTTATCCATTAAGGAAGTTCATGTTATAATTCATTTGTATATTATGATAAAAAAGCATATTTTTACTCAATGGGGACTTGACTTCATTGAGGTCATCAACTTGAGCTCATCTACTGGCCATAAATTAATAATTACAACCATTAATTATTTTTCAAGATGGATAGAGGTAGTAGTGACAAAGAATATCATAGGCAATGAAGTCATCAAGTTCCTTGAGGAAAATATAACAACATGATTTGACACACTAGCCTCATTAGTATATGAAAATTAACCTATATTTTAGTCAATCAATATCATAAAATGGGCTTATGAAAATGGAATTACCCTAATATTTTCATAAAAATAATACCTTCAACATAATTGTTTGGCTAAGTCAAAAAATTAAAACATGATCTATGCCATCAATAAATATGCCAAAAATAAGCCTAGAGGCTGACATTCATTTTTAAACTATGCTTTTTAGGATAAACACACTAGATATAAGTATGCCCTTAAAATATTTAATTTTAAAATAGTATAAGAGTTTGATCCCATCTTCTTAATGACCCTTAAGTTTCTAACATATAATTCTATTAAATAGTACATGAAATATACTAAAAATATAAAATTGAGGCTATTGGACATTTCCCAATTGTAGGATATATAAGTTGAGACTATATATAACATCAAAAAACATAAAATACTAGTCAAGAGATGGTTAAATAAGAGGGAAAAGGTCAATTCCTTTTGGATATTATAATTGGTCTTGTTATATGAAAAAATCACACAAAAAGAAAGGGAAACACTCCAAACTTGACCCATTTTGGATTGACACATATTAGATCTCTAAGTTACTAGGAAAAAATGTATTTCAATTGAAATACCTTTGAGGGAATGACCTCCCACTACTTTTGAATGGAATTTTATTGAATCATAGTTATGGTAATCCATTCCAATGAAATTTTAGAATAGCCCCATGCCAAATGCACCTTGTAAATAATAGTTTAGAGTTAGTTTATTTTAGTTGAGTGTTTGCTTATGTTTTATTGTGTTTTTTATTTCTTGTCCATATTTTTTATTGTTTTGGAATGCATTTATTTTATTTGATTTTTCCTCTTGTTTTCCATTTTTTCCCTTGATAACATTACAAAATTTATACCATGTTAACATTATTCATATTAATAATAATCTAAGATAGTTTTAGTAAGATAGAGTCCAATATAAATCTTGATCCATATGATCCCGAGTTTGGTCACCTTAAATTTAAAAAGGAACTAAAAACATGGTCCCATAATTGGAAGGCAAAAGGCAAGCCCCCATTATAAAAAAAATGATAAGTAAATGGACTTATCTTGACATACTATAAGGATTAGAGGTCATTGATTCAAAACTAAGCAAGTGAATTGATAAAATCCCTATTTTTTATAAATGGCATCACAACACTAGAAATAATATATCAATTATAACCAAGTCAATGAGTAAGAAAGGACCTTATTGATGCAAAGAGTTTATTGAACCATCCTAACACCTTGGATATATTTGTCCCCAACCCTCAAGTATTAAACAAAAATAAACATCAAAATAAAAGAAAGTTTGAATCTCATGAAAATGTAAGTTTCTTCATAAGTAAGCATGATTTAGGCAACCTCCATCATAGCCTTTCTAGCCTAGTTAGAAATGGAACAAGGCATTGAGTGGGGTCAAAGACATATTTATGGAGGTTATATATGCTTGGATCAAAGAAGAGTAATTCCTAGGCCTTTCTTTCATTAGCCAAATTCTATAAATAAATTACCTTTCAAGAACTCTAAGTGCTAAGATATGTTTGAGCTTACCCAATGGATTAGAAATAGTAACATAATCATTATTTGAATAACAAAACCCTTTGAATAAATCATGGCCTAATATGTTGTTTATTGAATTATAATTTATCACTCTCTTTTCTTGTAAGTTCATATAAAGGTATATTTATATGTTTATCTCATAGTTCAGTAATGGAGACCAACAGTCTAGATTCTAAATGTTGAAGAAACATTTTCCTTGAAAAAGTTTCCATTTACTATGGTCAAAATGCCCCATTTTAATAATTTCAAATGAATTAGTCAGGTCCTATTTTGAAATGAATTAGTCATGGTCTAAAATGGAATTAATTATATTAAATGAGTTATATATTTAGAATGAAGTCTTGATTTGGCTATAAAATGATTTAATGTTCCAAAAATACCCTAGTAATTTGACTAATAATTGAGTCTAAAGGTCAAAATGAACATCCCTATTTAAAACATTATATATATACTAGTACTATGATGTTCATCATATTAAAATTAACTATTTTTTTCTTTTACCCAAGGTTATTTGTCCTTCGTAGGAGTGTCATGATCCCATAAGGACACCTTGCCAAAAATTACTTGGTCTAGCTAAGAAAGACTCCCATATAGTATGATTAAATTTTAATACTTAGTCATTGGTGTTCTAGATTTGCACCTTAGCTGAGTAAGGATATTTTTCAAATCTTCCTACTCAAATCTAGTCCAACATGGGATTGATCCTAGGTTATGGGTATCCTAATAATAGATTAGACTTCCAAATAAGGCTAGCTTCCTTATGGATCTATCTCATATACTAAACCTAAACTAGCACTTGATTATAAAAGGGAAAGAGATTTTGATAATAACTTATAAATCATGGAAAATAGGTGATGCACCAATGTTTTGATCACTCACACTCACACAATACACACTATGAGACACTTTAAAGACCAAATAATATCAATCTCACATAGATATTCTAGAATAAGGCATTAATGAGTTATCAAATTAGTAAGAGAGGGAAGGTATTCACTTTCAATCTAGATAATAAACTATAAAATTTCACTTATAATGACCTATAATAAATACTAAGCATGTCTTGAAGGTGATAAAAACTCAGACATAAGAAAGTAACATACATTCACTTAACCACAATACATGAATTCATGGAACACACTTTAATCAAACTTATAAAAAGATGGAATTAAGTCCTTATTGGATCAAAAAGGTGTTAAAATATGAATTTTAGAGAATCTAGTCATACAAAAAAGAGGGATTAGTTTTAAGGCTTGGAAGCATGTATTTATAGAAAAGAGAAAAGAGAGAGATATGTGCATTGAAAAATTCCCAACCATTTTATAAGGATTGACATTATTGAGGATGTTGAGTCATGGTATTATCAATAAGGTAAAAATTCTATAAAATAAATGAATGCTCATAATCCTTATCCATCCACCCAGTGGCTTATTAGAACTCCATGGTATCATTTAATGATCTACTAATAAACACATGTCCTGGAACTTGCATAATTATGCTACATCTACATTGGGTTGCCAAATGTATTTGATCATTTAAAAGTGACCTTGATGATAGGTGATACATGTCTCTCAATAATCACATTTATATTTTCATTTGTGTGAACTCAAACATGGGTCTATTTTATAGACACAAAACCAATTTTAGATCATTTGTTTTCACACAGTCACAATATTCACAAAAATACTACAACATGTTTTGCCTTGATTTGTAACCAATGGTCTCTTTACTAGGTCCAAATAATGTGTTTTAGCTATATGGATCTATGCTAGCAATACTTGGTCCCATAAGTTCTATCTGGATCATATCTAAGCTTTGGTTCTTTTGCATTTACATACCTGAGTTGAAACCTGCCCCATTGAGTTTTATCAAAAATGTTTGGGTTCACCTTTGCTCTATTAACCATAAAAAATTAATTTATCCCATTTAATTATTCCCAACTATTTTTATTCTTATTAACTCTACTTACACCATTATACCTTTGTTGTGTGAATGCACATGAGTCCTTGATATCCTGCCATAATATCCCTTTGACATGTTGACTTGATTGGCCTCAATAGCCAACATGTATTTATACCTTGTCTCTTCTATCTCCATGAGATAAACATATATTATCTCATTCTCCAAAATCTCAATTTGATGCATCAATTCCAAAGTAGGGAATTCAAGAGAAATAGACATTCTTACTTCCTTACCATATACTAGCTTGCATGGAGAATTGGCAATTGACCTCTTATAGGTGATCATTTTAGCCCAAAAACATGAATTTAATTTTGAATGCCATGATCTTTGATTTTATTCTATAGTCTTCTTGATAATTTGTAATAAATTCTTATTGGTGGATTCAATAAGGTCATTGCCTTGTGGATAATAGCTTGATGAGGTACTAAGGAAAATACCATGTTTAACTTCCCAGTGGCTGATCTTAGACCTAAAAAATCAATATAATCATCATAAATTATAGTTTAAGGGACCCAAAATATGGTAAGTAAACCTTCATAGAAGTCCAAAACATTGGTTTAATTGGTTTCTTTTCATGCCACTGCCTCTATCCATCTAGTAAAATAATATGTGGTAGTTAGGATCCACTTATGTCCTAATCTTGAAGGTGGGTTGATGAGACCAATAAATTTAAATACCCATTTGATTGATTTATTGAAATAGGTTGGAGAGGTAAATCTACAAGTTTCACTTTTCCAACAAACATGGAGAACTATTTACATTTTCTAGTCAATGCATGATAATCACCAAACAAACTTGGCCAACAATACCCACCTCTCATTATCTTGTGGGCTATTATCCTTGTTGAGTAATGTCCTCCACCATGTACATCATGGAAATACTCAAGCAAACTCTATGTTTGACCTATTTCTATACATCTTACTGGTATGTCATTGATATCCTTTTAAAATAACACATTATCAATAAGAAGAAAATTAATTAACTATAATCTAAAATATATCCTTTTTTAAGGAGTGAGATGAGAAGGGTAAACACCATCTTATAGATATATTACCATATCTTAGAACAAAGTAGAAGATGAGGCCTGATCACTTGAAATTTCTTCATCATTTAACACCATAACCTATTCATTATTCTCTTACAAGTCTAGGGTTAGATGTTCACAAAGTCCTTTGCCTCTCACTAGTTTTGTGACCTTGATCTCAACATAATATTACATGAATTTGGTTATAAAACCAAATATCTTGTCAGTTATATATTTGTTTAGAAGGAAATCTTTGACATTTGGATGTTTGAACATCAAATGTATCTTATTATTGGACAAGTACCTAAAATTTTTAAGAGACCTTATGATTGAAAGAACATGCTTCTCAATAAAATAATACCTCATTTCGTATTATTATAAGCATTGACTAAATAAGGCTATTGGCTACTCTAAAGTCTCTTTATTCTACTACATGAGAATAACTAGAGTTTTGTTAATTTTAACATAGTTGTATAAGAATAAGTCCTTTGTAAAATTAGGGTTTAGGAGTGTAGGAGCACTGGCTATAGCTTTTTTGATCTCTTCAAAACTTCTCACTCCTTTTGACCAACTAAAACTCTAACCCTTCTTTAGTTTGGTTGTGAGTGGCCTAGACAAAGCAACAAAATTTAAAATGTATCTCCTTATGAATTTGATATTTCCTATTACTAGTAGTTCACCAAGTAACAATATTGCCTACTAGCAATAATATTACTTGTTGAACTACTAGTTTACTATCTCCAAAAACTTGTAATGAATTGACCTTCATCTTTCTTACCCATTACAAACTATGCACTAGTACTTCATACTAAATAAAAAACAAAACTAAAAATTAAGATAATATAAATAAATTTGATTGGCTTGAGAAATTAACATCATTTCAGCTCTAGTTCCATGTTTATTCTTGGATCCATCAAAATATAGTTGCCATAGTCCATCACTAGGTTGATAATCTTTCATTAATGTTGAAATTGGTACATCATTTTCATGAAGAAAATAGACACCAAGTCATTATTATTTAATTAAATTTTAGGGATAATGTCCATTAAAATTATAGGACCATTCATCAAGGAAAATATCTAAGACTCCATTTAGAGGTGATTTAGTTTCCACCTCACTATTTTCTAGTACCTTGTCTGAGATAACACAATTAGTATTCACCATACTTGGCATATATAGATCAAAATTAAATATTTAAATGGGTTCAAAACATATTATCACCTTATTACCACACCTATTTTTGAAAATTAAATAGCTCCAATTAGTTGATAAGTATCCTCCAATATTTGAAGTAAAGTCTCATGATAGACACATGGAAGAATAGGGAGGCAAGTCCACTACAACTACATCTTGCTAAATAAAAACATTTCAGAAAGCAAGTAATTTTATTTTTAATCCTTTTATTATGTCTACTATCTTCATTGGTGAACCATGTAATTACAATACTCCTATGGTTTTGGCTCATATATAATACCAAGCTTGTCTACGATCTATTTGGGTATGATAGTGTTACTAGTTCCACTATCTACCATAAAATAATGGATTAATCAATCACCTAATATAAAAGAGAGATAAAATGGAGGGTTTTTTTTTTAATTTTACATTGGTTTTTTCCACCTTTTTCATGTTATGTATTTATTGATTAGGTTTCTTGATTTGTTGGTCTGAATTATCCAATATAGCTCTTTGTTTCTAAACTGGTTCTTTAAATAACTTAAGATCTAAAAGTTCTAGAGTAAACATGTAATTTTTCCATATAATGGAAAGATAATCCCACATGATAATTCTATTTATTTCTTCATTTATTCTATTATGCTAAAATATGTTTCACTAACTTTTGGCTATAACTTTTGAGCCACTTATTGTTCTCTATTTAGGGGAAATTGGGTAACTTTAACTGTCTCTATATTCTAAATTTTCTATGCTACAAGAAAAATAACTTAATATTTGACACTCTTTGAAAAAAAATTAGGAACACTATAAGTATTGCTCATATCTTGAGCTTCCTCAACTTCTCTTCTTTTAGCTATAGTCAGATTTGCCACTTGATAATTTATGATTCTAGTTTCACAAACTTGGTTGAATGCAATATGGTCATCCAAATTCCAATTAACATTGATAACATTAGGCTACCCTGGAACTTGTTGATCTTCTCCTTGGAATACCATATTCATGTCTTGATACATACCACTTTGAAGAGAGAACTCTTCCTATGGCATTTTTGTCATGGGAATTTTGGGGAACAATAGATTTTAAAATGGAAGGTGCATTAGGATCAAGGGCTTATTATGGTTTAGTTTCAGTTATGACTCCTTGATTTTGATAAGGTTACCTATTGTCCTTAAAATTTTGATAAGGGGGTCTTTAGTTATTGAAAGACTTATAAGTATTCTTGTTTTTCTACTGATAAGTTCTACCTTGGTATTATTGTCTCTTGAGTTGAAAATTATCATTTCCAAAAGCTTGTGACATGATTTTTAGATCACCAATCTCATTAGCTTGATTAGGAGGAGCTACAAATTAGAATTTTTGAGATGGAATAGGAGCTATGTATGGAATTTATGGAGCTTGAAGAGGAGGGATAGGTTACAATTTTGGGAATATGGGCATTAGAGGCCTTGGAGAAAGTTTACTAGCTTATATTAAGCTATTTTCTACCCTTATAAAAATTTAATAGGCATTTGGCAAGGTATTACCACCCATAGACTATATCATGACACTTATATTAGAATTAGGGCCTTAAGATAGTAAAAGCATGAATACTCTAGGGATGGTCTATCCAATTTAAGGATCCTAGTACATGTTTTTTGGAATCAATGGTTAAAATTAGACATAAATTTATGGGGGTACCTTTGTATGGCAGTCAGTTATTCAACTAAAGATATATGATTAGACATATCTTCAAAATTCCTAACTAGGCTACACCTAACTCATCCCAAGTAGCAATGGAGGTCAAAGGAAGGTTCTTATACCATTATAACACTTTTCCCTTGAAGGAATCAATAATAAATTTAATAGCCACATTATCTAGAGTAACATTATGAATAAAACATAGATTGGTAACATCTTGGATATGCTCAATAGCAATAGTTTTATCCCATTCTCTAGAGAAGAAAGGGATAATTTTTAGGGAAGACATAGGAATTTTATCATATTGGGCTAAATTAAGGGGACTAACCCTATTAAATGGGGCAAACACTTTATTCTTGATAACCATTTGGGAAAAGGGGATTTGGCTTATTGGGATAATATATTTGACTAAAATAATAAAATGAATAGAGGATGAACATTTCTTTGCAGGATAAGGTATTGTTCTATTGAATCTTGATATTTTATAAGAAGTAAAAGGCAATTCAATATGTTCAAAAGGATTACCTTTACTTGATGATCTTATTTCAACCTTTGGCATGAAATTACTATCTAAAAGATGTTATGAACTCTACAACTTAAAGGATCTTAAATTTTTGATGATGGTAGATCTCTTTTGCTAATAAAATTTATTCTTCTCAATATTCAAACTTTAATTATACCAAACAATCTGATCTTACCAATCATGACAAAACTATCAGTGTTCTAGATTTGTACCCTAGCCAAGTAAGGACATTGTTTAGATCTTCCTACTCAAATCTAGTCCAATATGGGACTGATCCTAGGTTATATGTATCATAATAATATATCAAAACTTTAAAGAAGTAATCTATTCTTCTTCATAGGTCTTATTTATTACTATAATAGCCATATCTTAAGATCAATCCCATGTTGGACTAGATTTGAGTAGGAAGATTTGAACAATCCCCTCCTCAACTAGGGTGCAAATTTAGAACACCAACAATCATTTTGTTAAAATATCGACACATAGATATTTTTCATGCATATCACTTGCGCTTATAAAAACTATAAAATTTAAGTTAAACAATGAGTTAAAATTATAGTGGCTAAGTCTCCAATTTCAAATTCTAAAGATCAAGCCCTAAGATCCAGGATCATTCCATGTGTTATCACCCATCTTCCCAATGAAGGGTCTTAAAAATTATGAAGTATTTTTTTTGGAAAGACCATATATTAAAATTAATGAAACATGTGTTTTCATCCCACTTTTTTGTAGTTTATAGGAAAAAAGGTTCTAATTCTAAGTTCCCCAAGAACCTAAGTAACTAAGATTATGCCATGTGTCTTAATCCTAGTTAGTCTCTTATTTTAGCTCAAAACAGCTAAGGTAAGGACCAAAAAAAGAATTTTTATGAATGAGATCATTCCACAAGGTATGATCCCAGTCAATCATGATAGATACAAGTAGGCTGAGGTCCTAAAGATCAAAAACCCTCTAGATAAATGGCATCATGTAATGTGGCATGATTCTGCTCATCTAAAACTTATAGGTAGAGGCACAATTCATAAGGTTCCTTTATCATCCAAATAATCAAGATCATTTTATGTGGTAAATCCTATTTTTTTTGAAATTAATAGGCATAAGCTTATAATTTGAACATAGTTGAGAATTTAGATAAGTGAGGGCCATCTATGTGGTGGCATACCACTCAGATAGGTATCATAGATAAATAATGCACATTTTAAGGCTACGTAACCACTAGATAAGTAATATTATGCCTTGTGGAACCATCCTACTCATATGTGGCTTGAAAATTATACCAATGACATGTCCCATAGTCAGAGACTGAATACCTCCCAGATGGTTGAGGGTCATTCAGTGGAAACATCCCAACCATTTGGATCTTGAATAGATAGTAAAAGATAATGTGGAGATTATGATCCCCTAGATCAATGAGATTAAGCCATGTATTGACATCTCATTTCTCTAGAGTAAAATGGTGAATCAACCTAAGGCTTGAGTTCACTAAACACCTTGATAAATAAGGTTCATTCACATGGTTACATATCACTAACTCATGACTTTACTAATAAAAAGGATTTTATAGAGCCCGTGAGCCCCCATATTAATAATATTATGACACATGTAGGGATCTTGCTTTTTCCCTATTAAAAGGGGAGTAACATGCTAAGTCTTGAGGTCAAACCCAATGGAAGAGATAGGATAGGATAAGTGCTAATTGATAAATAAAGTATACAAAAGATAAGAGGATGGGTCATATGGGAACTATAAAGACATATCTATCATTTTAAGGATGACCTAGCATCTAGATTAATTTTAGTCCATAAGTTAAAGACAAGGTCCACAGGTCCCAATTAAGTGGTAAATGGATAAGTTTCACAATGCCAAGGATCATGACTAGGACACTTTTTTGACTTCATCATATAAGTAAAATACAAAAATGTGGATCATAAAACATTATATCTAAACATTTGTCTTTTTATAAAGAATTCATCATCAAAGATATTAATAATGTGTCATGTGGCAAGCCCTTCCACCATTCATAGTTCTATAGAGAAAAAAGAGGTGTGTGCTCCATAAGCATACTATGCATAATAGATCCATCAAATACATTCCTCTTTGATTCTTTTTTCAATTCCCATAGGAATAACCACATTTACTAATTATTGGTAGCTCAACTAGAATACTAGAACTATTAGGATGCAATCCACATCAAAACTCTTCTCAAGGCTCCTTGATGGGCCAAGACTTTATGTTATATATTATCTATGATGTAATTATGAATATTATGACATAATGTTATTATAACATTTCAAGCCATGATGGCCAAGATTCAGATCTCATTCCTCTTATAGTCAATACCTATCTCTCCCTTTTATATATATGGCTACCTAGTATGTTAGAATGGTCAACTTTATTTATAAATAAATGTTGTCATAATAATTCAAAAATAAAAATCAATATAAATGTGTCTATTTTATTTGAATATATTCCACTTTATTTTTCCTTAATGGATCAATACTAATTCTATAAGATTTATTGTGTCCAACATTCCCCATTTCAAATGAGGACCCTCTTTGAGCTTATGATTCAATGTTCAGGTCCTATTATGAAATGAATCAATCCTAATATAAGTTATAAGTCATTTTATTAAATATAACTTGTTTATCTAGAATGAATTACTCATTTGATTCTAAATTGATTGAATGTTTCAATAAATACCCTAGTAATTCAATTGATCCCTAATTTTAAAGGTTAAAACAAGCATGTCCATTGAATTTATCTTATAAAAATGTGTCTTATAGTACTATGATGTTCATCATATGTAGGTTCTAGTTTTATGGAATAATCAAGCTAAATTTTATTTTATTTTTCCTAAGGTTTTTTTTCCTTTATAGGAGTGTTATGTCCCCACAAGAGCATTTTTACAAAACTTACTTGGTCCAACTCAATAATATCACCTTGCAATATGAGTAAATTTTCATACTTAGTCATTTTATTGAAATTTTTTCACATAGACTAATGCCAAATTTATATCTCACACTTAGAAAAACCATAAAATTTAAGAATGAAAATGAATTATAATTATAATGTCTAAGTCCTCAAGTTTGAATTCTAATAGGTAGACCTTGAGCTTTAGGATCATTTCAGGTATTGACACCTACCTCATGAAGGGTCTTTAAAATGACTAAGTATTTTCTTTGATGATACCTAATATTAACATGATTTAGATTAATGTATTCATCATGATTCTGTATGGCTTCTAAGGCAAAATATTATAAGTCTAAGTTGTTTAAGCACCTAAGAAATTGGTATTGTGAAATGTGTCTTCATCTTAGTTACTCACTTATTTCAACTCAAAATAAATAAGGCAAGGACCATATGAGCATATTAATGAATGATATCATGCCACATGTCATGATCACATTCATATATGATAGATAAGGGTAGGCCTAAGTACTAAATATTGAGGACCCTATGAATAATTGAGATCATGCCACATGGAAAGATCTACTCATCCAAATCCTATAGGTAGAGGCACAATTTATAAGGTTCCCTCATGATATATATAAGTGAGATCATTCAATGTGACATGATCCCACTCATCTATGGAAAATATGAAGAATCACATACTTCAAATATACGAGACCATTATAATGAGCAAGGGTCATCCACATGGAATCATCCTACTCACATAAAACCTATAGATATAAATACACATTCTAAGGTTTATTGACCCTTTGATAAGTGAGATTGTGCCACATGGCATGATCCCACTCACCCATAGCTTATGAAGAAAACCAATAGATATTCCCATAGTAAAAAATTGAATACTCCTTAGATGAGCAAGGTTTATCCATATGGTAACATCTCATATATCTAGATATAAAATACATAGAAAAATATAGTGTGGATCCTAATATCATATATAGTAATTATATTGAGAGACATTTTGAAATATCATTCCTTTGGACAAAATTGTAATGTATCCCAAGTCCCACATTACTTGATAACCTAGATAAATGAGGACCATCTTTGTGGTAACATCCCATTAACTTGTAGATTGTACATAAATCAAAGTATTATATAGATTATTCAAGCCATCAGATCAAAAATATTATTCCACATGTAGGAATCTCACTTTCTTGCTACTAAAGGGTTCCTAAGATGCTATGTGTTGAATTCAAACCTAGTGGAAGAGCAAGGATAGGCTAAGTATCAATACATGAATAAAGCAGATAAAATACACTAATATGGGTCTTGTGGGAGCTATAAATATATATTTATTATTTTAAGAGTGACTTGTCATATAGATCAATTTTGGTACATGAGCTAAAGACAAGGTTCACATGTCCTAATTGACTAATAAATAGACAAGTGTCATGATCCTAAGGAGCTCAACTAGGCCACTTTTTTCAAATTCATCACATTAGTAAAATACAAAAATGTGGACCCTAAAACATTATAGCCAAACATTTATATTTTTTAGAAGGACTATACATTCAAATATATTGACAAATCACCATGTGGCCAACCCCTTAGCCATAATAGTGCCATAAATACAAAATAAGTATGTGATCCCCAAACTACCTATTCATAACATCTCCAAAAAATATGCTTCTCCATGAGTCTTTAGTTAACTTGCATAGGTTCAACCTCATCAATAGATCATTGGAATGTCATCATATCTTGACAAAAAAATTAGGACACAGTCCACATTAGACCTCTATTCAAGGCTCCTTAGTGAGCCATGAATTTCCATTATGTCTTATCTATTATGGAATGAGGAATATTTCAAATTAATGTTATTATACCATGATGGCCATGATTCCCAAGAGTGGGATCTCATGCCTCTTAGAGGTAATACCCATCTCTCCCTTATATATATACTATTACCTAGTATGTTATAAAGGTTGACTCTATTTGTAAACAAACACTGTTAGAATGATGCAAAATTAATTTTTTGTGTAAATTTATCTAATTTATTTATAGGTATTCCACCTTATTTTTTCTTAATGGATCAATAATAATGGTTTAGGATTTTAATTTTTTATTTATACATAATTTATGTATTAAGTAGGATGTGCTTCTACTATTTTAGTTAGGTTATTTTATTTCTTTCACTTAATTTAAAGCTTGTAAGGATATGTGTATAACTAACTACATGTCTTTTCATAGTTCATTCATTAAAAGACCCTTAAAATTAATTTTTTTTCTTTCTTCTCAGACTCTATCTCTATGTGACTAAAGCTCAAGACATAATGAAACTTATCATACAGTGGTTCAACTATAGATAAGGATGTTGTAGTCCTAGAAATATTTTATCCCATTTTAATAATAAAAAATATTTCTACCTTACCCTCCCTCTCTTTTGATGTCTATTTATGAACATGTGATCTTTCCCTCCATTTAGAAATAGTGAAGTTTAGAAAAGTAGTGTTTTAAATTTAATATGTTGTGATGGGTCTAGCTATAAGTGTATAAGTTTTGTAAGTCAATCAAAAAAATGGTATTGGACCTCTGGTGGTAGCATTGCATCTCTTAGAGATCTATTCCAAGTTATATATATATATATATATATATATATATATATATATATATATATATATATATATATATATAATAGAGACCCTTAATTGTAGTTATTGACCTATATTATCTTAGAAGTAATATTAAAATTAGAGGTTGTATTTCCACCAATTATTACCTAAACTTGATTAGTGAATATAGCCTCATAGGTGAAATTTTGACTAGTATTTTGGATCGAACAAAAATATGCATGTGCCTATGTGATGGAATATTTGATGTCTTAGAATTATTTCCCATATGAAAGTGTCCATTCCACTTTAGCTTCCTATTTTTACATTACATCTAATGGCTTAACAATCTAAAAAAAATTAGACATGAACTTTCACACAAAGTTAATATTACCTAATAAATATTTTAATTACTTCTTATTATTAGGAAGAGGTATTTTATAAATTACATTAATATATTTTGGATCAATATAAATAACTTCCTTTATGATAGCATTACCAAGTATCTAATCTTCAATAATGTTAAAGTCACTCTACATTGGGCTAAGGGAGATACCATACCTTCTACACCTTTTGAATATCTTATATAGATTTTGGATATGATCAGACCTATAATTTGATAAAAAGAGTCATAAATATAAATAATTATGCATTTATAGATAAATAATTCATTTCAAAGTCTATGGATTATTGAAATGTGGCATCTACATTGACATACTGAAAGGAATTTGCTTATAATTGAAGGCATCTCACTTAGATATGAACACAATATTTTTTCTATCTTTCAATCTTACATATCTCGATTATATATAAATAATACATTCAAGAAGGACATAAAATTATATCCACATACCATTTGGAATAACTCATATAGTGGGTGAAAAGGGTATTTATCCTTATCATAGGCCCTATTTTGATTTTTGAAATTGATGCACAGTTAAATTTCTCCACTCTTATTACAAATAAGAACTAGGTTGGTGACTCATGTAGAGTAGAAAAATAAGAAATTCATCCCAACCAAGTTGATCTAATGGACCTCCTTATGGATAATGGTATATATCATTATGTTTATAAGTCATTGCCTATGTCTAAATGGTGTATACTATATTTTAAGTTAGATGGTATACATGATCACACTAAATTTGAAGACTTGAAGGTCTTCATAGGCCCATGAAATAATGTTTTTGTATCATGTCACTAAAATTTTGAGATGTTCAATCTCATCAAGAGTGAAATATAAGCCAATATTATCCTCTTAAGGCTATCCTATAGATCCAAAATTTATAGTAGTTGATTATTGGTCTTGTTATACTATTCGTTTTGGAATATTTGTAGACTTGTCAAGGTCTAACACTCTTTTGAGGTTAATTAAAACTATCTTGATGGTTTTGTCATCCAAATAAACTATTACCTTAGAAAAGGTTCATACTCCAATCCTAGCTTGGCAACAATCTACTTAGGCATTTTAGACTTGCACCACTATTAATCATGCAATTATGGACCAAATGATCAACTATTATTGAGATATATAAAGGTGAGGTTTTACCACTTATACATGGTTTATCTTCCTTAGGCTATGTTATCACCAAATATTTAACCCTAGAGGAGGTTTTTCAAGCATAGTCTAAGATTTGGGTAACATTGGAATACCTCTAGGCCTGTGGGTTGCCTATAAGTTAAAACCTCTAGATTTAAGGGCTAACTCCCTAAATTTAATCCTTAAGTGTTTATCAGGTACCCTAACTAATTTTTGTGTAAAAATGGATAGAAATATACATGAAACTAAACTATTATAGTGGGGTGATATACCATAATTATATCATACTATTTCACTAAAATAAATGATCTATAACACTAGCTTCAAAGTCTTAAAATTCTCTAACATTAGTATTTTAACATGGAGGTGATATGAATGCAAACCACTCAAAGTAAGTGAACTAGAAATAAGTTTTAGACATTAAGGATACTTTAAAACTTTAAAATATACTAATACACTTAAAATGACTTCATGTTACCTGTTGGAGTGGGATAATCCTACATCAAACATAGAAGGATTGAGAGAAAGTAAGGATAGATGTCAATCACTTAACTATTCACTACACATATATTCACACACTTTTATAAGATATTATATGAAATAAAACTATATTAAATGTATTATTCAAAGGTAAAGTATAACATCAAACCATTAATGCTTCACCATACTAGATGTGGAATTAGAATACAAGAGCTAAATTGGCTTGCACTTATAGAATGTGTGAGAGGAGAGAGAGAAGTGGATCTCAAGGGTCACAATGTCACTTATCAAGGCATGAGAATTATTTATATGGTATAGGTATGGAGTATTAAATATACCATTAAATTTATCTTTGGACAAATGTTCCTCCAAGGCTTGAAAACTCCTCAAAACTAGTGTAGGACCCTTCAGGTACCTTTTGCAAACTACCTTCATCGTGAGGAATCTTTTAACTAATCCAAAATAAAATAGGAAGAGATAACACATATGTAATATGAATGTGGGGTTATAAAAAATATACAATTTGCATTATATGTGTCCCTAACCATTAGTATTATTTTGGATAAGTGTTCTCATCATTTGTAGTCACCATCACTAGTTTTACAAGTCTGTCTTCTCATTTGGCACCAATACAATCTTCAATTATATAATAAAACACATGTAAGGAATGATATTACACCTATAAATAGTATCATTTCATCACAATCCATTAGAAATGTCTTAAAATGCCTCCCAATTAGGCTTATCACTTTCTCACATGGTGGTCACCCTTCATTCTCATTGTCTTCCATAGACTACTTGAATTGAAATACTTAGAAGAGGTGTTTATGTGTTGTCTAAAGTAATAAATAAACATTAAGAGATATATTGGGTCCTAATTTACCTCCCAAAATGGTATTCATATCTTGATACTCCCTTGTACCTATATAACTATCAAAATTAGTCATGAAAACTTTTTCTATACCATGTTTGTACAAATAAGGTACCAACCAATATGATGGGAAGGAGTCTGATGGAGTTATCCACAAGTCCAAATCATTTCATATACCAAACTTGAATTTTTTATTCATATTATTCCTTATCTTTTCAATCTAATTAGAAATAAGGGTTTTGGATGGTTTTAGGTGGTTTAGACCCTTAGGGATTATTCATACTTTCTTGACATTGAAACATAAAAAAAATTATAATAGAAGAATTTTAGGGACCATATTAAACATATTTTAACTCCTTTTGTATTCATGTTTATTGTTTGTACAAGTGTGAGATTCTAAAGATGGTTTCTTGAGCTTGAGAGTGCATTTTACATACCCTCTCATAGGTTTTAGCCAAAATTTGCTTCTCTATGAGACATCTCTACAAAAAAAAAGTTATGATCAACCTAATATCCTCTAATTAAGGTATCAAATTTCATTTTAAGGTTAATTTTTCCCTATAAGTGGTATTGAGATCCCATTAGGGATTTAGACCTAGTCTAGGCCTAGTAGGCCTAACTATATATCTAGGATCATGGCTACTCTATTTGATTTCTTAGTGATATGAGGCATCAATAATGTATTTTAACAATCAATACATCTATCTTCATTCTTATTTAAATTCTCCAAACCTCCTCAACAAATCTACTTGTCCTCTTCATGTCAAATATGTAGGGTGTGTTTCTTTAAGAATTCCCTTTGTCTAAGATAGAACATATGGAACTTAACCTATTATCCCAATAAAAATGATTTAATGAGATGAAAAATATAATAATATGGATTATTTTTATATATTATTATATATATATCATACCAATATACCCCTTAATTCTCTAAAAACCCTTAAGACAAATTATGTAGCATTGAATGTGTGCATAATTTTTGCATTGACTTTAGGTTGGATATTAAAACCCTCCTTATTCTATTTATTTTTCCTCATCATAATATTAGGTGTATTTAACCACCATTAATGTCATATAAAACATATAAAACACCCTAGTCTTTTTCCAAATCCTCAAATCTCTCCAAACCTAGGCCTAGCTAGTAGATTATGTACTATGGAAAATTGTAGGTGTGTTTCTTGAATAAATGAGGTTTATTCTAGGGTGTCTTTTTAAGTTAGACATTATGTCTCATTCCAAAATACCTACTTGAGGTATTTAAAATAATATAATACTTTCATAGGCAAATATCTATGTCTACAGGTTATCCACTTCTAACTCATCATCAATGTAGTGCTTATAGTCAGATTGTAGGTGGCCCTTTTGAAAGAAAAATGGATCCTATAGGTTGTTATAAATAGTATAATTCATCATTTGTATTTATTTTAAATCACCTTCATAATAAATAACACTCATATTAGACCTAAATCCAAACCAAAAATTAACTCTCTCAATGTACATTGTGCCATCATTCTACAATCAACTATAGGTGGCTATTTTAAAGACAAAAGGAGTCTTTATAGGATTATAATATGATTTAAGACCAAATAATTCAACTCATTTAAATTTTATTCTATCCAATAGTACTTAATTCATTCATTAAGATCACTTGTCTTGAAAACAAGGCACTACATGTCATTGTTTCCTTATAGGGTCACTTGAACTTCAAAACAATGTAGATAACACTAAGAAACTATGGTGAAATATTGTATGAATTTAAAACCCAATTACTTCACCTTCTATTGTCTAAACATCCATGTTATTTTTTAAGGCATTTCCCCTACATTTGGTTTACATGATGGAAGAATTCAAACCTATTTAGACCTCATGTATTTCAATATGGAATGGTCAAATGAAAGGTGAAAACCCCATTTTGGATACTTTAAGCTAATTTTTCCTTTAAGTCACTTCATCAAATTATGGATATTTATAATAGGTATATTTTCCACTTAATGACTCTACCATGGCTACCTTGACATTTTCCATATTCTCAAACCTTAAAGAGGTTCAAACAATTTTTGAACACATACATTTTAATGTTCATAAACCTCTGTGTGAGCTTCCTGTAGGTGTCATTACAATATACCAATATGTGAAGGCAAGGTGTGTGACTATGTATTATATTATTTCTAAAATCCAACCTTAATAAATTTTAATGGTTCAATATTAGTTTCTCACACTTTGATATTATGTTAAGGACCTTTTAAATTCTTCTTCCTACCACCATGATTGCTCAAGACTCTCTTTTCTTTGCCTATAGGTGCTTGTTTGTAGGAAACTAATTATGCAAGGCTGACTATGTTCTTCTATATGAGACATTATTGAGTCAAATATATACAATTTAAGGTGATTACCATAATATTTGAGAAGTTTAAACGTCATATCTTCCATTTTAAACCACTACAAGAACAAGAACATTCTATAATTTGGTGAAACCTTTATACAAACTCAATGGTGCTTCTCATTAATAATCTAAGGTGTTCTACCTATCTCTCTCTCAACACAAGTACAAAAAAAACCAATGAAAATGTGATAAGGCTATTCAAACTCTTCATAATCAATTACAACCACTAGTTTATATAGAACTAGGAAAATAGAAGAGAAACCTTGAGGTGGCGGGGATGAACATGCATAAAAAGGTAGTGAACTTCTAAGAAATGGTTCATAGATTAGAAGAAATTGACTCTTGAAATATCACCATTAAATATAAGTACACTAAGATTATTATCTATAACCAAGTGCATTTGACATAAATCAACTCCTGTTGTCCATAATAAACCAAAACTAGTTAGTCATTATGCCTACCTAGTGGAGTGATGGAAAAATAAAATGGTTTTAGGACATTTTTTAGATATTTAGGATTGATCAAGAATTAAATTGAGTTAAAGGGAGTTTAAGGGTCAGTTTATCATCTAGCCACATGTTTCACACTCATATATAACTTATACAACTACCAAAATCACCTTAAATTGCCTCCTCTCAACTATTTTCTTGTCTTCAACATAGATCCCTACCAATTTTTAGATATAGGAATGAAAAATAGAATAATATAACATCATACATGTTTATATAGGATTTGGAACACTTGTATTTAATTATAAACTATACAATCTTCATTAAATAACCTAAATATGACCTTAAGTGACATGTGACTAAAGATGAATATGACCAAGGTAATAACACATTAAATGACCCATATCTAAGACCAAGATGCACCATATAAGACCTTAATATATCCATATACAAGTTTTAAAATATAGGGTTTTGACTTATTTTGAATTGTGGTCAAAATAGTCAATAGGTTGAGTTGTGTTGGTGAGGACAAACCTTGTTTCTTTGGATGATTCACTTATAAGACTAAGATTAGGCAAGGATTCTTGTAACAAAATTTATTGTCTAAGGATACAAAAATGTTTCTAACATTGGTCTTTTTCATTTGATCAAGGAAATTTTAATAATTGTTAACAACCTTTGACTTAGTTTTAGGAGTCGTAGTGGGCTCTTAAACTTATTTGGGATACGTGTGCTCATTGGGTTAAACCTCCTTTCTATCCGATGTTTTTGAGATTTTAGAATTGAAATAGTTATTTAATCCCATTTAAAATATTTGGAATTTGTTGTATGAGCCCTTAAATCTAATTGTTCCACCTCAACAACCCTTTCCTTTACTTCTATATTGGATGCTATTGAGGTAGAAGCCATGTTTTAACCCTTTATCTATTTTATGTCACATTTTTCTTGCTCTTGCTAATTTAGGAGTGTAGAATCAACTTATACCTAACTTTGAGAAGCTTCACCTTGAAGTTGTAGTTTAGCTTGTGTGTCTTAAAGATGTGTTAAAATTTGTACCATCAATGCTTAATTAAGGATAGGTTTCTTGATTATGTTATTAGTTGCATGGAAATCTCCACTCATAATATTGGAAAATATTGTTCTAAATAGGCAAAATTACCTTAGAAATGCTAGGAATAATGGTATTATGGATATTATAGAGTCTATCATAGGTATTATTACCTAGTTCTTGAGCATTTCCATGAAGGTCTACATGTTGGGCTGAAAGGACTAGTTTTATGGTTGATAAGGTATACTTTTCACTTGTCTTTCCTCTTCAAGGAAACTAACTCATTCCAAAAATTCTAAAGTAGACTCTTCACCTCATAGATATCTTTAGTCATATAAAATGTCCAAATTATTATCTTGAGTGTGGCTTGTGACACCCAATCCATAGGACCTTCTTGCATGCTTTCATGATCCTTTTAGATAGATTTTTTCTCATAATCGATCATCTGTAGACTTCTAAAACTTGATTTTAGCTTAGCTAGGCTACATTTCCTAGGCTAATATTATCCCCCTAGGTCCCCAACCTATAGGAAAGGAGCACTAGACATGGACAATAGTGCCAACCCTAGGGTGTCCCATTTTCAATGCTCTTATCCAATCACATTTCAAGCCCAAACAATTGTCTCTATCATATTCCTATTCTTCATTATGTCAGCCTAACATGAACACATTTAATACATGACCAATAAATCCCTATAAAATTCCATTCAAAGTTAATTTAGAAAGGATGTGACAACTCTTACAAAGTAAACAAGAATACAAATAAACCAGTAAGGAAAATCTCCCTATTCTCTTAATACAATCACCCAACACAGATGCAAACATATTCAAACCCTCACACTGGTCTCTATCCACCTCAAACACTCTTAGTTTAGCATTTTTTATATCTGCATAACACTATTACATAAATCACATAAAGTGGGAGAACTGCATATAGATTGATCCCTCTTTAAAGTATTAGTATGCAGAAAATGTGCCCATAGAAGGGGTGTGGATACATGTTCAATGCATATTACACACACTAAGCCCCCCCACCCTATTTCTCAAGTTTTATTAAGCATAATGAATTTCTAGGGTTTCAACATTGAATCAACTCTACAAGGAGTTTTTTTTACATTCAAGACTCAAAATTTCATAGAAAGGATCACACAAGGACAATAGATAAAACCTAAAAAACTCAAATATTTATGACTAGTATGGACAATAGCGACAAGACCTGGACTATAGTACTAGACCCTGAAGTGTCTTTTTTTTGGTGCTCCTATCCTTTCACCAAATGAAATCTAGATCTAGGTTCATAACACTATCCTAGTCTTGTACAACCATTTTTAGCTTTTGTTTTAGCAATCTTAGTCTAGTTTTAAGCTAAGTTGTATTTTTCCTTATTTATTGTTATTTTTAGAAAGGTTTAAAAGGCATAACAAATTATATAAATTAGTACTATAATTATTAAAATATTATTTACTTATTTATTTGTTTATTCTATACCCTTAACTAACTTATGAATAAGGATAAAATATTCCTAAAATAGTTAAATCATTTGGTGAACCCGAGTTACTTTGTTTGTGTATAAAAACCCTAGAAACCCTAGGGAAACTTTACTTCTATTTTTTCCAATAATTTTCTAATTTTTCCTACATATTTAAATTATAAATTCACATTTAATTTTTAAATTTACAATATTAATTTTTAAAAAATCATTTATTCCAGACCCTAATTGAATTTACTAGGTCCTTTTGCACACAAAAACCCTAAAGACCCTAGGGAAAATTTCTTGATTATTTTAGAAATATTTTTCTAATTTTTCTTGCATATTTAAATTATAAATTAACATTTAATTTTTATATTCACCTTAGTAAGTTTAAAAAATAATTTATTTCAAACCCTAGTTGAATAGATTAGGTCCCTTTGTTCTTGAGGTATCACCTTACATCTAATTTAGATTCCACATAAAATTATAAATGGATCTTACTCATTTCAAAACATTTATTGAAAATAAAAAGGAATTCATACTTGGTCCTATCATGTATATGAATTATGAAATTTGCCATATGTTAATGCAAATCTTCATTCTTTCCTTTTCATGTTTACTTTTTATAATATGGGATGATATTAATAAATTTAATGCTAAACATGTTCAGATCCCTTTCCTTCAAAGCAATGTTTACCTTTCATTAATACAAGGTTTCATTACTTATTTAAAATGTTATCTCTCTATTATGTTTAATTCAATTGATAATAAAATCCTTACATACTTAGAGGATCCATTTCATAAGCTAACAACCACCTATCAAGTTTCAATGTCATATCCTATGCACATGAAAGAATTTCCTTCTCCTCCTCTCCCCCAAGAGGGTGATAACTAATTTCCTTCTAACTGGGTTGATGTTTTCACCCTTAAAAAAGGTGAATTAGCCTATACTATTTATCCTAATGAATACATTCAACCTATAGCTTCTTCACACCCTATTCAACATATGTGCTTACATGTTCAATTGAAATTTACTAGGGTTTTCACTTATGAGACTCTAAGGGATCAAATCACAAGTATGAGAAAAATAATTTCAAATTTACAAATGTATAATCGGATATTACATGAAAACATCACAACATTAGAAAATTAGATTATAATACAAAATCCTCAAAGGCACCCTAGTGCCAATAATATATATATATATATATATATATATATATATATATATATATATATATATATATATATATATATGTATATGTACACACACACACACACACACACACACCTTTACCTAGTCAATTGGTTGTAAGCAATGTTACATATCAAAACAAGAAATAACAACAAAATAACTCTAAAACTAGTGATTTAAAAATCACTAAAAGATTAAATAAGAGTTAAAATGAGGTACTCAGGGAAATAATTAAATATAAGTTAATCAAAATACCTCCTCTACATCTAGTGAAAATATCTAGATATTATTATGCATATCATAGATTGCATGGAAATCACATAGATTCATGTTTGGTATTGAAAAAACATATACAATAGATAATTGATAATGAGGACCCTATACAAGATAAATCAGTCAAGCAATCCATTGTGACTTAGGAACACATTCATAAAGGGTCAAATTTAGAAACAATAAAAAAGTGGTTACCAAAGAATAACTCATAATAGTAAAAGGATCAAAATCCAAAATTAGAACAACAAATAGTACCACAAGCACATGTAAAGCACAAAAAAGATGCAAATATACCTCTCCAAAATGAGGTGTAACTTTCAAAGTAGTTGGGTTTGGTAAAAAATATCTACAATAGATTGATAATCAAGGTTAAGGGTTAGACAAGCATGCTCAAGGCATCACTACTCTTATTATTACAGTTGATAATGTTTGTCACCAAAGTTTGGGATTTATTGAACATACTAAGGCAAATCATTCATAAACATAATTTATCAAAGGAAAAGATCTAGATATAACAAAAATCAACACTAAAAATTCCATTGGTTCAAAATCAAGATGATAATGATGAGTGGAACAATATGGGTTATTATGATTTCCAAGATATCAAAAATGAATCTAAATATTCAAAATCATATTTTCAATCATTTCATCATGATTCATAATCATGCATGATTCCTTTGTTTGATACATGACACCATGATAGGGAGTCTCTCATGAGACTCATCAATTAGTATTGTTTCTTCTCAATCTTTCTTATACATAGCTTCTTTTCAATTTCTTGTACATAAATTCTCAAATTACTTATAAATAATATTTAAGCTTACTTGTATATAACTTATTTTCAATTACATGTATATAGTCTCCTTATGATTGATTGTACATAGATTATTTTAAAAATATCAAAAATAATATAATAGGTCAAGATATAAAAAACATTCAAATATATCAAAAATCCAAAAACATTCATATATTTCAAAATATAAAAATAGTATAAAATCTCAAAAATACAATTTTTTTTAATTATATACATTATCCATGCTTTACATTTCTACTACCATGCTAGACTTACATTTTGATGTTCTATGCTTTTGGATGATGATTTATCTACATTACCATGCTTCAATTGATCTTCTTTAAGTATGTCCAGTGACATATAGATCCTTGATTGCTTCACTTTACCCATTGAGGGGGCATCCTACTTATAAATTCAAGTCATGTATTGACATATATATGCACCAAGGGCATCTTATACATGACTACACAATTTAAGCTATGTCATTCCTATACCACACACTCTAGCTATCATGCTAATGTACATTATTTACTAACTTACATATATATTACTCTATTGGCATTCACTAGTATATACCACTTGTGTATTTCTTAGCATATTCCTAGTCTTGTACTACATGTTTTGCATACTTTCACTTCTTGCATTGATTAGTTAGATAAGATTTTATTTTCATTATTTATAGGATTTCTTACCTTGGTTTGTGGAACTAGATGTGATTGCATTTCTTAGTTCTTATTTTGTCTCTTGTATGCACCTTAGGACATTTTTGAATATCCTTTGCTTCTATTCTTGTGTGTGCCTTAGGACAATTACCAATGTCCTTCACCTATACTCTCCTATGTGATTATGAACCTCATGCCAACCTTGTTTATTTCCAATTGTATGTTTATGTGGTATTTGAATATGTTCTGTATGCCCAATTTTTATTTTGAGTGATATGTGCCCATGTACCTTGTTCACTTGGACCCTTGGAAACTCTTTTATGCTTTTTAATTCTTGCCTTGTGTGCTTATTGCTTCATTTCTTCTAAACTATTTACAATTCCATTATCCACATCATGAATTATCTTGCTTTCTTTGATGACATGATGGACATCATGTTCCATCCCTCCTTTACAAATAATAAATAAAAAATAAAAAATAAGATTTCTAGTTTGAATTTAGTATAATATACATGTTATTACATATATATATATATATATATATATATATATAGGAACACCCCTATTGATCTAACAATTTCCAATACAAACTATGCTATATCTTGAGACATACTTTTTATTATCATTACTATATCAAGCATTTCACAGCATAACACACTTGTAGGGATATTTATTATTAGGGAAATAATTATAGGATATTAATTCCTACCCTCAAAAGAGGGGACAAAAAATATGGGTTTTTCATAAAGATCATAACTCCTACCAGTCAAAAAATTAGTTTTTAGAATACTCAAAATAACAACCAAAACCCAAACCAAGCAGAGTAGACCAAAAAAATAGTGACGATTATAAAACATCCATCATATTTAGCAAAGGATAGAATTTTTTTACATGGATAATAATTCTAGATAGTAGGGTGTCCTATTTTTTCTTCTCCTATCCAAACAACAAACAACCTAGATTTTCCATAAATAGGTAGAAAGGTAAGCTCAACTATTATTTTTTTCAAATATAGATCAGTTTAGATTCAACACTTTTAGTATAATTTTATTATAGAATATAGATATAGGGGGCATCATGCATGTTATGATGGCTCTTAATTCTATTTTTAGATTGGGTAGTTGGTATAGCTTATACATCAAAATCTATGTTCTAGACACTAGTGATTGGGGGAAATGTGCATGGCACATTTAACTTCTTTTCTTTCCAAGTTTAGTGCATTACCCAAGAATTATTAGTAGTTATATACCTTATTCAATATACAAGTGGTTGGCATCATTTTTGAGTGGCTTTCATATAAGCCTAACCTCTACATTCTTGAGTGGCTTCCACATAAGCCTAGTTCCCAATTATGAAGTGGATTTTATACAAGCCTAATCTCCTCTTTTTAGAGTGGCTAAGATTGGCCTAGTTTCTAGTAAAAATTCAGCTGCCCATGCCACATTATTAGATTTTAGATAATTTATAGGCTTCAGGAGCCATCTCATATAACACACATTTATACTAGTACCAGTTTATGACTTCACTTAGTGGGCAATGATGGAATGAAATGACTAGCTAGCCTTTCTATTATTAAGACACCTACTTATATGGATTGGATAAATGGTCTAAATATTGATTAGAATATGTAGGATTACATAGCTTCACTTAGTAGGTGATGATGGAGCCAAAGGGCTAGCATTTGCATTCTTGAACCACTATTAAGGAATTGAGCACTCAGCTTTGTTTATGATATTAATCTTGTTATAACACATACCCATTATTACTCAACATTACAATAGGTTTTGTATTGGTTTATGTACCCGATGAAGTGTATTCATTCCTTTCTCTTCCTCTCTCTCTCTTACCCAACTTTTATACATTCTTATTTTAGATATAACATATATAGTAAGAATTGATCTACTCTTTATTTTTCTCTTGAATATTTACACTTCATGATGTGCTCTCTCTACAAACACTCAACATCACATAGCTTCATGGACTTCACCCTTGTAGATAAGTTCAAGTATGCTTTCTACTTTTTCTTTATCCTAGTATTTTGGTTTTTTGCATCACTAGAATAAAGGGACGTGAAAATGTAGTCATATAAAATGTCCAAATTGGTAGCTTGAGTATGGCTTGTGACACCCAATCCATAATACCTTCTCACATGCCTTTATGACCCTTATAAACACCTTTTTGCTCATAACTAGTCATCTATAGACTTCTAAAACCTGATTGTAGCTCAGATAGGCTACATTTCCTAGGCCAATATTATCACCTCAGGTCTTGAGCCTATAGTAAAGGAGCACCAAACTTGGATAATAGTGCTAGACCCTAGGGTGTCCCATTTTCAAAATGCCTATCCAATCACATTTCAATCCCAAATGACTATTTTCATCAGAATCCTATTCTTCATTATGTCAGCCTAACATGAATACATTTAACCCATGCCTAATAAATACCTATAAAAGTCCATTCAAAGTTCATTTAGAAAGGAGGTGACAAATCTTAAAAAGTAAGCAAGAATATAATCAAACCACTAAGAAAAATATCCCTATTCTTTGCATACAATCACCCAACATAGATGAAAACATATTCAAACCCTCACACCAGTCTCTATCCACCTCAAAGACTCTTAGTTTGGCATTTTTTGCATCTATATAACACTATTTCATAAATCAAAATAAGTGGCAGAACTACATATAGCTTTATCCTTCTTTGAAATATTAGTATGTAGGCAATATTCCCACAAAAGGGGTGTGGATACACGTTCAGTGCATCTTACACACACTAACCCACCCCCTTCTTTCTCAATTTTTATCAAGAACAATTAAGGTCTAGGGTTTCAAGATTGAATCAACTCTACAAAGAGTTTTGTCAATATTCAAGACTCAAAATTTCATAGAAAGTCTCACACAAGGAGAATAATCAAAACCTAAAAAAATTAGATCTTTATGACTAGTATAGATAATAGAGGTAGGACCTAGACTATAGCATTGGACCCCAAAGTGTCCTATTTTTGGTGCTCCAATCCTTTCACCAAAAAAATTCTAGATCTAGGTTCACAACACTATCCTTATCCTACATAACTAATTTCAACTTTTGTCTCAGCCATCTCATTCTAGTTTTAAGGTAAGTTACATTTCTCCTTATTTATTGATATTTATAGAAAATTTTAAAAGGCACAGTAAATTATATAAATTAGTACTATAATTATTACAATATTATTTACTAATTTATTTATTCAAGACCCTTAATTGAATTAGGAATAAGACTCTTATATTCACAAAATTATTAAATCAAAATCACTAGAAAGATTTCATTCTTTTCTAAAAAGCTAACTATTAGGCATAGGAATAAGGGCAAAAATTGGTTGGGTAAGTGGTGAAGGATATAATTTAGGAATATGGGATAGGGGGTCTTAGTTCTATTTTTATAGTCTATATATGACTATTCTTAGCCTTTATGGCTACTTCATAGGCATCTAAAAGTATCCTACCACCCATGGATTGTATCATAACTAAGATGTCACTATTCAACACTCTTAATAGTATATAAAAGCATACTAAAGTGTAGGCCTTACCAATTATGGGATATTATCCCATGTCCTCTAAAATTTGAAGTTAAAATTACACATATACTCATGTGGTGACCTCTTAATCATTACAATTACTCAACCAGGGATATATGATCTAATTTATATTCAAAATACTTAAATAAATCCTCTCCAAGCTCATCCCATGCATTGATGGAATTTAACCTCAAAACCCTATACCACTACAATGCCTTACCTTTAAAGGAGGCAACTAAAAATCTAATGGAAACATTTTATTGGATAATATGATGTAAATATTTGAAACATTTTTGATGTGTTCAATAGGCATAGTTATGTCCTCTTTAGTGAAAAAAGGAACACTTTTGATGGATTCTACAAGTATGTCATCATGTTGGGCAAGGTTTAATGGACTCTTTCCATTAAAAGTGATAAAATATTGGTTTATAAGGATACCCATGTGGAAGGTATGAGGTGGTATTAGGTTATGTTGAGGATAATTATTAATAAAAGGTTTAGGATATGGATCAATCCTATGATATCTTTTCCTTCTTAATAAATGAAGTATCAACTCAAAAAAATCAGCTTCCTTGCCTTTACAGGATGATTTGGTAGTTAATTTTAGCATGAAATCTAGGTGATAGTCTACAACCAAGGTATTTTGAAACTCATTCAGAGTTTTAAAGTGATGGGTATGGGTATATAACAACTTTATCTTACCAATAAAAACATTAAATCCTCAATTAATATACTCAATACTCTAAGTAATAGTCCCAATGGGCATGTCAAAAAATATTGTTAGGTTGGAATGCACCCTTTGGAGATATGGTTTCAAGACCTCTTCTTCCATCTAACATAATGGAATCCATTATAGGGATATGGGTGAGCCTATGTGAAGAGGGAGTCTCTAAAGATGGATATGTACCCCTAATGAATCACCTAACTACATATATTTAACTTCCTACAAAAAGGAAGAGGGATAGAAAACAAAGCTTAAATTAAACCTAAGACCTAAAAGAGGTGATGTACTAGGATGTTTATCTCCTCTGCTTATTCAAACTTACATAATGAAATATATAAGATGAAATTATCTTAATAATATTCAAGTCCAATATCTTTTTCACTAGTTTTTCATATAGAGGTTAGTAGATTATTGTTATTTTGGAGGGAAAAATCTGTAATCACAACTAAAACACACCTAAAATAGCCCTACCATAGTGTATGACTTACAAAAGAGTAGATTCCTTCATATAGGTAAGTTGATTTGGGTAAAAATAAAAGGAAAAATTACTTCACCAGAATGAGATGAAAAACTCATAATAATTTCACAAAGAATAAAATATTTATTAAATAAGGTAAACTCAATCTATATTAATTTCAAGGCATTTAAACTAGTACAACAGAACTCAAAATGGTAGTCTTACTACAACTGACTAGAGGGATCCAAATCAAGTCATTTTCATGTGTATATATAGGAGAAAAAGAAGAGATAAAGGGGAAGAGAGTGATATAATCTCATAAATGCTGCATTACATCTCATTTTCAATTTCAAATCTAGAAATGTTGAATGAATCAAGCCATTATTCCTCCTCTATACATTGTAGATGGTGCACTAATGAACTTCAATTTTGGTATGGCATAGAGGTGGATTAAAAGGCATATTTTTGGAAAAATTATAGTTACATCAACATCCCTATGGTGTTAACTCACCCACATTACCATTTTATACAAGAAATAGGCATGGTTGTTGATGAATTATCAATTAAAACTACATTTAGTCCTCCATTCATTCCCCTCTTGTAGCCTTATACACCATCCTTAGCCTCAACTTCCCATTGAATTCATGTTTCATGCATGGAAAAGGAATGGTTGAGGCCTATATCCCTCCAACACCATCCTCTTTTCCATAACATCTCTCAATCCTAAAACATTGATTGTGTAATCTCATACTTGAAATCCTGGTTAAGATTACTAGTCTAGTTTTTATATTCCTACACTAAAAACATTTGGAATCATCATAAATCTTTGAATTTATACTAGAAACATGTAGATATATAAGGTTAATGAACTTCATTCTTATGGTTTTAGTCTAGTATACTCTCCCTTAAGGTGAAACCTCATTGTCACTTTGGCAGGAGATTTTATTCATTGAAAAGTGACACCTCAAAACTTTGAAGAAACTTCTTTTCCTACTTTAATCCCGTGAATTCATTTAAGACTAATTTTTTTTTAAAACTTACTAATCTAAGCTTTTATAGTTTAACATCTCCATCTTGGACTAGCAGATATGTGTGAATATTATCAAGGTTAAAATCTTATCTAAAACCCTATAGAAATAGACCTCACTTATCATGTTAATCCTCCTCACTTAAAATGCCTACATTCTAGGTTTTCATCTTATTTTGAAATTTGTAAACCATCTTCCACTTTGAAAACCTATATGAGATCATAGAGAGTATGAAGGAATTTATACAAAGTCCATCTTGGGCTTGATGTCTATACAAATCCTATGCTCTCAATTAATAATCTCAAACCTTAAGATGGATTCAAATCTTATTGTATTTCACACTTTGAGGCCTGTCATGTACTTGATTGAATTTTTGAGGTGTTCATCCCCACTTTTATAAAATAGTGGTGTTAACAAGCCCAAAATGAAAATCCTAAGGTTTAGGGATTTAATAATCCTTTTTATAATGGGGTTATTTTTTTTTATAATGGGCTCAAGATTGACAAGCTCAAATTTGAGCTATAGGAGTTCAAGGTTAAGATCAAATTGAGGCTTGATCTTGAGGAGTTCAGATTCAAGATCAAAGTTAATTTTGAGGAAACCAAGCTCAATTTTGACCTTGAGCTTGGCTAAGATGTTTGATTTGAGATTCAAATCAATACCAATTTCTCTCCATGTTCTACTTGATTTGTGTCACTCATCAGCTTGTGCACATTAATAGCCCAATAATTACATTATTACTTAATCTAAATTGCCCATGTAATATTATCTTTGTCACCCACTAATTTATAAACATTTTTTTACCTACCATCTTAGTCCATTTGGAACTAATACTTCCACTATGTTATGTTTTTCAAGTGAGCTCAAAATTAGGCCTGAGATCAAGCTTGTGGCTGAACATGAGCTCAAAATAACTGATTATATAATTAACATGATTGATATTTAACCCAAGGTCCCCTATATGGCACTTAAAATAACCTTGAAAAAAAATTTCCTTCTTTATGAATGCATTGACAATCAACTTCCTACAACATGCTTCTCAAGTTCAAGCTTAACAAAATAGTTTATGTAGAACCATGTCGGTACACAATACTTGAACATACAAAGCCCCTTCCTCCACCTGCATTGTCTATGTGTGACTATTCCTTAAAATTTACCTAATTTTTCTTATGGATCATTGAGCTTGGTCTTGATGATCTTAACCTATTGCCCTTCTTGTTGTGATCTCATTAACCATTTGATAAAGTGATACCTTGATTTTTTGATGGTGAGGGTGCATAATCTAAAAATACATTATGGAGTACACAAGATTAGTAGATGAATTCAGTAGTGCCATATTTAGGTCATATTCAAACTTAAATCTAAGATCAAGTTCATTAATTTCATAAAATAAAGACTTTTAGTCCCACATTAGTGATGATAGAAGAATTTACCCTACAGATATATTCAAACACCCCTATAATGCTTTGTCATTAGACCAAGTTATGATCAATTATTTTCATTTAAACTTACTCACATGTTGGGTATCTTACCTTAGTAAATTCTTGGTGATTGACATTTATCAACATGATGCAACTCAAATTTGGCCTTCACAATGCAAGTCAGGTATAACTATGATAGTGTATCCTAATATTATGAATGATATTGTAGCTTGAGTTTGTCTATGATGAGCTTGAAAAAAATTTATATCACTTGGGATAATTATTCCATATCCAACCTATTGGTCACCATTTAAGAATTAAAATACCATTGATATCCCTTCTTCCTTTATAGCATGATAACACTATGCCTGATGCTTGGGTGAGATCGAGATTGAGTAAACTTGACTCAGTAGAGGCATGATTCACAATATCATACTTAATATTTAGAAATTGGCATAATGTTGTATCAATGTAACTCATACTTGACTTCACAATCTAACTTGGGCTCAAGTTTGGCTATCAAAATTAGGCTCAATAGTGATGTGACTCAATCTTGGAATCTAAACCTTGAAAAACATTAAGATTATTAGTCCTACATGCATCTTATTAGTGATTGTTGAAGTATTTAAATATAAAAATGATTAATATGGATTATGAAGCGAGGAAACAAGTTCCCCCTCCTTAAAAAAAGGGCCCCCTATAACACAAACATTAAATCATTGATATAACATTTTTGTCAGAGAAGAGATATAAGGGGAGAGAAACCATGAGCATTATTTAAGAGATAAGGAGAGCCTAAGTCCAAACCCAACCCTTTTCCACTTGTTGAAAAACAATTTTTTAAAATTTAAATCACCATTAAAACCCCTATTTTTCATTATTAGTTTTTCTCAAACTAGATTACAAACTCTTTTTCAAGTAATTTTTGACAAATTAAAGTTCTTCAAGATGCTCACCTAGAGCTCACAACCCATCCTTGTGCCTCTTAGAGCTTAGTATTAAGATAGAATATCTCAGGGTTGAGTTTGAACTCAAAATTTAGCTTGAGGATAATAACATACTCACATCAATGAGCTTATTCCTATGCTTATGGACAAACTATACTTCATCCATGAATCCTACAAAGTAGTTATTCACTTGTATTCATAACTTGGGATAGTTTAAGAGGTTCACTTTCATCTTAGATATAAATATTTATATTTTTGGAAGAATAATCAAACTTGTTTTGAAGTGATCTCATAGGGAGGTTAGAGTTGGGTTCAAACTTGAACTCAGAGTTAGGGTTTCAGGATCTCAAATTTTATCTCATACACCAAAAATATCTTCTCAATACTTATCATTTTCAAGGGATCTCTTGAAAGTGATAAAAACTACAACATTGAAACATAATTATGGTCTAATAGAATCCTATGATACTCATTTATCCTTAGTTTACATTCTCAAAAAGTAGTTATCATGAAAAAAATCCATTTTAAGCCTTGATGATAGTATTTTGCATGTTTGAGAATTATAAATGAACCCAAGTAGGGGTTATAATAGAAATAGATCTTATTAGACCCAATATTCAGCACTATGAATGTTTTTGGAGTTATCATAACCTAAAACATTTCCCTTCAGGCATTAAAATCTATAATATTAGCCTTATGACTTGAAATGTCATTGCATATTTTCACTTGGTTCATCCTTCTCATCATATAATTAAAATTTAAAAACACTTATGTTCTTTTAACCTAAAATAAAATTCTTCATATAGCATTTTAAGTGTTAGGATGAGTTTTAAATCCATAAAATATGATGAGGGGGGGGTGGGAATTTTACAAGACCTTTAGAAGATTTTGCATTGGACTCCTTAAAAGATAATAGGGATTCATGACCTAACAATGCAAAAAAAAAAACTCTTATAAAATTATCATTCACTAAATGTCATGTCCAAATAGGCCTCAAGAGTACTTTGATAGTTAGGACCTCAACCAATGATTATCTGATTTTGTAAAAAAAATATACCTCTCTTAGTATGTAAATGCCCAACACCTCTTGGTGGATAAAATAGTCAATTTGCATCAACTTCAATTCTAGAAAACCCCCCTTATAAATGATGTCAACTACCTTATTTCACTTGATATCCATGTGAATTATTCCATATAATTATTTTCTAGTTCTTTGGAGAAGTATTTGATTATGAAGAGAGATTAAATTAATTCACCAAGGGATGTAAACAACTATATCAGTGTTGTCTCCACTTTTCAAATTAAACCCATAAGGAATGTAATCCTCACTTAGGACACAAGAATCTTAACTTGATCCTTAATATACTTAATTAAATTTTTAGATATTTCATTAGTATCTTTTATCACTAAGACTATGTCCCTAGCTACCTTCTCTTCTCCTATTATAGTATTCGCTTTGATGATGAACAATATATCATGTTTGGTCTACCACACCACATGGTTCTCTTCCTGATTAAAGGTATGTGTGATCACCCTTTTCATCCTCACTAACTCCTAATCAAACTATAATTATACATCTATTTCCACATGGTAGACTATATCTATCCTATTTGCATTTGAATATCCAATGGTCCTAATCCATACCTTCTAGTTGAGGTACTCGGGGTAGTTTAAGATGATACATGAGGGATGGTGGAAACTAAATTAGAAAGAGGAGGGAAGGATTAAGTAGGAAAGAGTTGAAGTGGCATAGAGAATGGGATGGTACATGAAGGGGGAAATTAAAAATAAGTTTGGATGGGATGACATGGGAGAAAAGGGAGGAACCAAGAAGGAGGCATAGTGAACATGTAAGACTATCATTAGTCTAGGGTTATGGATACCTAGGGGTTAATTATGCCTAGGAGATGAGTATTCAGAGTAAATAAATATATTCATTAGTTAAATCTAAATCCTTTGGGGATTGGGGTGATGTATTGAGGTGGAAAGGAATGGGATGCAAATGATATAAGAGGAGGAATGGGATACATGGGAGAAATCAATCTATTCTTATTTGGTCTCTTGTTATAATCCATATGTGATGCAAGCACTGAGGTAGAAGTAGTATAAGTATCCCCTAATGGATCTTGTGGAGGTTGAGTGGATAATTTAAATAACAATGACTTGGTAAAACAAATATTATTTATTAAAATAAGATCACGTGAAGTAATGGGGTCACCAGAGTGATTGGAACACTTGGAGGGGCCAGTATTGTTATGGCAATTACACCTATTAGGGTCATTAAGAACACATGATTACTGGGAGCTTAAGCTCTACCAAGGGTCAAGTTGGACTATAAGGCCATTTTTATGGTCATTAAGGGAGTAGAACATGCTATTGGGATATATAAGGGCCATAATTAGGATATGGGATGACTTGGAGGAATTTGGGAACTAGGGATGGAAAGGAAGGGTGAAATTGAAGGAGCATAAGAGAATTAAGAACATGGGATTACCTAAGTATTTGGAGGTATATTAGGGGAAGGCTATGATGGAATGGAGAAAATTAGGGTAATTATGAAGGGTTACATGGGAATTCCATAATTTTTGGTGGATATTCTTTCCATATCCACTAAATGGTCCTTAGTTGGGTTAGACTCAGGATCGATATCAAAATGAAGAAAAAGATCAACTTTGTTAGGTTGTGGAGCTAAAAGCTTCAACTGTTGCAGACATGGAGGAGGTTGCTAAGTTCTAGGGAAATCAACATCGGTAGAGTATAGTGTAGAGGGCAATCGACATCGGTAGGTGTGAATTGAGGGCAACCGGCATCGATAGGGGGTCGGCCGATGTCAATCACCTCCAGGCAGACAGGGACTGACGTCAGTCGCATGTGTGTTCTAGAACTATCCATTGCATGAACAGTTAGTTAGTTAAACTAAGTGATTACATGTTAAAGGCTAATTATCGTCGTGAGTTGCATGTCTAATTATTCTAATTAAGAAATTCTAATTATTGTATGCATGAGATCTATATAATAGACTCATAGGCTATATTGTAAACATGTGCTAGAGAGTAAGAGAGTAGAAATTAGCTCCTTCAGAGAGAAGAGAGCATGGTGTGTTCCTCCTAATTCCAAAGGGGTGCTAAGTGTGTATGATCTTGGAGAGTTATAGGTTTGCAAGTTCGGGTAGAAGATCCACCGAGGTACTCGTTGAAGAATCATAAGGACTTGGTGAGGCAAATACAAGGGTTCTTTAGGGTGTAGAGATATCTACATGGTGAGTATGGTCTGTTAGTGATTTTAGGTTGATTTTAGGAGTAGGGAGATCTACTTGGAGTATGGTTGTGTACTTGGTGTACTGGCAGCATTGTTACTGACTGGTTGGAGAGGTGAACACCAATTCTGTATTGGAGTTGTGTGTTGGGACTGTGAGAGAGAGGGAAGAAGTCCTTGAGGTGTGGCAAGCCTTTGAGGTGGAAGAAGAAGTGGCATCTTCTTTATTGTATTTTCTTTTGAGTGATTATTAATACAATTGTGTATTGTCTCTCATATCTTGTGTTGTTTCATATTTCTAGTTACTTATTCATTCTGGTATAATTTTGTTTCTAGTTGCTAATACAAAGGTAATCATATATACTCTTATTGGGGAGAGAAAGATCCTGACAGTTGGTATCAGAGCTTTTGGTTCGGTTGACTAACAGGTGGTTCAGATCTGGTTAGTGTTTGTTGATTATAGGTCACTCTTAGGGGTTTCAAATTGAGTGGGAGTATAGCAATGGTAGAAAAAAGTAAGATACGAATGGAGAAACTGAATAACATGAATGGTCTGATTGATGGAAAGAAAGAGTAGGTAAAGGAAGATTGTTGGCCAATAGAAGATCAATGTGTAGAAGTAGATGTTGCAGGGGTTGTTTCACAGGTTGCTCTGGATAAAGTAGAATCTTGGTGTACAGATTCTTTTGCCTCTTTTCATGCAGCCCAAAATAGAGCATCTTTTCATGGGTATGTCTTTGGAGACTTTGGAGAGATTTATTTAGGAGTTGGTGAGCCTTGTCAGATTATTGGCAAAGGGGAAGTGAAGCTGAAATTATAGACAGATAACACACAGGTGTTGAATGAGGTCATGCATGTACCAGTCTTGGAGATAAGTCTAATTTCTTTAGGAAAGTTAGGTGATGAGAGATACACAGTAACTTTTACAGTGAATGCACTTGAATTAGACGGTGGTAAGAAAGTAGGTATCCTTTATCTATCTACTTATATTACTGATTCACCTTCTATTGAAGAGATGTGGATTTGTAGGCTTGGTTACATATGTAAGAAGGGAATGCATGTTCTTAAGTGGAAGACATATATCTTTGATAAACTTAAGAACTGGAAAGCCTTGGTGTTCATGGAGGAGATGACAGATAGAGATCAGCTGTAGGGACTAAATTATTTTGAGTAGGGCTATGTTGATATGGACAAGGGTTTGACCCAAAAGGAGCTCGTGGGTAAAAATTCATCACTCACAGGTGAACATAGGTACCAGCATCAGTTAGGAGGAATCGACATCGAACAGATAGGCACCGACATTGGTCATGTGTAGATCAGTAGAGTCAGTGGTGTTGGGTAGCAGGAACTGACGTCGGTCATATAGTGATTAACATCAGCAAGAGGTAAACTGGAATTGGTCAAGAAACTGATGTTGGTAGATAGGGTCAGTTGCAGGGAACCAACGTCGGTCAGTTGTAGATTGGGAGATGGCCGAGATCAGTCACTAGAATGGATGTTGGGCAGACAGTAAGCTATCAAGGAGTCTCAAATGCCCATATGGAGGACTGAAATGGTAAGTGGACCTCATATTCATTTTTCATCTTCTTACTAGTTGCTTACTGATGGTCGAGAACTAGGAAGATGTGAAGAGGTAATGCAGGTAGAATCTAGAAACAGTGCGAGCTTGGCATGGATGAGGAGTGTGAGTCCTTGGAGAAGAACCAAACAGGAGTTTTTTGGTGGAGTTGTCAGCTAGAAGAAAGCACTAAGAGATGGATGGATTCCCATGTTAAATAAGAGAGTGGATGGATACGTGAGATAGAAGGCCAAGGTATATGGTCTTGAGGAAGCTGCAGGATAGTGGTACAGGTTTTTACAAGTGGATGACAAAGTAGGGCTTCAGTCAATGTCAGTATAACTATTGTGTTTGTTCTTACCAAGTGGATGATGAGTCATGACATTATCCTGTTACTGTATGTGGATAGTTTGCTAGCAGGTTCGTACATACAGGGTTTTGCTGAGCTAAAGGTAAGGTTAGTTCAGTGGTTTGCCATGAAGGATTTATGAGCAGTGAAATTCTTTGGCATGAGAGACATGGAGATTTTTGTCTCAGTGGGAGCTGATGTGAAGAAGATGTTGGCAAGATTCATTATGCAAGATACAAAATTTGTAAGCACACCAAGGGCTGGACAGTTTAAGCTGAGCTTAGAACAGGATTTGAAATCACATAAGTTCTAGTGTAGACCTGAATTTTCCCAAGCAGTGGGAGTTGTCAGAGAGTTTGGAGCCAATTCATGGAAGAAGTACTGGAGGGCAGTTCAGTGGATTCTCAGGTATCTGAGAGGGACTAGCAGTAGGTTAACTTGTTATGCAGGGTCAAGGTCTTCACTACATGGAGTTATAGGTTTGAATGTGGCAGGTTACTCGGATGATAGGAAAGGCATCATAGGGTGTGTGGTGGGTGGTCTTCAAGTGGGAGCTTGAAGAGGAATACAAGCTAGGAAACAAATTAGATGGTGTACAGGTACAAGTACAGTTGTAGCTATTTATCTCTAAGTGGGATATTGTTAGGTTGTGGAGCTAAAAGCTTTAACTATTGCAGACATGGAGGAGGTTGCTGAGTTCCAAGGAAACCAGCATCGGCAGAGTATAGTGCAAAGGGAAACTGACATCGGTAGGTGTGAATTGAAGACAACCAACATTGGCAGGGGGTTGGCTGACGTTGGTCACCTCCAGGTAGACAGGGACTGGCGTCAGTTGCCTGTGTGTTCTAGAATTGTTTATTACATGAACAGTTAGTTAGTTGAACTGAGTGTTTGCATGTTAAAGGCTAATTATAGTCTTGAGTTGCATGTCTAATTATTGTAATTAAGAAAGTCTAATTATTGTATGCATGAGATATATATATAATAGACTCATAGGCTGTATTGTAAACGTGTGCTAGAGAATAAGAGAGCATAAATTAGCTCCTTCAGAGAGAAGAGAGCATGGTGTGTTCCTCCTAGTTCTAAAGGGGTGTTAAGTGTGTATGATCTTGGAGAGTTTTAGGTTTGCAATTGTGGGTAGAAGATCCACTGGGGTACTGGTTGAAGAATCATAAGGACTTGGTGAGGCAAGGATAAGGGTTCTTCAGGGTGTAGAGATATCTACATTGTGAGTATGGTTGTGTACTTGGTGTACTGGCAACATTGTTATGGACTAGTTGGAGAGGTGAACACCAATTCTGTATTAGAGTTGTGTGTTGGGACCATGAGAGAGAGGGAAGAAGTCCTTGAGGTGTGGCAAGCCTTTGAGGTGGAAGAAGAAGTGGCATCTTCTTTATTGTATTTTATTCTGAGTGATTATTAATACAATTGTGTATTGTCTCTCATATCTTGTGTTGTTTCATATTTCTAGTTACTTATTCATTCTAGTATAATTCCGTGTTTAGTTGTTAACACAAAGGTAATCATATATATTCTTATTGGGGAGAGCAAGATCCTGACAAACTTGGAGATATATTAACTAGGGAGGAAGCACAAGGGAAATGGATCCCAAGGATATTAGAGTGGTATATATTTAGACTCCATGAAATATATACATATAAATTTTATTTGTGGTTTTCATAACATAAATGGTTATTAGAGTGGGCACTTATTGTGGAGGAGTTGGTCTCTCCTTAAGGACTAGTTAAGTAAGATCCTACACTTTTAAGAGATGAAATAATTAAATATTAATGACCACATCCACATCAATAATAGGTTTTATATTTAAAAAATCATAATTATGGTCCTCATGGTGATAAATAATGTTGATGGTCCTTAGTTGGGTTAGACTCGGGATTGATATCAAAATAAACGAAAAGATCAACTTGTGGATATCTTAACTAGGGAGGTGGCACAAGGGCAATGGATCCCAAGGATATTAGAGTATTATATGTTTATAATCCATTAAATATATACCTATAAAATGTATTTGTGGTTTTCATAACATAAATGGTTATTAGAGTGGGCATTTATTGTGGAGGAGTTGGTCTCTCCTCAAGGACTAGTTAATTAGGATCTTGCACCTTTAAGAGATGAAATAATTAAATATTAGTGACCACATCCACATCATTAATAGGGTTGATATTTAAAAAATCATAATTATGGTCCTCATGGTGATAAATAATGTTGATCATTTCCCATTTTTTATCGACATGATCTTTCACTATGTCTCTAGGATCTCATAACCTATTATCCACTTTACCCAAACTATAAGAGTCCCTCTGATGGGTCATGTTTTATAGTGTAGGAATTTATTTAATGCCTCTTTAAAAATCATATGTAATTGTGGATATGACTTTTATTTTTGGCTAAGTTAGTGGCCAAATAGACCATGGACAAGTTGTTAGTCCTACTCTATGAGGTATTCTAGAACTATACATGGTAACAAGAGAGGATATTGATGTGAATTAAGTAAACACTTAGAATAAAAATTACAAGGTGGGATAAATAATGTATAATATGTATGAAATCATGAATAAAATTTTTATTACATGAACCCCATTCACCTATCTAGTGACATTGAATGTGATGAGGTTACCCAAATCTAGGACCTCTTATCCCTTTATGATGACACTAAGAAGGGGAATACAACACTTGTTGATGTGCACTATATTATTTTCCCCATAAAATTAATTGAGTAAAATCATTATCATGTACACACCTTCCTTTAAGGTTCTAATTATGTATGAATCAAGTTCCTCTTTGTTAACCCAGTGCTTCTAGTCCTCAAACCAATCCTTGAGGACCTCATACATGTTGTAGGTTTTCATCGAGCTATCCAGCAACTCTTTATAATAAGTCATGGTTACTCTAAGATGTCATAATATTTATTCAATGTATCCTTAAATATATCTACTATTTTTATCCCAATGTTTGGTGACCTCACGATATACTAATTATACTAAGAAGAGAGAAAGAGGTTCTTAAATAAGTCTACACAAGGGAAAAATTATGTTTAATTATAACTATGTAGTACCAAAATTTTGATAATAATGATATTATTTATATATTTGAATCATTGTCCTCTACCTCATCATATGTTTTTGGCTTTGAATATCCTTGATGGTTTTAAATATCTCTATATAGTTCTTAAACATGGTGATGACTTATAAGAAAGTAGTGTCTCATAAATCTAATTCTGGTATGGGATTTGATAATGAGGTGGCCATTTTTAGATTATGTGATATTGATGTGCATAATTCCTTAACTTATGGTATTCTCAAGGATTTATGATTTAATTTGATGTAAAGGGATCAAAATTATTTGAGTAGGAAAATAATAGATGATGGTAAAGCCAATCTCAATGGAAATTTATAGAGATCTAAGGTATCTTCCACATTAATGAATATGGTTTTCTCATGGTGTGTTAATTAATATCTAAGCTGATGGTATATGTCCAAGTTTATTATTTCCAAATTTATCATTAATTTGAGAATTAGAAAATAAGTACCATTTAGATATGGTCAATAGTGATGAGAGTTATTAAGATGTCTACTCAAGATCTTCTCTGGCCAAGTCAATAAATACAAGGAGAATGGGGAACACATACCTATATATCCTTCATGGTATTATGATTTTTTTGTGTTGGACATGTGTCATTCTAGGAATAGTGAGCTTTGTGAGTATTATCTTGACTAGATCCAGTGGGGAGCCTTGGGTCTATACAACTTTAATTAGTTGAGTTAGTAGTCTATATGTATTATTTACACATGTAATTTTATGATTGGATTGGTAGTATAAATAATAATTTATTATAAATTTCATATTACATTCTAGTACCTTATACCACCTTATTGTATATAACTAAATGTGTTTCCCTTATACTCACTTAAGCTTCTCAATGCTTTGATAGCTCTAACATCACTAAACTAGAAGGAAACATGTGTCATATCCTCATTAGATCAAGCCTCTATAGGATTTAAAATATCTAAAACTATAGGAATATTAGGAAACATGTTGCATCTCCTCATTGGATCATGCCTCCTAAGGCTCTGACAACTATGGCGTGTTGGTACTAAAAGGAAACACATGGCATCTCCTCATTGGCTCAATATCTTGAGATATGATAGCTATTATTCCATATGACCAATAAGAAACATGTGGAATAACCTCATTGGATTAGTCTCTTGGGATATAATATCTATGACACCATGGGATTGATAGGAAACATGTAGCATTTCTTCATTAATTTAGTCTAATGGGATATGATAGCTCTGATTCCATGAGACTAATAAGAAACACATGACATATACTAATTAATTCAATCCCTTAACATTTGATAGATGTGACACCATGTGATTGGTATCAAACTCATGGTTTTTACTCATTGGTTGAGGCTTTTAGGCTCTGATATCTCTAAAACTATAGGACTATCAAGAGACATATGGTATCTTCTCATTTAGTCAAACTCTCAAGATCTGATAGATATAATTTTTGGATATTGGAAGGAAACACATGGAATATCCTCATTGGATTATGTTCTCAAGATCTAACATCTCTAATTCCATGAGACAAAAAAGGAACAAGTGAGATATCCTCATTGGTTTAGACTCTTGGGCTCTGGTAATTATAAAACGATGGGATTGATAAGAAACATGTGGCATATCTTCATTTTTTCAAGCTCCAATGATTTTTAAGATATAATTGCATGAGAATAAAAACAAACATGTGGTGTCTCCCAAATTTTTTAGGATCCTATACTCTAGTATATTTCATGCCATGAGACTGATAAGCAACATGTGTCATCTCCTCATTGATTTGGGTTCTCAAGCTTTGATAGCTCTGACACTATGGGACATACAAATCATAGAAATAAATATTTTCATAAAAAATTCCTCATAATAAAATATATGTTTACCTATGAAATTAAATTCTTATTATAGAATGATTTGTCAAACTCCAAGACCATGGCTTTGGGAAAAAGCCTATGCAAGGAAATTTATTGTAGAAATAAATTTAGAACCCTAGAAATAACTAAGTATTAAATTTAACTTAAAATTACAATGGGATAGTTGATTCTCACACACATAGAGTTTCAATATGTTCTTAAACACAACATACAATTGATGGTTTTACTAAAAAATACTTGTTTAATTGGGATTTTCACATGAAAAAAGATAAATCAAGGTTTAGTTTGGGTGCTGATTTTTTTGAAATTTTTAAATATAAAGCCCCCCTTTTATTATGAAAAAATGAATATTTTGGTCACATTAGTTACAAATCACACATAAATAATTTTTAGAGATAGTGAAAAACATAGTGATCAACATAATATGGAAATAAGTTAAGTACCTTTCTTCCATAGTTATTTGTAATTTCATATTATCTAAGTGTAATATAAATCTCCCTTTTATATTCAAATTTTTAGATTATTTACATATTATACACAATATTAATTTTTATAATTTTGATTTTAGATTATATCATTCACAAAATAAGAAAAAAATATATTAAGAACATTCAAAGGATCATTGATAACATTATCAGGTGTATATTCCTTAGCTAAATATTTTTCTATTTCCTTTGAAATTAAGTAAGATGGTTTCTAAAAATGAAAAGTTTTCATGAATTAATCTTCTAAACTAAGCAATTCTACAAACTCTTCTATGATATATATCATAAAAAATAAAGACAATGATTAAAATCAATGTCTTCGTACTCATATTAATTTTAATTTTGTATTAGCATTCACATATGCATCATAAAAAAGAATGGAATAAGGAACTTCATTAATATATATATATATATATATATATATATATATATATATATATATATATATATATATATATATATATATATAATAAGCATTCATACTGAGTAAAGAAAGCTGAATCAAATCATAAACACTGTCAATTAATCTAGCATTTTACCTAGTGGGGTTTAAAGATCTATAATTTTTGGAATAGGATGTAAGCATGAGAAACATGATATAATCCAAGGTTAATAATATAGTAATAATTAACACACCCAAAACTAAAATCTATATCCAAAATGTGTATATAAAACCATAGAGGGATGAAGAATAAGGAAAGCTAAGGTTGATTATGTTGAACAATAAAGGGATTCACTATTTATTTGTACCAAATAATGAAACAATGGGTAGGTGTTGCTATATAAAAGGGTAATAATATGAAAATGAGGGATATATATTAATAAATAAAATTATAATAATACAAAAACCTTAATGTGTAAATTTAAATACTAAATATAAAGTTAAACAATTTAACATGTAATAACAATGGAAAGAAAAAAAGAGTGAAATGAATGCACATGGGAAATATAAATAAATTACAAAACTAGTAATAGAGTATAAAATTGGTGTAAAATATTCATTTTAAATATGACTATGAACTATAATTGGGTTAGAATATACAAAGGGTTGATAGTGTCTAAGTTAGAATTGAAAAGTTACTAATTATGTCTAGTGATTGTGTCCTCTACAGATGATTGTGTATATTACTAATTTTTAGATTATATAAATATTTTAAATTTATGTAGAATAATGATAAAATATATTTATTTATTATATTAACTAAATTTAATCTTGATTTAAAACTTGTAAACTCACTCTTGGATAGAGTTAATGGTTTTAGACAAAACATTAACTCTTTCATAGATTGGGCCAACGGAAGATGGAAACCAAATGTTCAATTGGAAGTGGTGGACATGATAAAAAAAAAAATTGGGTTCATTTCACTATCCTTGATAATTGATTTAGGGACCTATTAGAATTCTTGTGGGTTATGGGAAAATTTAACCTTAGCATTAGAAGATGGAAAGCTTGTACCAACTTAAATAGATCTACTTTAGAATATATTCCCATGTGGGTATTGCTACCTAAGCTACCCCTAAAATTATGAGAACATAAATTCATAATTAGAATAGTTAATGCCATGGGATAAGATATTTACATTAACCCAATCACTAAATCTAAGAGTATGAGGATAGTTTTGAGGTTCAATGTTTTCATTCTAGCATACAATCCTCTCTTGTAATCCATCAAGATTAAATCAAAATATAGGGAGTGAACCCAACCCATTGTGTATAAAATAAACACAATCATATATAATAATTTCAATATCCTAATTCATACAAATAAATATTTCCTTAAAAATGAAAAGTCCTCCACAAATGGAAATATCCTAGTGGGTCAAAAACGTTTCTTAGAATGGTCAGGTGGATGTCGATGAGGTAAATTTTTTTTTAGGAATATACAAACAACATGGGATTGTGGAGATGGTAATTTTTTTGAGAATCCCCTCCTCTCTCATGGATCTAAAGATTATGCATACTATGGGCCCATTGATCAAATCACTATTTGAAATAACAAACCTAAAGGATTATGTCTTATGTCAATCTAGTCAGAGAAAGGATGAGAAAGGGAAATTCTTAAGTTTATGAACACCAGAGAGGAACCCATGATTATAAATCCCTTATCTAAATAACAAATAACTAGAATTAAAATAAAATAGGTGGAATAAGTAAGGAAAGGGGTCCATCTTACAATTTTTTTAGTTTCAAGATTTTCACAAAAGTAGAGTAGAAGGGAACCTAAAGTTTGAATAAGGTTTGAGTAGGAATGAAATGGATAAGGATGTGAAAGGGATGGTCATGGGTGGAAACACAATTGTAAATATTCCATCCGTATGTATCCCCTGATCTAGATCCAAGCAACATAATGGCAAAAATGGTATAATCTCCCCATCTCAAGAGAATCTTGTTACCCCTAATACTTCAGAATACATGTCCATATATAATGTAAAAAAATAGGGCCAAATCTCTTATTCAAGGCTTATTGACCAAAAGGCAAAAGAAGAGAAATGGATACTAGTGAGGACCATAAAATAAAGGAATAAAATTGAGATAGGGCAGGATCCTAAAAGTCAAGGAAGGTGTCCTAATAAAGTGGTAAGGAATAATGAGACAACAAATGAGATAGATAAGGGTACCAAAAAGAACCATTAATAAACAATTTACAACTAAGAAATGAAGATAATTTCTTGGAATGTAAGGGATCTCAGTAACACCAATAAACATAGAATAGTCAAGAACATAAGGAAAAAGAATAACCCCCACATTTTGATTATAAAATAATCTAAAATGTTAAGGGAATATCTAAATAAATTTAGTAACAAAATTTGAAAAAATTCAAAATGTATTAGTGTCAGGTCCAATGGGTAATCTAGAGGTTTAGTAAAATTTTAGGACCCTCAAAACCTATAAGGAGAGGCCTTGGTCCAAAAACATTACCACATTGTAGTGTTATTAAAACTAGAGATTTAAAAATGGAATGTATCCTATCTAACATATATGCCCCAAATTTTAGATAAGGGAGGAAGAAACTATGGAAAGAATTGGTAGTTTTTAGGAAGAATAGTGGAAACCATAAATGGATAGTTGTAGGAGACTTAAATTCTCCTCTATCCCCAATGGAAAAAAATAAAATATTTTATTGATAACATGTTTGATTCTTTTGTGCCTATTTTATACACCACCCTTTTTTTTTTTTTCAAAAATTCAATACTTGTTGCCATAGAGATGACCCTATCATAAAATCTAATAATATTTTAGGGACCCTATTGATTGATAGTATTTTAGATGCATTTTTAATTATGAAATAATAATGATTATTTGATGAATTCATGTTTATGTTTCTAATTGGTTTAAAAAATCATGGTGGACTAATGAATAAAATATGCATATATAGTTGTGAATGTGATAAATGGTTTTAATGTTTAGTTCAATTTAGTTTTGAGATAGTTTCAGTGGAAATGCACTTTTAGTCTAGACAAATTTATAATGATTCTTGGTTTTTCATAGATGATATGATTTGATTGATGGATCAAAACAAAGGATGACATTCATGATTATTTCATTTGGAAAATAATACATTTGTCTAAAAAGACTATTTTTAGAATACATAAGTTCATAGGTCATCCTTTTTTTCTATTGTCATATAATGGACATTTAAAGTATTAATATGTTTAACTTGATTTAATGTTGTTTCCATTCTAGTTTTAACAGCTTGCAGTCTTATTCCTTTGATTCTATGACATGATTACCAAAGTACATGTTTAATATCATGGTAATATAATTGACATTATAATTCTTGGTCAATTTGAGATTTGAATAAGTATTCAAATTCAATGAACATAACCCTCCAGGCATGTATACCATTCTTTGTATCTCACTGGGCATGAAAGTTCATATATCAAAAAGGTGAATTGGTTGATTCAAGATTTGTTCATAGAATAATTTTCAATGGTGTAGGGTGTTTATGATATTATTAAAATATATATACTCTCATAGCTTAGTTTTTACTTGTCTTAAATCTTTGAAATTGATTAAAAGGCTTATAACACGGTTAGACCCTTTATATTATGGTGTATGACTTAGACAATTACAATTGTACAAAGTCCATCATGAAGTTTTTTCACTAAGTCTTAAGGCCATGTGGATTGATTATGAATCAATCCCAAATCATGTTTATTGACTTAATTGAATTGGTAATTGGTTGGCAAACAAAATCCAACATGGCAATGTTAGTTGGCATTAACATTTAATAAGAACGTGTCTTTGATGTTTTGAGATCATCTTGGAGAATTGGTAGCATAGGGAGTTGATGTGAAGTGATCACACTTAAAATGGTAGAAGTTAGTGAATGATGTGTTATAAAGGGATATTTATCACTAAATTTGAGTTGTGATGATAGTGACTTAGCACAATTGCTAAAATCCTTTCAATTAATGAGAACCATTCAGGTTCAAGCACGTCACTTGGTTAGTTACAAAGATAAGTTAGAAGATATCACTTGTGAATTTCTTGTTTTTTGGTTCATTTGGTTTTAAGTTTTGATGTGAAATTGGAGTCCTGGTTGGATAGTTGTTGAGGAATAGACCAAGATTTGTTGAGAATATTTGGATAGAAATCTCAGGTGTACCACTAGGTATGTTGTGCAGTGTTCATTTTTTTATGGTGATTTATGGAAAATTTATAGTTTTCAATGAAGGAATAGTCATATTTGAATCTACATGAGTATGATTGAAATTTCTCAATATTCTTGGTATGATTCTCTATGTATATATATGAGATATAAAGTGAAAATATGTGAGTTTGACTACATGCAAAATATTTGAAAAGATATGGTAGTCATTTTGAAAAGTTTTTGAGGATATATTTATATTTGTGAAAGACTGTAAGGATACAAGGATTTAGTTGATGATCTATATGGATGTAATAGGTATTTTGTATATTTAGTAAGAGTAACATTATGGCTTAGTTATTTCTATGATATAGTTTCAAACATTTTTCTAATCATTTATATTTTAGAGGAATAGATGATTTTCAATCTTGGAAACCTTTATGAACTTTTGTATGGAATTATTTTTGGGTTTTGAAATACATGGTTGTTTTTGGAAAATATTTTTGAATCTCATATTATTTTTAGACTATTGGACAGTGTGATAGTCATACATGCATATCTTTTCCATCTTGTCGAAGGAAGTCACAATTAATTTGGAAATAACTTAATGGGTCCTCCTAGTCTCTATAAATATGCTAGATTTGATAGTTCTTTCAAACTTTGGAGTTTGTTTAGCTATTAATTTTTTAGGCTCTCTTTTAGTGGGTCAATATTATTCTTTTGGCACAAGTTGTTGTTATTAACTAGTTAGGGTTTTTACATAAGTCAAAGATTTAAATTTTGTTTTAAACCTTAATCTCAAATAGAAGATATGTTACTTTTAAATGGTTTTATATCACTTTCTAAGGGTGTGTCATCGAAATATAATTAAGGGGAATCACTCAATACAATTATAATGATACATTTGAAAGCATTTATGAGAAGAGTTATGTGAACCTTGAAAATTCATTAATGAAACCACTCATTTTAGCATAATTTTGAACATTTTAAAGAGTAATTATGCATGATTGGGTCTTTGTCAAGGAAGTTTTGTTCATTCAAAAACTTTCATATGTCGATTTATATGATAAATTATAAATAAAATCAGTTGGCTATTTTATGTAAGTATATCAAAATATTTATAAATAGATCTATTCATACGATCTATTTATAATAGTTTTGCATGTATATTGAAAGTTAATGTTTTTGCTTGTGTATTTTAGAAGTATAAAAATTTGGAACTTTAAGAATTGGTTTCAGTATGGTAATCTATGATAGAGCTGAAATATGGTGATAATCTCAAAAAAATCTAAGCTATTAGTTTTAGTACAAATGATTTTTAGGTTGATAGTTTTAGAACTTGAAATCATTATTTGGAAATTAAAATGCAATCAGTCAACCAATTTTTAAAATGTATACTAAAATTTGTCATCGATATATAAGATATTATTTAGATTGTAAACTTATCTGTTAGTTTTTAGTTTCAATGATGATTTAAGGTTTTAGATAAGATGTGATTTCTATTAAAATTTCACCTTAATATTGAAGTTTTAAGCTTTTCTTTGAAAATGTATGTTGAGGTTAAGGTTCCTTAATACTTCTCATTTTGAAATTTATATCAGAATATTATATTGGTACAAACAAATAAGATAGTAGATATTATTTGTTTTTGTTACTTTGAAAGTATTTTCTAGGATTTGGTATCTTGATTTTAAATGGCTTAGTTTCAAAAAAATTCAAAAGATAATCAGTCCAGTTAGATTATATTGATATAAAGCTGAGTCATTATCAATAGAATAATGAGTTATTATAGATAGGTTCTTGGTTTGTATTTAGAGTTTCATTAAAGTGTTCAGGCAAATTTTTTTATAGATAGATGGTTTTTAATTCATGATATTTTTCAATTTTAGTTTATTGAGATATAACAACCTTCAGTCTTGTTTCTTTTCAGGAATTTGTTGTTTCCTAATTTTAAATTTGATTGTTATATTTTAGATTGATCATAATGTAAGGGGGGTCAACCTAGTTTGGCAAGAAGTAATGATAACTAGGGATGGGGATAAATTTCAAATAGTTATACTCCCAATAGATATTTTCCTAAGGGTGGCTTCTATGCAAGAAACTTTGGCCCTAAATTCTATAAGGGAATAAGATTGTCCATACACTTTGATGCTTATGAACCTAAATTTTGGGGCATTCAAAGTAATTTTCCTACTAATCTAGTTAACAAGGGTTATAGAGGTAATATAGGTTTCTTTGGTCACAGGTTTGGATCCTGAACCCCTTCTCAAAGCAGTTCATCTCACCATCTAGATAATGAACCTAACATCTACCATTCTAACCTCTTCATGTTGAAAGAATTAAACCTAATGTTGAATCTTTTAATACAAATCAAAGCACATAGCTTAAGATAAAGACTACCCATGCTAATAAATTTAATAATTTGGCCATCCCTTCAGATGTCCCTTCTCATTCTCATGTAGATCTTGCTAGAAAATCTGAAATATTGAGTCTTGTTGCTAGCCATAGTGAACCTATTCTGAGATATAAAATATTGAATTCATGATTTCAAGATTATGCATGTAGAAGGAAGATATTATACATTCCATCTTTTACTATAGAAAAAAGGAATTCAAAAATGAGACTTGAATTTCAATCTGAGGTAGATATACCAAGGGAAGTCAAGATGTTGAAGAGAATAAAATTGGAGATTGATGACAACACAACTGATTCAAGAACAAGATTGGTGTCATTTTTTGCTATAGTTATGGAATATAATGTTTGTCTTCATGAACAAGATAAACATGCAATTGAGGTGATATCTAATTCAAATGATTATTGATCATCTAAGGGATAGAATTTTTATTTATGCTAAACTTTTCATGATAGAAATTGATATTTTAGTTTGATACTTTAGTTTCAGACTTTGATATATTTTGATAAATTTTGTAAAATATATCAATTTTAGTATTTGATATAATAGACATGCTTAATTTATTTTAATATGCCTTATGGATTAATATAAATAGGGTTTATTAATATTTAAGTTATTTATTTTATGATTAGAATATGTATTCTATTATATTATTAATCATAAGGGTCCCCACCCATTAAGATTAGTACCTCTATTCTATATTCAATAAAATTGATCAATTAAATTTTTAAAGTCTTAATTAAACCTATCCTTAACTAGTAATTGTTATAATTAATTAACTTTTTAAAAATCATTTAGTTAATATAAACTAATAACTAACTAAAGTTAGTTATAACTTATTTGTAACTAATTTTGAAGGTTTAAGAAGAGATCAAGGATTCATTTGTAAATAAAGTAAACGGGTATTGAAAAATTAGATATTTTTTGAAGTCAATCATTCATATTTCTTATTTCTATGTGAATCCTTTGAGATAGTACAACTTTTGTAGATAGACCCAATGGTACTTTATCTAACAGTTGAGTAATTTCTTATGAAAAATAGGTATATATAGCTTTATTTATAATTTAATATTGATTATTTGAATATTATTAATGTTAACACCTTTCGATGATTGCTACTTGAAGTCTTATCCATAGATTCCAAGTATTCAACCTAAATAATGGTGAATATTTCATTATCTTGTGACACTTCATTGATCTATTTTGATTGTAAAGTTATCATTCAAATTTTTGTAAAGGAAGAATGTTGGTTTTCTCAATAAAGTTATCTTATTTAGCTAAGATGACTCTCCTTTGAGACTCTCATGCTTTATTGTCATCTATTTGACTCTAACTTTAATTTAATTTTATCTTTAGTTATTTTCTGAATCTATTTTTGTTTCTATTTCTATTTATCTTCTTAGTTTTTTATTTTAGTTAAGTTCATTCTTGTTTATTTGTTTATTAGTTTTTTCCTTTTATTTTCTTTTTATTTTATTAACTATAGATATTTCTTTAATCAATCTTCTTTTAGTTATTTTCTAGAATTCTAGTTCTTTATTGTTTTATCTTAAATCTCTATTATTTATTAATTTATTTAGTTATCTAATTAATAATTTTTTATGTTTCTTTAAGTTAGGTATTTGGTATTTTATTTCATAGTTTAGTTCCTTTTTAGTTTCTTTATTTAATTTTGGACTTATTTATAATTAGTTTCTAGATTTATTCAAGTCTTTAGATTAATAGCCTTGGTTTAGTTTATATTCAGTTATAATAATTGATTCTTATTTTTAGTTTATTTTTGTTTAGTTTTAGTTTTCACATTGTTTAATCCTTTACTTTACTCCTTTTAGTTTGTTTTAATTTGAGTGTTTATCTTAATTAGTTTTTATATATTTACTAGTTTGTTTTCTTGGTAGGATAGTTTCCTTTAGCTTGTTTTTTGGTTGTCTCTGTCTTCTATTTAAGTGATTAAATGCCTTATCTTTCTTATCCTAAATCTGTCTTCTTTTCTTTTTGTCAGCTTTTGGAATTAACTTTGATAATATTACACCAAGAAGTGAAATATTTTAGAATATATGAATACTTATTAAATAAGATTTCTATTCTTCAATAGACTATATAACTCATAGGTTTTCTCTATCAGATAGAATATATTACAAATTCTTATCTTAATAGATTCATGATTTAATAAATGGATTTATAATTGTTATAATGGAATAAGTTGAATTTGATAACTTGTTGATTATTTTATAAAACATAAAAAAAAACCCTTATATTTTTAGGATCATAGATGAACCCTTAGAACCACATGATTAGACTGGTATGATTCCAAATTAACCTTCATGATAGGATAAAGGGTTGATTCATTGATGATATAATTTCCATCATCAATAGGTTTGAATGAATTTATTTTAGAGGCTAGATTAGTTGATGTGGATTTTAAAGGAAACCTTTTTACTTGGACCAAAAGGAGACTTGAAGAGAATCTAATAAAAGTTAGTCTCGACTAGTTCATTATTTCTCTTAAATAAGAAATCAAATATTCTAGCTCTTTATCTAATCTTCCTAGAAATAGATCAAATCATAATCCTATTATGTTACCTAGGGAATCATATCAAAACATCCTTTAGATTTAAGAAAATATGGACCTTTCATCTAGATTTCCATGAATCCCTCAAACATTGGTGGAAGGCTCCTTTTTATGGATCTAACATATTCATTTTGGCTAAGAAACTAAACTACATAAAATATAAATTAAAGGTTTAGAAAAAATAATTATTTAGGAACATTTTAATATAAAATAATTTTTTTGAGGAGTTGTTTGTGCTAGAAAACATATATTCCACCCTAAGTACAAATGAAGATCTGATTAAAAAGAAAAAATGGCTACTATGTAGATATGACAATGCCAAGGCTCAAGAAGAAGTGTTCTAGATATAGAAGTCTATATGTCTATGGCTAAAGGATAAGGAAAATAACATGAAGTTTTTCCATCTATAAGCATCTAGACACAAAATAGTAATCAGAATTGATCTAGGAAGATGGAAGTAAGTGTGAATAAGAGATAATAATTTATGAGAAAATCACAATATTTTATAAGAATATTATGTCTAAAAATATCCTAAAGGATAAAGAAACAAAATATAAGCTATTACAATTCATCTAGAAGGTGACCGGTTAGAGTGAAAACCTAAATTTCATAAAAATTCTTTCCTCAGAAGAAGTCAAAGCAAATTTTTTCTCAATGGAGGATGATCGAGATTTGGGGCTAGATAGATTCCCTATTTTTTATTCCAATAATTCTATAAAATCTTTCATTGCAAAGTGGAGGTAGACGTGAGTGAGCTATTCAGAGTAGGAATAATTCTTAAGGAACTGAATAACATGTTCCTTGTTTTAGTACTTAATAAACCCATAGTAAAATAGATGAAGGATTTTAGGCCCATCAATTTGTGCATTATTTTTATAAAATTTTATTTATAACCATGGCCTCAAGGTGTCAATCACTCCTAAAAAATATCATATCTTAGAAATAAGGTTATTTTTTATTGAAATACAAATCATATATGGGATAATAATAGTACATGAAGATATCTATTTTATATCTAATTAATCTAGATAAGGCATGTGTCTAATATTAGATATGAATAAAACCTGTGATAGAATTTCCTAGCAATTCCTAGATAAGGCACTGGAAAGATTTAGATTTTGTAACACCTTTGAAGACCTTATGCATATGAGTATCTCCTCTATTATATTATCTATTCTAATTAATGGTGTCCCAAAAGGGTTTTTCTTAAGGAGGAAGAGGACTAAGACAAGGGGACCCTTTATCATCATATCTCTTCATCCTAATGGTTGAGACCCTTGGCAAAAGTTTAAATGTAGCTATGAGACAAGTTGTGATTGATAGAATCAAATTTTCCTTAGGAAAACCCCTAGTCACCCATGAAAACTTTTTATATGATACATTATTTATGGGTGAAGCAACAGTACGTAAAGATAAAGCATTCAAAGTATTACTATAGGATTAAGAATTGGTATCATATCAATGTGTAAATTATAGTAAAATAATAATGTATTTTCTAAACTCCCCTAAAGGTTTTTAGAATACAATGGAAAATATCTTGGGATGTCAAATACGTATGTTCCCTTCCACATACATGGGTATACCTTTTTTTAGTGGTATAATTCACTCCTCTTTTTTGAACCCTCTATTGGATAGAATCCGAAGGAAGATGTCAAGATGGAAAGGTATTATAATTTTTCAAGCATTAAAAATTTAAATCCTAAAAATATCTATCCAAAGTGTCTATGTGTTCTTCATGTCTCTATTAATGTGGAGCAAATACAATATAAGTTTCTCTAGAAATGTGCAAAAAATAGATTCATAGTATTTTTAGTATCTTAGGAAAATTATTGTCTACCTAAGGTAAATGGAGGCCTTATATGAAGGAGGGTATAGAATATTAACCACACACTCATCAGTAAACAAGGACATAAGGTGATTAATGAGGAAAATCATTAGAGAAGGATCATCAAATCCAAATATCTAGAAGGAAGGGAATAAGATAGTCTACTTTAAGAGGATGGACCATGTGATGGATTTTCCTTCTATAAATAAATTTCATTTGGTAATAATATTTTAATAAAAGGTTATATATAGAGGGTTGTAAATGCATAAAAAATCAATTTTTGGGATCCTTATATTTTTCTATATTTCATCACTTAAAAATATCCCTCATTAGATGTAAGTTTAGTTTTCAAAAATATATGTGAGATGAAAGTTACATATTATTGGGATGAAGGTGAAGGATTAAATAATTTTAAGAGTTTACAAGTGGTATCAACTATGTGGATACTATCTAGGCTCTCCTAGAATTGAAATCAAAACATTAGATAGTTAACATTTCCATTTATCCCAAATATGACTCCCTAAAATATGGCTATTTAGTTGATTTAATTAGGGATCATGAATGGGATTATAAGAGTAACTTATGGATCAAAAATATCACCCATAAGATCAACATATTCTATTGGATATACACTTAGAATTAAATTCTCACTATTGATAACCTGACCAAATGAGCCTTGGTTTTAAAAAATAGGTGTGTTATATGTAAGTCTAATAAGTAAATGATGTATCATCTCCTCATGGACTACATATTTATTTAAAAATCATGGAATATTGAACCTATGATCATAAAATTAGTTCATAAAATTGACAAAAGTCAAGTAAAATGGTCAAAACCTTAGAATAACTAGAGGAAGTTGAAATTTTATGGGGTGTCCAATGGAAACATGTGTTTTTATAGAGGGGGATGTTGAGAATTATTCCTATTGTTGAGGTTTGGCATTGATGTTGTCATTCATGTCAAAGATTTCTAATAAAGGTATTAATGAGGTTATTGAAGAATGTTATTATTTGATAGCATAATTGAGAGTTATGATATTATTTTATTAGAATTTGTGGAATGTGATAAATGTGTATAAGTTTCAAGGAGTGTTTCAAGGTCATTAGTCAAGTTTCAAGTACTTGAAAAGCCTAGTCATAGAACTAGTCATAACATGAAGAGACCTTGTGAGAATATTTGAACATGGTGGATTGGTGAGATGGATGCACATAGGAATATGAGGATGTATAAGGTTTATTGATAATTAATATGAAGCACTTTATCACTAAAGAGAGTTTTAAGTTGAGCCTACAGGGGTAAGACCTTAAGTCTAAGTCTGTAACTACACCACTTCTAGACCCTACCTAGCCTAATGACACAGCATGATATATAATCAAGGTCTCTAAATATTTTAAGTAGTTTTTAATCATGAAAGAGGTTTATTTATTTTTTGAGTAAGGTGGAGACCACATTGAAAAAGGCATGAAGGTCAATTTAAGGACCTTATGTGATTTACAGGTCAAGGTCTAGAAAGTAAAGAGAGAGATGGTGGAAAAATGAGGTATGAGATTAAGATTTAATCATAATAATGAGATTGTTATAATTATTAATGGTTTTATATATTATTCCAAGTGTGTTTACCAAGTTTAAGGCCATGGTTTGCAAGATAAGTCTTGAAAAATCATGTTAAGGTCTCTTCACCACACATAATGAAGGGTTCTCAACCTGAAAAGGACTTTTAGGCATTAATTTGCATGTGAAACCTAGGCATGGGAATTTTATATGTTAATAATAGCTTATTAAGGGTACTATATATTATATATAATCATTATTTTTGTAAATAATTGTTAATCCTTAATGAATAATTGTTAACACTAGAAACAATATTAACCCTCTAAAACCCTAAAAATGACCCAATATGAAATATCTTGTTCAACATAGCTAAGAATGGTATCAAGTGGATATAAAAACTATTTTATAATATATTAAACTCCATAATTCACCTACAAGTGTGATTTATTTTCTAGGTGTGTGAGTAGACCCTATAAGAAAGTGTTACTGTCTTAGAGATTTATTATAGCAATTAGAATTGACCAAGTCAAAGTTGATAAATGGATGGAAGAATAATTTTGAGACTTATATTTGATTTCATTGGTGGTTTTTTATTATCTATTATCCCTTAGGTTTTATAAATTGGTCATCCAATACAACCTATCACTAACAGGCATAATGGTGCAAACAGTAAGACACCCAAGAAGAAATGAGAAGGTGATTATGGATATGTTATAATAGATTAGGTATGAATCAAAATGCATGGATAAATTTTATAATACCTATAATACATGTTAATTTTGGATATAAGTTTTAGAGATAACTTTATATAGCAAAACTTTATTCTCAAAGTTGACTTGTGTGGCTCAATGAGGTCTGTGTACGGTGAGATCACGAGATTGGTCTGCAAGACTAATATTGCCATCAAAGATAATTATTTTTTTATTGGATATTGTTATAATTATGTTTTAATATATTTTTCATGAGTTTTAAGTCCTTTATTATGTTCTTTTAGGTGTCACAAGTTCAAATTTTCGTGATTATATTTTGAGGCTAAGTGGAAATTCTAAGTGGGTTGCTTGTAGAGAAGGGTTTGAGTCCTTTTTACATGATTTATGAAGTATAGATCATATGGTGATAACCATAAATTAATTTATCTTATATATATATATAATTTTTTACCATGTTTGTTTGGAAATTTTTTGTTTATTCTTTAGTTGTTTAAGAGAGACTTTATGGGTATGCACAGACCTAATGGTGAACAATACTAATGGCATGATTCAATTGGTGATTGGATATAAAAGTTGTCATGGAAATAATATGAGATTATTAGTGGTATATTTTAGTTACATATTATATTTTACTATTGTGTGATGATTTTTAAACTATTAAAATGAGTTCAAAGGGTTATGTGTGTTATTGAAAGCTTAATTAAATTAGGTCTCCTTAAGGCCTAAAAGGGGTTTTGGTCGTATATGATATTTATGATATATTTTAATGTTTTATTAATGTTTTCAGAATTTAATATGGAATATTTTATTTAAAATATAAGTGGTAAAGTGTGTATGTCTAACCAATAGGTGTATGATCAAGATCCAGTATAAAAATAAGGCCTAATAGTCATAATTGACTAGTTAGAGTAACGAGCGAGTTAAGGTGAATTGATATAAAAATTTGAAGAGATAAAATAGGTATTGTATACCATTATAATGGTGTATATAAACTATTAAAAATATTTTACAATGTTAATATGTATGAAAATTAAGTTTAGGTGACCTAATCAAGTCAAGAAAAGGACTAGTTGTGTGAAAAAACCTAGAAGGTAGTTTGAGAGGGATAAAAAAGAGATAAGAGCTGAAGAATGAGATCATCATCTATTGTACAAGAAATAAAATTTTCTAAAGGTGATCAATGGTTTCAAGTGGTTTATTTAGTGCTGGTTCATCTAGAGGGTTGGTTTCTCCTTATAAGTGGGTGGTTACTAAATCCTAGCTGAGTTTATCTTAGCTAGTTGGGGTTGGTGGTCCATGTGAAGTGGGTGCTTCACTAAATATTGATGTTTGTCTTATATCAATGTATTTAATTTGAAAATATCATTTTATTTTCTTCCCCTTGAGGTTTTACCATGTGTTTCTTATGTTATGCTCATGTGAATGACTATTTATGCATTGTTATATCTTTGTATTGATTTGATGGTTCAAGGAATGTAAAGTACACATGAAATAAATTTTTAAGAGACTAATTCACCCTAATTTCATTAATTGTGTTTCCAAAAATTGGTATTAAGGCCTATTCCTTTCAATAAAAGTCTAATAGTTTGAAGGTAATCCTAAGAAGCATAATTTATATTGTGATTAATACAAAGAAGACAACATGTATGATGAAGAAGTATACTATGATAGTGAATAAGGAAAAGCTAAAGTAGGACTTGAATATGAGATCATAAGATCCATTGATGATTTTAAGCATCAAAATAAGACTATCAATGATATCATTAGTCAGTTAGAAGGTATCGATCCAAGGTTTAAGTCAAAGGAATTTAAATATGACTAGTTGAAGATAGAGCTTGATTCCTTCAAATATGAACATGATCATCTCATATAAAAAATGACAATGTTTGAGAGAGAGTGTGAGAATTTATAATAAGTCAAGAGTAAAAACATGAAAATACCAATCAGGTAGCCCAATGAAATGTAGAACATGTCATCATGGAACCATGGGAAAAGGATTAATTAGTCAAGAGGTAAGTACATTTTTTTTTTTTTGCATATATCACAATATAGGACACATCACAAGATTATTATTTAATATAGTTATAATTCCTTCAAGATTTAGTAAGACATATGAAGATCCTATAATGCATTATAAGGATCAAACATTGGGATGAAAGTCAAAACAAGTTAGGATGGATCATATTGAGATGAAGAGTCAAGATGGACTATTTGCCAAGGAAGAACAAAAGACCAAAGAGGATTTTATGATAGTTTATATTGCCTTTCATGTTAAATATGAAGGCATGAAATGGTATTTAAATAGTGGTTGCTCAATCCACATGACAGGAGGTAGAAATAAATTCATCTCATTAGAGAATAATAATATAGGAGTAGTAAGATTTAGAGATAACACAACTACTAATATAGTTGCCTAGGGTGTCTTGATTTTGGATAATGGGAAGACCAAGACACAAAATGTGTTATATGTGGAAGGTTTGAAACATAACCTACTTAGTGTAAGTCAAATTTTTAATCATGGACACACACTAACCTTTTATGATAGAGGGTGTGATATAAGAAGAACTAAATTAGGAAGGTTGATTGCCAATGATAATAGGACTAAGAACAATCTATATGTCCTGAATGAGATCAAGAAGGAGAGATGCTTCATGATAAATATATATGAAATTTGGTTATGGCATAGAAGGTTAGGTCACCAAAACATTGATAATGTGGTCAATATTAACACTAATAAGTTTTTGAAGAACATGCCTAAGATCACCAAACATATAAAGATACTTTGCAATGCATGTCAACATCATAAGAATACTATAAGATTGTTAAGGTCTAAGGATTACTCTACTACAAGACCCTTAGAGTTAATAAACATTGATCTATTTGGGGATAAAATAATTCAAGGAGATATCTACTTCATTCTACTCATAAATTATTACACAAGAATGACTTGGGTTGCATTCTTAAAATTAAAGTCAGAATCTCTTGACAAGTTTAAGGCATTCAAGGATCTTATTGAGAATGAGAAGAATTGGAATATCAAGTGCCTAAGATTTGATAGAGGAGGATAATTTTTGTCCAATGATTTGATGACTTCTATGAGGTTTATGAAATAAGGAGACAATTATCAGTAACTAAGACACCTCAACAGAATGGGTAGTTAAAAGGAAGAATAGGAAAGTTCAAGAGATGGATAGAAATTTGCTAAATGAGTATATTCTGTATAATTGATATTGTGGAGAGGCAATAAGTACTATAGTATACATTTTTAATAGAGTATAAATAAGGACTAATGGTAACAAGACTTCTTATGAAATATAGAATGGCATACCTGCTAATGTGGAACACTTTAAAAGAGATATGAAGACTTGGTAAATTTTTATTCCAGATCTAATGAAGGTATATTATCAGGATACTCATAAATGAGCTAATCCTATAGATGTTATAACAAGAGACTACAAAAGATATTGAAAATCACCAATGTGAAGATTGATGAGACAAAGAATTCATAGCCATAGTCAAAGGCCACTTTAGAGAATTTGGAGTTTAAGAATAAAGAGGAGACTATAAAGGTTGATGAGGAATAAGAATAAGTTGAAGAGAGATAGGATTTAAAAGGATCCTCAAGATAGATTCAAAGAGATCACCTTAATTATCAAATCATTGGTAATAAAAATGTAGGTATGAAAACAAGGAGAAGATTGGTAAACAATCTAAATAAATAGAATGTTTATATATTATCCAAGATTTAAACTAAGAGTCTTATATAAACAATCAAAGACAAATTTTGGATAGGTGTTATGAATGATGAGTTAGACCAAATAGATAAGAATGAGACTTTAGAACTAGTTCTTAGGCCTAAAGACAAGAATGTCATTGGCACAAAATGGGTGCTTAGAAATAAGTTAAATGAAGATGGATTAGTTACTAGAAATAAGGCTAGGCCTAAAGAAAAGAATGTCATTGGCACAAAATGGGTGTTTAGAAACAAGTTAAATGAATATGGATTAGTCACTAGAAATAATGCTAGATTGGTATGCTAGGGACATGTATAAGTTGAAGGGGTTGAATTTTAGGACACTTTTGCACTAGTATCAATATTGGAGGCCATAAAATTATTTCTATCATATGAAAAATTCAAAGAATTTAAGGTATACTAGATGGATGTCAAATCTACATTTTTGAATGGGAATTTGGAAGAGGTAGTGTACATTGAGAAGCCTTAGGGGTTATCACTATTTGGTGATAAAGACTATGTTTGAATGTTGAAAATGTTTCTCTATGGTTTAAACATAACTCCTAAAGCTTGGTATGTTAGGTTGGACGTGTATATGTTGGATTAGGGATTCAAAAAGTAATCTATACATCGAGACAAAATATGACCACTAAATGATAGTATTTATCTATGTAGATGCCATCATTTTTGGTGTAAATAATGAGAACATGACCAATGATTTTTCAAAGATGATGAATAAATATTTTTATATGTACATGCTAAGGGAACTATTATTATTTATTGGGTTAAAAATCACTCAATCTAAAAAAGGTATATTCATCTCACAATCCAAGTACATAAAAGATATGTTGAAGAAGTTTGAGATGGAAGATTGGAAACTAGTTAGTAAACCCATGATCATAAGGTGTAAGTTAAGCAAAGGAGATGAGTTATCAGAGGTAAATTAGACGTCATAAAGTTTAATGATTTCAATTATTTTATACACCACAACCTCTAGAGCTAACATCATGAAAATAATAGGTATTATGGGAAGGTTTCAAGTATATCCAAGGGAGAATCATCTACAATCAGTCAAAAATATACTCAAGTATCTTAAGGGGACTATGAAATATGGATTTTGGTATTCGAGAAGCAAGGAGTTTAATTTGATAGCCTATATAGATGTATATTGGGTAGGAAGTATAGATTATATGAAGAGTACCAGTGGAGTAGCTTTCTTCTTATGTGGGAGCCTAGTTTCATGGATAAGCAAAAAGTAACCATCAATATCATCATTCACTTATGAGGCTTAGTACATTGTAGTAGCTTCATGTTATACTCAGGTCCTATGGATGAGATAGATGCTAAAATAATACAAGGTGGAGTATGATGGTCCTAACCCTATCTATTGTGATAATACAAGTTTTATAAGCATCTCCAAAAACCCTATAATGAACTCAAGGACAAAGCACAATCACATTAGGTATCTTTTTATGAGAGATAAGGTAAGTGAATAAAGTGTCGTATTTGAGTATGTTTATACATAGGATCATATTGTAGACATCTTGACCAAACCACTTCCAAAGGTAACTTTTAAACACTTAAGACATGAACTAGGTGTAATTCTTACCCATATAAATCATTAAAGAATGAAAAGTAATTAGGGGGAGATAATTAGGTTAATTAACTCCAAGAAAAAGTGAGTTATTCTAGGATGGTATGCATGGAGATAGTGGGAACATGTTTTGTTTTATGCCTCATAAACTCATAGTCCTATCTGTTGAGTATTTTTATTGCAAGGAGTGTGATACAAGAAGATGTAGACATTAATTTTTCATTTATGTCAAAGGGGGAGACATACCGGAATGGGGAGATAATAATGACTAGTTTAAATTATGTTTTATGATAAAATAAAAAGGAGGAGATTGTTGAACATCATTCCTATTTTTGAGGTTTGGCATTGATGTTTTCATTGATGTCGAAGGTTATTAAGAAAGGTGTTCATGAGATCATTGAAGAATGTTATTATTTGATAGCATAATTGAGATGTATGACATTGTTTGAAGATTGTAAGGAATTTGATCAAGGTGTAGAAGAATCAATTAGTGTTTCAAGATTATTAGTCAAGTTTTAAATTATTGAGAATCCTAATCATGGCACTAGTCATAGCTTGAAGAGACATTGTGAGAATATTTGAGCATGGTGGATTGGTGATATGGATGCATAGAGGCATAAGAGGTTATATAAGGTTTATTGAGCATTTATATGAGGCATTAGATAATTCAAGAGAGTTTTAAGGTGAGACTATAGGGGAAAGACCTTAAGTCTAAGTCTATAACTAGACCACTTCTAAACCCTACCTGGCCTAATGAGGCATCATGATATATTTTCAAGGCATATGAAGGATGTAATTAATGTTTGAGCATGAAATAGGTTGATTTATTTTTTGAGTAAGGTGGAGATGACTTTGAAAAAAGGCATGAAGGTCAATTTTATTACCTAATGTGATTTGCAGGTCAAGTTATAAAAAATGAAGAGAGAGAGATGGTGGCCAAATGAGGTATGAGATTTAGATTTAAAGATAAGAATGATAAAGTGAGAATTATTAGTGGTGTTATAGATTATCCTAGGTTTTTTTACCAAGTTTTATGTCATGATTTACAAGATCAAGCTTGAAAAAGTGTTTTAAGGTTTCTTAAGTGCACAAAATGAAAGATTCTCAACCCGAAAAGCACTTTCAAGTGTTCATTGGCATGTGTAAATTGTACATGGGAGCCTGAGTTATTAAGGATATATGTATAATGATATTAGATAATATCTTTAGGAATTAGTTTTGGAAATAAGTGGCAATCCTCTATGAATAATCATTAATACCAAAAATAGTGTTAACCCTATCTAAAACCCTAACAATGACCTAATGTGAAATATATTATTTAAAACATACTATAGTGGTCTAAAATTGCTATAATAACTATTGTGTCATGTATTCAACTCTCCCAGAAACCTCCAAGTGTGATCAATTTGTTAGGTGTGTGAGTAGACCCTACAATAAAGTTCTAGTTTCTTAAAGATTTGTTGTAGCAGTCAGAGTTGAAAAAATAAATGTTGCTAAATTTATGGAGGAAAAAGGTTTAGAATTATATTTTAGGTCCATGGTGGTTTATTATAAGGTAATATCACTTATGTTCCATAAACTATTCATCCAAGACAACCTATTGCTAACAGGCCTAATGGTGAAAATAATGAGAAACCAAGGCAAAAGTGAGAAGGTGATTAGGGATGTGTTATCATACATTAGGGATGAATAAAAATGCATTGATAATTTTTTAAATACCTTTAATGCATATTAATGTTGTATATAATTTTTTAATATCATTGTATATAGCAAAAATTTGCTCTCAAAGTTGACTTGTCTAGCTCATTGAGGTCTATGTACAATAATATCATGAGATTGGTTTATAAGACCAATATTGCCATTAGATATTATAATTTTTTTTTGGATATTTTTTTTAATTATATTTTAGGATATATTTAATGAATTCTAAATTTTTTAATATGTTCTTTCAGATGTCAAAAGTTCAAATTTTCATGACTCTATTTTGAGGCTAAGCGACAATTCTAAGTGGGCTACTTAAAGAGAAGGATTTGAGTCTTTTATCCATAGGTTTTGAAGTGTAAATAATATGGTGGTAAACATAAGGTAATATATATTATATATATGTTATTTTTTTTATGGTTGTTTTAAAAAAAATTATATATACTTCAATTGTTCAAGACATACTTTCTAGGTATGCACAATCCTAATTGTTAATAGTACTAATAGCGTGCTTCAAGTGGTGATTAGAGATAAATGATTTAATGGACCTAAGATTATATTTTTATGGGTATATTTGAGTTAAATATGATATTTTAATTATTATTGAGGGTTTTTAAATTGTTCTAAGGATTTCAGAGGGTAACGTGTGTTATTAATGGCCTAATTAAATTAGGTCTCCTTAAGGCCTAAAAGGGGTATTGGTCTTATATGATATGACCAAACTATTTTAATGTTTTATTAATGTTTTTAAATATATTAAGGCCTATTGTATTAAAAATTTAAGTGGTCAAGTGTGTATATCCTACCAAAATGTGTATAAGCAAGACCCTAGTATAAGAATAGGGCTTAGTAGGCCTAATTGACTAGTTAGAGTAATGAGTGAGTTGAAGTGAATGCTATAAAAAATTTAATAGATTAAAGTTGTATTTTAGAGAATTATAATGTTTTATATAAAATATAATTAATATTTTAAAAGGTTACTATGTATGAAAATTAATGTTAGATGACCTAATCATGTAAAGAAAAGGAGTAATTGAGCAAAGAAGCCTGGAAGGCAGTTTGAGGAGGATAGAAGAGAGAGAAGATATGAAGAATGAGATAATAATATGTTTTATGATAAAAAATTGTTTTGAATTTGATTAAAAAAAAATTTTGGCTAAGTTGGTGCTAAGTAATCTAAGGGGTTAGTGCCTCCTCAAAAATGGGTACTTGTTAAATCCTAGTTGAGTTACTTCTTAGCTAGTTGGGGTTGGTGCTTCATGTGAAGTGGGTAATTCAATAATAATTTATGTTTTTATTATATTAATTTATTAAATTTTAAAATATCAGTGGTTTTTCTTCCCCCTGAAGGTTTCCCACTCATATATGTGTTTTTTGTGTTATGCTCATGTGAATGAATTTTTATGCATTGATGTATCTTTGTATTACTTTGGTAGTTTAAGGACTGTTAAAGTACATGAAAAATAAAGTTTTAAGTGAATAATTCACCCCCACCCCCATATTATTCATTATTTTTCCAAAAATTTAGGGATTATTAAATACACAAAGTTGGGTATCATAACTACCTACACAGGGCTAATGGGTTCCCAAACTAACCATGTGGCTAAGAATAAAATAGTTTTTTGGGGCATCTATTTGGTGGTGATTTTAGGTATGAAAAATATGGTGGTAAAATGGTACTACCTAAACATACTCAATTACCTCTCAATAAAATCTAAACATTCTTGTTTAATTAAATAATAAATCAAAGATGGAAGAGAATTATTGAAACATTGTAAAAATACCTATATTTTTCATGTGTTTAGGAAGGGTAATAAGGTAGTCAATGTGATGGATAATATAATTTTAAATAATAATAAAAATTGTTTCTCAAAATTACTAGGTTATTCTACCCTCAATTTCTAAGTTTGATGTCAGCTATTCTAGTTTCATCATTAGGCCCAAGGAGGGGGTGTATTCACATAGAGATCAATCATAAATGATTAGACCTATATTAATTAGTCTTAATTGAAAAATAATTTGTAATAATTTAATTTTAAGGGTGAAGTGAGTGATCAATATGAGGCATGGTAAAATTATTAACATTATTTTATAATTTTTGGGTCAATTAGGTGAAGTTATGTCAAAAAGTGGTCTAGATATTAAAAATGATAATGAGAAAAAAATAACAATGAGTAGGATAGGGATAGAATTAAACCCATATTCTGTGTTTCATATAATGATAATCCAAAAGATTCATGAAAAATAGAAGAGGGAGGTCTAGTTGAGTTTCTGACAATAAGTACTTGATACAATGATGAACTATCAAAGGACTTTTCCCTAGGCTAGAACCATCGTAAAGTGCATATGAGAGGAATGGAGATGAAAATTTTAAAATAATTTATTAGGAAAATTATAGGAATGATTGGTGAGGGTACCAAATAATTTAAGGATAAAAATATGAAGTAGAAGGTTATGAATAAATTCTTCAATTATGATTTGGACATCATCATGAAGAAGAAAGGCTTCCCAAGGGTGAACCTAACAAAGTACTAGCCAAACATCTACCTATAGATCAGGAAGTACATAACATTAGAAGGTAAATTTCATGTGATATTATTTGACCATTTCCTTAGCATGAATCACTTTAAGGGTTATATAATTATTTTTCCATGTTTCTTGTTTATTTCACTTCAAATAATGATGACTACATTCTAAGTAAATTCCTCGAGAGGCCTTAGTTATCAAGGTCTTATTTTTTTCATTGATAAAATAGGGGATGATCGTAAGATGAAGGAGGTGTATTTAATGGACAAGGAGATTTTTTAATACTCCAAGGAGAACCTTGAGTAATTTTATGAAGTTGAGGAAGAAATATTTGAGTATTCTAAAAAAAATTTGGATGAAGCCAATTTTGAAAGCACTCACTCAGTGGGGATTATACCCAAAACAAAAAATGGTAAACACAAATTTCAAGGTTTAAAGAGTCTGAAATGGAAGTGAGTTAAATACATGAAGTAATAATGGAGGAATATTTCCCAATCACCTTTGAAGGAATCCAAGGGGAAGAATGAGAGGAAAGACACTGTAGCCCCTTATTCAATCCTATATCTAAAATTGATGGAATTGGAGGATAAGATAGAATATTAGGGAAAGCTTATCATAAAAATTATGGAATGTTAAAATTTTGTAAAGGGTGAGGATTAGAAATTTATCACGGATTTGGAGACTAGTAAATTCATGTGGATTATGCCTCAAATTAAATGGGGAAAATAATTACTCCTAATAAGGAGAAAGGGGGGATAGTGATACATGTGTCTACCATAACCCGAAGAACATAAAAATAATAGATAGTGTAATATGAATAATGAATGGAAAAAATGTGGTATGTAATCAGATAAGGTAGTGAAATCTTTTCCAAAAAATTTGATAAATATGAAGGCAAGGTCAGACAAGGATGAAGTCTCATGAAAATTTACGAAGGATAGGTCATGAAAGTAAAAGCCAAATAGGATAATGATAACACTGGTTAAGACAAATTGGTGAAATATTGTGATTCAAAGTAGTCTAGTACTAAAAGAGGACCTTGTCTATTTTTATTTAGTTGTTGGTAAAATTTTAATTTAGGTTTCAAAGAGTTTTTAGGGAGTTTCTTAATAAGTTTATCTATTTTTTTCGGTCATTTTGAAAGATTAACTCATTTGGTGTTGCTAGTTTTTGTGTTGTCTGGAATAAATTTGTAAAATTTCTTATTACGAGATCTATGCAAAAATTTTACTTATACTTGATCAAATAATAAATATTCACTAAATTTATAGGAATAAATATTTCATTTTATTCTCCTTTGATCATGATTTAATCTTCAATAATCCATGCATAAAATATTACATAAGTTAGTTGGCTTGAGAAGCCTCTTGAGTATTTTAAGCTTTATATCAAATATGTTTAACTATCTATGTATTTATATTTCTTATGAGTAATTCCCAAACCAATAAGATAAAACACTTCACCTCCTCACTCTAGATAATAAACTAAAACTATAAGGTTTTCTCTAAACTCCTATTAGTACAAGTTGTGAAGACACAAGACCTATAATAATGTCCATGAAATGTAGGCTCCATGTATATAATCCTTGGTTTAATGTGCAAAAAAAAATGATAAGGCTTAACAAATTTAATCTAGATAAATGGCTTGTAATAAATCTCAATTGAATAAGCCTTGTATTTCTTTACTTTATATGAGAAGATGATCTAAATGAATTAGGATTAATTTTATATATAGGGATTCTTAGGAGACTTCAAACATAGGTCAAACCTACAAGACATTGAAAGTTAATATTAAGTAATCGAGAATTATGTGAAGTTAAAAAAGGTCCATAAAAGGGGAAGGGTCATAATCAATAGTTGGCCAGTTTTGAAATAAATAGGAAAGGGTCTCAAAATAGGAGTCGAGCTAAATAGATGATGTTTAATTAGGATACTAGTATTGATAAATGAAAAATTTGAGGTTTTTATTATGAAATAAATACAAATCAAGGTAATCAAATGTACATAAGTGGACTATGTGTGATAAATCATGACAAAGATGCTATGGAAAATGGGTTTCTACAAAAATTAGGTGTTGACACTTATGTTATATAGCATTTTTCATGATGTTTTAAGTTTATCATTTTTATTTATATTACATGTTGCATTCATGAATATTTTTTAGATGAGTTATATGAAAGAACATACTTCACCTTAAAGGGGGTAATCTACATAGATTATTTTATTGCTAGCTATAAACTCCAATATATCTAATTTAACTAACTAGACCAAGTGGGACCATGAGAGACAAAGTAAAACCAAGATGAACCATGATATAATAAGTGATATTAAGATATAACATATATTTACTTACATGATTAGGAAGTATATTTTCCCCACTATAATGATGAACTTGATTTTTAATTCTTGTTTTAGTTTCTATCTTTCTATTGTCGATTCTATAATTTCAAGAGTTACATCATGGTTTATATACCATAATGTGTACTTTTTATTTGTTTGTTCATTGTTTCATTTTTTACATAGCTTATTAAATTGATCATCAATTTACCATGACATTGATCTATTTTTTGGCATTCCTATTTTCATTAAACCACATTCAAATTTTTGACATCAAATCATAGGTGCACCCATTATATAAATTCATAGTTAATTTTAAATCCCTTATGATGTAATTGGGTATCCATATTTAATTATTATTTTAATTTGGCATGCACACATACATGAATAAACACACACATTAAATTGGAGAATTATTTATACATTTAATTTTGTTAAAATAATTATTATTTCAATGTTATTAGCATGCTTATTTTTCATATAGATCATTGGTTCAAATTAGACACATATAGATGCATTTCCTTATTATTTTTATTTCTCCAATATTCTTTATGTTGTCTCATGCTTCTCTCTTTATTATATTTTGTATATCTATATTTTTCTATGCTTAAATATATCCATTATATTTCTTCTTCTATTTTATCTATGGCATGACCATTTTTAGTGTCATTAAAAGTTGTTTGATCTTTTGTGGCACTGGAAAAAGTGGTCATTTATCCTTTATGGGTAATTTTAACCCTATTCATTTTTTCTCATTGTGTACACTTAAGTTTTTTGTCTTTTCATTTTTTTATTTTGTCAATTTACATGCCATAGGGTCTTTATTTTTTTATTTTATAAGTTTATATATTCAAATCATCCTAAGTTATTTTAATAACAAGTATCAAATAATTATACAAGTCCTTTGCACACTACCAATATTTTTTTCTCCTAGATACTTTGGAATTATATCAATGGTTTCTATTTATTTATACTTGTACCAAAAGAGGCTCCACGTGAAAAATCATATGAGTTGGATTTGATAATCCTAGAAACAAAAGGTGGAAGATTATATTGACTATTGAACCTAATTTTTGATACAAAAGGAAATAAAAAATAAGGGTAAGAGTGAAATATTGTGTATGAAACAAAATCCTTCATACTAATAAATCTTAAAAATTATATATAGGTATGATGTATATGATAAGTATAATGCACACACAAGATAATGCACAATGTGTGATATGTAAAAATTACACTTTTAGAGACAAAATAATATCTTGTAAAGAAAAATAAGCATAAATCAAAAGAGACAAATATATAGTAGGTGTCAAGTACTAATGAAATCATCACACATATGGGCTAGTATTGAGCCTAAAAGGAAGGATATTTTGCACATATATGTATAGATAGTTTGTAGATTGAAATTTTGAAAGTGAATTTGTAATAGTTGGTAGGCTACAAGGGGGTTTTTAAAACCCATAAATAGGACCTTAGTCCCTCATTTGAAATATATTTATGATTTTTATAATTTACTAGTTTTAAAAGTCTAAAAACATAGAATATCAATATTAGGGATTATAGATATATTTAGCCATGCGAGTTTTTTTATACACTTTTTATATGTTTTTATCTTTTATATATATATATATATATATATATATATATATATATATATAAAAATAAAATTTATGTAATGGAGTTCCTATATATGAAATATGTATGATGATGTTTTACTTTGTAAATAATTTTATATATATACAAAAGAGTGTTGATGGGAATTGATAAAATGTTTACATAGCAGTTTATAGGGTTTGAATAATGATTTATATGTTCATGATTTGTTTAATCTTATTTATCTCTATATAAATTATTTTATCTTATTTATCTTTCTAAGCCTCAAGTGATAACTTAACTCTTTAGGCTTAAGTGATATGGTGTAATTGTGAGTGTGAGTGTCATTTTTTTAATGGTTATTTTATTTTAACACAATAAATGTTATAAACACTAAACTATTTGAATTTGAATTAAAAACTTGGAACAAAAATAAATAGTAAATTTTAGTGAAATATGCCAACCTATTCTAAATATGACTTATGATGACTTATGTAAAATAAAAGTAATTAAATAAACTAAGAATGAGTTATAAATAATATATTTTAGTGAAATATGCTAACATATCCCAAATATGACTTAAAATTAATGTGAATAGATATCAGTGATATGGAGCTTATTATAAGGATATATAAAGTGAGTCATGCTTTACAAAAAAATCTTGCAATGTACTAGGATAGGACTACACTAGGGTAGACATGAGCATACTATAACCTTGCCTATTTGGATAGGATCAAATTTGAGTTTACTATGCAAGTTATTTTCATACTCAAGTAATTATTATTATTATAATTGGTCTGCTTTTTTTTTTTTTGAGTGATTATTTTACATTAAAAATTTATCAATAGTTAATAATGAAGTGTAAAACTATTAAAGTAATGTATAAGTGACAAGTTTATGATGTAGAATATTTTATATGTAATGTAACTTGTTTTTTAATACCAAATGAATGTAAAAGATTAAAATACTCCTTCATGATGGAAATTAAAGTCTAATAATGTGAATCAATAAAACCTCATTATGAGTCTATACCTATAATTATTTATATACTTGTGAAGAGGCTCTATCACTTCACATTATTAACATTTCACTTCTTTATTTAAGGCTTATTTTCATATTATATAGTTTTTTTGTATTGAATCACAATATACATTACATAAAAATATTATAAATCATAAAAATTTCACTTGTACATTACTTCTATGATTTTATGACTCATAGTTTACTAACAACAAAAGTACTTGCAATGTTGAAACCCTAGTTCTTGCACATAACCAAATAGACATCAAATTCAAGTGGGGGAATATATAAATGTAATAATTGATCTATTCCTATAAAATCCCATGTAGTGTGAGTGTTTACTACATATTAAAAGATGCCTCAATCCAATGTGGTTCTCCTTCTCATGAGTGTTTGAATTTTGATACTTTCACTATATGGATGCAACTATTAAATTGATTTGAATAATTAAAAATGAATTACCTCAACCTAAATTAAAATAGATTCAATATTGGAATATGGATAATGTAATAAATCATAACTTGAATTTGGAATAATAAGAATATTTTTTTTAATGTGTAGCAACTTGTATAGAGAGTCCTTTTTTAAAATTATCAACTTGCTAAGTAGTGCCTAGATTGACCTTGATGTGTTTATATAATGGTATATTTGAAAAAAATTTGATGAATAACTTTATAGAAAGTGTAATAGGGATGAATTAAATGTATAAAATTTGAAAAGTAAAATTTATACCATGGGAGAAAAAGCCACACTAGTCTATATGGTTGGGTTGAGGTCATGTCTTAACTAGTGCAGTATTATCCCATAAGGATAAAGACTTTTGTAACTTATGTATACAACCAACATTTTTAAACATTAAAAATTATTGATACTTTATCTCTTGTAGGAAACCATCGAGTCTCAATCTCTCTGAGTGTATGTCTTGAAAGGTGCACTAAGAAATGGGTGGGTAGACCACTGGTGATTTGAAATATTGTTGTTCTCTATAACACCACTTAAAACCAACACAAGTCTATCCTATATGTTTTCCTAAGATTTAACACCTAACTTACATTATATTTAAATAAATTAACCACCTCAAATAACCCATACCTAATCAAAAACCTCTTTTTCTCATCCTTCTAACATATTTGAATGGTTGACAATGTTCTATGAAATGAGCATGTTATGGGACTAAGTCAGCATAGCTAACTTAGTCTAGGACCTAATTACTTTATTTCTTAAACAACTAGGTTGATTGAGCCAACTATGTTGGATAAAACATTAGAAGGGTTTAGGGTTAGATACAACTATATGAACACATACTTTACCCCATTTTCATAGAGATATATAGATATAAGAATTGATTTTTTCATATTCTTATCCACCATTCTACATGAGAAGTCATTGCTTAGGATTTCATACTTAATTTGGAGAGAATAATCTTGCCTTGTGGGAAAATTATTTTGGATGAAAAAGAGAGGTATTTTATCCTAGACTTGACCTATATTTTTTATCCTTATGAACCACAACAATCCTTTTCAAAGAACCATTTTCCAAGGGAGAGATTGAGACTCAATTGGTTTGTCTTCAACGTAAGTATTCCCAATTCTTACTCCTCTTTTATTAGTAGATATATTTGTATATATTGGCTTATGAATGTATCTATATATCGATGCTTAGGATTAATTATATATTAACTTGATTAGAGTTATTATTTTTATGTTTAATTTTATGTTTAGTATCCCTCATTTTTTCCATAAGCTTTGGTGAGCACTAGATTATATTTACTTTAATTTGATTGAAATAATAAAACTTAGCTAGTGTTATTGTGTGTTATTGCTCAACTAAAGGCTTTGTAACACTCTCTAGTGATAATATATGGTAATATTCCCCTTTATTATGTCTAATGGATCTATATTAGTCATGACCCTAATTATCTACATGGAATAACAAGTGGAAGGGCTAGTTTGATTTATATTCTCTAAAATATGATTGATTTATAGTTCATTTTCACTTTCCCTTCTATACATTATGGTGAATCAAACATGAAACTAAACCTTTCATGTTTTCTTTCATGATTTAATTTATTATCATTTAATATTTATTTAATTTTTACATCACTAGATCGAATCTATCAACTTAGTATAACATTATTTGCATAGGTTTAACACACGGTCAATCCAATCTACTATGTTTGGCTTTATGCAAGTCATCTTCAAATATAGGTAATTGGATCATTTTTTGACTCAATTGACTTCTACATATATAGTTTCTAGACTTAGTTTACCAAGTTGAATATATTAGAAGGTTAAATATATTCATCTAGATGACACAACTTAAAAACAAAAAAATAAACATCATTAAAATAATTATTTATTCTCACCAACTTAGTCATTATTTTATTCATTATAGTATTATTTTTTATGGTTTTTATTCTATAAATTATAACCCTATACTAAACTAAGTTGATTGGATCAACTTAGCTCTATAGTTGCTTCTTTCCTAGGAGATTTGGTTAATTTATTCAAATGTGTTTCTTTGGACCTTGCTTCAATAGATAGACTAGACCTACTTGATTATGTTCTATACTATTTTCATAATCCATTAACCCAATCAAACTTGTAATATTATAGAAAAGGATTTAACTTACATTACTATTAATTAATCCATATTTCATTCTATTTCTTGCTCGCTTAGAGTATCACACATAGACTAAATAGGAAATTTTAATATATCAATTTAGTCACACTACTTTTTCTTTTTTTCAAACACATCCAAACCAAAAAATATCAAATAACATTAAGTAATTATACCCAAGGTCTACCTACTTATATTTCATCATGAAGGGGGAAGCTAGCTCATTTTTTTAGTTGAGTATAAATATGTGGTTAATTATATAAATTAACAAAACACCCAACACCCTTATCATTGTGGGATTGTGAAGTGAAGGGGTGGGACCAATACCAAGCTAATACCATCACCAATACATACATATTTCAGGCTTGACAACATGAAACCATATTTAGCTTACCTTTATAGTTATTTTCTAAAGCTAATTCCCTATCACATTTATTTATAAAGTTATAATTTAAAACATGCATGAATGACCACATAGATTAGTATTTTTATTTTTTAGAATTTTTTATTTTTCTTTGATAATTTTATTTTATATTTAAAAACATGTAATGGCTAACATTGGTACAAGGTTTGTGTTATGTTCCATAACTAGATCGACTAGTTTGACCTAGTTGCCTGTGTGTTTATTTCTTTTTTTTTGTAAACAACACTGTATCACCCAAAGTCATAACTATAAAAACCTATCTATATAATCAAAACACAATCAACCCATTTCACTATCTCTTATAGGTTTTATTTCTATATAACATGATCATTCTATTTGACGTAGTCTCTCATAGTCTTGTCTTTTTACCCTCTTATAGGACACAATCAACATGATCAACCTTATCTCTTATAAACTTACTATTCTATTAACCCTCAATACACAATTGAAATATCCAATTATTTGTCTTATATAATTTCTTAGTTTAACCAACTACATAACATAATTTTCATATTTAACTATGTCTCGCACATCCTATCCTACTTATTTTCTTATAGAACAATGTTTACGAGTTTGACCCAATATCATAATACTTTATCCTCATTTATAAACAATTATTTACACTCCCTCCCTCATCATGATTTTTTTTTGTTTGATGATAATATAAAAATGAATCAAAAAAAAATTATGAGTTTAATTAATCCCAATAGTTTACTAATACATATTTTATGGCCCCTAAAATAAATCAAAGCAATTTCCATGTTTCCACCCACATAACCAACTATGGGACTCATCCTTATTCTTCCATGGCCCTTAACCCATTGTTTTCACTAGCAGATGAGTGTGATCTTGATTACCAGGCTGAAATGATCTTTTTCATCAATGAAAATACTCAATTTAGAGGAAAGGATCCTAAAGACATATATAAACTCATGATGGGATGTCATATCGAAGAACCCCATTCACCTTCATCTATCTTTTTCCCAAGGATTTGGGGCATGTCATTTATTTTCATTTACACCTTTCCCCTCTATCATGTCTCTGTATCACACTATGACATCATCCTCTATGTCTTCTTCTACCTCTATGCTAGGTATTTACTCAAATATGCAAAACTCAACCTTTAATGGGGTACCCACACCCATACCCATGCTACTAGTGCATATCATGATACTAATGATACTAATGCTTCTCATGCTAATAGTGCATCTCATGATACCAATGTTTCTCATGCTACTAATGCTTCTCATTACAATATTTTGGTGTATGTCACTACTTTATCTCACACTAATAATTCATTTCAAGCCCTTGATACCTTACATAACACTAATACATAAAATGTTGCTTCCAATATCCAAAATAGTTCTCAAACCAATCAAATATTATTAAAAGCACTTAACCAAATGAATAAATTACAAACTAATAACACAAATCAAATGATGTAAATGAAAAATCACCTAATACATATCAAAAATCAACCCCACCATGTTGTAATGGGGAGTGAAAAATCCTAATTCCCCTACCTTATCCCCTTAGGGATTCACATGGTAACCTTCTACCATAACCCCCACTTATCAGCAAAACTATAAAACATTTACAAAATAAACCTCTAGTAACTCAAATTTCCAACATTGACATAGGAGGTATTACTCCCACCATCACTTATAATAGATCTATAGATCTTACCTTACATTCAAAAACATTTGGCAACCTTTATAGAGATTTGGTTAAGCTCGATACCTTTGTTGCCACTAAACTCTTATCTAAAACAATTTATGGAGATGATTTAGAATGGTAACATAAACGAAAAACCCACTCCATTACTATATTATAAGACTTGGTCACTTGACTAGTCTAAGAATTCCAAACTAGTGATCTTCCAAAAAAATAGCTTAGTTTATTTCATCAATTATAAACAACTAGAAACCAAAAAGATAAAAGTTTTCATCAAACTATGGTAAACTTTGTCTAACATAAATGATCATAATATGGTGGATTAAAAAATATTCCACATATTTAATAATTCTCTCCACCATAAATTAAAATATCATGTTAGGATCCTCTCTTTAAAAACTTTGGAAAAGGCTTTTTACCAAGCCAAATGCTAAGATTTCCTCATACATCAATTTCAAACTCCCTAAACTAAAATGGGAAATTGCATGCTTATAAGAAATAAAAACCATCACGAAACAAATTATGGTGTTATAAAAACTTACTAAACCATACACACCATCCAATTCACTATTACAAACAATACTATTAAGCATGTTCCTCCCACTAATAACAATTCTAATCATAATCCCACATTTTTTCAAAATAATCATATAAATGTGTACAAACCCTTGTCATTAATATAAATTCAAAAATATCTTCAAAGGCCCTTACCATGAGATCTTAACCCTACTTGAACCATGAAAACATGGTATGGTCCAAATAAATTTTTATGGTTGCATGCAAGATGGAGCCACTCTCATGAGACTTGCAGAAAATTAAGAAATATTGCTATGGATTTTCTCCTCGGTCCTAACATTGACCATGAATCCATCATATTCCAATTCTAACAAGATTATGACATATCACTTAAATGTCATGAAAATCAAACTAAAAATAAATAATTAAACCAAGCTAATGGTTTTTTAGCTATCTACAAGGATCCCCTTTTTGATCACTAAGACAACATTGAAAAACCTAACCCTACTACTAACAACATTGAAAGTATCATAGACCTTAACATGAATGATTAAAATGTGGTTAATATAACTAATATGAGAATATTATTTTCTTATATTGATTTAAACCCTATAATTAACCATCACACCTATTCAACATTTCACGTTATTTAGGACACTTCCCCATACCATCTCATTAAATTGGGGCATGAGGCACCAACACATATACGATCATCACCCCCAAAAACACAAATTGACCATACCTCTCATACCATTGATTAACTATTATAATCAAATGTTTCACCCTTTATGAGGGTGTTTAATCCTCCTAAGTGGTAGCATGGATACACCGCTAGGATGTGGGTAACCTAATTAGTGAGATGAATCTCTAGATATGGCTAACTCCTTTGATGATATCACCCTAAACTACTACTAGACTTATTGTTTGCAAAAGACAAGGGTACGAACACTAAACATAAACTAATCTAGGGAGGTGATGCATCATATTAAAACCATCCACTTGATCATCATGCACTAAGAACATGAATTAGTCCTAAATCTGATCACATTACTCAACAAGGACCTTCAATCATGAGTATTTCAACATGGAGGTCATAGATAATATACTGAAAGAGAGGGATAATAAAGCGTTCTATGAAAGACACTAATGACTAAAATGCACTTCCAAACTATGAAAATCTACCTCAAACTCAACATGTGAACTATAATAATACAATCCATTTACAAAGAGGTAGGGGAGGACAAATGAGATGGAATGAATGCACTTATACTAACATTCATCAACAACCACACAAGTACACTAATTGTAAGCATATGAGAAGGTAAGAATCAAATTTATTCAACACTAAAAGGAATAGTAAAAGTGTTTAGCTGAGTAGGGATTCAACATACTTATCCAAAGGATTCATAACAATACATTCAAGGTTTCATATATAAGATAAAGTGAGAGAGAGAGAGAGAGAGAGAGAGAGAGAGAGAGAGAGAGAGAGAGAGAGAGAGAGAGAGAGAGAGAGAGAGAGAGAGAGAGAGAGAGAGAGAGAGAGAGAGAGAGAGAGAAGCATACGAAGATCAATGACAAGTGTCATCTCCTCATAAAATAAGTTACAATGAATAAAATTGATAAAGAGTAGTCATATGAACTCTTTCAACATGTTTGATCTTTAAGTGATCTTCTCCTTCATCAATGGTGGTGTGTAATGATCATCTTCTAGGATGACTCTTCAACCTTGTTTGAAACTTCCCATTCTTAATCAAAGAGGAGTTACAAGATTTTGTTTTGCCATGTGTCACCCTTGTTCATGTTTCCTCAAGATATCTAATGACATTATAGGCTAATTACATGTTTATTTAATATTTATGGAGCTAATTATTAAGTCTCAAGTGTTTTAAATCTGGTAGAACCTATAATTTTATTGAGAGACTTATTTGGTTCAAGTGAAAACCACCATAATAAGTATATTTATTCAATTATAGCCCTAGTAATTGCTTGATGGTTATCACCACATATTTAATACCACTTAGTTAACCTATAAGATTTATTTTACCTATATTCATACTCAAAAATATATCCAATACTAAGTTATAAATTCATTAGGGTTTGGTCTCTTAGAGCTCTGTATGACATATGAATATGTCAATATGTCTCTTAAGACATTCAAATGAAAACTATCTCATAGGGGAATTTAGGTGTCTTAAAACCTATAAATGAGTATTTATAAACCTATTATCTTACCTTCTATAGGTAATATATGTTTTCAATAAAATATGTTAGGTCTCACTCCACTAACTTCCATGAAGAGTCCTTAAGAACTACAATTTTAAGCCTGTACAATCATTTTTAGTCCAAATTACATACAACCATGCCTCAAAAATGACAAAATAGTGACTCATTAAGGTTATATTAGGTTTTTATATATTATTAAATTAGTTTTTAGGCCATTTAAATTCATTTTAATCACTTAGGAAGCTAAATTTGTCCATTGGGTGTTTTGCAGGGTTTAAGCAGGGTTTAAGGTGGCCTATCATTTTAATGATGATTCATAAAGATGAGATACTTAATACCTAAACCAATGACACATTTTATTATAAAAAAAATTTCCCCATTAATTAATAATAGCTTTATGCCCTTTGAAATTTCCCTTGCAAGATCCAAGCAAAGAAGTGAGGTCTCTTAAGCCCTTCAAAAGGTGATAGAAGGGTTTTAGGGTGGTCTCAAGTCTTAAGAATTTTTCATAAAGAATAGTGTCTTGATAAAAATAATTAAATGAATTATAATTATTTTACCAATCTCAAATCCTCAAATATCCATTTTCCACCATTCATATCCTCCATGAAGTTATAAGTTCAAAACAGTAGACTCTCGGGCTTGCAAGATTGTGTGTGAGACCGAGAGAGAGATTTTTTGGACTAAAATATTCAAATTGAATTATATTATGTCAAAATGCATCCAATAGTGTGATAAAAATATATACCATGTTTATCCATGACCTATAATAGTCATTTACTTTCTAAAATGTTTTTAAATCAAATTCTTGAGGGTTTATGGGTAAATAGGGTAATTTGATCCTAATGTCCTTGTTTAGGGTTTGATTTAATCATAATAAGGATACAAAATTTATGGAAACCTTTTTTATGAAATTTTATAACCTTAATTATAATTAAAACCCCAATCTCAAAATAAAGTTACATGATTTTTCATTGCCTAAGAGCAAACCTATAAGTCCTAATTAGGCTTGTAGGTCTTGATTTAGGCTTACAACCTAACAAAGCTCAAAATTGGGTCTCCAAATAATTTTTAGTCTCTAATTTACTATACACACACCTTATAATTTCCTTATAATGTCTCCCAAATCTATTTTTATCTTTAAAATTTATATCCATGCAAGGACTTATTGCATTTTCTTGAAAATGGAGACCTACAGGTCTACATACCTATAGGTATATGTTTTGTCATTTTAAACCCTCTATGATGCATTGTATAGTAATTTGTGTCTAGAATTATATCTTCATCACATCAAAATATTATTAATTGGTTTTTATACCTTCATACCTCTCATTAAGTACATGATTAGTCTTTTTCATTCACTCTTACATAGATAAATTTGTACACATTATCAAACTTAAGATCATAGTAGAATTAATTTGGAGGAGTTGGTGATGATACTACCCATAATATTTGAAAAATATTATATGTATGGTTTAATATTTAAATTATAATAAACTAATTCTCCCAATAGTTTCTTTTTGTCTTAAACTCATGGCCATATTGACCTTCATACCTATAGATTATACACAATCTTTCGATATGCATGAGAACATAACCTCTCTATTTTTTTGGATCTAAATAATAATATGAGGAGGTTTGAATAAGTGTTAAAAATAAATCCATGAAACAATTTTATAATTATAACTCTTTTCATGCATTGAGGGCCCTCATATGCCAATATTTTGCCTACCATCTTGATCAATGATGAATACTTAAGGAAAATAAGGTCACCAACATGTTATGAGGTTTTCAGGTCCATGTAAGAATTAATGGTATAATTATTGATCTATAAGAGAATTTTATATATGTAAATATTATTTTTAGATCATTCACCATGTGCTTTCAATTGCTTGGAAATTTGGAACATCAAAAAATTGCATGGTCTTTAACCTAAAACCTATTCCAAACTAAAAATTTCTTACCTCTTTGAGCTCACACGTGACAAGCAAGATTTGGAAAATCAAAAAGAGGGATTATATAGAACCACTATATCCTCTCCCATTGATTTCATGATTTCAATGAGCTTCAAATTACCATTTTAATGGTGAACTGAGCTAGTAGGGGTTTTATAGGGTTTTAGACCACCCTACCTTCTTAACATTTGTTCATAAATCATAGACCATTAAAATCATGACTATGACCATGATTTTTGAGGTCATAGTGGGATTCGTCTCTAGCTATGAGATTTTTACTTGAGATTTTCTCTCATGTCTATACCATGCATCTGAAAAAACCATTGTGAACTTGCCAAGAGCTCGATGGGAGAATGGAGATGTTTTTTTCTTTCTTTGGACTATGAAAGATTATTAAACATGGATTTGTATTGAGGAAGATAAATAGATAAATTTTAAATCATTTCCACCTAAACATGATCCCTCTAAATCTATAAAATTGAATTAACTTCCCTCCTTTTACATTGAAAATGTTTTATAACTACCTCTTCTCATTTGAAACTAGCTTAAATTGACTTGAAAAGTGTTAGGACATGCAAGTACCTTTACCTTGAATTAAATTGATTTAATCAATCATAGATCAACTTCATACTTGGACATAAGAGACCTCTAACAAGGTTTTTCACTAGAAATGACTTAAACAAGCCTAACACAAAGAAAACACCTTACCTTAATTTGCTCAAAAATACCTTAAACAATGTTAAACTTGTATAAGACATTCATTTAGACCTCTTAAAAATGGAGACCTAATGCACAAGGTCATGTTTTTCATTAATCCCACTTATGGTAGCTAAATTTGGCTAACATATTTGGTGACCTCCTATGATTTCATGCTTGCTTTTCACCTTGGACCAATTTCCTAGTCCATACATTGGGCATGGAATCATCCCTCATTCAATATCAAACCTAAACTAAACTTGGCACTTGACTGAAAATGCATTTAAAAAAATAAAACAATTGACCACCTTCACAAACACAACATAAAATAAATAAACATACCAAATCAAGAGACACACTTGTTGTAAAAATCATTTAGGGAAAACAAATCATAAGATTACTAATTAAAATAACTAACCTTATGATATTTTACTCCTAGATGAAAAGGAAAATTTCTACAAATCTTCCTCCATGATATGAGCAATGGTGTAAAGCAAGTTTATTCTTATAATTGATGCTTGGTGGAGTATTATTCTTGTTTTCTAGCTCATTTTGTATACTCTCAAGTGAGTTATCAACAAAAACATGTTTCCTATGAAGACATACTCATTATGCAGCTCAAGACCCTTCTCATAATGTTTTTTGATGTTTGAACTCACCTTAATCATGATTACATATTGGCTAATAGGGGTAGAATCAAATTTTAGCCTCTTATGGTTCAATGAAATGTCATGTTTTATCTTGAATTATTTCTTGAGATCTCTCACATTTCTCTTATATAAGGATAGTATCCTCAACAAAAATCCTCAATCTACCCAATAGGAGGTATACCCTTGAAGAGCCCCAAATTCATTATAAATTTATTTTTACACCTATAATATTGAAACTCTTCATGTTGATTTGGGAAGGCATGTTTCATATGATTGTACTCTTGAGGACCTATTTGCATCAAATTTATAGTTTTTGTCATATGATCACGAGTTTTATAGTGATCACTTAGAAGGTCATCAACCATTGCTTCAATTTTACTTTATTCTTCAAAAGTGAATGGTACGTGCTCATTAGAGGATATTTAAAGCCTACTCAAGACTTCATCTTAGTTATTTAGGAGATATTATATCTCAAGACTAGTTACAACTTATTCATGGAGAATTTTTAGGCAAATGTTTTCTTGATATCCATCTATTGTTAACTCCACCAATTCTTCTTTTCAACAAGGAAGACCAACACTTTCAGTCAAAGGAGGGAGTTCAAAACAAACTTTTTCCTCTTGTAGGCTACTTGAGGAATCTTTTAAATTATCCACATGAATCTCAATTACATCTAGATAATCTAATTCATCAAGAGGATATAATAATTATTGTTCCTTATCATCCATGGTCTCATTGAGATGACTAGTTGGTTGTGCTACTATTTTTACCAATCCTATTGAGCTTTGTTCATCTTTATGAATATTTTATCTGTCAAATCATGATCACACATGATGAATATAACCTTCTCATTCATTACCAAAGACTAGTTTATTCTTTTAATCACCAAGGGAAGTGCCAATGATAAGTTCTTCCTCATGTTCATTTGAAGACTATTCTTCATATCCTTCATTTTTTTGACTTACAACTACAACTTGACCTTCATTAGCCTACAATAGAGAATTTTATTCCTCAAATATGGTTTGTTTAACCTTTTTATCCTTCTATTCACTAGTGAATACATCTACTCTTGATATTATTTGATCTTCATCTTTCTCAACATGGACCTCTTTCTTCATTTGAATACTCTCTTGAATCAACTTAGATGATGAGAAAGTTTTAGGTTCATGAGGAGGGAGGGATGGGGATTAGATAGATTCATGAATTGTATTTAATCTTGGGACCTCCCTCTTCTTTTAGATGCAATCTTGGATATAATTTCATGATGGGAAAGTTTTAGACTCTTGAGGAGAGGTGGATGATACTTTAATAGGCACAAGTTCCTTTTTAGCTTCAACCTAATTATCTAAAAATGGATCATATTTCTTTCCCCATGACTCTACCACTTTATTTAAACTTGTAAACTTGGAATTAAGATCTTCCTCTTAATGGTGTGTTGAAACTTGAGGGGTGGATGAAGGATTTGAGAAGCTTACAAAATACCTTTGAGACTCATCAATTTTTTTATTTTGAATGAGCATAATAAAAGGTTTATGAGGAAGATTAGGTTCATATTGGGGAATAATGAGTGAGGATTTAATATAATCAAGCCTTTTTGATGGTTTATAGTAAGTTGGATAAATTTGGGAACACAAGAGGACTAACTTGGAATTGGAGAGGGTAATTGTGCTTGAAGAGATTGTAATTTTTCTCATCCCATATTACTAGTCTATCCTCCATACATTGATTCAAATCTCTTATTTATAACCTTTCATTGGTTAGGAAAAGTTAATTTTCACTCTCAAAGGCTATCCACTCACTCCTTGAAAACTTTAATGATTCCCTTAGATTTTGAATGAGATGAATAGACAAAACTTGACAAAATTCTACATCTTAATCTACCTTTCTCATCACCATTTTATTATTCAACATCTTCATGAGTAGCTGAGAGTCTTACTCTTTCTTATCTTGTATTTTCTTAGCTATACACTCCTCCTTATACTTTAACTCCTATTAATTTCAAAATTTATATAATTGATATGAAGGATGACAAGCTTGGTAAGGTTGAGGAATAAAAGAGGGAAGATAGAGATCTTGATAGTAAGGTTCATCACATTAGTAACTGTTGGTGTCCTAGATTTCACTGAGCAAGAGCATTTTCAAAATCCTCTTACTCAAATATATTCCAATTTCATAATAACCCTAGGTTATGGGTCACCTAATCTTGGGTTAGACCTCCAAATAAGGATAGATTCCTTCTGGATCTATCACCTAAACTAGACATAAATTAACACTTGCTTGGAAAAGGGGAGAGATATTAATAGTGATATATGAAATCATGTAAAATGAGGTGATGCACTAGTAATTTAAACACTTCAACTTTTCACAAGACACACTATAAGACACATTAAAGACTAAAGAAGACCAGTCCTCACATAAGTATTTCATAGAGGCATTGATTAGCTATCAACTTAGAAAAGGAGGGTAGTTGTCTACTTCCAAACTAATTGATAAACTATATGTTACACTTAGAATGACCTATAAGAATTAAAAATCACTTCATAAAGGTGAGGGAAACTCAAATAGAGGTAAGGAAATCATACATTCTCTTAATCATAACACATAGATTCATAGAACACACTTCAATCTAGATTACAAAAATGAAGGAATTTAGTATTTATTACATCAAATAGGTGTTATAATACAAATATTGGCATAACATGAGCAAGCTAAAGGCATAAGAGTCTTTTCTATAAAATATTAGAGATTTGTTTTCTAAAAATTTCTTGAGATGAGACACAATGTGGAAGAAGATGGGAAATATATATAAAAAGTTAGGATATAGAGGGAGCTATGATGGATTAACATTAATATGAGGATGTTGAGTCATGATCTTATCAAGAAGGAGCCAAAATTTTAAAGCTTTATAAAATAATTAAATGATCTATTGTCTTTATCTAACCACCAGGTCTCTTTCTTGGGATTCTATGCCATTTTTTACTTGATCTATTGATGAGGAAAAACTTCTCATATATTGGAACTAAAATAACCATGCCATATCTACTCTAGGTGGCCATAGGTACTTGTTTGTCAAAAATATTACCATATCAAATGATCAAACACTTCTCCATAATAATCACCTAGTTTTCTCCTACTTTGAAACATGATCATAGGTCCATGATAGCTAAAAACTAGTTCATTTATTGGTTTTCATTTAGAAATAATATTGATGAAAACCTATAGAGTGCTTGATTTTATTGCAATAGTTAGTTAGCCATCTTTGATCCTTTATTAGGCCTAGAAAGACTTATTTTGCCTCTAATCATTCATAGAATCCAAGAAATTATTATATACATAGATCTTATTCAATAGATGAAAAACACACTCACAAAATCATACTACAACTATAGATAATACACCTTGTATATTCTAAAACTTCAAACTAGAGCTTCATATTGAGCTTTAATGGTGATATCACTTCATCCTGATTATATGACTGCATCTCATTGTTTATCAGTGCTCATCTAAACTCTAATGGTGACATAGCTCTTTGAAATACCTTCTCAAATTTAACCTTGACCATATGTTTGACCTCTATATTGAAGCCCTTTACATTTCAACTTTCAATCTTTATATTAAATTTTATTTGCATGAAATGCACATGATCCATTTATTTACCTAACATCTTAATGCACTCATGACATTTGATAGTCTCTCCATTTTCCTTAAGATCCTCTAACTTGTTGAACTTTCTCACACCATCAATATAAATCTATATGAATAAATGCATATAGTTGATATTCTACCCATTAATGTGGTTGTGACACATGGTAGTTTCACATTAGCCTTTAATATCCATTAACTTGTTGACTCATTACTTAGTTTTAGATCTCTATGTACAATTGCACACATGTCATTAAATCTATTTAGGCTCACTAACACTATCAATGCTTGTTTTCCATTGGATTGAGACTTAAGATCTTTAAATATTTCCATTTAGAAACACTGCATTAATCCATAGGACATATAAATTTAAATTGTTACTTTTTGAGGCTTAAACTTGATGTATGCATGAATGTCCCACACTACAAGTTCAACTTTAGAAGTTTATATCTTGAGTTAAGAAGCCCATCAAGACATGAAATTTATAGAGCATGATCTATGCATGAAATACATCATGTCCATGTATTTTTTTAACTTTGAGAATATTTTTGAGTTAACTTATAAAATACTCAAATGAGTTGACCAATCTATTCATGCATGACATTTGATGATAGTCTAGTTCCTTAATATCATCATATTTACACTCTAAGGTTTCTTAAAGTGTTTCAAAAGTTTTTAAATGTTATGCAATCTCCTCTTGAAGTCCATACACTCATTTTGACATTGTATCACTCCTCAATTAGGACCCTACTTAGCTTCTTATCAAAGGCTATGTACATTTTAGTATGTAAGCCAAATTTGGCCAACATCTTTGGTGACTTAGCTGGGAAACATGTCTTCTATGATTTAAAAACTCAAACCATTTACATGATTCTCAGAATCAACAAAATAAATAATCTGATCTTATGACTATAATAAATATTTTTGACATACAAAGACAAAGAATTCCACTAAACAAGGAAAGAAACAAATTATAAAAAGAAACTATCCTAAAAAAATAGATATGCAAAAAAAACACTTATTTGGGACAATATAAAAAATAATAATTTTGTAGAATAAAACTCAAATGAAAACAATACCAACTAACTATGTATAAGGAACTTAGATTCCTCAATAATAGTGTTTTAGAGGTATCCCATTGACTGTGATAAGAAGCCCCTCAACATCCAACTTTTCAAGTTAGAAGGCATTGTGAGATTTGTAGTTAGAGATTGTGTATGGACCACTCCAAAGAGAGTTAAACTTTGTGTTCCTTATTCACTTAGTTATGTCTTCATCCTAATTGAAAACCAAATCTCCTTCTTTAAAATTTCTTGAAGAAGTTCCTTTGTCAAGATATCTCTTCACTTGTGCTTAATGGGCTTCCATTGCTAACATAGACTGGTGTCTTGTCTCTTCTAGCTTCATGAACTTAGTGTATATAATTTCCATTGGCTCATTCTCTAACAACTCAAGTTGATGCATCAGTTCTAAATTAGGGATTTCAAGATAAATAAGAATTCTTACTTCCTTACCATATACTAGTTTTTATGGAGAGTTAGACACTGATATTTTATAGGTGATCCAATTAACCCATAGAGATGGCTTTCGATTTAGATACCATGAATTATAATTATCTTCAATATTCCTTATGATGATATTTAATAGGTTATTATTAGTGGTTTTAGCAAGACCATTGCATTATGGATAATAATTTTATGAAGTGATGAGAAACACACTATGTTGAACTACCCATTGGCTGATTCTAGACCCCAAAAAGACCATAGTATTTTTACAAATAATTGTTTAAGGGACTCCAAATCTAGTAAGCAAACCTTCATATAAATCTAGAACATTAAACTCATTTGCTTATTTCAATTCCAATGCTTCCATCTATCTAGTATATTAATCTATAACAATCAATATCCATTTATGTCCTAAACTTGAATGGTGGTTAATAAGACAAATAAATTCTAATCCACATTGGATAAAGGGTTGATTCATTGTAATTGGTTAGAGAGGTAAGGCTGTAATTTTCAACTTTCCAATAAACATAGCACACTATCTACATTTCCTAACCCATGCATGACAATCACCAAATATGCTTGTCCAATAATACCCACCTCTCATGATCTTGTGGGTTATTGTCCTTGCTAAATAATTAACTCCACCATGTCCATCATGGAAACTTGTAAGCATATTTTATTTTTGATGTTGTTCAATGCATCTTAACAACATGACATTGATATATTTTTTAACAAAACACCATCAACAAGAAGAAATGGAATGCATTGAAATATGAAATATCCTCTTTTTGAAGGATTTAGGTGAGAGGGATAAATACCATCCTGGAGGTATCTTAACAAATCTTGGGACTAGTTAAAAGGTAAAGCATGATCAGTTATATCTTCTTCATCATCTGACACTAAAACAATCTCATTTTCCTCTTGCAAATATTGGGCTAGGTCTTCACAAAGTCCTTTTCCTCTAATCAACTTTGTGACCTTGATTTCCACATCATAATCTATTGCCTTAGTTATCCAACTAGATCTCTTGTCATTTATATCCTTTCTCAAGAGAAAATACTTGACACTTGGATGTGCAACCATTAGGTGTATCTTATTTTTAAACAATAAGTATCTAAATTTCTTGAGAGACATTATAACTAAAAGTACATGTTTTTTAACAAAAGAGTACATTGTTTCATATTTTTGCAAGCCTTGATTGAAGAAGGCTATTTGATACTCTAAGGCTTCATGATTTTTTTTTATAAGAACACTTAAAATGGTGTCAATATTATCATAGGTGTACAAGATAAAATCCTTTATGAAATTAGGGTTCAGGAGTGTAGAAGCACTAGCTATGGCTTTCTTGATCTCTTCAAAGCTTCTTACTCCTTCTTTAGACTAGCTAAAAATCTAATTCTTCTTTAGCATGGTTGTAAGTGACCTATCTAAAGTGGAAAAATATAAAATGTACCTTATTATAGAATTTATTATACTTAGGCAATGAAAGTTCAAGAATTGAATCTATCCTATAAAGATTTATAATTGTACCATGTTTTAAAATCACATGTCCAAGAAGCCTACCTTCATGAACAGAGAAAACACACTTTTTAGGATTTAGAGACACCCCAAATTGTTTGCACCTTTAAAACACTTGATTGATGTGAATCATATGTTCACCTAAATTCTCAAAGAACACTATTATTCCATCTAAATAAATAAGTATAAACTTGTTAAGGAGACCTTGGAATGCCATATCCATGGCTTTCTAAAAATTTGATCTAGCATTGGCTAAATCAAAGGGCATATTTATATATGTAAACATTCTCCACTTTATGGTGAAGGATATTTTGAATTGGTATTATTCCTTAACCAAAATTTTATTGTAACCACTATATCCATCCAACAAAGATAACCTTCATAAACTTGTAACTAACTGTAAAATTTGTTTCATAGATGGCAAAGGATAGTGGTATTTAAGGGAAGCCTTGTTCAAGTCATGATAATTAACAAATACTATAATTTCACCATTATTTTTTTGTGCTATAGTAAGGGTTTCCACCTAATATAAGTGCTTTATTGGAGATATAATAGATAAATTAATGATCTTAGGAAACTTAGCTCTCATCAAAGGCTCAAGCTTTGGATTGATAGGCCTTTATCTTTGTCTTATTGTAGTTGTATTAATTTTTAACTCAATGGTGTGTTGATCTATGCCTAGATCAAATATTTAAAGGTCACTATATTTCCATGCAAATACATCCATAAAACTTGAATATAACATAATGAATGTTTCCTTCTCTAAGGGAGCGAAAACCTTACGTAACTTCAAGTTATTACTAGTTCTAATATCCACATTTGTGTAGTGTTCCTCATTTGTTTACAATGAAGAATTTTATTTTTTAAAATAATCATCTCTAATGAATATGTTCTCAAGGGTTACAAACCCTTTGGGTAACTTATTTTTTTAGCTGCACAATATGGTCACCATACTACTACAAGAACTTGTCTTGGTTCCTTGAGGAAAATTCAGCCTCTTCTTGCAAGAACCTAATAAATTAATTTTTATCTTCAAACACCTCCCAATTGTCATGGTTGTATAGAATATAAGGCCTTATAACCACCTTAATGTGTGACTGAACCTTTTCACTCTTTATATCAGTTGGGATACTGAATTGTGACCCAATGGTAGCCAACCTATTTGCATGTTTTTTTTTTATTTCTTGAAATGGAAAAAATATTAAAATCTTAAAAGTCTTCAAGTAAGTCCCATAATATATTATTATAAGACCTAAGAAATGTATTCTTACGTACATTAAGACATTACTTTGTGAACTACCAGTTCACTATGATAAAGACTTTTAAGGTATTGACCTTCAAATTTCTTGCCCATTACAAACCATGAACTAGTACCTCCTATTCAGCAACATTATTTGAAAAACAAAACTAAAACTAGAGACAAGAGAAATAAATTTTATTTGATAGAGAAAAAAACATAATTCTAGCCTTAGTTCCATATTTGTTCCTTGATCCATCAAATTATAGTTGAAACAAACCATCACTAGACTCATCATCCTTCATTAATGTTGGAATTGATGTATCCTTTTCATGAAGGTAATAAACATTAATTAATTATTAAATTAAATTATAAGGATCATTTTCATACAAATCAGAGGCCCATTCATCAAATAATAGATCTATAATTCCATCTAGAGGTGACTCAATTTCCACTTCACTATTTTCTATTACCTTATCTTGGATAATATAATTAGTTTTCACCATACTTGGCATATATGGCTCCAAATGGAAACATGAAATAGTTTTAGAACATATTATTACCTTAATAACATACCCAGTCTTGAAAATCAAATATGTTTGATTAGATGATAAGTATCCTTTGATATTCGAGTTAATGTCCATTGATAGACACATGGCATAATAGGGAGGCAAGTCTACCACTATCACATCTTATTGAATGGTGACATTAGGACATGCATGTAGTTTTAAATTTATATATTTGATGATGCCTAATATCTTTTTTGGTGACCCATCAGGCTTTAATACTCCTTTAATATTTGGCTGAGAGACAAGACCAAGCTTATCTACAATTTTCTTAGGCATGACAGTGCTACTAGCTTCACTATCTACCATACAATTATCAAATAAATAATAAACAACTATCAAAGAGAGGTAAAAATGAGGATTTTTGTGTGATTTTAAATTGGTTTTGTCCACCTTTACCATTTTATATATCTACTGATATTGTTTCTTGGTTGGCTAGTCTGAATTAGCCAAGACAACACCTTGTTTCTAAACTAGTTCTTGAGATAATTTGAGGTTTGAAAGCACTTGGATGAGCATGTCATTTTTTTATCACTAATTTGATTGAATGAAACATGATCATATATTTTACAATTGACATTAATGTCGTTAGGATTCCTTTTAACTTGTTTATCCTTTCCTTGGGGTACCAAATTTGTCTCTTGATACTAACCCTCTTGAAGAGAAAACTCTTATTATATCATTTATGGCATAGAAACATCCTATGATATAAAGGCTTGATTTTGAGTATAATTTTGATTAAAAGGATTCCAACCTAAATTTTGCATGAAGTTATTTTGAAGAGGTGTGGGAACAATAAATCTTGAACTGGAGGGTACATTATGGTCAAGGGCTAAATATGATTTAGATTAAGTTATGGCTCCTTGAAATTGGTAAGGTGGTCTATTTTATCTAAAATAATGATAAGGAGGCCTTTTATATTTAAAAGGTTGATAAGAGGTATGATTTTGTTATTAATAAGGTCTACATTGGTACTATTGTCTCTTGAGTTGAACTATTTCATTCCCAAAAACTTGTAACATAATTTTCAAATCTCCAATCTCACTCATCTAATTAGAAGGTGATATAACTTGGTCTTTAGAGGATTAAATAGGGGATACAGATGGGGTTTGAGGAACTTGATAAGGTGAGATAGGTTTTAAATCTTGGAATATAGGCATTAAGGGCCTTGGAGAAATCTTACCAACTTGTATCAAATTGTTCTATGCTCTTATTACAATCTCATAGGCATTTGGCAAGGTATTACCACCCATGGACTATATCATCATAGTAATATATAAATTAATGTATTTTAGATAGTATAAGAAGGCATAATTTGGGTATGGTGTAATAACTACAGGTATCTTAGTCTATGTCTTTTGGAATCTGAGGTTAAAATTAGACATGAACTCATGATGGTGTCTTTTAGTCAGAGCTAGTTATTTAACTAAGGATAGGTGATCACATTTGTCTTCAAATTTTCTAACTAAGGATACACCTAATTCATCCCATGTAGCAATGGAGGTCAAAATAATGTTTCTATACCATTTCAATGCTTTTATTTTGAAAGAAGCATCTAGAAACTAGATAGCCACATTATATTAAACAACATTGTTAATAGAACAAAGGTTGGAAACATATTGGATATGCTCAATAGTAGTTGTTTTATCCAATTATATTTAGAAGAAAGGGATAATCTTAAGTTTAGATACAAGAACATCATCATACTAGGCTAAATTTAGGGGACTACCCTTATTGAATGTAATAAACACTTGATTCCTTTTGACCATTTGGGTAATGAGGATTTGGGTAATGGGGATAAAAAATTGAACTAAAATAATATGATGACTAGGAGATGAATATTTATTTAGAGGATAATGAATTATCCTATTGAATCTTAATTTTTTAGAAGAAGTAGAAGGTAGCTCAATTAATTCAAAAGGAATACCTTTACTTTCTAACCTTGTAGTAACTTTTGTCATGAAAACATTGTCTCAAAGATGCTATGAGCTCTACAACTTGAAGAATATTTAACTTATGATGATGATGAATATATCCTAATACTACATATATTTCTTCTCAATCCTAGACTTTAGATATTATAAGGAACACATGGTCCCATTGGGCATGCCATAAATGTTAGTGTCTTAGATTATACCTGAGATGAGCAAGGAGATTGTTTAGATCCTCTTACTCAAATCTAATCCAACATGGGAATGACCCTAGGATATGGAGCATAAAATATTGTGTTAGACCGTTAGATAAGGCTAGATTCCTTCTGTATCTATCACCTAAACTAGACCTAAATTAACACTTTTTTAGAAAAGGGGAGAGAAATTAATAATAATCGATGAAAGCATGTAAAATGAGGTAATGCACGAGTAAGTAGAACACTTACACTTTAAACAAGACACACTATAAGAAACATTCAATACTAATGAATACCAACCCTCACATAAATATTTCACAAAAAGGCATTGATTAGCTATCAACTTAGCAAAGGAGGGTAGTTGTCCACTTACAAACTAATTAATAAACTATATGTTATACTTAGAATGACCTGTGAGAATTACAAAGCACTTCATAAAGGTGAAGGAAACTCAGATAGAGGTAAGGAGAGCATACATTCACTTAACCACAACACATAGATTCATAGAACACACTTCAATCCATCTTGAATAAATGAAAGAATTCAATCTTTGTTACATCAAATAGTTGTTATAGTACAAATCTTGCCATAGCCTAAGCAAGAAAAAAGGAATGAGTATTTTCTCTAAAATATCAAATATTTTTTTCCTAAAATATTCTAGAGATGAGCCATAATGTGGATGAAAATGGGACATATATAGAAAAGGGGAGGATATAGAGGGAGTTGTGATGGATTATCATTAATTCAAGGATGTTGAGTCATGATATTAACAAGAAGGAACCAACTTTTAAAATCTCTATAAAATAATTAAATGCTTTGTTTTCCTTATCTAACCACCAAGTATCCTTCTTTGGAATTTATTCCATTTTCTACTTGATATACTAATGAGTAAAAACTTATCATATCTTGGAACTGACAAAATCATGCCATATCTACTTTAGACAGCCATAGGTACTTATTTGTCAAAAATATGACCATATCAAAAGATGAAACACTTATCCATAATAATCAGATAGTCTACTCCTACTTTGAAATATGATCATAGGTCCATGATATTTGAAAACCAATTTATTTATTGGTTTCTATATAGCAATAATATCGATGAAAACCTATAGACTACTCAATCTATTAAAACCTATAGTTTCCTATCTTTGATCCTTTATTAGGCCTAGAAAAACTTATTTTACCTCTGAGCATTCATAGAATCCAAGAACTTATTATATAGATGGAGATTCTTCAATATATGGATAACAAAGTAACAAAAACATACTACAGATCAATATAATATATCCTATATATTTTAAAACTTCAAACCAAAGCTTCATATTGAGTTTTAATGGTGATGAAGCTTCATCCTGATTGTATCTCATTGCTTAGAAGTGTTCATATAAACTCTAATGGTGGCATAGCTATTTGAAACATCTACTCAAATTTGACCTTGACCATATGTTTAATCTCTATATTGAATCCCTTTAGCTTTTGAATTTCAATCTTTCTCATTGATTTGATTTACATAGATGCACATGAGCCATTAATTTTCCTAGTATCTAAACATGCTCATGACACTTGGTAGTCTCTCACTCTTCCTCATGATGTTCTAACTTATTTACCTTGATCACACCATTGATCTCGATCTATATGAATGAATGCATACTTTTATTTTTTACCTATTAATGTAGTCATGACACTTGACAACTTCTCATTAGCCTTTGAGATCCATTGACTTTTTGAGTCATTACTTACTATTAGATCTCTGTGTATGATTGCACTCACACCATTGGATCTATCTTTGCCCATTGACACTATCAGTGACCATGAACCATTGGATATAGACTTAATCTCACATAATCTTGTGACTTATAAGCACCATGTTAATATTTAAGACATTTAAATATAAATGGTTACTTCTTGAGGCATAAACTTGACATCTTTGTGAACATCCCACTCTACAAGTTCAAATTTAGAAGCTTATATCTTGAGATAGCAAGATCATCAAAACATGAAATTTATAGATCATGATCTAGGAATGAAATGCATCATGTCCATGTAATTATTTAAATTTGAGAATATTTTTTAGTGAACTTATAGAATGCTCAGATGAGCTAACCAATTTATTCCTACATGACATTTGATGATGATCTAGTTCCTTAAGATCATAATATTTACACTTTAAGCCTAATTAAGGTGTCTCAAAAGGTTAAAAATTATATGTGATCTCCTATTGAAGTCCATATACTCCTTGTGACATTAGGTCACTCCTCTATCAGGACCCTGCTTAGCTTCTTATCAAAGGCTAGGCACATTCGAGTATGTAGGCCAAATTTGGCCAATAGTAACTAGGGTCATATGGAGTGTAAGTAGGGTCATTTTAAGGCTGATATGGATCAAAATAATACTAAAATGGTTCATTAGGCTACTGAGAAGGACCAATATGCTACTAATAGGTCCCACCAACTTGAGTAAAAATAAGTATACTCCAAATTCAACCATGAAATCTCATGAAAAAGATAAAATACAAATATCAATAGCTTGTAAGAATACTTGGGATACTAAAACTAGATTATTGTGATTGAAGTCACCATTGGTGATTATGTAAATAGAACAAAAGGCTAATGAATTAAACATCACACCAATCACTCTTCAATAGATGAAGTCTCTAGTATCACCGAGCATGCCATAATTATTATCATCAAAACTTGGACCATTGAAGAGGGTGTTCAAGCCTCCTAACTTACTTGATAGCATGGAGATAGATCTAGGTAGTGGGTGCCTAATATTTTAGGTAGGTCTTTATATAGGGATATCTCCCTTGATGCTATAATTTAATACTACTACTATACTTATTGCTTGCAAGTTAAAATGGTAAGGGAACTAAAATTAAACTAATCGAAGGAGGTAATGCACTAAATTAACACCCTTCACTTGACCATAATGCACTACTACTATGAATTTGACCTGAATCTGATCACACTACTCAACAAGGACCTTTAAGCATGAGTATTTCAACATGGAGGTCATGGATAATGTATTAAATGATAGGATAATCAAGAGGTATAAGAAAGACACTAATGATTGATATCCACTTCCAAACTATGTAAAGATACCTCAAACACACTACATGACCTATAATAATAAAATCCATTTGCAAACAGGTAGGGGAGGATAAATGAGGAGTGAAGGAACTATTACTAACATTTATCAATAACCATATAAGTACACTAATTGATATCATATGATAAGGTAAGAATCATATTTATTAAACATTCAAAGGCATAGTAAAAGTGTTTATTTGAGCATGGATTCACCATACTTAGCTAAAATATCCATAATAATCCATTCAAGGCTGCATTTATAGGATAAAGTGAGAGAGAGAGAGAGAGAGAGAGAGAGAGAGAGAGAGAGAGAGAGAGAGAGAGAGAGAGAGAGAGAGGTTTATGATGATCAATGATAAGTGTCATCTCCTAAGAAAGCAAGTTATAATAAATGAATGGCTACACAGTAATTCTAAGAACTCATACAACATGTGTCAGCTTCATGTTGTCTTATCCCTCATTAAGGGTTGCATGAAATGATCCTTCACCTTCCAGGATAACTTATTAACCTTATTTGAAACTACCCATTTTTGGTTAAAGAGGAGTTACAAGTCATTTTTTCCACCCTTGGTCATATTTCCTTGAGTTATCTAACATAATTCTAAGCTGATTTCATGTATATTTCATCATTACAAACCTAATGATTAAGGATGAAGTTTTTTAAAGCTAGTATAACCTAGAATTTTATTGAGAGACTTATTTGGTTCAAGTAATAGCTACCATAGTAAGTCTATTTATTAAATTATATGCCTAGTTCTTGGTTGAGGGTTATCACCATAGCTTGAATATCACTTAAATATATTTTAATATTCCTTATACCTCTATTCCTAATAAAAACCATCTCAAATACTAAGTTACAGGTGTATTAGGGTCTGGTCTCTTAGAGTTCTTCATGATATATGAATTTCTAAAAATGACTCTTAAGACATTTAGATGAAAATTAGCTCATAAAGGAATTTGGGTGTCCTTAAACCTATCAATGAGTATTTATAAACATCTTATTTAATTTTATATTTCATATATGATTTTAATAAAATCTACTAGGTCTCACTCAGCCAAATTCCATGAAGAGTCCTCAAGAACTACATTTTTAAGCCTATACCAGTCATTTTTAGGCCAAATTATGTATAACCATGCCTTACACGTGAAAAAATAGTGACTCATTTGGGTTCTATTATGTGTTCATAGATCACTCAAGTAGGTTTTAGGCCATTTCAAATCATTTTAAGCACTTAAAAATCCAAATTTGTCCGTCGTGTCTTTTACAGGGTTTAAAGTGGTCTATCATCTTAACGATGATTCATATAGATGAGGACCCTAATCACTAAAAAAATTACACATATTTTTAGTAAATATATGTCCCCCTCTATGGCTAATATATTTATGTCCCATGTAAATGATCTTACAAGATCCAATCAAATAACCTAGGTCTCTTGATCCCTTCACAAGGCAATAAAATGGTTTTAGGGTGGTCTCAATTCTTAAGCATTGTTTAAAAATCATAATGTTTTCATAAAAAAATTAATTAAATTTATTATAATTATTATAACCCAAAAAATCCTCAAATAGGCATTTTAAACCATGAATATCCTCCATGAAGTGTTAATCTCAAAATAATAGCCTCTGAGGCTTGCAATATTGTGTGTCACACTAAAAGAGAGAATTTTTGAACTAAAACCTTAAAATATCATTTTATTATGTGTAAATGTCTCAAATATGTTGGTATAAATATATAACATGTTTATTAATTACCTCTAATAGGCATTTACTTTCAAAAAGGTTATGTAATCTGATTTTCATATTTTGAGGCTTTATGGGCAATTAGGCCAATATAACCCTAATGGCTTATTTGGGGTTTTATTTCATCATCATAAGGATATATACCTTGTGAAAACGTTTTTTAGGACATTTTATACAATTCTTGACCATTAAAACTCTAATCTCAAAACAAAGTTTCATGTTTATTCATAACTTGAGAGCAAACTTATAGGTCCTAACCTATTAGAGCTCAAAAGTGGATCTTAAACTCAATTTTAATCCTCCATTTACACTAATCACACCCTCCCATTTCTTGATAATGGATCCCACATATAATTTTATCTTTAAACTTCATATTCATGCAAATACTTATTGCATTTTGTCAAAAAAAGGAGACTATAGGTCTATAAACTTGTAAGTCTAAGTTTTCTCATTTTAAACCCTCTATGATGCATTATCTAGTAATTTATATATAAAATCATATCTTAATCACCTCATAACTATCATAATTTATTTTTATCCCTTCATACCTATCATTAAGTAAAATATTAGTCTCTTTGGTTTACTCTTGCATAGGTATATTTGTACAAAGTCTCAAGCTTGAGATCACAATCGACTTACTTTGGAGAAGTTGCTGATGAGAACACCCATCCTATTGGAAAAATATTAGATTTATAGTAGACTATTGAAACTATAGGAAACTAATTCTCTCATTGGTTTATTTTGGGATTAAACTCATGGACATATTGACCTCCATACCTAAAACTTATACACAATATTTAGATATGCATGAGAACATAACCTCTCTATTGCTTTAGATCTAATCAGTGCTTTGAGGAGGTTTGAATAAGTGTTAATAATATATACATGAAACAAATGTATAATTCTCACTCTTTTCATACATTTTAGGCCCTCATATACGCAGATTCTATCTACCATCTTGATCAATGATGGATACTTGTGGAAAATAATAAGTCACCAATATGTTGTGATGTTTTGGGGTCCATACAAGCATTAAGGGTCTAATTTTTGATATTATAGATCATTATATGGATGTAAATATGATTTACAAATCATTTAATACATGCCTTTATCTACTTAGAGCCTTGGAACATCTAAATACCATATGGTCTTCAACTTACAACCTGTTCCAAATTAGAAATGTATTGCCTCTTTAACCTAACATGTACCAAGTGAGGTTTTTAAAATCATAAATAGGGATTATTAAGACAAATTATATTCTCTACCATTTATTTCATGATTTTAATGAGCTTTAAACTACCATTTCATTTGGAAAACTAAGTTAGTAGGAATTTTGTAGGGTTTTATACCACCCGACCTTATTAGCATTTGTTCATAAAGACTATCCCATGAAACTCATAACTATGACCTTGATTTGGAAGGGCATAAGGGACCTCACCTTAGGATATGATATTTTGACTTGACATTCTCTTTCCTATTCTTACCAAGTCTCTAAAAATAATTAATGTGAGCTTGCTAAGAGCTCGATGGTAGAGTGGAGGTGTTTTTTGCTTTATTTAGACATGTCCAAGATATTGAGCATATATTTGACTTAAGGAATATGAATATTCAAATTTTGAATCATGTAAACCTAATATGATCCCTTAAAATATATACAAGTGAATGAGCTTCTCTTATTTTGGCATTGAAAACCTCTTATAACTACCTCTTCTCATTTGAAATTGACTTAAACTAACTTAATACGTGTTAAGTTATATAAGTACCTTTACATTGATTTAAAATTACTTCATCAAACTTATATAAATGTTGTAATTGTACATGAAATACCTATAATAATGGTTTTCACTAGAAATGAATTAAATAATCCTAACACAAAGAAAACACCTTACCTTGATTTCCTCAAAAATACCTTAACCAATGCTAAACATGTATAAGACATTAAGTTGAACATATTAGAAAGGGATACCTAATTAAAAGGGTCAATTTTATTAATCCCACATATGGTATAAAAATTTAAATAAAAATAACTTATACTATTTGCCCAACTTCCATCCCTCAAGAAAACATACCTCAAATTTCAAACATTATTTCTTCTACTCATCCATAAGAAATGCCTCAAAAAAACACATACCTAAGGTCACTCAACCTACTTGAAACCAAAATAAACCAGAAACACATTATCAACATAATTTTCATTACACATCTGATCCCCCTTTAAAGGATATATTATAAGACTATGCACCACTATCTAACAATCCTCTCACAGGTTATGATAAATGGGATCCTATTGCAGAACTTTCCCATCTCCCATATCAAATTCCTTTATTAAATTTTATGATAACTTATCCCCACCATTGTAATTTCATAATGCAATTAATTTTTTAAATTAACATCCCTCGTCCTCCTAAATGGAAAGAATATAACTTATTTGGATTTAAAGATAACATTTTAAAATAATGTGAAGAAATTTCCATCCATGTTGATGAAATCATGGACACTTGTCTCTCACTTAAGTTTCCTATCTCTTCTATGATTCTAGATGAGATATTTATTCATTTTTATTATCCTAATTTATTTATTAGTGTTAAAATAGGTGATATCTAAATTAAGCATGCATTAATTTATGAAGGATCAAACACTTGTGTTTCCTCCTTTGACTTTATTGAAACACTTGGATACTCTGAATGTAACCTTAAATCCATACATATAAATTTATATGGATATGACATAATAAAAATGCCTCCTCTATGTTATTTTTGTTTTCCAATTACTATTCCTCCCATCATATTTGATGTTAAATTAATGATATTTAACTTTATAATTTTATACAATATCTTACTCGATCAACCTTGGACTCATCATATGAGAGCATTTGCTTCATCTACATGCCAACGTGTCAAATTCAATTACAAAGGTTATATATAGAATATTGTATTAAAAATTTGTTAATTATGTCATTCTGATGTCATGGAGGTGTCCTGGTGAGTAGATGAAGTGCCTTGATAGTCTAAGTGACAATGATAAAGTGTGGGATGTTCTTATCCTAGTATGCTTAAAGTTGGCTTGGTTGATCTTCTATTTTGGAATGGTTATAAATGATTATGGATGAATATAGATTATTTATAATGTGAAATAGGTCCCATAATAATTTTTATATGCTTTTAGTGCTTGTGTGCATGAGTGGATTTCATCTGGTTTATCATTTATTTTTCATCTAGACATTTGGGTCTAGTGGTAGAAAATCTGAGTAGGAAGTTTACTGACATCATAATTTCCACATGTGGATGAGTCAAGGGGAGTTTTTATATAGTTTTGATCATATTAGTTCCTAATTTACATGTTCAATGTCTTAGGTAATGATACTAATTTTAATAAAAGATATGTGTGAGAAAAATTGGGATCCCAATTGTTTTGTTAGTGTTTTTTATGTTCAAATAGATCTAAGTAAATAGTTTTATGATGTCATATCTCACCCTTATGAAAGTTTTAGGAACATATTATTATATTGATGAATTAACCTATGAGATAAGATCTTATGTGATAAATATTCGGTCATGAAACTAAGTGCGACAAAATATATGCAAGTGCAAACTTTAGCTCCCAAGCAGTTTTATAGTGTTTTCCCATACTTAGCCAAATTTTCAATGTGGTGAGAAACACTAAGTAGGAATTTTTATGGTTTCATATTTCACATGTGTGAATGTCTTAGGAGAAAATTATCATATGGTTTTACTTTTTTTTATGCCTAGTTTATTTTTTCTATGTTTTAGGTCATGCGATGAAGCGTATCAAAAGATATGGATGTGCAAAGTTGACCTTATAGAAAAATTCTTCACATAGTTGGCTTTGTGGTATAAAAATCTATGTGAATAGAGTAATGGCATTATATTTCACACATACAAATGTTTCAAGAGTTAATTTAATATATGGTTGGATTATCCTATGTTAGGAGATCATATGGTCCAAATTTTAGATCATGCATCTAAGTGCATCAAAATTTATTGAGGTCCAAAGTTGGTATTCTAAGTAGCTAAGAAATGGTCCCTATACTTAGTCATTTTTTCATGATGTTAAAGATCAAAAATAGATATAGATAAAATAGTTTTTTGGAGTTAATACATCTATATTTATGGTGCATACTTATCCTATGTTAGGAGATCATATGGTCCAAATTTTAGATCATGCATCTAAGTGCATCAAAATTTATTGAGGTCCAAAGTTGGTATTCTAAGTAGCTAAGAAATGGTCCCCATACTTAGTCATTTTTTCATGATGTTAAAGATCAAAAATAGATATAGATAAAATGGTTTTTGGGAGTTAATACATCTATATTTATGGTGCATATTAAGTTAAATTGGTCAAATTTTTTGATGGTAAAACTAAGTATATATCGAGCCCCTTACAAAAGGATCGATACAGTATGTTTATTCCAAGATGTCAAGATGTAATGAGATTGTGCCAAGTGTTCGATGTTTAACATTAAGTAGAGATAAAGATCAAGATTTTTTCAAGTATTAAAAATGAAAGGGTGTTTTTAATAATCAATATCTATGGTGTACATTAAATTTAAGATGTCAAAGTGACACATGTCTAGCTTTGTTAAAGCAAGGACAATCCTATAGAGATCGACGATGCACATTGGGTCAAGATTGAAAGATTGCATGAGATGAGGTCAACTATTCAAATTTTAATGTTTAGTCATTTGAACCCTATGAATTAATTAAAGTTAAAATAATATTGATGGTTCACATTTAATTTGAATATTCAAGGACACAAGATGTGAGAAAAGTGGTTGATGTTTAACTATGATCATTTGAGTTTAAATATTTAAATTTAACGAAGGAAAGACCAGTGTCTAGTTTTTGGGCCATAAATTTCAATCTAAGTAGAATATGATAGTGTAGTAAAAAATAATTTGTATAAGACTCCAAGGTTCTTATAGAAATATAAATTTTAAGGTCTGAAAGTGTGTATAGTCAAAGATATTGAGGTTCAATGTTGACTATGTTTATGCATGTTCTAAAAGTAACCCAAGAAGATTATTTGAGCTTGTGTTGATGTTATTTTGATGTTTCATGTTGTCTTAGATATTGGAGAGTGTTGTATACTCCATAAGGATGATATATGTGTATTTTGGAGGTGTGATCATTTGATATTAAGTATGAACAATGATTAATAATTTTATTATGTGATTGTTCATATTGGTTGCTATACAAAATGTTGTTTGAGTAATTTATGCTTAGGCAAAATGGTATTATAATCAATTTTGGAATTTAAAGGAGACCTATAGATCATGTTGCATGGGTATATGTTTTGGAATGTTTTTATATGTTTTTACTTTTATTGGAGAAGTGTCAAAGATATGAATGGGTCTCCATATGTCCTTAAAGTGACTTAGGCATATTGAAAGAGAGGTTTGCTAAAGTGTGGCCTATATAAGATGCCTTAAGGGTGAAGGCATGTGTTGTGGAAGAAAAATAATGATTTTGGACTTGATAAATCATGAATTTTATATAAATAATGAAATAAAAGATGGTTTCTAGACTTGAGAGACTTGGAAGAGGTTTTTGAGAGTAGCAAATAAGAGTAATTGTGCCGAATGGATGGGTTGTTGAATAGAGAAAATTAAGGTTTGTGTGTATGAATATTTGGTCATGTTTTTGATTTGGTGTCAAAATAGTGTTCTATCAATTTGATTATATGCAAAGAGGTTTGAGTATGCATGTGAAGATAGCTTGAGTGAATAAGGAGAGAGATTATGGCATGCCTATGTGAGAGGCCTATATGAGATAGAGAGGGAGTTTTTGCCTGGGTTAGATAATCAAATATCCATCATCAAGTGTTGAAGACATCAATTATATGGTGGAGGTGTTCACTTTAAGGAGGGTCTAAAGGGATTGATATTCCTTAGGGGTAGTTTCTCTTTGTGAAATAGGTGTTTCACTAAAGGCCTTTGGTCAAGAGGATTTGATCAAGGTTTTTTGGTCTAAAGGACTTGACGAGTCTCTTATCTGTAATTTCTTATAGGAAAAGTAGTCTATGTGTTGTAATATTGAGAGTGTGTTTTATTCCCAATGAGGGGTTTCCATAGGAACTACGTGTTAAGTGATTAATCTTGTGTGTGCATTGTATGAATGATGTCTCTTGTTAATGTTACTTGATCAATTTCATAAATGATGATTGTTTAATAGTTTGAAAGGATTGAAATTCAAATTCAAATATCTAGGATAATTGATTCAACCCCATTATTGATTGTACCTCTAATAATTGGTATCAGAGCCAGTCCTTTAGAGGAAGCTTAATAGCTTGAAGGACATCTTGTGTTGGTAAAAAAATGGATAAACAATTAAAGAAAGATAATCAACAGTGGAACGCCATGATCAAGGCAATTGAAGAGCATTTATGTAATTTGAGTAAGGATGCCAAAGAGGATGAGAATATTATCAATGATCTTAAGGTTTAGCTAGTAGATGACAAGACAAGTTTGTGTTCAAAATAAAAGGACATCATGTTTGACAAAGAAACCTGCTATAATAGTAGAGAAGATTATATCAGGGAAGAATAAGTTGATCAAAAAGTTGAGCTCATGAGTGCACTAAGTGAACTAAAGGAGTAGAATAAGAGGAATCATAAAATGAGAAATATGATGAAAGGTCTCGAATCAAAAGTTATTTATCTTGAGGGAAATTTTTTCAGGATTGTCCACTAAAGAAGAAAATAAGTATCAAAAATAGATCAAGTGTATTAAAGTTCAATCATATATATAGAAAGAAATGTCCAACAAGGCCAAAGAGGATGAAGAGAAGATCAATATTCTTGAGGATCAGTTAAAGACTAAAAATGAAAATCTAAAATCAAGAGAATATTAGTACACTCATCTAAATATTGAGATGGGATCCTTGAAGAATCAACATGATCTTTTTTTAGTCAAGTTGGATAAACTTGAAAAGAAGCATGAGAAGCCTGAGTATGTCAAGGAGAATGGAATATTTGAAATCAATGCAAGAAGGTCTATTAGAAAATTGAATGATTAAAAGAATTCTAGTTTATTCCATAATAATTGTTATACATGTAATAATTATGGTCATAGAGTTATGGACGTTAGAAGGAAGATAGTCAAGAATGAGTTTTCATGGATCCTTGGAAGAAGAAGTAATTGGTCTTGGAGAAATCATATCTCTATTAAATCAAGGGTATGTTTAATATTATTATTTTTTATAGTTTCAATAAAGTTGGTCACATTACTAAATACTACAAGAACATGATGAATGAGTTCTCAAAGCAAAACAAGGAGTATGGAGCTCCTAGTGTGCAAGGAAGAGGTCACATATGGGTTTGGAAACCTAAGTATATCAAGAAAGATCAAGTAGGTAAGATGGTTGTAGAAGATGAGAAGAGTTAAAATATGCTATGGATACTTGAGGTAGTAAAGACTAAGGAGACTAACCCTATTGAGTACAAGAGTCTTGATGGATTATCTGTCAAGGTTGAAAAGGGATTAAAAGTGAAGGAAAGTTAAGAGTTTTTTTATCAGAATTTGTTGACAAGTCTAAAGGAAAGAATGTATCAATTGTATATAATGAAAAGGAAAATAAAAAGTTAGTTCAAGTCAAGCCCTAGGAGAAGACCAAGGTGTTGGTTGATGCTAGTTATGAGGTATGTATGGATCTAAGTGAACATCTTTCTATTATTGAACATATTACTTCTCTTAAGACTAAAAAGAAGAAGAAGAAGAACTCACAGTATCAGATGAATAAGGAGGATAATTCATATGAGGATTTATGGGAAACTCCTTGTTTGACATTGTTTTATGACATTATAGGTTAGGGTGTCTCTATCTAGGCTTCAAGGAGATACTTGAAAAGAAATAAGAAGCATGGTGGGTACCAATTGAGCTTTGGTTGATGTTATTTGATAATAAGTTTATGGTAGATGCCAGTTGAGCCTATAAGTTGAAGGCCTCTCTTCAAGGATTATGTCCTAGTTCTTGTTATGTCTATTAAATGCTTGTTGAATAGTTGTGTATGTCATGGAAGTTCACACTATTCTAAATATGAGGTGTCTCTATATAAGTATTGACTATGAATAGATATTATTTGAATAATTATTGATGATGTCATGTTTCAAGTGAAGGATGGGGTTAGGGGGAAATTTTTAATTGGTTAGGTCCTAATATTATAGGACTATGTAGTTGAATTAGATATGAGTGTTTCTAGTTGGATTTTGTGTGTCAAGGTGGGAGATATGTTGTGGTGATGTCAGAATGATGTCATGATATGTTTTTTTTCCTTTTTTACATATTTATATCTATATATTCTTAGTTTACAAGGACAAATTCAAGGTTTATAGGTGGCAAACGAGGATTTATGAAGTTATCAAGATGATATTTTTGCACAAAAAGGTCTATTGGCCTAATTATAGAATGTTTCAGGTGATTTCAAGCTTTGAAGATATTTTTTTTTGAAATTGGAGTATTTTTGTTTGCTTTTAGGTTTCCTAATTTGTGCTTAAGAGTTGGCTGGTCCTAAAATGGGCTATAGGATATATGGGTTCCCAAATTTGAGTATTCTTAAAATGTGGTCCATAAGCGTGTAATGGTTATCTCTAGGTGTGAAATAAGTTTCAGATGTGGATGTTGACTAGAAGGAGGTTTGTTGATTCTATTTATTTTTGAGATTCTAGGATTTTGGGGCATTCTAGAAAAGTGGTATCCATATGATTTGATATTTGAGTATTATTAATAGGTTTAATGGGCTAAATGGGTTTTCAAATCAAGCTTCATAGAGATCTGAAGGTTTGTGGATTTCAAGTTATTCAAGTTTTTATCAAAATGGAGGGCTAATTGGCAAGTTGGTTTGTGAATAAATTATATTGTAGAGGATAACCTAGGTGTTGCAAATTAGTGTGCTTGAACAGACATATAATAGTTCTCTATACATGAAGTTTTAGGTTATGAGGATGTGTCTACTAAATGTTGTGGGTTCTACAAGTTCTAGATAGGGATACAAGGAGACTAAACATGCCTATTATGAATAAGAGTTATTTTTGATATAATTCTCCAAAAAATCAATGCATGAGTATTTAAAGGTGAGTTATCAGGTTGGTTTAGTGCATGTTTCCTATTTGGTGAGTGGAATGAAGTTATGTTGATGGTCCTTGAGGTGGTTTGATAATGAAGGATAACAAATATGTATGGTGGTTCTTCATGTTGTGTGGATATTTGAAGATGATTAAGAGGTGAAATTTATTATATATATTAGCGGTACTCCTTATCAAATGTTTCTTAGTAAGTTCTATTATATTTCATTATTTTATGTGTTCTATTTTCATTGGTTGCAATGTTTGGCTAAAGAGAGTGTTGACATATGTCAATAGGAAGTTGAAAAGGTGAAGAAAAGGTAAGCACAAGGTAAAGGGGAGTTTGTATCATCTTTATAAGCTAGTCATATCTTTTTTATGGTCTTTTCATGCCCTCAGTATATGTTGGTTCCCACTTTGTGATTGTGTCAAAGGGGGAGAAATTTTCTATTGTGGGAATGCTTGAAGAGAGAGAAGGAAGGTGAGTTATATATTGTTTCATGATGGGTGTTGAAATTAATAAAAAATGGGGATATTGTTAGAGAGTTGTTAATGATGTCATGGAGGTGTCTTAGTGAGTGGATGAAGTGCATTTATAGTATAAGTGGCAATGACAAAGTGTTTAATGTGCTTATCCTAGTATGCTTAAATTTGGCTTGGTTGATCTTTTATTCTATCATGGTTATAAATAATTAGGGATGAATTTGAAGTATTTATTATATGAAAGAGGTCCTATAAGAATTTTTCCATGATTTTAGTGCTTGTGTGCATGAGTGGATTTCATATGGTTGATCATTTGTTTTTCATCAAGACATTTTGGGTCTAGTGGAAAAAAATCTAAGTAGGCAGTTTGTTGATGTCATAATTTCCACATGTGAATGAATCAATGAGATTTGTTTATATGGTTGTGAAAAAATTAGTCCCTAGTTTCTATGTTTAAAGTCTCAAGTCATCTAATGAAGTGCAGTCAAAGTTATGTGTGTGCAAAGTTGGGATCATGTGCATTTTGATAGTGTTTTTTATGTTCAAATAGAGTCAAACAAAAAGTTTGGTGACATAATATCTAACACATATGAAAGTTTCAAGAGAATATTATTATATGGATGAATTATCCTATGAGAGATATTATGTACTAAATTTTAGTTCATACAACTAAGGATGATAAAAGATATGTAAGTGCAAATTTAGGCCCCTAGGTAGTTTGACAATATTTTCCCATACATAGCCAAATTTGCAATGTGAAAAGAAAAGTTGAGTAGGAATTTTGATGGTGTCATATTTCACACATGTGAAGGTGAGAGGAGAGAATGATCAAATGTATTTGTTTATTTTTTTAATTATTTTGTTTTTTCTAAGTTTTAGGTCATGCAATAAAGCACATCAAAAGATATAGATGTGCAAAGTTGGCCTTCCAAACAAGTTATTGACATAGTTGGCTCTATGGTAGAAAAATCTGAGTGAGAAAATTAATGGAATTATATCTCACACATGCCAAGGTTTTAGGAGATAATTAATACATGGATAGATTATACTATGTGAGGAGATCATATGGTCCAAATTTTATATCATGCTCTAATCACATCACAAGTTATTGGGGTCCAAAGTTGGAATTCTAGGTAGATAATCAATGGTCCCCATAATTAATCATTTTTACATGATATTAAAGATCAAGAGTAGATAGAGATCTAATGGTTCATGGGAGTTCATACATATAAATATATGGTGCATAGTAAGTCAGATGCATCAAAGTGTTTTATGCTTAAACTATGTAAAGATCAAGCTCCTTACAAAAGGGTTGATGGAACATGTTTATTCCAAGATGTTAAGATGCAGAAAGATGGTGCCATGTATTCAATGTTTAAAATTAAGCAGAGATAAAGATCAAGATTTTTTAAATGATCAACAATGAGTGATTATTCATACTTATTTATATCAATGGTGTGCATTAAAGTCAAGAGGTCAAAGTGACAGTTGTCTAGCATTGTTAAAGCAAGTATAATCCTTTAGATATCAATGATGCATGTTGGGTCAAGATTGAAATATTACACGAGATGAGGTCAAAGATTCAAATATTAATGTCTAAATTTTTTTTCACTATATGTTAAAGTTAAAATAAGATTGATGATGCACATTTAATCTAAATATGCAAGGACATGAGATTCAAGTAAAGTGGTTGATGTTTAATAATGATCATTTGAATTCAAATATTTGAATTTAATGAAGGAAAGACCAGTGTCTAGTTTTTAGACCATAATTTTCAATATACGTAGAATTTGATAGTGAAACAAAGAAAAATTATAAAGGAATCCAACGTTATTTTTTAAATTTAAATTTGAAGGTATAAAATTGTGTAAAGTTAAATATATTATGTTTCTAAGTTGATTGTGTGTTCGTGCATGTTCTGCAAGTAACCCAAGAAGATTATTTGAGCTTGTGTTGATGTTATTTCAATGTTTCATGTTATCTTAGATATTGGAGAGTGTTTTAGACTCGATAAGGATTCTTTATGTGGATTTTAGAGTTGTGATAAATATAACTTGATTATGAACAATGCTTAATAAATTGATTATGTGTTCACTCATAATGGTTATTGTATAGAATGTTGTTTAAGCAATTTGGTCTTAAGAAGAAGGATACTATGATGGTTGTTGGAACTTAAGGGAGACATAGATTATGTGTCATGGATCCATGTGTTGTAAAGTGTTCCTATGTTTTAATTTTTCTTATAAAAGTGTTAAAGAGCTAAATGGGTCTTTATAAGACCTAAAAGTGACTTAGGCCTATTAAAAGAGAGTTGTGCTTCAGTGTGGCCTATGTAAGATGCCTTAAGGGTGAATGAATGTGTTTTGGCTGACAAGGAAAGATTGTGTACTTCATGAATCATGAAATCTCTATAAATAGAGAAATAAAATATGATGATATATAGACTTGAGATACTTGGAAGAGGCTTGTGAGAATAGAACAGAAGAGTAAGTGTGCCCAATGGATGGGTTGTTGAGTAGATAAGATTGAGGTTTATGTGTATGAACATTTGGCCATGATATTGATGTGGTGTTAGAATAGTGCTCTATAAGTTTGAGTATATTCTAAGAGGTTTAAATGTGCATACGAGTAAAACTTGAGTGAATAAAGAGAGAGATTGTGGCATGCCTATGTAAGAGGCCTATATGAGATAGAGATGGAGTTTGTACAGGGGTTAGATAATAAAATATCAATCATCAAGTGTTAAATACATTAGTTCTAAGGTGGAGGTGTTCACTTAAAGGAGGGTCTAAAGGACTTGATCTTATTTAGGTGTAATTTCTTCTTATGAAATAGGTGTTTCACTAAAGGACTTTGGTTAGGAGGATTTGATCAAGGTTTTATGGTCTAGAGGAGTTGACCAGTCTCTTATTTGTAGTTTATTATAGGACAAGTAGTCCATGTGTTATAAGCTTGAGAAAAGGTTTTATTTCCCATGAGGATTTCTCATAAGAACTATGTGTTATGTGTTTGATGTTGTGTACACATTTAATGAATGAACTCTCTTGTTAATGTTGATTGATCAAGTTGATACATGTTGATTATTTAATATTTTGAAAGGATTGAAATTGAAATATTTGGATTCATTGATTCACCCCCATACCCTCTTAGTGATTGTACCTATAATATATTCAAGGGGACATGAATACTTGAAATTTCAAACAATCCCAAGAATGAGGTGTATTTAAAATACCCACCCATAAAACCTTACCTAGAATTCTATTTAGATGATACCAAGGCTTTAAATATCCAATCAACTCCATTCAAGGTTATAATGGTCACCCAGAACTAATCACAAATATTACACCTAACCTATTAGAATCCAATGATGATGAACTTAATGAGATAATATTAAATATCAAAACTTTTGATCTCTCCCTTAATATCATCTCTCAACTTAATCCTTGTCTTCAACCTTGATATCATCAATAACCTTTTGAATAAATACCAATTACTTTAACCAAAACTAACCATTATACTCACCATGCTTACATGATTGATAACATCATTCATTCATGTGCTATAGATTTACATGCAGTTGATTATGATGATAGTTATTCTTTAGATGACCCATTTTTAGTTAGATTAATCTAAGATAATGTTTTGAAGATCTTAGATATTATTCTTATTTATTTTAGTATTTTAATTCTTCTTCCATCATTACTTCTTATATGGTACTAATGTTAGTTTTTACTATACTATTCATAGGTTAGAGATGGATAACATAAATATAAACCTCCATTCATATCAAAATCTTCTAGGAGTATGCTTATAGATCATTCCATGATAATACCCTATCCTTTTTATAGATATCATGATCCTTCAAGTATGTTTCCTCCATAGATGTTAGTTACTCTTATTAGACCCACTACATAACCAACCTTACTTACATATGATCATAGTCTAGTTTTTATTCCCACTTCTCTCTTCTTTGGTGATGGTCTTTTAGCATTACTTAAGCCTGATCCCTTACCTGCACAATGGGAAGATGAACTTTATTGTGATAATCATAGAGTTGTTGGTCATTAGACCAAGGATTATCATTTACATTAGGAATAATAGGCTTTTTATCCCATGTTAGCTAGTAGACCTCCATAGTTTACTAATAGATGTATTTTTTGCTTCCACTATGAAAATATTAGACATTAAATTGATACACTATGACCAGTTATTTCATATCTTAAAGACAAGACTATCCCACCTCCAAAACCAATTCTAGACTATATCCCTAAATATTGGGTAGTTTATTATCTTTGGCATTAGTGTTATACCCCTCATAGTAATATATTTTAAGTGATTAATCATCATCTCTAAGATTTCCCATAGTCTACAATAGTATTAACTATTCCTCCTACTATAGCTTTCCTATAAATTAAGGCTTCTCCTTCTTCATCAGTTGCACCCCCTCATAGATCTTTAAATACCATTCATATTGATATAAATATTCCTTGCATTGATTATTCCATATAACAGGTACCAAATGAGCACCACCCTTATTCCACTACACCTACTTTTTTCAATATAGATGATATAGAAGGATGTCTTTTCATGACTTTTTATGAAAATTAATGAGACTCTAACTAACGTCAAAATTTAGTTGTATAGGGATTTGTAAGATGTTATGGATGGAATTTGTGGTTGGAACTATTAGTATTTTTGAACACATCATGGTGTTCTCTCAAATTTTTTATCATTTTATTACATGATTTGGATTGGATTTGTGATTCATTTACATATCTTATATTTTTGACAACTTGTCAAACATGATTTCACTTATGTATTATTCTCATTCTTTTCATGTATTCAAACTTATGATTATGGTTTAAATTATTTCACATAGATTTATCTATTTTATCTTAGATTATTATTTTTTATATTTCAAAATCAAATAAATACAATTATTATTGTGACTTTGTTATAAAACCTTTATTCCCTTAGTAGTGTATCTTTACCATATGATCAGTTAGAAAACATGATTTCTCATTTTACTACTTATATACACCAATATATTTAATCTCCCTTTTTCACTTATTTAATTTTAACATACTAAGCATACATATGGTTGAAACTTGATATTACATATTGGTTCATAGGTAAGCCTAAGATTCTTAGTCAATCATATCTCTCATTACATAGTCTCCTTTAACCAAAGTCTAAATCTCACTTGTGTGCATCACTTTTATCACTCATGTTCATTGTTCCAAATACATATAAAGGAGGAATCATAAAATCCATTAAAAAATTAATATCTAAATCATTTGAACAAAAGTTAATAATCCAAAAGGAAAATATAACATACAAAAGTCTAATTAAACCAAAAGACATGATTTCCTATTTTTAACACATCTCCTATTTTTAATCAAAGCTCAAACTCCACACTTTACCTCATGATAGATCTGAGGTCCATTCGGGTGAATTAAGAAAATATATTGGGATAGGAGAGTTAAAAAAATCTATAGTGCTAACTACTTTCTCACACAATTACCCAATCTTCACAGTAGATTGACAGTTTAATATTGGGTCCTAAGGAATGGAGAACATGTTGTGGTAAGGTAGGTATATTTTAATTTCCTTTATTATATAACCTTAATGAGTTGATACTAATATCCCACCTATTTTAATATACATCTTTGTGATTATTGGGAGTAGGTATCCTTTATATATTGATGGTCATTATCCTCTTACTATCTTTCCTTCTTAGCTAGTATGCCTCATGTTTACTAATGTTTCTTATAAATGCCAATTTATCGATTTTCACACTCCACATTTAATTACAACAATACAAATATTTCCAATTTATGAATTTTTTTTTTAACTGATCATAACCCTAGGCTTTCCCTTTGTGAGTTACAATGTAAGACCTTGGATAGGATTAGACATTCCTCACAAAATATTGCCTTATTTTTTCCCCTTATTACCTTTTGCCTCATTTTTATTCACATTTTGAGTTGCATTATAAGACCTTGGATGGGACCATGAATTCATAAAAAATTAATGCATTAAATACCTTTAATTTATCCCAACATATATATCCACCTCATTGGTGTTCCCTTTGTGAGTTGCATTGTAAGACTTTGGATAGGACTAGGCATTCCTCATAAAATATTCCAATAGAATTTAATATTATGACCAATTCATAATAATATTACATGATTAAAATTTGATATAATTTGTGTTACATTATGATTTATATACTTACCATCTTGTTTTAGTATGTTTTATGCTTACTTCATAAACATTTCACTTTATCTTCTTATTTTCTAATTGCATGTATTTCTACAACCATTTAATTAAATTTGTCATACATCCCATTTTGATTTAGTATGATTAATTTGATTAATAATTAAATATTTTTTTTCTTTCCATAGTCCCCATCTTGATTTATTATGATTGATTAACTTTATTGTATGTTTGTGTTTTATACCATTTATTATAACACAATTTTTACTTTATTATAATTTTTCATACATTTCAACTTGATTTAGTATGATTTATATTTGTTTTAATTTGGTTCAATTTTACTTATACATGGTATTTTTTAACTTTAATTTACCATTTTTGGTTTTCTATATTTATTCATGTTTTGCTTTTACACATTTTCCATCCTGATATAATGCATATTACATTTTATGATTATTTATATACTTTTCTAAATCATATGCTTTTATTTTTAACCATGCAAGTGTGTCACATAATGATATAAAATGAAACATACACCATACATTTCCCATAGCATATAAATCAAAAGAAAAATACATGTGGTAGGAATAAAATGCATCCATACATCTATCAATAACATTAGTATAACTCATAGATCAAGGAATGCCCATATCAATATATATATATATATATATATATATATATATATATATATATATAACATGAGATTGATACAATATAATACAAATAAGAAATATGAATCTATATATCCAATGATATTATCCATAATGTGTATATTTTGATTGAGTAACACTAGCCATAGATGCTTGCAACTGACCCCTCTAAATAGTATGCTATAACGAGGCAGTCCAAGATCTCAAAACACCAACCTATCCCTATAAATTGGCCACCTAGGCCTACACATGTCCAAGTTATATAGTCATAACCATATGGAAAAATTTATCCTAGGTTAATTATTTCCATGCTCATTCCTCCCCATATCATACTCATACAAGTAGTTTTAAGACATCACCATGTGTCCCTAGTCACCTATCTACATCTACAACTAATCCAAACTAACTAGCATATGTTTGGGTAGATGGTACCATAGGGTGCTCCATAGTAGTAGTATCAAGATTCCTTAACACACCATTCAAAATATCTTGATGTGAACTTTACACTACAACACACTACCTGAACTCCTCTTCAAACATACCTACAAAACATAAAAACCAATTATACATTAGATCTCATATATTGATATGGATAGATGGTTTATATATATATATATATATATATATATATATATATATATATATATATATATATATATATATATATATATATATATATATATATGTATGTATGTATGTATGTATGTATGTATGTATGTATACATGTATGTCTGTGTGTGTGTGTGTGTGTGTGTGTGTGTGTGTGTGTGTGTGTGTGTGTGTGTGTGTATGTGTGTGTGTGTATATACACACACACACACACACATAAATACACACACACACACACACACATATATATATATGCATATATATATATATATATATATATATGTATATACACACACACATATACATACATACATACATACATACATATATATATATATATATATTTGTGTATGTATGTATATGTATATACATATAAACCATCTATCCATATCAATTACATAAACAACTATGCAATCAATGATCTATCTAAAAATATAAAACTTTAATTATTTCTTACAAATGATAGTTTCACCAACCATGGTCTCCCCATCCACCTAACTGATAATCACATACTCTATATACTACATCTATTAAAGTAAAAAGCTTAGAGTCACCACTTGTGTGCATATTATTACTCTTATTCATTTCCTTTCTATGGACCAGTTGTGTCTAGCCTCTACCATGGGATCTCTATGCATGACTACTACCTCTTGTGTCCTCTCCCTCTGATGGTGCCTATGTATCCTATGTGCTCATGGTGGTTGTTGTAATCCCTACTATGGATTTGAAATATCTTATCCTACATCCTCAATTTTTCATCCAAAAATATCACATCATTTATCTCAGGACTATCTACCACCTACTATTGCACTTGACCCACCTAAGGTCTCACTCACCAAGGCCTAATGACAAGTATCTTTCTAGGTAATCTTTCACCTCTATAATTATAGCCTATCTAGTATACCATGCCCCATAAGTAGGAATTATTAGGGTATCCTCCATTTGTGGTAAGCCTAGCTATCCAGGTACATGAGCTATAGGAAGTGGCTCAAAACATAAATTATAATGTATAGTAATGCAAATGAATACCAAACCAATAACAAAAATATCCCAAGTCAGCCAACTAAATGAAATATCATAATAAAGATGCCATATAATCTAACCAAAAGTAATGGTATACAAATCTAAGGCATGCATAAAATCACACACTATATGATCATTCTTCCATATCACCACTTGAGGTAGCCTATCATCCACCACATGGGCCAACCAAGTTGGTTGGTACATAATAAACCTATCATATATCTAATTACTCAACAAAATCACTTGGCCCATAGGCTTATACCCTTAGATCAACATACCATACATGTCATACATAAGCTGCACCCAAATTATATAACCCAAATCATATAGAGTAGCTTAATATATGATTTAATTACATAAGGCTACCACATACAATGGTACTTTCCCATTTGACTTGTGAAACAACACTTGCATTGTTACAAATCCTATCATGGCCTTATGGATATCCAAAATGGTTGAGATATATACATTAAATAAGCTCAGCCAGATCTAGGGTTAATCTTATCTAACCCTATCACCCAATGGGATAGGGATTTCCTCTTATCCTCAACCTATAGTGCATCACAAATTATATGAGTATTGATAACAAAAAGTATAAGAAAAGCATATAAATCCTCCAAGGTGATGCCCACATCTATGTTATCCCCCTCCACCTCCCATCAAAAAGTGTTAGTTAGTGGCTCCCATAATCCTAGGAATATGATGACTAGATTAAAACTAAGAGGGATCTTTCACATCTCCATGATGCCTCCAAATCTGAAAGAAACCATTTGTGCTCAGTCCACATCTGATACTCACTATAGTAAATATGAGATTTATGATGTAAAGACTAGGTATGAAAATCTTTGTCATCTATGAAAAATTTCAAAAACCATATAATGTATTAGATCTAAATATAAAAAATATATAGATACATTATTAAAAATAAAAAAATACCAATAATTAACTATTTCATAAACTTGTTTTTAGCTATTTCTTATTTTTCACTATTTTCCTACACAATTGACCCATTTGATACTAAATCAACCTTATCAACCATCTTTACTAACTATGTTAGACCTATTATATGAATTCAACCCATTCCTACAAACACAGTCATATTTTTTTATTTTAAATCATCCCTTTCCCATATTTTGCATACGATATCAACCCTCTGCTACATAGTCAACCCCATTTAATAAACTATAATGGCCCATACTACATACTACATCAGTTCGAATGAACTATGCCATCCCTATCATATTTACAACTTATTCAACCCTCTATTACATATTTGGACACCTTCTTACCTCTCACCTTTTCTAATTGAATTTTTAGGGCTGAATCTATTTGAAATTTACAATAACTTTTCAACCATTTACCATAAATGCATTAGGTATTTATTGGTCTAACTATTTCTTACCTAATATTTTGTTTTATTCTTTGTTTACCTAAAAATTTACTAGGGTAATTTTCAGTACCTACATTTCCCGTAGCACCTATTTTTCTATACCTAACTTAATTTCAATAAAAATTACCAATTTTTCTGAAATTAATGCACCAACTACCTGAGTTACACCGATTGTAGCCACTAGGTGTCTTCCATGTTGTAGCTATCATCTCCTCACCATGATCTCTCTCCATACTCAAATAGGTCACTCAAATCTCTATTTTCTCATAATGATAAAAATTACAAATTCATTTTTTTACCCTATTTATATTTACTATTCAAAATTATTTTCTATCAATTATTTACCATTGTACTATGTTTTTCACCCATAAATTTGATTCTAATATATCTTTTTTAGAACTGAAATATGTTATATAATCTTAATTTAATAGATAATTATTCTACATATTACATGTGTATTTAAAAAAAAAATCCAATTTTCACTTATTTTACAGTTTCACCTAATGTTACCTACATTGGACACCTATGTATTTCTCTCACTTCCTTTCTAATATACAATGTTAAGGTAAGTAAAGTTATGTATTTATATATATATATATATATATATATATATATATATATATATATATATATATATATATATATATATATATATTAAATCATTCATTTGTGTATTTGATTATCCATTATTCTAATTGAGAAGTCATTTCTTAGGGTTTCATACTTAATTTGGAGAGAAGAATCTTATCTTGTGGGAAAAGTCTTTTGGATACATAGGATAAGTCTTGTGGCCTATATTTGACCTATATTTATTATCCTTAAAAACCAAAATAATATCTTGAAAATAAACATTGGCTAAGGGAGATATTGAGGCTCAAAGGGTTCATATTCAAGGTAAGTATTCCTAGCTCTTGCTCCTCTTTTATTAGTAGATAGATTTGCATGTATTGGCTTGTGAATTTATCTATCTTTCCATGATTTCTATTGAATATAAATTAACTTGTGGTAGAGTTATTATTTTCATGTTTAGTTTTATGTCTATTATCCCCCATTTATGATATAAGCTTTGGTGAGCACTATATGAGATTTACTTTACTTCGTTAGAAGCCATAGTACCTAGCTAGGGTTAGTATGTGGTATTGATCAACTAGAGGCTTTATAACACTTTTTAGTGATATTATGCAGTAAGATACCCCTTATTTAGGTTTAGTGGATCCATATTGGTCATGACTTAAATTTTCTAAATGTACCAACAAGTGAAAGGGCTAGTTTGATTTATCTTCTCCGATCTAGGATTGAATTATAGATTAGCTTCTTATTCCCTTGCATACAACTTGGTTGTTAGAAATATGTAAGTATATTTGGGATGTATGAATGTTGTTATCATTAATTTTAAATACTAATTATGATATTTAAGTATCTCATAGATATTTAAATTTAACAAAATGAGGAATAGGTCAAGTAAGGCAAGGATCTTAGGATTAAACATTTTAAAACACATAATGGTTAAATTTGAATGTGTACACATTATAATTTTTAAAAAAATTATAGCCTATGTAGATCAAAGTAAGATTAAAAAAAAAATATCACTATTTTATTATGTTGCCAACATCCTATTTTTGGAGATTTGTATATTGATAGAGTATTTATGGAGAATTATTGGATGATATTTTGGACACATAAATTTGGTATCAAATAATTGTAAACATTAATTTTTCCTATATTTTATAGATGTGACTTTTGCATACACATATGACTCCTTCACACCCTTTTCCTTATCCATTCATCTATTTATGGACTCAACATTCCCAATTTAAAATAATTCATATGAAATATCTCCATATTTTGTGCCAAGATGATATACTATCTTAAGAAAAATATCACCATTATAAATATCATTATTTATTATTACTTAGATAGTTTTATCAATATTTGGATGTTGTTGGTTATTGGAAATGTTTAAATTTGCATAAAATGTCACAAGTTCCTCAGATAACTTTTTTAAAATGAAAATCCTCCCTTTTGGTTAACACAAACATTTCATTCAAAGGTTATGAATTAAAATTACCTATAGATACACAAACACACATACACAAAGTATAATTCCATTTGTATCTTTATCCATATACAATTTCACTTGCATATTGAAGAATACATATGCACATTCTTGAGGCACTATCTAAAAACATAAAAATATGGAAATACATAAAAGGAACAATCTAAAATATAATTATAAAATTTTAATACAAGATCAAATTTTCATGTTAAAATTTAAAAGCCAAAGCTATGCATTTTATTCTAGTAGAATACTATTGAGCACACATACACATAAGTGGGAGAGTTACATGTAGTTTGAACCCTTTTTGGAGTATTATAATGAAATACATGTCCAAACATATAAAAATGTGTGGTTGGGCATACATAACCAATATTTATAACACCTTTTTATATGTGAAGTAATTATTAAAAGTGGAGCTAGGGTTTAAAGGCAGATACAAACAAAGTCTAAATTTGTGCATAGGAATAAGGTATGAAATTACATAAGAATTATCTTAACATGAAGTTAAAAGCATTTATATAAAATTAAACTAAAAAAAATATAGGAAAAATTAGGTAAATAATGGACATATCTAGTCATTGGAGGTGTCTTATAATGTCCTAGTAGATTTTGATATTATATCACCTAATCAAAGTGATCACATGTTTATTTCACATTGTTTAAGATAACTATGTATATAAAGTGATAAATACATAATAAAAATAAGATATGTGCCTATTATAATTTGAACTTACACCATTTAAGGAGATGAAAAGTCTTTCCCCATTAAAGTGGCACAATGGAACCACCTTAGTGATGTGGGTGACCCAAATTTGAAGTGGATCTCTAGATTAGGGCTAGTTCCCTTGATGTACCACTATAGATCAAACCTAATACTAAATTTTAGGGGTGAAAAGTGAGAAGGATAGATGAAAAACAAATATAATATAGGGTAGGTGATAAAAAAAATAGATAGTATACTCACACCACTTAAAATTCACTTGAAACTAAAGAGAATCCCACACATACACTTAATTCAATTAAACACTCCTCTTCTACATCAATGTTTCAAGCATGTGGTCTTGAAGAGATCTTACGATAGGATGAATTATATAATAGGTCTTCTAGAAACACTAATGAATGAGATACTCACTATACCTTCAATCCACATTAGATACTTCTTGCTTACCTACAAAAGAGATTTTTCAATCCACACAAGGCACTAGGAAGAGTAACATGTGAAGGTAAGAAAAATTAACTTGCACAAGACTAACAACCATAACATGAAATTAGTGAAATATTTAATGAGGTAAAACAAAATTATTTATTAGTTCAAGGCAAAATTTTAATAAGGCTTCACCATACACAAGTGGAGAGATAGATACAACTTAAAAAGGTTAGAATATATAGCAATTGTGAGAGGAGAGAGATAAGGGGAAGCTCAAGAGTCACTAAGAAGCTTTTCATGAAATGAGGAGTTATAATAGTCATAAAATAATGCATGAGATAGGTCTTCAAATGAAAATATGGAAAACTATCTCCCAAGTCATCTAACTCCTCCATATGTGGCATAGATTCTCTCTTAATTGCATAGAAAATTGCCCTCATGATTTTCCTTCACAAAATTGCCTCATCACTAAGTAGGGCCATGTCTAGTGATTTATCAGAGGATTAGTTACTAAATATACCTTACATGCATTGAATTGGTCATCAATCATTCATATTCCTTTGACCATGAGTAATCATTCATGGCAATCACAAATAAATCCTTCTCACGTACCTCTCACACTTAACATTCAAAATAATTCCCTCTACAATTTGATCTATGCACAAGGAAGAATGACACATGTCAAGAGTTTCCAAGTCATTAGTTTCATTAATCAAGCCTTAAAATTCTTCCCAATTAGAGTTTTAGCATTTTCACTAAGTGTTTACTATTTGTTCAGTGACAGGCTAAGATGAGGAAGATGTTAGGAATATTTTTGATATTATATAACTTAATATACAAACATTAGGACATATAAAAAGTCCTAATATCTCTCCAAAAGGTAGTTACATCTATTGAATGTTCTCCATACCTACAAAACACATAAATTTATCAAGAAAATCCATATTGTACCCCATTTATATAGGTAAGGTACACCTTAGTTTCATGTTTCATGTCCTTTGAGATTCCTCTAAATCTTAAAATAACTTACCTATCATTTAATCTCCATCTAGATGCTTCAACTGCCTTCTTTCCCAAATTAGGCCCTTAATGAGGGTTTTTGAGGGTTTTGGAGTAGTTTTAGGTCTTAACCTTTGTTCATGAAAGTTTGAAATAAAATCCCTTTAAAAATATTTCTAATATAATCCTAATAACCCTCTCTAACATATCTAATCACCTCAACTTACCATGCACAGTGTCATGAGAGATACAAGCATCTTAAGTTGCCATTTGTGTCATTTTCCATGCATTCTATGAGGTCTGAATGTTTTTGAGCCATGAAATGGCATATTTGTGGAAAAATATACAAACTAGGAGTCTATACACACTTTTTTACTCCTCAATAACATGCCTTGATATATCTTAATGTCTATTTAGATCTAAAATGTTGATGGATTACTTCTAGGTATTAAGCTTAGACTAGGTCTTACCTACAGCTTGATGATTCAGACCTGTTTGATGAACTTTAAAACCTATAAGATATCTTAAAAAATTAATATTTAACTCCATTAAGATGACCCAAATAATTATAATTCTTCACTAAGGCAAAAACTGAAAGTGGTTCTCATTTGAGTCTAGGCTTGCACCTTGCCTAGCTACCCTGCCTGCAACTCTTGTTATTTGGATCACCATGTTTGCCTTCAAACCTTATAGCTTAGTTTAACATTTTTTTATATATGTGTCCCAACTCTACAAATATTCATGTAAGGATCATTCAAATTTTGGTCTATGTTCATGCCTATTTCTCAAGTTTTTTAGGGTTGTGCACCTAAAAATGCCCTACCTATGAGATATAATAAAGGCATATTTCTAAATTTGTTTAGCTAAGACAAGTGTCATATAGGATTATATAACTCATAATGGTGATTTTTATTAATTTTTATCTCTTTGATCCATGTTTTAGACCTCTAAATTTTTCCATTTTTAAGGCAAACTTTCAAGATAGATTGTCTGTAGGGTACTTCATGGGTTGATTGAGTCTTGCATAAATTTAAAAACTCTTGACCTTGTTTTCATGGTTAAATGGTCTCTAAAAGTTTTTAATCTACTTAATGAAGGTTTTCAACTCCAATTCACCCCTCAAAAAGGAAATTATTCCTTCTAAACTATGACTCTACTTGACTGACTGGGATAACTTTATAGGGTCTACTTTAAGTTAGTTTGCATTGAATTAGGTTTTGTGTTAGATGTGTCAAGGATCCTCATGAATCCCTCTTGGTCTAAATGTGTTTTGTTAGACATATTATTACTCAAGAACACCTTAAACACTAGGTTACACCAAGTTCTTAAGTCATTATTTGCTAACTTAGACAACTCCCTTTAGGACCCTACTGCAGGTGTCATTAGATCTATATCCATTATCATGGTGCCTATGAAATATTTGATACACCCTATCAGGTTGAGTCACATGTATCCATGATTATACTCATCTTGATTATCCTATAAGATACACAAATATATGTCAACTCAACTCTTATACACCTTACCTATTATAGGTTGTAATTTGCCCTATGTACAGATAGATGATGAATATATGAGGGTATAAAACATAAGTTGTGAGCCTCCTTGATAGTATTTAGGGTTAAAGTAATCCCATTTCCTATTAAAAATATCCAATCATGTTGGTGATGTCATATTTTTCAACCTAAGGTGAAGGGAGTCCTTTTAAGGCTCAAACTTGTAGATAACACTGATTGTTCTCAATGTGTTTGAGAGAAACTTTGGGCGTCTTGAACACTACTCTCCAATTATCATTATCCTTTAAAAATTTGTACATTCATTATAAATGCTAAGGGCTATAGAGATAAATAATTATGAGCATAAAAGGTATTTTTAAACTATGGTATTTGTTACTCATAAAACTAAAAGGTCCTCTATTTTGTCATTTTAGGGACAAAAGGCCAAACTCACATTTCTTCCTTCAAATATGTTTCCACCTCTTGTCTTGTCAATCTATTACCTCATAAAAGTATATCATGATATTATAAAATGTATTAATAAGAGGATTCTCTTCAAAATATTCAAATTCTCCATGTGACATCTACTCAAGCCACTTGTAGGTGGTCATACAATTGTGAAGCCTAATAGTGAGGAGAAACATAGACATTTGAACATTGATTTCTCATTTTATGAATTCAATACATGTCCTAACACCTTAAAATATACCTTAATATATTAATCTACCTTAATATACCTATAATGCCTTCATTTTAACATGAAAAAATTACTTCAAGGCACTTATAGATGAATATTTTAAGCAAAAGGTAGCAAGGATGATCTATGACCAAGAAAAAGAATAGAAGAGGCTTATGAGTTCATGAAACCTCAAAAATAAATAATATGATGTAAAAAATATGGATATTTCCTAATATATATATTAAACCATCAAATTCATTAAACCAAAGAAAATAATTTTGAAACAATCTCAAAAAGTGACCCCTCTTGGACGAAGAAGCATAAAAACCTACCTAGCTTCTTAAGGATGATTCATAAAGGAGAAGACATGAAACTAAAAATTCTTATCATGAAAATGAATTTAACTTATATTCCTTTCAACCCTGAAGGTCATTCCTCCCAAATCCACCTGTATGGCTTGTACCAAGCATGCAAAGTTGACTCTCCTTGGCTTGCAAAGGTAAGAAAGATGAAATAGAAGAAAAAATTGACCCATAGGACCTTCTATCTAAAAACCATGCATGATAAATACTTTCAAGAGATTAAGAGGTACATTCCCACTTTTTTTAGCTGAAGGTGGACTTTTCAAGTCTGTACAAGTGCCATAAAGGGGCAATTTTTTATGAGCTTCCCCTATTTTCTTTTATGAAACTACTTTTTAAACTGGCATATAACTGATAAATAACATGTTCTAACCTATTACATGTTAAAAACTACCTTTGTGAGAAACTTATTCTATAATAAATTTGTACAACTCATTTAATAAGCCAAAAATATGACTAAAAGGCTTATTTTACACATGAGACATGGTAAAGGATCAATTTATGACTTAGGAACAATTTAAAAAATTTAAATGACCACATTATGAAAAGTTCAATATAATTTGAGCCTTTGATCATGTTTTACTAGATTTAACTTTGGTTGACTAAGAAAGTATAAGGAAGATAGGCTTAAACCAAGACTAGAGCAGGGATGGGTGACGTGTTTAGACACACATGAGACCCTAGTAGACATATGGGAAATTGTGAAAATTTTCAATATGTAGGGGTTGACCCAATTTTACTAAGTCAAATTTAGTCAACAACTTTGGTAATTCCTATGGGTAACATGCTTGCATATGTTAAGCACTAGTAGCCTTATCCCATACATTGGGTAGAGGGAGTCAAATGCACTCTAACACAACAAGATCAGACCTTGAATTGAATAATGAGATAGATGATTAACCTCAAAACACATTAAGGAGAGATTACACACAATAGGACCAAGTAAACACATAAAGTAAAGGCACACTTGTGCTACTAAGTACTTAGGTAAAATAAGACACAACAACAAACAAACTAAATATGTACATCTAACCAAACATACCTCCCTTATTATATCAAAAATAAATTATCTTGAATCTCATTCCTCACTAGATGAATGAGGGTCACAAGTATTATCCATTTTGTATGTAGTACTAGATGACCCATGCTTATTTTTTACTCCTTTGCTTGGCATGTCCTTTGATGGAATCATCTCAAACAAGTATTTAAAGTATATTAATTCTTATTTACTTTTAAAACATGCCCCATACTATTGTCCCTTTGTCTCATCATGTAAAATTTGCATCTCTATGCATGGGACAACTTGTTGGAAGTCTATGTCTCCTTGAAATAAGTCATTACTCTTCTCATTTGTTATAACCTCTTCAAAGTATTCAAGAATTGTTTTATCATGGCACTATAGGATTGTTTCTTGCTCAAAATCCCTCTTGGTGTTTATAATATTAGCTTCACATGTGGTTGTAGGATCAATATTTAAGTCATCTTCAAAAGACTCATAGTCATCATAGATTGCTCCATCATGGTTTGGAGTCTCTTGATAGTGATACTTCTCAACACATACCTTCTCTTCAACATCTTGGGCTTATTTTCTTATGAGTTTTGTCTTCTCACAATCCTCATATTCCTTGAACATATGAATATAGGTCTTCCCCATGTCTTCTTCTTGAAACAAGACATCTTTATTACCATTTCTTGTAGTCATCTCCAAAGGAGCTGTAGGCTTTTTGGGGATTTTAACTTCATTGAAAATGTCCTCACATCTTTGCCACAAGTCACAATCCTCTTTTTGTTCAACATCATGAAGGTGAAAAAAAGAGAAACTTCTTCCTCTTTTGAATCCAAAATAACGTCTTTCAAATCTCCTTCTTCAACATAAATAATGTCATCCTAAATATCATCACAATATAAATTCTCCTCATTGGAAGACAAATACTCTTCATTCTCAACCCATTGTAAAATTTTGATCTCCTTCTCCATCCTAGTGATGCCCATACTAGGCATCTCAAAATCAATAACTTCAGCCCAAGAAGGATTCTAAGAAGCAATGTATTCCTCACCATTAAGAGGGCAAAATGGATCAACTAGAGGAGGTGGAAATATGGGTCCCATGGCTTCATTAGCTTCAATATTCCCTTGAATAGATGAAATATTATGCACTTTTATTTCCAACTCCTCAATTATTTTTGTAAGGTTTTCTTGGAATAACTTCTCTTGGGGCGAAATAAGATCTTCATTAGGAAATGAAGTAGGAGGAAGTTGAGATGAAGGGAAAAAATCTTATTGAGGAAGGGAGGGATGGAGTTGAGTAGGTTTCTTTTTCTCTTCATTTCCAAATTCTCCACTTAGACATGCTTTTTATTTCTTTCCACAAGTTTCCACTACTTCATTCCATCTTGTAAAACTAGGTTTAGAAGTTTTTTCATGATGTTGAGATATAAATGGAAGAGTAAATGATAGGCTTAATAAATTTGGGGTTTTCTTGGGCTTAGAATATTGTCTCCCACTTGGGAAAGTAGGCTCAGGAACCTCATTTTATACTACAATGATGGATTATGTCAAATGTTGGTTTGCCAACTCAATATCCTTATCAAGATGGACATCCAACATCAAATTTCTTCTTTCAAAATCATCTACAATTAAGTTATGAGATGGATCAACTTGCTCAACAATAGTGTCCTCATTACTTTGGTTTCTCTCTTCAATGGACCTGTAAGAAGGAAATTTTTGGGGAATACATGAAGGACTTGGGGCATTTTGAAGCATGATTGGATTAGAATTTTGAATGGGTATAGTTGACACACTTTAAGGCTTATGTGTGGTATATTAGGGCTGTCAAGAATAAGCTATTTCATGAGATTTAAACCTCTTCTATATATGTAAAATTAAACCACAAATATTAAGCATTTCACCTGCAAGGCCTTTCCAATTATCTCTCTCTATAAGAATCTATTATTTCTTAACTTACTACAAATCATCCCTCACACTCTTGATATAATCACTAGGGATGACTTGACCACAACCATTTCTAGTATCAAGGTCTAAAATATAGTCTTGTAGCCAATGAGAGTCTTCTTTAAACTTGCAATGGACTAACTTTGAGAAGAAATAGTTGGACTAAATGAAGCACAAGACTAATAGGGCTGATTATAGGTAACATAAGATTGATAGGGATCATGAAAATCTTGGCCAAGGACTTATTCATATTGAGAGGGAATAGGTAGAGATGGATATGTTTGACCAACTTGTGTTAAGACAAGCTCAACACCAAAATAATCCATGAATCACTCATGAAAAGTGTATAGAACTATAAGGATCCTCCTTTGAGTACAATTGATTACCTTTCTATAAGCAAATAAACACAAAATTAAACCAGAAGTAATAAGTAACTAGAAATCAAAAACAACAAAGAATAGGAGATATGAGAAATAATACAATCTGTATTAACACTCTTCTAAAAGGAAATACAATGAAGAAATATCACTCTTCTTCCCACACCTCTTGGGTGTACAATAATTCTCCCTCAAGAGTTCTCTCTATCAATCAATTACAACCAACTCAACACTAAGTTATTCCCTCCAGTGAAAATCAACCCAATGGTTGTTGTTGCCTACTTCCAAGTGATAATCAACTCAACCATTATTGCCTACTCTCATAGTAGATCTTCTTGATCTTGCACACCCTACAGATCAACAGATCTTGCTTACCTGTAGATCTTCCTAGTCTTGCACTCTTGTAGACCTTCAAGATCTTACACTTGAGGATCTAATCCTTTTGTCCTTTAATTACAATATAGCCCCACGGGTCTCTTAAATAGATCCCAAGCCAAACAATAATTAGAAATGTAGACTCAAGACTAAAATTAGTCTTTACATGCAAACTAATTATTCTCCTAAAATTAGAACAGTTCTAGAAACGCATAGATGACTGATGTCGGTTTGAAGGTGACCGATGTCAGCCGATCCCTAACTGATGTTGGTTACTGTGTAGTTGGAGATAACTGATGTCAGTTGGCCTGACTGATGTTAGTTACTATGTAACCTAGTAACCTCCACATTTTCATACCTATGAAGCTTTTAGCTCCATAACTCAACAAGAAGAAGAAAACAACTTCAAATAGAGTACCTATACTAATTAAATATTAGGTTTATGCTTGGAGTCACCATTGGTGCTTAGTGTAATTACCTCCAAAGGCTGGTATCTTGAGGAGAACACCAAAACTCCTCAAAGAATGGACCTTTTAGTCTCAGTGGGACTACAAAAAAATATTATCACTTGAATTTTCTTCCTTTGAGGAGATGACAAGTACCTCCTCTTTAATGTGGCACAATGGAACCAATTCAAGACTGTGGGTGACCCAAATTTGAGGTGGATCTCAAGATTAGGCATAGTTCCCTTGATGTAACACTACAGATCAAACCTACTACAAATTTTTGGGGATGAAAAGGGAGAATGATAACTTAAAAACAAATCTAATCTAGGGGAGGTGATACATGAAATAGATATTATAATCGTACCACTTAAAATTCACTTGAAACTAAGGATAATCTGACACAAACTTCATTCAATTAAACACTCCTCATCTACATTAATGCTTCAATAATGGGGCCTTAAAGAGAGCTAAGGATATGAGGACTAAGATAATAGATATTATAGAAACACTAATGAATGAAATACTCACTATACCTACAATCCATATTATAAACTTCTTGTTGACATACAAAAGAGAGATTTCAATCCACATAAGGAACTAGGAAGAGTAACATGTGAACGTAAGCAAAATATACTTACACAAGACCAACAACCATAACATGCACTTAGTGAAATATTTAATGAAGTAGAAAAACATTACTTATTATTTTAATTCAAAATTTGGGTAATTATTTTCCATACTCAGGTGGAGAGATAAATACAACAACCAAAAATGACAAAATATATAGAAATTGTGAGAGGAGAGAGAGAAGGGGAATCTCAAGAGTCACTAAGACATTTATAAAGTAAGGATAAGGATTTATAACAATAACAAAATTAGGTATGAGATAGGTCCAACAAGGAAAATATCAACAAATGTCTCCCAAGTCATCTGACTCCTCTATATGTGGCATATATTCTCTCTTGCTTGCATAAGAAACCACCCTCATGATTTGCCTTCACAAACCTAATTCATCACTAAGTATGGTTAGATATAATTATTGATATAAGGAGGAGAGGTTATTTAAAATCCCCTACATTCATTGGATTGGTCCTCAATCATTCATATTCCTCTAACCATGAGCAATCATTCATGATAGGCACACATAACTCCTTCTTATGTACCTCTCACACTTGGCATTCAAAATCCTTCCAATTATAAAATTTTATCCATGCACAAGGAATAATTACAGATTTAAATAGTGTTAAAGTCATCAAGTTCATCAATCAATCCTTAAAAGTCTTCCCAATTGGAGTTTCACCATGTTCACTGCTTGTTCACTATTACTAGGTAAGATCAGGAAGATTGTTGGTATAATTAGGAGATTATATAACTTAATATATGAACATGAGGACTTTAAAAAAGTTGTAATCTCTTTCTCGAAGCTGGTTACATCTTTTTAAAGTTCTCCATGCCTACAAAACACACAAATCTGTCAATAAAATCCTTATTTTACCCCATCCATATAGGTAGGGAACACCTTAATTAAATATTTTAGGTCCCTATGGAGTCTTTTACATCTTCAAATCACTTCCCTATCCTTTAATCTCCATCTGGATGCTTCAATTTCCTTCTTTACCTAATTGGGTCATTAATGAGGGTTTTTGAGGGTTTTGAAGTGGTTTCAGGTCTTAGCCTTTGTTCATGAAATTTTGACATCTAACCCCTTTCCAAATATTTCTAAGATAATATTAGGAACCCTATCTAACATATCTAATCACCTTAGCTTTCCATGCAAAGTGTCATGAGAGATACAAACATCTTAAGTTGTCATTCGTATCCTTTTCCATGCATTCTATGAGGTCTAATTATTTTTGAGCCAATAAATGGATTATTGGTGGATAAATATACAAAATAAGAGTCTAGACACACATTTTTCCTCCCCAATAACATACCTCAACTGATCTCAATGTCTATTTAGATACAAAATGATGATGGACTACTTCTAGGTACTAGGCCTAGACTATGTCTTACCTACAACTTGATAGTTCAAACCTATTTTATGACATTTAAAACCTCTAGGATAGATAAAAAAAAATCATATTTACCTCCATGAATATTATCCAAAGCATTATAATTCTTCACTAAGGTTAAAACTAAAATTTGTCTCTCATTTGAGATTAGGCTTGCACCTTGCCTAGCTACCCTACCTACAACTTTGGTTACTTGGATCACCATTTTTGAATTCAAGCCTTCTATATTTGTTAAAATTTTTTATCTATGTGTTTAAAAACTATACCAATCTTATTTTAAGGCTCTTTCAACTTTTGGTCTATTTTCTTGCCTATTTCTCAAGATTTGTATGGTTTGTGCACATAAAAACTGCCCTACCTCCGAGATAGAATAGAGGCATATTTACATATTTATTCATATAATACATGTGTTATAGGGGATTATACAACTCCAAATGGAGATTTTTACCACGTTTTATCCCTTAACTCCATGTTTTAGACCTCTAACTTTCTCTATTTTCAAGTTAGACTTTGAAGACAAATTGTAGGGTGCTTCAAGGGTTGACTGAGTCTTGCATAACTTTAATATATCTTGAAATTTTTTTCATGGTAAAATGGTATCTAAAAGTTTTTCATCTCCTTAATGAATTTATTTAAATCTATTCACCCCTCAACAAGGCACTTCTCCCTTCTAAACTAGGTCTCTTCTCGGCTAACTAGGATAACTTTTCATAGTCTATTGTAGGTTAGTTTACATTGAATTAGGCTTGGCATTAGATGTGTAAATGATCCTAATGAATCCATATTGGTATAAAGTTGTGTGGTTATAAATATTATTCCTTGATAACACCCTAGATACAAAGCTACACCAAATCCTTAATTCATTGTCTAGTGACTGAGACAACTCCCTTTAGGACCCTACTATAGGTGTCATTGGCTCTATATGTATTATCATGGTGCCTATGAAATATTTAATACATAATCTAAGTTTGAGTCACATGTATCCATTATTATACTTATCTTTATTATCCTACAAGATACAAAAATTTATGTCAACACAGCTCTTATACACCCTACCTATTATAGGTTATAATTTACCCTATGTACAGATAGAAGATGAATATATGAGGGTCTAGAACATAAGTTATGAGACTCCTTGATATTATTTATGGTTAAATTACTCCCATTTATTGTTAAAAACATCCAATAATTTTGGTTATGGTATACTTTTCAATGTAAGGTGAATGGAGTCCTTTTAAGGCTCAACCCTGTAAATGACACTGACTATTCTCAGTGTGTTTAAGAGCAACTTTGGGAATCTTAAACATTCATTTCCATTAAACATCATCCTTTAAAACTTGGTACATTCATTATCCATGCTAAGGGATATAAGGACAAATATTAGTATCATCAAAGGGATTTTAAAATTGTAGTATATTTTACTCCCAAAACCAATGGGTCTTTTGTTTTGTCATTCTAGGGACAAAAGGCCAAACTTAGATTTCTTCCTTCAAACATGTTTCCACCTCTTATCTTTTCAATATATTTCCTCATAGAAGTATTTCATGCTATTACACCATGTAAAAAAAATATTATTCTCTTCAAAATTTCCAAATTCTCCATGTGACCTCTACATCCTGTGCTCAAGCCACCTGTAGGTGGTCATTCAACTTTGAAGGCTAATAATGAGGATAAATATAGACATTTGAGCATTGATTTATCATTTTATGAATTCAATACTTATCCAAACTATTGGAAATATTTTCATTCATGTCAAAGGTCTAGCATTATTGGTGATAAAGTCCCCATTACATTTAATAATGTTTGTAATAAATATATCTTGGTTAATGTGTGTTAATATTTATTTAATATTAATGAATATATTTTTAGTTGCATATGAGACAAAATAAGGTCCCATGGAGAAGTTAAAGAGCCATGGGGTAAAGACAAAAGAAGGATGGGATGCATTTTCCCATGAAGAGTCATCTTGGGGAATTCCAAGAGTCACCAAGTGAAGACAAAAGAGGAAGGGTGCAATTTATCATGAAGGGACACTTTGAGGAATATGAAAAGTCACCAAGATAAGGACAAAAGAGGGAAGGAAGTTTTTGCTTGTGAAGGGTCACCACATGACTTTTCAAAGGAAAGGATATGAAGGGTCATACAAGGTTGGCACCATTTTCCATGAGGATTGAAGGGTCATAAATGGGGAAGGCCAAAGGTCATTTGGAAATCTATAAATAAAGGATTGAGAAGCCATTTGTAATGTGAGTGATAGAGTTTGATTTGATATTGTAATATCTAGCTTAGAAAAGCAATTGTGAGAGATGAATATGAATTGTATTTGTTATATCTAGCTTAGAAGAGCAAAAGTGAGAGAGGAAAGAGATGTTATAATGAACTATCATTTATTGAGATAGCGACATTGAGAGATAGTTGTGTGGTATACACAAAGGGGTTGGTACACATGTGGGTTGGTGCTCATGAATTGTTTCTATGTTGGTGCTCAATAAAGGGGTTGGTGCTCTTGTGGGTTGGTGCTCATGAATTATTGTTGTGTTGGTGCTTAGTAAAGGGGTTGGTGATCCTGTGGGTTGGTGCTCATGAATAGTTTCTATGTTGGTTCTTAGCAAAGGGGTTGGTGCTCTTGAAAGTTGGTGCTTGTGAATATTGTTTGGGTTGGTGCTCATTCATGCACTTGAGATTATTCTCCATGGTTTTTCCCACATTAGGTTTCCATGTTATACATGGTGTCTCTCTCTATCTTGTGTAGTGTTTATTGTTTCAGTTTTATTGCATATCTTGAATGTTTGATTAAGGGGAATTTGATAAAGGGAAAGTTTTATAAGATATATGATATATTGATTTACCCCCCCCTCTCAGTATATCCCATGCTTAACAATTGGTATTAGAGTAGGTTCCTTTTAAAAAGTTTTACAACGTGAAGGTAGATCGGGAAAGCATGATGGCTAGATCACATGACATATTTTATACAAATAAGTAACCTTTGTTTGATGGGATGAATTATGATTTTTAGAGCATGAGGATGAATATTTATTTGATGGCCCTTGGATTTGACATATGACAAGCAGTGGTGGAGGAATATGAAGAGCCATAAACATCTGTAATTACTCTAGTAGAAAAGAAGGCAAGTGAATGTAATGCTAAAGCTTTAAATGTTATTTTATGTAGTTTATGTGAATCTTAATTTGTTAAAGTTATGTAATGTAAATCTGCTCATGAAACTTGGGTAAAACCTGAGAATATTTACAAAGGTGATGGAAAGGTTCAACAAGCTAAGCTTCAGAATTTTAGAAGATAGTTTGAAATTTTGAAGATGGAAGAAGAAAAATATATAGCAAGTTATCTCTTGCAAGTTGATCAAATAGTAAATCAGATTTAAGGTCTTGTAGAAATGTTGGAAGAGTCAACAGTGGTGCAAAAGGTTTTAATATCTCTACCAATGAGATATGATGCAAAGGTTTAAACAATTGGGGAGATGAAGAATGTAGCCAAGCTAAAGATGGATGAGCTTCATGGTATTCTCATGGCATATGAGATGCGGATAGAACAAGATAAACCCTCAAAGAGAAAAGTGGATTTAAAGACATCAAAGAAATAGAAAGCTAAGATTCAAGAATCAAGTGATAGTTCTAGTGATGATGAAGATGACAATGGAGCACTTTTCATTCACAAGCCAAAAAGGGGAACAGGTAAATATCAAGGAAAATTACCTTTTAAATGTTTTAATTATGGAAAGATTGGACATTTTTCAACTAGATGCCCAAATAAGGGTAATGATGATGAAGAAGAAAAGCCTACATACAAGAATAATTTTAAAGGCAAATCCAAGAATGGATTCAAGAAAAAGAGCCTATATTCTAATGATCCTAGCTCAGTCGAAGATAGTGGAGTCAGCAATTCAAAAGAAGAAGAGATTCTATTCATGGCCATACATGAAGGTGATCGAGAATAAGAAGAGGAGGAATCTAAAGTGAATATGGAAGGATAACTCATTTGTGCCTTAGAAGAGTTAGAAGCTGTTGAGAAGAAGAATCAAAGATTGATGCACTGGATTGAGAAAAATGAAAAGGAGTCAAAGGAAATTGTTGATGATCTAACAATGCACTTGGAAGAAGCCAAGAAGAATGAAGAATATCTAACAGCATAGTTGGAAATATCAATAAAAGAATGTGAAAGGTATGTTATTGAAATTGCCTCTTTAAAAGAAGATATTGAGAAAGCAGTCAATGATAAAGTAGTTAGTGATTCTGAATTTGAGGATAGTACTATCATGTTGAATAAGATATTGGAAAGTTAAAAAGCAAATTTAGATAAGACAGGGATCAAATTTGAAAAGAAAAATAGCTATGCTGAAGCTCTTACAAAAGAGGAAATAAAAAGGGGAGATATTAAGAATATAGAGGACATTTCAAATAGAGAAGGCTGGATGGAACAAAGCTACAAAAGGTAATTAGGTTAGAGATATACAGACAGGTCTTATTTTTATGGCTATTGTTTTTATTTTAATGAATATGGTCACAAGAAATTAGAATTTAGAAAAAGAGCTAACAATCTCAGAAATAAAGAGAAGGAAAGTCAAGTAGAGTCAAGCATATGCCAAAACTCTTTTGCTCCTCTATCAAGCTTTGATGAAGAGACCATACTATGCTACAAGTGAAACAACTTCAGATACATAGCTTAGTATTGTAGAAGCCTATTTGAGTTAGTCAAGAAGGATCAAAGTTTCAAAGCTCCATTCATCAACAAGAAGGATCAAAGTTTCAAAGCTCCATTCATCAAGAAGAAGGTTAAGACATGTTCATGGCAGAAGAAACAACCTAAAGATTCTATGATGGTTCAGACATCTTTGCATGTAAGAAATAAATATCATTCATGGTTCATTGATAGTAGATGTTTGAGGCATATGACAGGAGATAAAAGTAAGTTCATAACTCTAAAGAAGATCAGTGGTGGTATAGTGAGATTCAGAGATAAAACCACTACTAGGATAGCCGAAAAAGGTACTTTGAGTTTGGATTATGGTAGAACTAAGACTAAGAATGTTTTAAATGTAAAAGGTCTTAAGCACAATATTTTGAGTGTTAGTCAAATATGTGATCAAGGATACACATTAAATTTTCATATAGAAGGTTATGAGATTAGAAGAAAAGATTAAAATGAGTTAATTGTAGATGCTCAAAGGACAGGGAACAATGTGTATGTATTATTAGATATCTTCTTAAAGGCACGATCAAAGGATGCATTCAAAGATTTTTAATAGGAGTTGAAAGTAATTTCTATTACTTCTTTCCATTTATGTTTAGCATTAGTTGAGGGGGAGCTAAGTGTTAGCTCTAGGTAGGCCCTTTTCCATTGATGTCAAAGGGGGAGAATAATAGGTACAAGTATAGGTGAAGAAATAGGTATAGGGAATAGGTACAGGTTGATATAGTAAGGGGGAGTTACTGTATGTTTTCAGATGACAATATGTGTAGGTGATAGGATGTGGCAGTTTCTAGATTGAGGTTGCCATCAATGACAAAGGGGGAGATTGATGGAAATATTGTCATTGATGTCAAAGGTCTAGCATTATTGGTGATAAAGGCCCTATTGCATTTAATAATATTTGTAATAAATATATCTTGGCTAATGTGTGTTAATATTTATTTAATAGTAATGAATATATTTTTATTTGCATATGAGACAAAATAAGGCCCCATGGAGAAGTCAAAGAGCCATGGGGTAAGCACAAAAGAAGGATGGAACACATTTTTCCATGAAGAGTCATCTTGGGGAATTCCAAGAGTCACCAAGTGAAGACAAAAGAGGAAGGGAACAATTTCTCATGAAGGGACACTTTGAGTAATACAAAAAGTGACCAAGATAAGGACAAAAGAGGGAATGACATTTTTGCTCATGAAGGGTCACCACATGACATTTCAAAGGTAAGGATATGAAGGGTCATACAAGTTTGGCACCATTTTCCATGAGGATTGAAGGGTCATAAATGGGGAAGGCCAAAGGTCATTTGGAAAGCTATAAATAAAGGCTTGAGAAGCCATTTGTAATGTGAGTGATAGAGGTTTATTTGATATTGTAATATCTAGCTTAGAAGAGTAATTGTGAGAGATGAATATGATTTGTATTTGTTATATCTAGCTTAGAAGAGTAAAGGTGAGAGAGAGAGGAAAGAGATGTTGTAAGAAACTATCATTTGTTGAGATAGAAACATTGAGAGATAGTTGTGTGGTATACACAAAGGGGTTGCTACTCCTGTGGGTTGGTGCTCATGAATTATTGTTGTATTGGTGCTTAGCAAAGGGGTTAGTGCTCCTATGGGTTGGTGCTCATGAATTGTTATTGTGTTGGTGCTCAGCAAAGGGGTTGGCACTCACAAATTGTTGCTATTTTGGTGCTCAGCAAAGGGGTTGGTGCTCTTCTAGGTTGGTGCTCAAGAATTGTTGTTGTGTTGGTGCTCATCAAAGGGGTTGGTGCTCATACAAGTTGGTGCTTGCAAATATTTTTTGGGTTGATGCTCATTCATATACTTGAGATTGTTCTCCATGATTTTTCCCACATTAGGTTTCAATGTTATATTTGGTGTCTCTCTCTATCTTGTGTGATGTTTATTGTTTCAACTGTATTGCATATCTTGAATGTTTGATTAAGTGGAATTTGATAAAGGGAAAGTTTTATAAGATATATGATATATTGATTCACCCCCCCTCTTAGTATATCCTGTGCTTAACACCAACACCTTAAAATATACTTTAATAGATTCATTTACCTAAATCAACCTCCCATTCCTTCATCTTAACATAGAACACTTACTTTAAGGCACTTGTAGATGCATATTTTGAGCAAAAGGCAACAAGGATGATCTATGACCAAGAACAAGCCTAAAAGAGGCTTATGAGTTCATAAAACATAAAAAATAAAGAATATGATGGTAAAACCTATGAAGAGGTCCTGAGAAACATATGAAAACATCAAAACTAAGTAATGAATTATAAATATATCTCAAATAGTGACCCCTGTTGGATGAAGAAGCATAAAAAGCTACATAGCTTCTTAATGATGATTCATAAAGGATAATCCATGAAATTCAAACTTATTACCATAAAAATGAAGATGAATCAGATTCATTTTAACCCCCAAGAGCATTCTTACCAAATCCACTTATATGGCTTATACCAAGCATGAAAATTTGAATCTCCTTAGCTTACAAAGGAAAGAAAGAAGAAACAAAAACAAAATTTGATCCATCTAACCTTTTCTCTACAAATCAAGAATGGTAAAGACTTTAGGGAGATGAAAAGGCACATTCCCACATTTTTAGCTAAAGGTGGACTTCCCAAGTCCATATAAGTGCCATTGAGGGCTAGTTTTTTATGAGTTTTTCCCTATTTTCATGTATGAAACTACTTCTTATACTGACATCTAACTGATAAATAACATGTTCTAACCTCCTATAAATTTAAAACTCCCTTGGAGATAAATTTATTCCATAATCAATTTGTACAAGTCATTTAATGAGCCAAAAATATGACTAAAAGGCATATTTTACATAAGAGACATAGTAAAGGACCAATTTATGACTTAGGAACAATTTAAAACATTTAAATGACCACATTAGGACATTTTTCAAGATAATTTTATCCTTTGACCATGTTTGACTAGAGTTGACTTTGCCTGATTAGGAAAGTACAAAGAAGATAGGCTTAGACCAAGGCTAGAGCAGGAATGGATGAGGTGTTTGGACACACATGAGATCCTATTAGACATATGGGAACTTGTGAAAAGTTCCAATATGTATGGGTTGACCCAATTTGACTATAAGTCAAATTTGGTCAATAATACCTTATCTTTTTATCATATATATGTTTATTAAGTGTAATAATTCATCTAATAACATTTAAACATGTACATTTTAAGCTACATATTGTGTACTCTATTTTTTTAAATTTAGATCACTTAAATACAAAACTAATTAAAAACATTCTAGTAAAGCCAATATTTCTTTTGAGCGTGGAAAACTCTATGTATTTAAACCTTACAGATTAATCATTACATTTTAGGGTTTCAAATTTACTCTATAATAGAGGTTAGGTCTATTTTTTTAATGTTTATCTTCACATAATAATAATGTAAAATATAGTTTATTTGGATGCTAATAAGGGAACAATTATATTGATTTTGTTATATATTTCATGATAAAGATAAAAATAAATTAGTTGCATATCTTAAAATGAAACAATACATGGTTGATGAATTATTACATGTACCTAGAGATGAAATAACAAATATTGACATGGACCCTACTTTATAGAAACATCATGATAATATTTTCAATGATAAAAATTTACCTTTAAGAATCACAAATTCTACAATAACTACTCAAAACATTACTCCTAAACTATGTATACATATGTGATGCCCACTCATGGTGTAAAGAAACATAACCTAATAATAATATTTATGTGTAAATATATACATAAAAATAATTATGCCTTATAGGATTTTTATGCATGTCACATAATCTATTGTTAATGTCACATCCAATCCTTCTCTACAAAACTACTTAAGTATTAGTAGTGGATTATGAAACTAATGATTTGTAATTCTAATTTTATTAGCTGATTTGGGTATGTATGTTGTATGATTGATGGTAATATATTTATTTTTTGATCAATTATTATGTTGGATAAAGTTTGATTATATTTACGTTATGCTCTATGATCAGGTTGACTATCATTTCATTTATAGATGATTGAAATTACAACATTTTATTGATACTTAAATATACTGATTATTATTGTAATCTTATAAAAACTACCTATTTTTTAACCAAGGTGGTTACAAGAATATCCTACCCTCACAAGCAGTACATAAGGAGAGTATCATCAGAGAGGGGGGTGAAGATCCTAAGTTTGGGGATTAAGAGAAATAAGCCAAACCCACTTACACCATATTCTAGTTTTCTTGAGTGAAATGAATGTTAGTCATTATTCTAATGAAATGGTAAATATTTCTTACATTTTTTACCCTTATAGTGAATTAGGCCTATTTACATTGAGTGGGTAGATCACTTGTCATGATTTGAATTAGTCTATGATTTTAGTTATTATGTTTCTTAAAATAATTATGGGAACTAGAACTATATTGTGTTAACTTTCAATGCATTATATATGGTAGAATCATGAGTGTCATTGGTCTTGTTTGATTGTTGCTTTTTGTCTCCTTTTGGTGACATAATAAAGAGGAAAAGAGATGATAAAATCACCCCATAGTAAATTAATTAACAAATAAATTCATGACTTTGGATTTTATTTGTTCAATAATTATTGGCAAATGCCATGAATTTTAAAATAAAAAGGAATTAGGGTTTTTTTAATTTGATTTGGGAGTTGACTTCACCAGTTGGGGAGTTTAAGAGTTTAATTTTTTTTAATTTTGAACACAAATATTTTTATTGCCAGTTAGTGTAAAAATTATGGTATAGGCATTGATGAATTTAAGTTTCATGATGGTAAAATTTTAAAGTTGTAGGAGAGTTACTAGGTCATGCAAAAATGTGAGTAGATTTTGGAAAAAGCATAATAAGAGAAAAAAGGGAGTATAATGGATGGAGATGGAGAAGAGAGATCCAATATTAGTGGAAATAAAATAGGATATTTTGTTTTACACATTTATAAGGAACCCATTACAAAATTAGGTTAATTTAACATGAACTTGTAATTTTATTATTGTCTACAAACATAGATTTAAAAAATAAATAAGATTATTTGATATCATTTTAGTATATTTTGTCTAAATGAGTGAAATGGAAGAATGTTATTGTTTTATAATCAGTGTATTAAGTTTATATGCATAGGTGTGGAATGGAGTTCCATACTCAGCCCCATAAACATAATATTGAGTTTGTGAATGATGATAACTAAATTTTATTATCAAAGCATTTGACTTTAAATTGTAGGATTCAAGTCTATAGATATGGAGGTGGAAATTGATTAAATCCTTGGGCCTATAGATATGAGACCCAGCGATATTGAAATAAAACTTGGTATATAGATAGATAAATAATTGTTAGACATAAACAACTATAACTATGTAAATATTATTAGTATAAACTTTATTTAATATTGAAAGGTGAATCAACTTTGGGTTTTTCTTTATCTCGATAGATGGAAATATGGGGAAAAATATTGTCATAATGTTTAGATGGTTTTGGGAATGAACATGTAAATGTTTCAGTTTGGAAGTAAAATTTTATATATTTTTATTTAATATTGTATAAGATGATCAAATTATTGGTTTCCTTAGGATGAGATGGTATAGACATACATTATTATGAGATGAGCTACAATCAAAATATTTATTTTATTGATGGTTTTGGAACTTGGATTGGTTATTAAATCTTGAAATGAAAATATAAAAACATTATTTTTTACAGAACATGTAAACATAATTATAATATGATGAATTGGGTTTTATGTGTGCACGTTCAATATACACACCCATAGATTTACATTGTAAATAAGTAGGGACTTAAGGTTTGAATAGTTGAAGTTTTAATATTAACTCTAAATTAGTAATTAGGGGTGAGTGTGTTTCTTCACATGTGTTTACACATTGTATAAAAATGGAAATGTATTTGACTTATTAGTCAATCCCAACTCAAATAAGATAAATCCAAATTATACTTATGATTGTTAATACATTAGATATTCAGGGTCATGACCAAGTTAGATTCACTAGACCTAACCAAGGGATATCTTACCACAATAACATAACTAGAAAGGGTTACAAATTCTCTATTCAAGTAACACCATGCAATAACCCTAGTAAGGCCTATGTTTTCATATTCATAAATTAAATTACAATCAAAGTAAAATCTAATCTAGTGCTCACCAAATATTATGCACAAAGTGAGGGTAATAAACATAAAAAGTAAACATGTATAAGATAATCCTATTTGATCTAGGTATATATAAAACCATAATACATGGAGAGAGTAATATATTTAAAATCTATTACTTACACTACTTATATCTACTAAAATAGAGAAGTAAAGTTAGAGATACTTGCCTTGAAGATGAACACATCAAGACTAAATCTCTCCCTTGGCCAAAGGTTCTTTGCAAGAGGTTTTTGTGGTTTGTAAGGATCAATATGAAAGGCCTAATCATACAATAATTTTCCACAAGTTAAAATTATTATCAAAGTATAAACCCTAAGAAATAATTCCTCAATTAGAATGGTGTAAGAGCATATTGTAAATAAGTACAAATGTATAATAACTTTTTTGTCTCTCTAAGAAATAGTGAAATGAATGTGTATATATAGTTGATTATAACCTTAAACCCTTTTGAAATTTTACCCAATAAGGTAAGACTAATTTGACCCTATATCATTATTTGATAAAAACAAGTTAGGTCATGGTATATGTTGGTTAGAGTTTAACTATACCCATAACATGATTTTAACAAATTAAATATAAGTTCAGCCTAGGCTAACAATGTATGCTAAATGTCAAAAAAAGTTTTAGGATTAGGTAGGGGCTAAGTAAGGCAGTGAATTTTTTGGAGGAGTGTGTAATGGGGGAGGGAAAGATTAGTGTAGTGTATAGTATAACTTTGGATTGATCAAAAGTGGTGTTATAGGTAAAAATAATCATAGAAATCACCAATGGTCTACCCACCCACTTTTGGTGCACCCTTTAAGGTGCACACTCAAAGAGATTGAGACTTGATGGGTTCCTATAAGAGATCAAGTATCAATAGATGATAAGGTTTGAAAATATTATGTTTATACATATGCCCTAATTGAAGCTCATCATGCATCACTTCGCTGTAATATGGGATGGTGCTTCAAGAAAATAACTTAGTAACACACAATGCTAAATATGAATAAATTGCAATATTTTAAATAGTAAAATAATTAAAAGTAAATGATAGAAATGAAATAAAAAAAAAATAGAGTAATTTATGTGTACCTTACCTTTATCATTGGATAGTTGTCTATTGTGTCTATATTTTTTTATCATGGAGGGTGCAGAGACTTCTTTGGAAAAACCCAACGATGCAAAACTAAAGAGAAAAAACAAACAAACATTGAAAATCCAAGATAACTAACGTGATGTAGGCATGACATACTTGAAAATTTGGTAAACTAGGATGAGAAATGATAAGTTAAAACCAAATTACCAAGTCAAAATTTAGATTAAATCAGGTAACCAAAAATTCAAGGCTACTAAATGATTGAAAAACTAAAACAAGTAAACCTTAAGTAAGAAAGGTAAATAAAGCAAGTCAAACCAAGGATACAAGTATAAATGGTAATAAAACATCAATTTGAAATAAGTAACAATCCTTAAATAAATATTGGAAATCAATGGTAAAACACCATTAATAGTGAGCAATAACAATCCTTACTCAATCATCAAAGGAAAAAGTGCATAAAATGGGAAAAAAACATTGGTGAGTGAGAATTAACAAACCAATTTCACTCAATAATGAAAAGAATAGAAGAAAATAGAAATAGATGTATTTGTTTAAAAAAAGAGGTATAACAATGGAAAATTGTGAAAATAAACCAAGGTAATGCTAGAGATGTAAAACAATGGTGTAAGGAAAATGATTCATAATAACTCAAACATATTATTTTGTTTCAAAGATAGATAAACTAAAGAAAAGTAGTACTAACATGTTTTAATATATGAAGAGAGAATATTATAGTGGGAAAAAAAATCTATAATCAAAATTTCCTATCAAGGGAGGAAATGAAATGCATGGGGGGGAATGAAGGAAAAATCAAGGTAGATAAACTCTTTATCAAAGTCAAGACACTTAGATTAGGCTTGTCAAAACAAAAGGACTTTTGACATTAAGAGATTTGAAGAAATTATCCTAACCACACAATTATTAGGTCATCAAATGAAGTATGAATATCATCCCATGAAGATTATATGCATGAAAATTAAAATGGACCTACCTTACCATAGTGTGTTTCCCATTCCTCAAGACCCCCTATAGATCCATTACTCTACTTCAAAGACTGGGTATTTGCATGAGAATGTAGGTAGCAACATAGAATATTTTTTAATTCTCCTATCCAACCTACTATCCTACTACACCCCAATGTATCTTGGATCAATCATGAGGCCAACTATGGAGTTTGATCTTAGAATGGAGATAAGAGATGTGTTATGAATCACATATTTTGGTGTGATTTTGAAATTTGACTTTGTTTTTTGTCTTTTAATCATTCCCTTTTATTTTAAATGATTTGTATTTTAAATTTTGATGTATTTTTCTATTCCTCCTCCATACAAATGAACATGGGTGTTAAAAATGACTATCATTTGAAAACTTGGGATTTGGTAATGAAAAAAGAGAACATAAAGAACATGATGTGTAAGAGTCTTATTTATTAATGTCAAATAAAAATGTTATCTTGAATTCAACCTTGTTTTATCCAAATTGGAATGAAAGAAAAGGAAATAAAGAGGAATTAAACATGTAACAATTTGAATTACTTTAAATTTTAAAAAAAATGTAACAAAGGTGAAAAGGGATATAATGGTAGGTAAGTATGATTCCTTATCATAAGAATGAATGCAATTTTAGAGAAATATGCTAATATAGTTTTTGGTACAAGATATATCTATAAAGTAAATATAAATCAAAGTTGAGAATATTTAATCACAAACTTGTAACCAGTTCTTAACATTGTATAAAAGGAACACTTCGTTTAACAAAGATGTTTTGAAAAAAAAGGCTATTTTATGATAACCTAGTCCTATCCTTGGTCTTACCCTGCAACTCATAAAAGATAAACCCAAGAGGGTTAAAAAAAGAAAAAAATGATATTTATGAGGAGGGAATGGTACTATCAATGGTCTTACATTGAAACTCATAAAAATTAAAATCAAATAAATGAATAATGCATGTGAAATTAAAGATGGGAAAGATGGTATTTGTGAGGAAGGACTGGTCCTATTCATGGTCTTACATTGCAACTCACAGAAGTGAAACCCAAATGGGTGAAAAAATAATTGTAATGTAAAAATTCAATTAATTCAAAAGGAATTCATGAGGAAGACTGGGTCCTATCCATGTTATTATTGACCATTTTTTCCCATAGGCCAAAATGGATCAAACCCCTATAGTTAGAATCTTATATAGGGGACTTTTATAAAATTTTAGGGTATTTTGCATCTCATTTGATGTCATTTAATATGAAATTATAAGTTTTATTCATGATCTAGCTTAGTCCTTATGTCTTTTGGTGTCTTAAGGGCTATCTTTTGATCATATATGCAAGTGGTAGATTTTTATGGTACTGACCAGTTGAAATAACAAGTCTAGAAAAACTTATGTTTGCACTTGATAAATATTTAAAATTTTAAATAAGTGTTGTGGAATTTTTAGGGAAAATTATCAAAGGAAAATATCTTGAAGACTTATTTCTTTTGAGAAAAAATTTCACAAAATTTTTCCCAAAGATATAATTGTTTTGAGAAAATTGTCTGCATCAAAATCTAAGTGTTAGATTTCTTTCAAAAAAATTGTCCTTAGAATTTTTCCAAAGGTATAATTATTATTTGGAAAATGTTTGAATTTTTTTTTAAGACATGTTTATTTTGGATAATATGTCCAAAACAAAAGGCCTGTATAAATACTTCTAAAAAAAAATCCTGAAGGGTCAGTTTCTTGGGAAACTGTCTCAAATAAACAACCCAAAGGGTATTTCATTCAGGAAAGTAACCAAGACAAAAATTCTGAAGGGAAATTACTTTGACAAAATTTCCTATAAAAAAATATTGAAGTGTATTATTTTTAGGAAAGTGCCCTAAATAAAAAGCTCAAAAAGTAATTTTCTTTCAAGAAAATTATCTGAACAATTTTCCTGAAGGGTAATTCTTCAATAAAGTGTCCTAAGAAAAAGTTTCAAAGGGTCTCTTTTGAGGAAAGTTTCCTAGACATAAGTTACAAAGGGTCAAATGCCATCCAAATCAAAAGGTCCACAAAAAAAATCTAAATATGAATTCTTTTAGAAAAATTATCCCATGATAATTTCCCCAAAGACCTCATTTCTCTCAGACATTTTGTCCACAAGAATAAATATTGAAGGCATTATTATTTTATGTAAAGTGGTTGAGACATAAAACCCATAACAAATGTCTAGAAAAAAGTGTAAAAGAAATATCCTAGGAAATTTGTGATCCAACAAAGTGAATTCATACAAGTGTCAAAGTTTAGTCTCAATAGTCATCCATTGGAGTCCAAAGATTGATGGTAACCCAAATGTCATTGACATTCCCATGGACATCAAATGATAGTCATACACATGTCAAATCTAATCCCTAAAAATTAAACATCAATGTTCAAATATCCCAATGACAACCATGTAAATGTCAAAAACATACATGCAAACATCAAAATTTAAGCTCATGAAATAGCCATTGGAATTCAAAAGGAAGGATCAAGATGGAAACTCAATCATACAGAACATCTAATGGAAACTGGTGACTAATAGTTTAATGGGCCTAGGTAGATAAATGATGCACATTTAATCCTAAAAATCAAGATCAATAAAGAGTGAGGGTCATAGAGGTTATCTAACCCTGAGTATGAATGCATAGGTGAAAAGTGGCACAAGATTGTGGATCTTATAAATGATATATGAATTACATTATTTCACATTAGATAGATCATTGAAGTGAGATGAATTAAAAGATCAATGATTCGATCTATTTTTTGATATCCAATCAGATAAAGGCAAGCCTAGGTGACTTAGACAAAGGTTGACAAATCAATTTTTGATGGGGCAAGGTAAATAAAAGGTATGGAGCTCAGTTTAAGGATGGTTCAATTTAGACCAAAGATAATTTCAAAGAATTCCATTGAGGTAGACACATAGATATAAATGGTTTTATCTCTATGACCAACTACATGAAAGGGACCCTTCTCCCCATTATTGTACACCATGATGAACTAGTGAAGAGAAATAAAAACAAGGATAAATCCCTAATAGATTTATCTAATTGTTTTAACCATATTTATTTTGAAACCTAGCTCAGAACAACTTGATCCCACCATTACAACCATTAGGGGAAGATCAAGGAGGGAATTGTGTAACTGTGTAACCACTTCAAGTGATCTAGATTAATCAAAAGATTTGAATGAGCATATTTTATAGAGGTATTTAAAACTATGGTTCAAATGGATTTGTGCTCATTTGATTCCTTTTCTCAGTGTTAAAGCTCCCTTTCTTGAATAAATATAGATCTTGAGCTATTACAAAGTGGTACCTCACCATGTATGGTGAATACCTACTATATTGGTGTTATATTTGTCCTTTAAATATTAATAAAAGTATGTTTACAAGTTTTAAATAATTTTCTAAGTCTATATGTGATATTAGTACAAGTATGTTTACCAGTTTTAGATAATTCTATATCCTTCCTTCCCTTATTATTTCATGTTTGAGAAAGAGTTCCTATTCTCACATGTCATATAGAGTGTAATATAGTGTGTAAAGCTTTTACAAGTGTATAATTATTATTGGAGTGTGAAATTTACCCTCTAGTTCATTTATCTTATGTTTCTACTCACGTCTTGCCTCTATATTGAAATATTCATGTTAGAACCCACTAAAGCTTAGAGACTAGTCTATATGATTTGTTTCATCATGGTAGAAATATGATGGTCATGTGGAAGAATTTTTTTGTGCATATCCTCATTTAGAGTAGGTTTAATTTATACATTTACTAACTCTTTTCCCCATAAGTAAACAATATTTTATGTGATAAACAATGCATGATATATTTAGGGAGCTGGCCCTTAAATCTAGAGGCTAATTTCTAACATAGGTACACCCACAGACCTATAAATGTTCCCATGTTTCCAAAATATGAAAGAATATTTAACAAAATATTTTAGGGTGTAATATTTAGTGATAAAAGTTTTGGTACACCCAGTGGGACCCATTATCTTCAAGATAACTTGTCAAGGTGAATGTTGGTCTTGACAAACACCATCTACAAATTGGTGTCCTACTCAACATTTGGTGACTCCTGTAAACAAATCTAGTTTCAAACCATTGTTTTACTATAACCTTACCCCCAAAATTTATGGTATTTACTAAGTCATCCTCTGCTAGAACATTTAATCATATTAACCCACCCATTCAACTTGAAATTCCCCTTGTAATTTAATATCCACAACCTAGTTTACCCTTTGAAGAATGAGTAGATTTTTCTAGAGAGGATGAGTTTGAAGAGGTTGAATAAGTTAAAAATATTGAAAAATAAGACATGGCTATGTCTCATTCTTTTCCTACCTTCAACACGAATAATCCAATCCAACTTCATGTATATGATGTCATCCCTCTTAATGCCACAAAAGGTGTGCCCACATTCAATGGTGAGAGTCATATCATACCTAGTGAACACATTAGAGATGTATCTAACCTTTTTAGTCTAAAAAATGTTATTTGACATAATATTTTAATTAGAATACTCACCATGTCCCTTAAAGGGAAGGCTCTTTATTGGTATATGGATTTAGAAGGTGGATGCATCACAATATGGGATGAATTTGGAGTGTTGTTGACATCCAAATTTGGAATGAAAGTGACCATGCTTCCCTCATACATCAGATAAACATAATAAAGAGGGGACCCAAATAAATAATGTATGAGTTCAATGAAAGGTTTTATAAGACTTGGCATAGATTGTCTCCTCCCATGAGACCACCGATTAGTTTTGTGTTCCTTACTTCAAAGACATTGAGACTAAAATTATTGTCATGATTCAATCTATGGGAGGTTCCACCCTCCTTGAAGCATGTGAGATTTCTATCAAGGCTTAAAATAAGCTCATTCGAGCTATAATATTTACACCTAAAGTTTTGATGCCTTCATTGTCTCATGCTTTTGACAAATCCCTATATGTGGCTCAAACTCCTAATGTTGATACCAAGGCTAAAGATAATCCTAAGAAAGCATATAATGTAATGGATAAAGATGCATATATTCAATTGTTGGAAGCTAAGCTTGGAAGAGGAAATATGTAGTAAGGTGCATATTATAATCCTCACCCCTATTAGCAACAATATGGAAGAGTAAGAGGCCAATGGTATCCTAATCCCAATAGGCTTACTAATGTGTACAATCCTAACTCCACCACAAATGCAAGGGAGATGGTACTAGTTCATATAAATTTAGTATAGGGAGAAGATTAACATCAAGACCAATTAATGGACGAAAATAAGAATGTAGAACAAGCTCTATTGGCTTAAAGATTAGTTACCCCATCCTATCAAATGAAGATGAAGTGATAATGCAAGTTAATGAGAATTGTAAACCTTAACGAGAGATCTTCACCAATTTTTGGTTGAAGACATGTTTGTGCTGAATCAAGGAACCTTTATTTTAAGAAATATAAGGGCTAAGAGGAAGGATATAGGATGTGGTATCATCATCCCCATAGGTTCATCCAATCCTTTTTCAAGGCAAAAAGACATGATTTCAAGTGTGATAGTTATAAAATCTCTTATACCTATAACAAGTCAAAATGTGGTAAGATATGTTCAAGGTGCCTCTATTCCTAAAGTTCCAAGAAATTATTTACCTCCAAAGACACAAGTTTCACCCATAATTTGAGTCTCAAAGCAAAGGAGTGTTCCATATAGATGGTACACTTGTTAAGACCATAGGGCTGATAAAAAACCTAAAGGTTTTCTTGCATGATTGTCCTAGCTTTCCTATCCTTCAAGATATAGTTGTTGTTGATATCTAAACTCACTTTGATATTTGCATGTCAAAGGTATGTATATCCAAGATAGGTGGTTATATTTCCATTGATTGGTCCTTCTTGGATTTTATAACAAGGTATGGGTTAAAGGTGACAATTAGGACACAACATCTTCCAAGGTTTTATATTGAACTTTACATTGAAGCAAGTTACAACTTGAATTGCATTGTTCATGAGAAGGAGGAGCCTAATGTGGATGGGGAAACTTCTAAACTTGAAGTAAATTATGATCTATTCTTGGATGAGTATGGTGTAAATGCATATGGGCATTATACTTATGCATAATTTGAGTAGAATGAGCTTGGGACTTACATTTTTCATGAGCATTTATTTGAAGAAGCTAAGGTAAGTGTACAAAATTATCATGACATTAAGTGCAACTATATGATTCATGAGTATGATGATCATAGGTTGATGGACCTATTGATCACCATAGTTTGAATAATGTTATTTTCATTCTTACTGGTGATGAAGATGCTCTAGATGATGACACTCATGAATAAGAGGAGGAGGATTTATGGATAAGATTTGAGGCCATATGTCAATAATTTGACAATATTGGTAATATTCCATATTCTAATAGTAAATGTATTTTTGATGTGCTTGTTGATGAAAATAATGAACAAGCTCTTAGGTGCTCTATAAAGTATCAAATTAAAGGGCATTTTGTTAAGGAAGATGGACATCAATCTACTATTCAAGAGCATATATTTCTAGAGGGACCCAGTGAGGTCAAGGCAAAAGTTTTTATGCCTAAAGGATAATTAGGATATCCATCTAGAATTGAGCCATGTTAAGAGGGGTTGGATCATAAAGAATAAGAACTTGATACTCCCAAGCATCAAGTATATCCTATGTAGGAAAATGGAAAGGTTGAGGTATCTATCATCTTTCTTATTCTGTAGTATGAGGAATGTATATTAGATATGACATGATCAAGATGATTTTAGCTCTAATCAAGGTTCTTAGAGATATATAAATATATTTAATGATGGTCCCAAATAGTTCACTTTTAGACATAAGAATATTTAAAAGTGATAGGATTTATGACCACCTACATATGCAAGTGATTGGTAATGAGCATGATCTTCATTCTAGGCTACCTTCATGGAGTGATAAAGATGTAAGGGGAACCTTTTTTTACCCTAGTTTAGGTATGATCATATGTTTTACCTCAATAGGTATATTATTTAAATATTAGATGTTAAGCATGGGATATACTGAGCGGGGGGTGAATCAGTATATCATCTATCTTATAAAACTTTCCCTTAAACAAATTCCACTTAATCAAACATTCAAGATATGCAATAAAACTCAAACAATAAACACCACACAAGATAGAGAGAGACACCATATATAAATTGGAAACCCAATATGGGAAAAACCATGGAGAATAATCTCAAGTATATGAATGAGCACCAACCCAAACAATATTCACATGCACCAACTTGCAGGAGCACCAACCCCTTTGTTGAGCACCAACCCAGTAACTATTCATGAGCACCAACCCACAGGAACACCAACCCCTTTAATAAGCACCAACCCCTTTATTAAGCACCAACCCAACAAAAATTTATGGGCACTAACCCACAGGAGCACCAACCCCTTTATTGAGCAGCAACCTCTTTGTCGAGCACCAACCCAAAAAAAATTCATGAGCAACAACCCATAGGAGTACCAACCCCTTTATTGAGCACCAACCCACAAGAGCACTAACCCCTTTGTGTATACCACACAACTATCTCTCAATGTTGCTATCTCAATAAATGATAGTTTATTACAACATCGCTTTCCTCTCTCTCACCTTTTCTCTTCTAAGATAGATATAACAAATACAAATCATATTCATCTCTGACAATTGCTCTTCTAAGCTAGATATTACAATATCAAATCAATGTCTATCTCTCATTTTTACAAATGTCTTCTCAAGTCTTTATTTAAAGCTTTCCAAATGATCTTTGGCCTTCCCCCTTTGTGACCCTTCATCCTCATGGAAAATGGCACCAAACTTGTATGAACCTTCATATCCTTGCCTTTGAAAAGTCATGTGGTGACCCTTCATGAGAAAAAACGTCCTTCCCTATATTGTCCTTATCTTGGTGACTTTTCATATTCCTCAAAGTGTCCCTTCATGAGAAATTGTGCCCTTCCTCTTTTGTCTTCACTTGGTGACTCTTGAAATTCCCCAAGATGACTCTTCATGGGAAAATGTGTCCCATCATTCTTTTGTCTTTACCCTATGGCTCTTTGACTTCTCCATGGGCCCTTCTTTTGTCTCATATGCAACCAAAAATATATTTTTTAATATTAAATAAATATTAACTCACATTAGCCAAGATATATCTATTAAAAATAACATTAAATGAAATGGGGCCTTTATCACCAAAAATGCTAGACCTTTGTCATCAATTACAATATTTCCAACATTAGAATAGGTTTTTCTTTCCTTTTTTGTGTATGTTTTGTTCCAATAAGTGTTTTTGAAGAACAAGTGTGTTTTTTCTTCATCCTTTACTTTGTTTTTTGTTCATATTGATTTTTTGTTTTTTTTGTACTATTCATGGTATTTTGTATGTTCAAACTATATAATTATGACTCCATATCCTAATGGACATGATTAGGCAATTGGTCATGGCATAACAAGCATGCCACCCTTAAGAAATTGCTAAGGATGTTGAGAAAATTTCCCCATAGAGCAAAATGGATCAACCCCTATTGTTAGAATCTTGTAGATGGGATTTTTATAATGTTATATGGTATGTTGTAGCTTATTTTATGTCCTTTCATATGACATTATAAGTTTTGGTCATCGTCTAGTCTAGTCCTTATGTCTTTGGTGTCTTAAGCGCCATTTTTGATCATATATACAAGTGGTAGATTTTCATGGTGTTGAGCAGCTATAAGAGCAAGTCCAAAAAAGCCTAAGTTTACACTTGGGAGATATTCAAATTTTTGGGAAAGTGTTGGGGACTTTTTTAGGAAAATTTTCCAAGGAAAAGATCCTGTAAACGTATTTATTTTGGGAATAAGTTTTGCAACAATTTTCTTGAAGACCTAATTTTCTTTAGAAAATTATCCACATCAAAAGCTAAGTGCCAGATTTCTTTGAAGAATTTTTTTTGCACAATTTTCCCTGAAGGCATAATTATTTTGGGGAAAATGTTTGACAAAAGTTCTAAAGATAGGTTTCTTTCAGAAAAATTATCCAAAATAAAAGGCCCATTGAAATACATCTAAAACCAAAACACCAAAAGGTCAGTTTCTTGGGAAAGTGTCCCAAGAAAATAGCCTGAAGGGTATTTCTTTTAGGAAAGTAACCAAGACAAAAAATTTGAAGGGTCATTGCTTTGATAGAATGTCCTATAAAAAAATCCTAAAGGGTATTTTTTTTGGGAAAGGGCCCTAAACACGAAGCCTAAAGGGTCATTTTATTTTAGAAAATTGTCTAAACAATTTTCTTGAAGGGTCTTTCTTCAAAAAAGTGTCCTACATAGAAGTTTCAAAGGGTCAAATGCCAAATAAAAAGGTCCATGAAAAAAGCTAAGTATGAATTCTTTCAATAAAATTATCTCATAATAATTTCCTCAAAGATCTCATTTATCTTATATATTTTATCCATAAGCATAAATCTCAAAGGCATAATTCTTTTAGGGCAAGTAGATAAGACACAAAGCCTACAAAAAATATCTAACAAAAGGTATAAAATAAATATCCCAAGAAATTTGTGATCTAGTAGAGTGATGTTCACGCAAGTGTCAAAGTTTAGTCTCAATAGTCATCCATTAGAGTCCTAATATTGATGGTCATGTAGACATCATTGATGTTCCCATAAAATTCAAATGATGGTCATGTAGACATCAAATTCAATCCTTAAAAAATAAGCATTGAAGTTAAAATATCCCAGCGATGGTCACATAAATGCCAAATATGTTTGCACAAATGTCAAAATTTAAGATCATGAAATAGGCATTAGAATTAAAAAGGCAAGATCAATGATCAATGTTCAATCACACAAGAGATCTAATGGAAAGTGATGATTGATAGTTTAATGTCCCTAGGTAGATCAATGGAGCATGTTTAATTATGTAAATTAGGATCAAGATGAGAAAGGGTCAAAGAGGTCGGTGAACCTTCAGTATGAATGCATAAGTGACAAGTGGCACAATAGTGTGGGTCTTGGAAAAAGATATACAGATTGCATTAATTTTCATTACGTATATCAATGGAGAGATATGAATCAAAATATCAATGATTCAAGCTAGTTTTTGATACATAATCAGATTAATGAAATCTTAGGTGACTTAGATTAAGGTTGATAAAGCAATTTTTGATGAAGTAAGGTAAATAAAAGGTATGAAAGTGAGTTCGAGCATGGTTTAGTTTAGACATAATCTGGTGGACATAAAAAATTCAATGGTTTTATATCTAGGACTAATTACATGAAAGGTACCCTTCTTAACCTAGAAACTTCAACAACTTCTTCTAGGGTGAAAGATTTGGTGACAATAGTTCTAGCACACCCAGTGAGACCCATTGTATTCAAGATAACTTGTTAAGGTGAATGTTGGTCTTAACAAACACCAGCTATAAAATGGTGTGCTATTTAGCTTTTGATGAATCCTCAAAGTAAATATCACTTTAGAACATTATTATGTTATAAATGTTTCCCCATAATCATGGTCCTCACTAGGTCATCCACTTCTAGAACATCCAATCCTATTAACCAACCCATTTAGCCTAAAATTCCCCTTGTAATTTTGTATCCATAGCCTAATCTATTGTTTAAAGAATGAGTAGATTTTACTAGAGAGGAAGAGGTTTAAGAGGATAAAGAAGTCAAATATCTTGAAGAGTAAGACATGGCTAGGCCTCATTATTTTCCTACCTTTAATACTAATAAACCAATCCAACTTCATGTATATGATGCCATCCCCCTAATTCCACAAAAGGTGTGCCCACATTCTATGGTGAAAGTCATATCACACCTAGTGAGAACATTAAAGATGTTTCTAAATTTTTTAGTTTCCATAATATTGTTTGAGATAACATTCCCATTAGACTAATCACCTTCTCCTTTAAAGGGAAGGATTTTGATTGGTATAGGAATCTAGAATTTGGATGCATCATCACATAGGATGAATTTGGAGTGTTGTTGAATTATAGATTTGGAAATGAAAGTGACTATGCTTCCCTCATACATTAGTTAAACATGATAAAAAGGGGACCCAAAGAAATAATACATGAATTAAATGAAAGGTTTCAAAATACTTGGCATAGGTTACCTCTTCCCATGATACCATAGACTAGTTTTGTGTTCCCTACTTGCTTAAAATCCATTGTGACTAAAATTATTTTCATGCTTCAATATATGGAAGGCTCCACCCTCTATGAAGCATATTATATTACTATCAACACTAAAAATAATCTCATATAAGCTAAAATATTACCACCTAAGATATATATTCCTACATTTTCTCATGCTTATGCCAATTCTCTAGATGTGGCTCAAATTCCTAATGTGAATTCCAAGCCTAAAGATAATCCTAATAAATAAGATAATGTAATGGACAAAGATGCATATATTAAATTATTGGAAACTAGGCTTAGAAGATGAAATATGTAGCAAGGTGCCTATTATAATCCTCACCCCTATCAGAAACAATATTAAAGAGGAAGAGGCTAATGGTAAATTAATACCAATAGGCCTAATGATGTTTACAATCCTTACTCCACCACCAATACAAGGGATATGGTACCAGTTCATAAAAATTTAGTGAAAAGAGAATATTGATATCAATAATAGTTCATGGATGCCAATAATAATGTATAACAAGATTTGGTAGCTCAAGGGTTATTTAACCCCTCATATCAAATGAATATTAGGTGATGATGCAAGTTAATGAGGATTGGCAAACTCCCGGAGAGACCACCAATTTTCTAATTGAAGAAACTTTTGTGATAAATCAAGGAGCCTCTATTAAATAAAATATAAGTTACAAGAGGAAGGCTCTAGGAGGTGGTACAATAATGCCCATAGGTTCATCCAATCCTCCTACAAGGTATCAAGGCATGATTGCAAGTGTGATAGTTCCAAAATCTCCTATACCTCCAACAAGTCAAAATGCGGTAAGGTCTATTCTAGGTGCCTCTATTCCTAAAGTTTGAATATATTATTTACATATAAGTACATAATAAAAGGTTAGTAATAATTATCTAAACATAGTGTATTCATTGAAAAATGATAAATCATCTATCTCCTTGTGGGACATCCTTCATATGCGTAGCAAAAAACAATCGTTACACAAGCAAGTATCCACTATTCCTACTAGTCCTTCATCTTCAAATAAAATTAGTAGTCATGTTGTCCATGAAAATTATCCTAAACTATTATTGAAACATATAATAAGATTGAGAAGCCTCCAATATTTTACCTCACTCTCATAGTGAGTGATAAACTGGTTCACAATTGCATAGTTGATAGTGGAGCCTCTACCTCAGTGATGCCCAAAATTGTAGCTAATAAGATGGGATTTAAATATGAGCCTCATATAATAATATTGATACATCTAGATGGTACACTTGATAATACCATAGGGATGATAAAAAAACATGAAGGTTTTTTTACATGATTATCCTAGATTTCCTATCCTTCAAGATATATTTATTGTTGACCTCCCAGCTCACTTTATAATCTACCTATCAAGGGACTTAATAGTCAAGATAAGTGGACATCTCTAAAATGACTAGTCCTTGTTTTATTTTAGAATAAGTTATGGGGCCAAGGTTATACTATGACCTCTTGAAAGGTTTCATATTAAACCTTACATTGAATCAATTTCAAACTTGAATTGTGTTATTCATGAGAAGGAGAAGCCTAATGTGGATGGTGGAGCTTCTAAAATTGAAGGAATTTATGATTTATTCTTGGATTAGTATGGTGTATATGAATATGTACATTATCCTTATTTATATTTTTAGAAAACTAACCTTGGGACTTACATTATGTATGAGCATCTATTTTAAGAAGCTGAGGTAAGTGTAAAAAATTATCATGCTATTGAGTGCAATTATATGATTCATAAATATGATAATCATAGGATGATGAACCTAATTTATCACCATAATGGGAATAACTATGTGTCCATTCCTTATATTGATTAAGATGCTCTAGATGTTAGGTTGTGGAGCTAAAAGCTTCACTGATGCAGACACGGAGGAGGTTGCAAAAGAGTTGCAGAGTGTCATGGACACCAGCGTCGGTCAGGCCAACCGACGTCAACAGGATTAGACAAGAAGGCAACTGATGTTGGTCAGAGATCGGCTGGCATTGGTGACCCCCAGGCAGACAGGGACCAATGTCGATCACCTGTGTGGTTTGACTATGAGTATATTACGGGCAGTTAGCTAACAAACCAAGTGTTTGCATGATGAGAGTTATTTTTAGACTAAGAGCTATGGATCTAATTATTGTAATTAGATGTCTAATTATTGTTTGGATGAGATCTATATAATAGACTCATGGTTGTATTGGAAATGTGTGCTAGAGAGTAAGAGAGCAATATTATAAGCTCCTTCTATGTGTGAGGTGAGCTATGGTGTGTTCCTCCTAGTGCCACAGTACCAGGTGTGTAGGTGCTGGATTGGAGAATCAGTAGGGTTCTTCATGTATGTCTGATCTTGGTCATCAAGTGAGCATGGTCTTTATAGGAGATCTGCATGGTAAGTAAGATCATTGATCTACAGGTGTATGTGTGTGCAAGGTCAAGGTTCACAAGTGTGCAGAACCAGGTTGATTTGCAGGTGTACAAGATCAGATAAGACAGCAACACAACAGGGAGCAGAATCAGGCAGGATCTACTTGGAGTACAAGTGTGTACTCAGATAGAGCAAAGAGGAAGGCAAGGGAGTTCCTTCCCTAAGTAAGATCTGTTGAATTGTAGGTTGTTGCAGGTTCATGGGAGATCTACTTGAAGTATGTTGACTACTTATGGAGTGCGTGGAGCACTTGTGGTGTGCATTGAGCACTGGAGGTGAACACCAACTCTATTTTTGAGTTGTGTGTTGGGACCTGAGAGAGAGAGAGAGCTTTGAGGAGAGAATTACTATTCACTTGAGGTGTGGGAAGCCTTTGAAGAGGTGGTGGAGAAGAAGTGGCATCTTCTTTATTGTATTCTTTTCTATATAAGTATTAATACAAGTTGTGTATTATCTCTCATATCTGTGTTATTCTGAATTCTAGTTACTTGTGATTTTGGTTAATTTCCACATTTTAAGTTGCTTGGTTTGGTAATCAATTGTGTGCTTTTGGTGTTTCATGTTCCTGACAAGTGGTATCAGAGCTAAGGTTGCAGGAAGCAGGGTTTGTGTTTGGTTATAGGTCACTCTCAGGGGTTTCTGATTGAGTGGGAGTAGAGCAATGGTAGATGAAAGTAAGCTAAGATTGGAGGAGTTGAAAAGCACAGATGGTCACTTACGATCCCATGGAAAGAAAGAGTAGGTAAAAGATTATTGTTGGTTGGTAGCAAATCAGCATGAAGAAACTGAAGAATCAGATGTTGCAGGTTATGTGGCATAGGATGCTCTGGGAGGTTTCTTGGATAAAGTTGAATCTTGGATAAAAGATTTGGTTGCCTCTTTCCATGCAGCCCCAGGTAGAGGAGTTGGTGAGCCTTGCCAAAGAATTGTTAAAGGGGAAGTGAAGCTGAAATTGTAGGCAGCCAACACACAGGTGTTGATGAAGGTCATGCAGGTCCCAGGTTTGGAGATATGGCTAATTTATTTAGAAATATTGGGTGATGAGAGATGCACAAGAACTCTCACAGTGGATGCACTTGAATTAGCTGGTGGTAAGAAAATAGGTACTCTTTATCTACTTGTTTATATTACTAATTCTTATTTTATTGTGGAGACGTGGCTTCGTAGGCTTGGTCACATGAGCAGGAAGGAGATGCATGTTCTTAAGTGGAAGATAGATATATTTGACAGGCTTAAGAATTGGAAAGCCTTGGTGTTTATGGAGGAGATGGCAGACAGAAACCAGTGGATGGTGCTGGATACTTTTGAGTAGAGCAGTTTAGACATGGGTTTTGATTCAAAGGATCTCACGGGTAAAAAGTCATCACTCACAAGCGAACACAGGTACCGGCGTCGGTCAGGAAGAACCGGCATCAAATAGATAGGTGCCAATGTCGGTCATGTGCAGACTGAAGCCGGTGATGTCAAGCAGGGTAAGACTAACGTTGGTCACGAGGACCGACATCGGCAGTAGGTAAGACCGATGTCGGTCATGAGGACCGATGTCGGCAACAGGGACACCGACGTTGGTAGGGTCGGCAGTCAGGGATAGACACATGGGAACCGACGTCGGTCAGATGCAGACTGTGGAGTGACCGAGGTCGGTCATTGTAACAGATTTTGGGTGGACAGCACGCTATCAAGGAGTCTCAAACACCCATACAGAGGATTGAAGACTTAAGTAGGCCTTCAAATTCGTTGTTCCTCTTCTTTATACTCATTGCTGATTGTAGAGTAGGAAGGATCTAGGAAACAGGTGGGAGCATGGCATGGAGATATGATGCAAAACCAAATGGGAGTTTTGGTAGGGTTGCCAGTAGGTATGAAAGCACAGAGATGAATGGATTCCTTAGTTGAAGAATAGAGTGAATAGACACGTGAGATGGAAGACCAGGTATATGGTCTTGAGGAGCTACAAGATAGTGGTACAAGTTTTGACAGGTGGAGCACGAAGCATGGCTTCAGTCAATGTCAGGGTAACTACTGTGGTTTGTCTTACTAGGTGGATGATGATTGCAACATCATTCTATTGCTATATGTGGATGGTATGTTTTGCTAGCAGGATTGTACATACAGGGTTTTTCTGAGCTAAGGGTAAGGTTAGTTCAGTGGCATGTCATGAGGAGTTTGGAGCAGCAAAATTCTTTGACATGGGAGACATGGAGATCACAGGTTGATTTTGTCTCCAGTGGGAACTGATGTGAATCAGGTGTTGGCGAGGTTCAGGAGGCAGAGCCAGAGCACACTAAGGGCTGGATAGGTACAGTGTCCAAAATCACATGAGTTCTAGTATAGACCTGAGTATTCCAATGCAGTGGGAGCTGTGAGAGAGTTAGGAGCCAATTTGGGGAAGTGGGTTCTCAAGTATTTGAGAGGGACCAGCAGCAGGGATTCATGCTATGCAGGGTTAGGACTTCACTACATGGGTTTGTAGGTTCAGATGTGGCAGGGTACTCAGATGACAGGAGGTACATCACATGTTGTGTGGTGGGTTGTCTTCAGGATTGATCTTGAAGAGGAATACAAACCATGAAATAGATTAGATGGAGTACAGGTATAGGTACAGTGCAGTTGTTTATCTCCAAGTGGGAGATTGTTAGGTTGTGGAGCTAAAAGCTTCACTGATGCAGACATGGAGGAGGTTGCAGAAGAGTTGCAGAGTGTCATGGACACTGACGTCAGTCAGGCCAACCAACGTTGGCAGGATTAGACAAGAAGGCAACCGATGTTGGTCAGAGATTGGCCGGCGTTGGTGACCCCCAGGCAGACAGGGACCGACATCGGTCACCTGTGTGGTTTGACTACAAGTATATTATGGGTAGTTAGCTAACGAACCAAGTGTTTGCATGATGAGAGCTATTTTTAGACTGAGAGTTGCGGATCTAATTATTGTAATTAGATGTCTAATTATTGTTTAGATGAGATCTATATAATAGACTCATGGTTGTATTGGAAATGTGTGCTATAGAGTAAGAGAGCAATATTATAAGCTCCTTCTATGTGTGAGGTGAGCTATGGTGTGTTCCTCTTAGTCCCATAGTACCAGGTGTGTAGGTGCTGGATTGGAGAATTAGCAGGGTTCTTCATGTATGTATGATCTTGGTCATCAGGTGAGCATGGCCTTTATAGGAGATCTACATGGTAAGTAAGATAGTTGATCTGTAGGTGTATGTGTGTGCAAGGTCAAGGTTCACAGTTGTGCAGAACCAGGTTGATTTGCAAGTGTGCAAGATCAGATAGGACAACAACACAACAGGGAGCAGAATCAGGCAGGATCTACTTGGAGTACAGGTGTGTACTCGAATAGAGCAAAGAGGAAGGCAAGGGAGTTCCTTCCATAAGTAAGGTCTATTGAATTGTAGGTTGTTGCAGGTTCATGGGAGATCTACTTGAAGTATGTTGAGTACTTGTGGAGTGCGTGGAGCACTTGTGGTGTGCATTGAGCACTGGAGGTGAACACCAACTCTGTGTTTGAGTTGTGTGTTGGGACCTGAGAGGGAGAGCTTTGAGGAGAGAATTACTGTTCACTTGAGGTGTGGGAAGCCTTTGAAGAGGTGGTGGAGAAGAAGTGGCATCTTCTTTATTGTATTCTTTTCTGTATAAGTATTAATACAAGTTGTGTATTGTCTCTCATATCTGTGTTATTCTGAATTCTAGTTACTTGTGATTCTGGTTAATTTATGCATTTTAAGTTTCTTGGTTTGGTAATCAATTGTGTGATTAGTATGGTGTATATGAATATGTACATTATCCTTGTTTATATTTTTAGAAAACTAACCTTGGGACTTACATTATGTATGAGCATCTATTTTAAGAAGCTAAGGTAAGTGTAAAAAATTATCATGCTATTGAGTGCAACTATATGATTCATAAATATGATAATCATAGGATGATGAACCTAATTTATCACCATAATGGGAATAATTATGTGTCCATTCCTTATATTGATTAAGATGCTCTAGATGGTGACAATCATGAAGAAGAGGAGGATGACTTATGGATAAGATTTGAGGCCATATGTCAAGAATTTGACAAGATTAGTAATATTCATTCTTCTCCCAAGAAATTTATGTTTGATGTGTTTGTTGATGAAACTAATGAATATGCTCTCAATTTTTATATAAATTATGAAAGTAAATGGTATATTTTTAAGGAAGATGGACATCAATCTGCTATTCAAGGGCCTACAATTCTAGAGGGACCCAATGAGGTCAAGGCAAAAGTTGTTGTGCCTAAAGGATAGTTAGGAGATCCATGTGTCATTGAGAAAATTTCAAAGGGTTTGGGTCATAAATAATAATAACTTTATAATCCCAACCATCAATTATATCCTATGTAATAAGACAAAAATTTTGAGGCAACTGTCATCTTTCCTATTTTGTAGTATGAGGAATGTATATCAAATATGATAATGATAAAGATGATTATAACTCCAATCAAGGCTCTTATAAAGAAATAAATATCATTTATGAAGGTAAAAAATAGTTCACTTTTATAGATAATAATATTAAAAGGTGATAGTCTTAATTCTCACCTACATATGCAAGTGATTGGTGATGAGCATGCTCCTCATGCTAGGTTGCCTTCAAGAAGTGATAAAGATGCCAAGGGAACCATTTTTGACCTTGGTTGAGGTATGATCAGATTTTTAACCTCAAGAGATATATTTTATAAATATTATAATAGGTGTGTGTTTCATTAGTTGTGTTCGAATAAGTTTTTTTGACTCACATGTGTGTTTTTCTTTGGTCCCTTACTTTCTGTTTTGTTCTTGTAGTTTTCTTGTATTTTGTGTACTATTGAATGTATTTATTATGTACAAAATATATTTTTGTGAATCCATATCCCAATGGATAGTATTAGGCAACTGGTCATGGCATAGCAAGCATGCCACCCTTAGGAAATTTCCAAAGATATTGGCCATTTTTTCCCATAGGCCAAAATAGATCAACCCTCTATAGTCAAAATCTTATACATGGGATTTTTATAATGTTATAAGGTATGTTACATCTCATTTGATGTAATTTCATAAGACATTCTAAGTTTTATCATGGTCTAGCTTAGTCCTTGTGTCTCTTGTTGTCTTAAGGGCAATTTTTTGATCATATATGCAAGTGACATATTTTCATGGTGTTGAACTATTGCAAGAGCAAGTTGAGAAAAGCCTAAGTTTGCACTTGAGAGATATTCAAACTTTTGTCTAAGTCTTACAGATTTTTTTTGGAAAATTTTCCAAGGTAAATATCCTTCTGACTTATTTCTTTTGGGCAAAAGTTTTGCAACAATTTTCCTGAAGACCTGATTATTTTGGGAAAATTGTCTGCATCAAAATCTAAGTGTCATATTTCTCTCAAAAAAATTGTTTTCACAATTTTAATTAAGGCATAATTATTTTAGGGAAATTGTTTGAAAAAATGTTTTAAGATAGGTTTATTTTGGACAAATTATCTAAAATAAAAGGGATACAAAAATAACTGTAAAACAAAAATACCAAAGGGTCAGTTTCTTGAGAAAATGTCCCAATAAAATAGTTTGAAGGGTATTTATTTCATGAAATTAACCAAGAAAAAAATTATGAAGGGCTATTTCTATGAAAAAATGTCCTATACAAAAATATTGAATGGTATTTTTCTTGAGAAAATGCCATAAACAAAAATATTGAAAGGTCATTTTCTTTCAAGAAAATTGTCTAAATAAGTTTTTCAAAGGGTCATTCCTTAGAAAAGTATCCTAGATAGAAGTTTCAAAGGGAAATTTTTAAAGTGTCCTAGATAAAATTTTTGAAGGTCAAATGTCGTCTTAATCAAAAGGCTCATATAAAAATATAAGTATGAATTCTTTTAGGAAAATTATCTAGCAACAATTTCCTTGAAGACCTCACTTCTCTCAAACATTTTTTTGCAAGCCTAAATCTTGAAAACAATTCTTTCAAGGAAAGTGACTGAGGCACAAATCCTATATTAAATGTCTATAAAAAGGTCTAAAATAAATATCATAAGAAATTTGTGATCCAATAGAGTGATATTTGTGTAAGTGTCAAAGTTTAGGCTCAATAGTCATCTATTAAATTCCAAAGATTAACAATCACATAAACGTCACTAACATTCTCATAGATGTCAAATTATGGTCAACAAGATGTCAAGTTCAAGGCCCATCCAATATCCATTGAAGTTAAAATATCCCAATGATGGTCACATGAACATCAAATATATTTTTATGGACATAAAAATTTGAGCTCATGAAATAGCCATTAGAATTCAAAAGGTAGGATCAATGATCAATTCACAATCATACAAGAGGTCTAATGGAAAGTGATGAATAATATTTTAATGGGCCTAGGTAGATCAATGGCATGCATTTAATCATGTAAATTAGGATTAATTATGATCAAGGATTAAATAGGTCAGTGAACCTTGGGTACAAATGCATATCTAACAAGTGGCACAAACATGTGGGTCTTGTTAGAGGATTTATGGATTGTTTTCATTTGCATTAGGTGGATTAACAGAGTTAGATGAATCAAAATATTAATGATATGATCTAGTTTTTTATGACCAATTAGATGAAGGCAAGCACAGGTGATTTAGATGAAGGTCTATAAATCAATTTTTGATGGGGAAAGGTAAATAAAAGGTATGGAGCCAAGTTTGACCATGGATTAGTTCAGACTAAAACCAACATTTCAAAATATTCCACTAAGGTATACATGTAAATTTCAATGGTTTTATCTTCAGGACCAACTACATGAAAGGGACCCTTCTCCCTACTATTAAATGCCATGATGAACTAGTGAAGAGTAGTTAACACTAGGATAAATCCCTGTTACTTCATCTAATTGTTCTAACCACATTGATTCCAGAACCTAGATTAGAATAAGTTGATCCCACTATTACAACCATTAAGGAAGATTTAAGAGGGAATGGTGTAACTATGCAACCACTTGAATGAGGGAAAGAATAATGAGAATATTTTTCAGAGGTATTTGCAATTACAATTAAAATAGAGTTGTGCTCATTTGATTCCTTTTATCAGTGTCAAATCTCACTTTCTCTTGATTCCTTTCTTGTATAAATTTAGATCTTAAGATATTGTTGAGCGGTACCACCCCATGTATGGTGAAGCCATGTTAGATTGATTTTATATTTTGCCTTTGAAAATTAATACAAGTCTATTTCTAAGTTTTGAATAATTTTCTAAGTCTGTAAGTGACGTATGGTGATGAGAAGTGATAATTCTCTATCCTTCTTTCCCTTATCTTTTTTATGTTTGAGGAGTTCCTAGTCTAATAGGTCATATATAGTCTAATCTAGTGTGTAAATATTTTTCAAGTGCACAATTGTCCTTTGAGTGTGAAATATTCCTTTTGGTTCATTTCTCTTGCATTTTTGATCACATCTCACTTCTATATTGAAATACTCATGTTATAACCCATTAAAGCTTAGAGACTAGTATGTATGCTTTATTTCATCATGATAGAAATATGATGGTCATGTGGAAGACATTTTTCATCACCTCCTTAAGAGTAGGTTCAATTTATGCATTCTCTAACTCTTTTCCCCACAAGTAAACAATAGTTTAAGTGATAAATAGTGCACAAAATATTCAATGAGCTATCCCTTAAATCTAGAGGATCATTTCTAATATAGGTACACCCACATACCTATAAATGTTCCTATTTTTCTGAAATCTAGAATAAGCTTGAACAAATTATTATAGGGTGAAATATTTGGTGACAATAATTTTGACATGCCCAGTGGGACCCATTATCTTCAAGAGAACTTGTTAAGGTGAATGTTGGTCTTGACAAACACTAGTTGTAAACTAGTTTACTACTTAGAATTTGGTGTCTTCTCAAAGTAAATCTAGTTTCAAACAATTATTTTGTTATAAACTTGCCCCCATAATTCATGATACTCACTAGGTCATTCTCTATTAGAACATACAAACCTATTAACCCATCCATTCATCCTTAAATGACCCATACAATTCAGTATCCATAGCCTAATCTTCCATTTGAATAATGAGTGGGTTTTTCTAGAGAGGAAGAGGTTGAAGAGGTTGAAGAAGTTAAATATATTGAACAAGAAGACAAGGATAGGCCTCATTATTTTCATACCTTCAATAGTGATAATCCAATCTAACTTCATGTATATGATGACATGAGTCCTAATGGCATAGAAGGTGTGCCCACATTCAATGTTGAGAGTCATATCACACCTAGTGAGAACATTAGAGATGTTTCCAACTTTTTTAGTTTACAAAATATTGTCTGAGAGAACATTACCATTATAATCCACCCCATGTCCCTTAAAGGGAAGGCTCTTGATTGGTATATGACTCTATAAGGTTGATACATCACAACATGGGATGAGTTTGGAGTGTTGTTGACTTCTAGATTTGGAAATGAAAGTGACCATCATTACCTCATACACCATCTCAACATGATAGAAAGGGGACACAAATGAATAGTACATGACTTCAATAAAAGGTTTCAGAATACTTGGCATAGATTGCCTCCTCCTATGAGACCACCATCTAGTTTTATGTTCCCTACTTACTTGAAATCCATTTGAACTAAAATTTTTATCATGATTCAATCTATGGGAGGTTCCACCCTCTATGAAGCATATGAGCTTGCTATAAAGGCTAAAAATAATATCATCCAAGCTATAATATTTTCACCTAAAGTGTCTATACATCCATTATATTATGCTTCTACCAATGCTCTAGATGTGGCTCAAACTCCTAATACCAATTCCAAGACTAAAATTGATCATAAGAAAATAGATAATGTAATGGACAAAGATGCATATATTCAATTGTTAAAATATAAGATTAGAAGAGGAAATATGTAGAAATGTTCCTATCATAATCCTTACCAATATCAAAAATAATATGGAAGAGGAATATGCCAATGGTAGCCTAATACCAATAGGCTTACTAATGTGTACAATCCTAACTCCACCACCAATACAATGGACATATTACCAGTTCATAACAAATTAGTGTAGGGAGAAGATTATCAATAAGACCAATTCATGGATGCCAATCATCATGGAGAAAAATATCTAGTTGCTTAAGTTTTTTTTATGCCCCTCCTATAAAATTAATATGAGGTGATGATGAAAGTTAACGAGGCTTGGAAACCTCAAGGAGAGATATTCATTAATTCTCTAGTTGAAGAAAATTTTATGTTAAATCAAGAATAATATATTATATATAATACAAGGAATAAGAGGAAGGCTCTAGGAGGTCGTAGCAGCATGCCCATAGGCTTGTCCAATCCTCTTATAAGGTAGTAAGGCATGACTGTTAGTGTTCTGGTTCCAAAATCTCTTATACCTCCAACAAGTGAAAATGTGGTAAGGTCTGTTCAAGATGCCTCTGTTCCTAAAGTTAAAAGAAATTATTTACCTCTAAGGACATAATAAAAAATGAGTTATAATTCTCTAAACATATTGTATTCCTTGAAAATTTCCAAAGCATCTATCTCCTTGTGGGGTATACTTCATATGCTTGGCCAAAAAGAATTGTTATAAAAGCAATTGTCCACTATTGGTACTAGTCCTTCATCTTCAAATAAAATTAGTAGTCATGTTGTCCTTTAAAATTATCCTAGCACTATTTTTTAACCATCTACTAATATTGATAATCCTCCAACATATTACCTCACTCTCATAGTGAGTGATAAATTGGTTCACAATTACGTAGTTGATAGTGAAGCCTCTACCTCAGTAATGCCCAAAGTTGTAGTTGATGAGTTGGGAATGTAATATGAGACTCATAGAAAAGGAGTGATATAGGTAGAAGTTACACCTAATAAGACTATAGGGATGATAAAAAACCTAAATTTTTTCTTCCATGATTGTCCTAGCTTTCCTATCCCTCAAGATATAGTTGTTTTTAACTTCCCAGATCGCTTTGTAATTTGTCTATCAATGGAATTCATAGCCAAGATAGGTGGTTATCTCTTACCTAACTAGTCCTTCTTGGATTTTAGAATAAGGTAAAATTCCAAGGTGATAACTAGGACATAAGCTCTTGTAAGGTTTCATATTGAGCCTTACATTGAAGCAAGTTCCAACTTGAATTGTGTTGTTCATGAGAAGGAAGAGCCTAATTTGGATGGAGGAACTTCTAAAATTGAAGGAATTTTTGATCTATTCTTTGATTATTATGGTGTAGATGCATATGGACATGATCATTATGCATACTTTGAGCAAACTGACCTTGGGACTTACATTATGCATGAGCAACTACTTGAAGAAGTTGAGGTAAGTGTAAAAAATTCTCATGTTGCTAAGTACAACTATATGATTCATCAATATGATGATCATAGGTTGATGAAACTAATTGAGAACCATAGTGGGAAGAATGATGTTGTCATTCTTGCTATTGATGAAGATGTTATGGATGGTGATACTCATGAAGAATAGGAGGATGACTTATGGATAAGATTTGAGGCCATATGTCAAGAATTTGACAAGATTGGTAATATTCCTTTTTCTCCTAAGAAATGTATGTATAATGTGTTTATTGATGAAAATAATGAATAGTCTCTCAAGTGTTCTATGAATTATAAAATTAAAGGGCATGTTCTTGAGGAATATGGACATCAATCTATTATTCAAGAGCCTATAGTTCTAGAGGGACCCAGTGAGGTCAAGGCATAAGTTATTTCACTTAAAGGATAGTTAAGAGATACATATATAATTGAGACATATTTATAGGGATTGGATCATAAATAATAACTTGATACTCTCATGTATCAAGTATATCATGTGCAATAAGGTAAAAAGGTTGAGTCAGCTATCATTTTTCCTATTTTATAGTATAAGGAATGTATAGGAGATATAATAATGATCAAAATGATTATAGCTCCAACCAAGGATCTTAGAGAGAAATAAATATCATTCATGAAGGTCTCAAATATTTCACTTGTAGACCTAAGAATATTCAATGGTGATATGTTTCTTGATCACCTAAATATGCAAGTAATTGATGATGATCATTTTTGTTATGCTAGGTTACCTTCATGGAGTGATAAAGATGCTAGGGGAACCATATTTTACCTTGGTTGAGGTATGCTCATATGTTTTACCTCAAGAGTTCTATTTTTAAAAAATTATAATAGGTACGTGTTTCTTTTGTTATGTGTATTGTGTTCTAATAAGTTATTTTGAAGAACATGTGTGTTTTTGCTTGGTCCCTTTCTTTGTGTTTTACTCCTATTATTATCTTGTGTTTTGTGTATTTTTAAGGTATTTTTTATATTTAGCCTATATACTTGTGACTCCATAGCCTAATGTATATGATAAGGTAACTGGTTATAGCATAAAAATCATGCCACCCTTTAGAAATTTTAAAAGATGTTGACCATATTTCCCCATAGGACAAAATGGATCAACCCCCTATAATTAGAATCTTATATAGGGGATTTTTATAATGTTATAGGGTATGTTGCAACACATTTTATGTCATTTCATATGACATTCTAATTTTTGGTCATGGTCTAGCTTAGTACTTGTTTCTTTTGGTGTCTTAAGGTCCATTTTTTGATCATATATGCAAGTGGAAGATTTTCATGGTGCTGAGCAGTTGCAAGAACAAGTCCAGAAAAGCCTAAATTTACACTTGGGAGATATTTGAACTTTTGGATAAGTTTTGGAGAATTTTTTGAGAAAAATGTCTAAGGCAGTGATCCTATAGAATTATTTATTTTAGGTATAAGTTATGTAATAATTTTCTTGAAGGCCTAATTATTTTAAGAAAAATGTTCGCATCAAAAGATAAGTGTTAGATTTATTTTGGGAAAATTATCTGCATAATTTTCTAGAATGCATAATTATTTCAAGGAAAATGTTTGATAAATTTTTTGAAGATAGGTTTATTTTAAACAAATTGTCTAAAAAGAAAGTCCTATAAAAATACTTCCAAAACAAAAATCTTGAATGGTTAGTTTCTTGAGAAAGTGTCACAAGTAAATAGCCTGAAGGTTATTTGTTTCAAGAAATTAACCAAGACAAAAATACCTAAGTTCCATTTCTTTGACAAAGTGTCATATATAAATATCCTAAAGGGTACTTTTCTCAAGAAAGTGCCCTAAGCAAAAATCCTGAAAAGTCATTTTATTTTGGGAAAATTATCTGAACAATTTTTTAAAAGGGTAATTCTTCATCAAAGTGTCCTAGATAAAAGTTATGAAGGGTCAATTTTTGGAAAAGTATCTTAGATAGAAGTTACAAAGGGTTAAATTCCATCTAAATCAACATGTCCATTGAAAAAGATGAGTATGAATTTTTTCAAGAAATTATCCCATGACAATTTCCCCAAATGCCTCATTTATCTTGTACATTTTATTTGCAAGAATAAATATTGAAGGCATAATTTTTTTGGGTAAAGTTGTTAAGACATAAAGCCTGAGAAAAATATCCACCAAAATGTCTAAAAGAAATAGCCTAGGAAATTTGTGATCTAACAAAGTGATGTTCATGCAAGTGTCAAAGTTTAGGCTCAATAGTCATCCATTACAGTCCAAATATTGATGGTCACACAATTGTCTTTGACATTCCTAAGGATGTCAAATGATGGTATGTAAATGTAAAATTTAATCCCTAAAAAATAACCTTTGAAGTTTAAATATACTAGTGATGGTTATGCAAACATAAAATATGTTTGCACAAACATCAAAATTTGAGCTAATGAAATAGCCATTAAAATTAAAAAGGTAGGATCAATGATTGGTACTCAATCATATAGGAGATCTAATAATGAGTAGTTACTAAAATTTTAATGAGTCCAGGTAGATCAATTATGTATGTTTAATCATGTAAATTAATATCAATAGAAAATGAGGGTCAAAGAGGTTAACGAACCCTGAGTACGAATGCATAAGTGATAGGTGGCATGTGGATCAATGGAGCAAGATGAATTAAAATATAAATGATCTGATTTAGTTTTTGATGGCCAATCAGATGAAAGCAAGCTTCGTTGACTTAGATGAAGGTCAATAAATAATTTTTTAATAGGGAAAGGTAAATAAAAGGTATGGAACTGAGTTTGAGAATATTTTAGTTTGGATGAGAGCCAACATTTCAAAGGATGCCATCAAGGTAGACATACAGACTTTAATGGTTTCATTTTTGGGACTAACTACATGAAAGGGAACCTTCTCCCCACTATTTCACACCATAGTAAACTAATGAAGAGCAATTAACACTATGACAAAGCCCTAATAGATTGATATAATTTTTTCAACCACATTGATGCTAAAACCCAACTTGGAACAACTTGATTGTACCATTGTAACTATCAAGGAAGATCAAAGAGGGAATGGTGTAACTATGTAGCTAATTAAAGTGATCTATGTTAATCAAAAGGTCAGAATGAGTATATTTTGTAGAGATAATTACAACTATGGTTCAAATAGATTTTTGCTCATTTGATTCCTTTTCTTATCACCAAATCTCCCTTTATATTGCTTCCTTTCTTCTATAAATTTAGCTATTAAAAATCTTAACACACTAAATTACACTCTATATGACCTATTAGATTAGGAACTATTAATCAAACATGAAAGGATAAAATAAGGAAGGATATATAATTATCACTTCTCATCACCATATATCACTTGTAGACTTAGACAATTTTTCCAAACTCAAAAACAAACTTGAATTAATGTTTAAAATAAAAATATAACATCAATATAGCAGGGCTTTAGCATACATGGTGTGGTACATTTTTATAATATATTAATACCAACATGATGGTGTGGTACCTCCTTAGAGTGTGTAATCTACCATCTAGCTCATTTGCCTTGTGTTGTTACTCACATATTGCCTCTATATTGAAATACTCATGTTAGAACCCATTAAATCTTAGAGACTAGTCTATATGATTTGTTTCATTATGGTAAAAATATGATGGTCATGTGGAAGAATTTTTTGGTACATCACCTCTTTTATATTAGGTTTAATTTTTTCATTGTCTAACTCTTTTCCCCATAACTAAATAGTAGTTTAAGTGATAAATAGTGCATAGTATATTCAGGGAGCTAGCCCTTAAATCTAGAGACTCGTTTCAAAAATAAGTAAACCAACATACCTAAAAATATTCCCATGTTTCCCAAATCTATAATAATCTTGAACAATTTCTTCTAGGTTACAATATTTGGTGACAACAAGTATTACAATTAAAATCATTAGAGAAAAAGCCAAAGGACCAAGAGAAGGAACTAAGTTTTGTGAAATTAGAAGACTATTGTAGAGGGTGAGACCCATATATAAATCCTAAAAAAAGTGTTAGTAATATGACATATAGAAGGATGATAATAAGGGAAATACCTAAGCAAAGTATTTATTTAAAAATTACACATTGGTGGGCTCTTTGAAAACACGACCTTCATTAGTTTGGAGGTGATACATGTTATGACCAAGAATATATTTTAATAAATAAGGGCCCCAAAATATTTGAGTGTATTTTCATTATTTATCATGGGTATAGTGTAAATTAAGAACTAAATCACCATCATTGAAAGTGTGGACTTTAACCTTTTTATTATGTTTCTTAGAAATATGAGACTTTTATTATTGATTATGTTGTAAGTTTGTAAAATGGTGTTCATGGAGAATATTGAAATCATGAAGGTAGACTTCACATAATTCCTCATCAAAAATGATACTATGAAGATATTTACGTATGGAGGGAATCTCAAATTCTAATGGTAAGATAGACTTGGAAACATAGACTAGTAAGAATAGTGTTGCCCTAGTGGCAATATGAATGTTATGATAGGCCCAAAGTGTGGGATATAAATGAAGATGCCAATCTAAGTGGATTTTATGAATGTTTTTTTGGAGGATTTTATTGAAAATTTTATTTGTACCCTCATCTTGGTCATTGCATTATGGATGGTAAGGTGTGGAGAATTTTTGGGATATTTTGAATTTAGCACATAACTACTTCATGTCCTTGTTCTTGAAATAACTACTATTATAAAAAATGATAGTATGGGGAACTCCAAAATGATAAATGATTTGGTTAAGGATAAACTTGGAAATATTAGTTCTCATGATGTTAACAAGGGTCATGGATTCTACACTTTTGGTAAAATATTCATTAGTTATGACAATAAAAACATGCCCATATTATGACCGAAGTAGTTTTAGAATGAGATATAATCCCCATATGGAAATTAGACATGGACATTCCATAGTTTGGAGCACAAATGGTGGAAAATGGATTATATTTTCATAGAGTTGGTAAGGAATACACTTTTTAGTGATCTTGATATCATCCTTTTCAAGAGTAGGCCAAAATTATCCCATATGTAAGCATTTTCATGTTGTAGCATGTATGCTATAGTGACCACCTCAAATTCCCGCATGTGCTTGTTTAAGCAGAGGAGGTACCTATTATTTTATTACATAGTAGAGTAGGGATTATTTATGAATTTTATTATTTTCATGAGAATCTATATCCAGAGGATAAGTTTGATGTTTGAGGAATTAGATAATGTCTTTATACCATGAGCTTTATCAATGGTGACAGCCTCAATATGAAAAATAAATGAATATTGTGTTCAGATATAATATGGATATTTAATTATTTGAATAATAAATTGATAATCATGGATAACTTGATGCAGATGAAATAAGGATGTCGAATAAGTAATAGAATCAGTGATAGAGTTTTGATATCTTAAAATGGGATCAATAGTGAAAGAAGAAAATGCTTTGGCAAGTGTTGTTTCCATTTGATGATAAGTAATAATATTTTCACTTTTACAATGGTAATCATCATTAACCTAATGGTATTTGAGTTGGGAATCACCCAAAGCATGGAAATATGTATCTAGATTAAGTGTCACTCTCATGCCCAAAAATAATGCTTCATATTTCACCATATTATTAGTGATATCAAAGGTAAGTTAGAATGCCAAAGGGATGGTTTTACCATTAGGAATAATTATAATACAACCTACCCCAACTCCTTGAAGGCATTTGGTACCATAAAAATAAAGGATCTATGTGTCTTCGTACAAATCAATGTTGATTTAGAGAAGTTATTCAATAACTACTTTGGATTTAGTAGTACTAATAATGACATAAGAAACTTATTGATTACTTGATTCTAAGTTAGTAGTGAAGTTTTGGAAGTAATATTTAAGAGATATATCTCGACTGAGACCTTCAGTACAAAGAATGTTATCATCAGGGAGATTATCTTAAAGATGATTGGTAGTGGGTATGGGTATTTTTTTATGTTAGTCGATAATGACTTATCCTTTGATATATTTTTACATGATGATGCAAAGGTCAAATTATATTAAGAGAACCATCCAATTTCCAATTTTATCTCCTGGTAGAAAGGATCTAAAAAAAAGTGATGGAGTTGGTTTGAATGAACTATGACATAAGTTGATTCATAAATCATGTAACGACAAATCTTTTCCACTTCAATATAAATAGCGATGCAGTCATGTTCAATTTTGGTATAACATTTTTTGTAATTTATGAGGCTTAAACTAATATAGTAGATAATAGACTCTCTTCTAGTATCATCTTGTTGATCAAGAATTGCCTTAGTTAATATGGGTGTAGAAGAAGTGTAAAAAATTAAAGGGCAATCATTGGAAGATAGATGAAGGGTAGGTGGATGGAGAAATGATCATTTCATGTTGATAAATGCCTTATAACAAGGATTAATCCATTCTATACCTTTACATTTATTATGAATAAAATTAATAGAATAAATGAGATAAGCCATTTTGGGGATGAATCATTAGATTGCTTCAAGATTTATAAGGTAAGTATGAATGTCTAGAATAGAATGATAAATAGGCATGTTGACTATAGCATTTATTTTAGTGGGATCAACATCACTACCATTAAGAAAAACCAAAAACCATATCAATTTACTAGATATAACACCAAAAACACATTCGTAGGGGTTTCCACAGTCTTATGGATAAATTCATGAAAAATGTCACTCATATCCCATTTATAGGTAGCTCTATAATTTTTAAGGATGAAGGGCATTTTAACATAGAAATAGGTGCCCCATTCCATAGTAAACGTTTTCTTGTGTTGGTATTTGAGATTGATATGAATTTTATTGTACCCTAAAAAACCATTCATGAGGGAGAACATTTTGTAGCTATCAATGGAATTGATGATGGCATCTATCCAAGGTAATGGAAATTTGTCCTTAGGACAAGTGAGGTTGAGGTTATAGAAATCAATGTAAATTTGAATGACCATGGTGATTTTTTTATGAATGAGGACAATGTTGGAGACCCATTTAGAATATTCCATAGTTTTGATGAATTTTGAATCTAATATTTTAATAATTTATTTATAGCATAGGATGAAAATTTGGGGGAGATTTTCTATTATTTTTGTCGTGTGGGTGTAGAATTGGGATATATGCTGATGTTGTGCACCATGATACTAGGATAAATTCTAGGCATGTCCTCATGTGAAAAAGATAAATTTTCATGATATTTATTGATGAATAACCTAAATTTATCATGTTTAGTTGATGTGAGTTCTCTATAAATGATTATAAGTCTACGACATGAGGGTGTGCCATATTCGATTCTTATAACTTACCTTGATAATCATAACATTTGTGTCTTGAAAATGATATGGGGTTATTATAAGAGAGGAAATGGGATTATTTATAGGATATATTCTATTAATGAATTTTATTAAATGAGGGGACTTGCTATTGAAATTCCCAAGTTTGTGATCTTGCCAAGGAAGTTGAGGATTTTGGGCATGGAATAATTCAAGGATGGATTCATCACTAGGTAGTCGAAGTAAATGTATATAATATTCCACATGTACTTTAATATAAATGATTTTATTAACATATAAATCATACTCATAATGTATATGGCATACATCTATGGATTTGGAATCAAGAGTGATCTCGGGTGTAGGTGGTGTAGACATCCAATTCCTAACACTATTTGTGTTGAAATTGTAAATCTTGATTTGCACTCAAATGAAAACTTTAGGATAAAATCACTAAAAATACACTAAATGGTTTGAGTTTTTTGTAAACAAGTACCGATTTAGGCTAATGTATCCCTAAATGGGTTAATGCATTTTATGTGGTGTCTAACATTTCTTAATGTTGGAACATAACTATCTACTAAGAAGGGGGGTGAATCTATAGATTGATTAAAATTAGTCCTTTAATATTTTTTTATGTAATTTAGAAAGGATATGTAGAGATCACACACACACATGCATAACACTAGATGTAAATGGAAAACCCAATATGGGGAAAACCACCATGAGAATAGATGCTAGAATCTATTGTTCTAATCTAGCTTCATAATCAAGAACCTCACTGGTTATAATGTTTAAGGGAACCAACACTAAGGAGACACCAATCCCATGATTTAAGATCACATACTCTAAGGAAGCACCAATTCCATAACTGAGCACCAACTCATCTTTATTGATGGCACCTACTAATCAAATCTATTTTGGACTTACAACTCTAGATTACAAAATTGATTCATAAATGAATCTAGTTCTCTATTACCAACCTATTCTATAACTGATCATACTCTTCTCTACATCTATCATTCTCTCTTTCTCTCTCACACTCAATTCAACTTTTTTTACATAGTTATTATATTTCCTATATATATATATATATATATATATATATATATATATATATGCATTGATCTAGGTCTCATATGTTCTCTGTATTTACACTTGGTCATTAACACATCATATTCCTGTAAGTTTACCAATTCTTGAATTCATGATTTACCACCATAATTATTTGTATCTTACTATGTTTATCATATATAAGGCTCTAGTTTTGATGCACATGCCATTTTACACAAGTCTAGTTAATCACAATGATCTATATCATTATCTATGTCATCTAATGTATCTTTCCTAGAATTTTCATCACTTGACCATTGAGATGAACATATATTTAAATATTAACCATTGATCTTATGTTTCATGCCATGATCTAATGATATTCATTAAAATTTATCAAATTTAAAATGAAATCATTATGTCAAGCTCTGACAGGTTTACATGCTTCATTAGATCTTTGTGATCTTACAAACATTAATGCTTCAAATTTAAGGTACATCCATTGATAAAACTCTAATAGGATCACATGCCCCCTTAGATATTTTTGAGATTCTAAAATTTAACATTTTAATCTTTAAAATGCATTCATTTTTATTTGATCCAAACCCTGTCATGCTGTAAGATCTTCAAAAGTAGCATAGACCTTTTGTTAAACATCAGACACTTTGACCTCTTTGAATCCTCACATTCTATTGATCTTTATTGCATGATCACATGATCACAATTAGATCCTCTAAAAAATTAGTATGATCATTGGATATCTATCTATAAAGCTCCTATAAATGTGACACTTAGCACTTGCACATGTCTTCTACACATTTCTATTAGTGACCATGGTTGTGACACTTTCCACTCTTGCATGCCTTCTACACATTATCATTCCTCATACTTATGACACTTGGCACTCACATGTGCCTTATGAGTACTTTACTATCAGTCCCTATGCTTGTGACACTTGGCACTCATGCATTCCTTCTACACATTATCAGTCCTTGTGCTTGTGACACTTGACACTAGTGCATTCACTCTCAAGTACCTTTAATATATTAACTTTTTTTCACATCATTGGATCTTCATTCTATGATTTATATCTAGTCATTGATCAAGTTTAGACAAATCTTAAGTCAAGGACTTAGGAAATATTAAAGTCTTTGCTTGTTAGTCAATGATAGTAATCAATAGGTCAAAGGGGATGGTTACACAACAAGAAGAAAGGCTTAAGTTTTAAATTAAGTGATTAGTTCTTGCCTATATCTATTCAACATGAAAATAAAAAATGCCTATAAATGACATGACTGAAAAATGTAGGGTTTTCTTGAGAAACCCTAGTAATGTTTGATAGCTAAAATAAATATTTTTGGGGCTCATTTCTCTTCATCTAAACCTATGAACCATATATATGAGATGCACTTGAAAATACCATAATGGATCTTATATCAATTTCTCTATGAATGTGTGAAAATGGTCTATATAATAACATGACTAAATTATATTAAAATAATGAAACTTATATTATGTAATTGTAAAACATACTCTTCTCTCCATCAAACCTATTTGATCCTCTAGCATTTACGACATCCATAATGCAAACAATCTCCATTTTGACATCAAATTATAATCATATTTACAATAATATCCCCCTTTGTCATTAATGGAAAAATAAATTCTTTGATCTTATAATGCATGCTATACACCTTCTCTAGCATTGACTATAATTGTAGTGATTGCATTGGATTTTAATGAACATGAGCTAAAGTTATTCATACCAAAATTTTCCCCCCTTAGGTAATGGAACATTTTCCTAAACACACCTTAGACACTTGCCAAAACACAACTTGAACATATGATCTAGATAAAAAAAAAGCATTTGACAAACTTTTATAGAGAGCATTTGCACTTTTTCTCCCCCTTTGATATTAATGGCAAAAGGACTCCAACTTTCTCACCATTTGTCCATAATTTTCTCCCCCTTTATTAGATAATGGATTTTCTCTAAGAATATACAACCTTCAACTCATTATAAATTTGTAAAACTATGCATACCTAAGTTGCATTTTCTCTCTTCTTCTAGGTATTAACAAAGCTTTTATGATCCTCCCCCTATACTCATGCCCTATCACTAAGATCTAATAATGTGATGTAGGAGATACCACTCCCAAATTCTATCTTAGATACTCAAATTATTCCTTGGGAAGAAGTTTGGTGAATATGTCTACAATTTGATCCTATGTTGGCACATATTCCATTGTGATGTCTTGATCTACAACCTTTTCTCTTAAGAAGTGATACTTGATTGATATGTGCTTAGTTCTGGAATACAACACTGGATTATTTGATATATTAATAGAACTTGAATGTCACAACGAATAGAGATAGGTGATTTTTGTTATAATTTGATGTCTTTGAGTGTTTGATTCATCCACAAGAGTTGAGTGAAACATACCACTATTTACACATACTCTTCTTCTATTGTAGAAAGAGTAACTGACTCTTGATTTCTCCTTAGACATGAAAGGAGTTTGTTTCCAGGGAAAAATGTGCCACCACTTGTGTGTCTTATATAATATACACTTCATACTCAATCAACATCTATATATGTTGTCAAATTGAAATATTAACCTTTAGGATACCATAAGCCATAGTCAATTGTACTCTTGATATATCTAAATATTCTTTTTACTGCATTGACATATGACTCTTTATGATAAGATTGAAATCTTACAACTATGCACATTGCTTACATGATATCTTATCTTGATGTAGTTAGGTATAATAAGCTACCTATCATTGATCTATATAAAGTCTGATTTACACTATTAGAATCATCATTTTTTCTCAACTTACAACTAGTAATCATGGGAGTACCTATTGCTTTGCTATCTTCCATTCCAAACTTCTTGAGCATTTCCTTAGTATACTTAGTTTGGGATATAAATATCCCTTCATCAGTTTGTGATATTTTTAGACCAAGGAAGAAATAAAGTTCTCCAAGCATAGACATATCAAACTCATTTTGAATTTGAGTAGCAAATTATTTATACATACTATTTTTTCTACCACCATAAATGATATCATCTACATATATAACAACAATTAGCATATACTCACCTTCTTATTTGAAGTACAAATTATTATTTGCAAAACCTTTATTGAATCCTTGCTATTTTAGGTACTAGTATAATATTGAAATACCATGCTATAGGTGTTTATTTTAGACCATACAGAGCTTTCTTTAGTCTACAAATATAATATTCTTATTCTGATAACTGAAAACCTTTAGATTGTTCTATGTAGAGTTCCTCTTCTAGGTTCCCATTCAAGAAAGTAGACTTAACATCCATTTTATAGTCTTTGAATTTATTATAAATAGAGAATGATAAAAACATTCTTATGGCTTCCAATATAGTAAATGCAGAAAATGTTTCCTCAAAATCTATGCCTTCAAATTGTGCATATCCTTTGCAGACCAATATGGTCTTATTCCTTATAATAGATCCATCCTCATTGAGTTTTCTTCTTAAGACCCACTTTATACCTATTACATTCTTGTTTAAATTTCTTATAACTAATTCTCGAGTTTTTTTCTTTTCAGTTTGGCTTAGTTCTTCTTCCATGGCTTTTAGCCAATTCTCATCCTTACTAGCTTAAGCATAACTCTTAGGTTTAATTTCCAACATTAGAGAAAAAATTACTTTCTCCTTATTAATTTCAAATTTTCTCCTTGTATTAACTCCATTTTTATTTCCAATGATATTATCTATAGGATGATCCTTTTGAAAAGATCTTGATGGTTCCTTTTCATTTACTTCCTTAGGTTCTTCATTAGCTACTTCCTCTTTAGACTATGATTCTTCTTCATAGATGTCCCTGTCAAGTTTAAGATGTTTCAAGCCTTCATCAATCTTGACATTGATACTCTCTACAATATTCTATAACCTTTTTTTGTAACATATGTAGGCTTTGATTTGGGTGGAATAAACAATAAATATTCCTTCATTACATCTTGATTGAAAGCTTCCCAATTTGTCTTATTTTTTTCCTAAATTAAAATCTCCTTCTAAACACTCTAAAATACTCAATAGAGTCAATTTTTCCATACCATAATTCATAGGGGTTTTATCACTATTCACTCTTATTTTAACTCTATCCAAGATGTATAATTTTGTTTGTATTTCTTATCTCCAATATCCATCAGGTAACTTAGCTTCTTTTAGCATTATTCTATCCATCTCTTTGAATATTCTATTATTTCTTTCAATAACTCCATTTTTTTATGGAGTCCTTGTTGCAGAGTAATGAATTTTGAATCCATGATTCTCATTGTACTATATGAACTCATTTGTGATGAATTCTTCACCTCTACCAGTTCTTAATCATTTGATTTTTCATCCTATCTCATTCTCTACCGTGGCCCTAAAGATCTTAAATCTTTTAAATTCTTGAGACTTGTCCTTCAAAAAGGATACCCATGTCATTATTGAGTAATCATCTATTATAAGCATGAATTATGTTTCTCTTTTGGACCCTCTTGTCTTAGTAGGACCACAAATATTTGAATGAACTAACTCCAAAATCTTTATAGATGCATAGTACTTTGTTTGAAATGTCACCCTTGTTTTCTTGCATTGCTAAAATTCCTTGCAAGTAGTGTATACAAGTTTGGTTATATTAGACATATGTCTAACACACTTAAGTTCACCTTAACTAGGATATCAAAATTAGCATGACCCATTCTTCTATGCCATAACCAAATCTTTTCAATCTTTCTTATAGATATTACCATTCACTTCACTAAGATTATAGATATTACTTTTAGTTCTTTTTCTTTTTGAAACTAGTCTTCTATGTCTCCTTTCTTACATCCTTTTACATTAAATATGAACTTAAATCCATTATCACACATTCAGATGACACTTATCAGATAATAATTCAATACTTCAACATAAAGAGCATCATGTGTAGGCAGTTTTCCATCTATATTCAAGGTTACTTTACCATGAATCTTTACTACAATATTATCAACCAACTTGACATATCCTTCCTTATATTTTCTTAGTTTTATGAACTTGATCTTGTCAACAGTCATGTGTTTTGAGCAACCACTTTATATTACCCACAAATTTGGTGGCTTGGCATGGAGTGCAGTTTGAGCAATCATGGATTGTGAAACTTTCTAATCTTTCACTTTTTACACATCCTTAGGTTTCTTGTTTGGCTTATTATTTACTTTTTTAGAGACTTGTTAACCTTTTTTTACACTAGGAGGCATGCCTTTCTTTTCACTTTGTATTTTTGGTCTTAAAAAGTTTGTTCTACTTTGTTTATATATGTGACCAAAATTATTACAATTATATAATATCACATGTGTATCTAACAAGGGAGTGAATGAATTTTTGCTTAAAAAGTTTGTTCTCCTTTTAGGCATAACTCTACATTCACTAGCCCTATGACTAAACTAATTAAATGTATAACAATAACCATAAAAAAATGAGGAATACCTAGTCATAGCATTTCTTTGTGTAGGATGAGGAGGTCTTCTTAACATTAGCTTATTAAAGTTTTCCACCCTTATGTAACCATATGCATTAGCTACCTTGGTGTTCTTCATCTTCCTTGAGTTTACATATATTGACTCATTATTCTTCTTATTTTTCTTCAGGCTTCTCTTTTCCTTCATCTTTTTTCACATCGGTTGTGCTTTTGTCTTTCTTTCTATCTCTGGATGCATTATTGCAAGCTTTATCATTCTTTATTCCTAATTCTCATTCTACTTTGAAGTTGTCATATAAGTTTGTAGATGTACTAGTTATGGGAATTTTCCATTTTTCAAAACCAAGACTAATTCTTTCTTTTGATGTCTTTTAAGAGTTTATTAACTCATCAACAATTGTTTAACCTCTTATCAACTTCAGACTTTAATCTATTTATTCTTTAATTTTTTCAAGTTCTATCTTCAAAGCTACTATCTCTACTTATAGCTTTAAGAATTCATTATATTTATACTATAGTTAAAATTTGGATACATCTGCTATTATTTAGCCTACTAAACTTGTGTCTTTAGGCTAAATACCATCTAATCAAAATTTTCAAGACTATTAGATACTTTTTCAATATATTTTTGTGCATGATTCTTCTAGTTTAAGTTTTTTTCTTAGTTTTTAAATTTGATTTAGATCACAAATGAGTTCACCCTCTATATCCACTTATCCTTCCTCTTCTTCATCTAAGTCTTCAACTTCTTTTGTTTCTTGATCCATAGAGGCTAATTCTAATGTCATGAATAGGGATTCATTTCCCTCAGCCACAAAGGCACAATTATGGTCAATATTTGAGCTATAACATTCATCCAATGAATCACTATCTTATTATATGTATAGTCCTTTCTTATTTTTGAAGAATTTCTTCCTCTTCGAGTAGGGGGGTTTCATATTTTTATTATCCTCTTCTTGCTCAAAATTATCCTTATTTTATAAAGGGAATTTATGAACTAGATATCCCACCTTACCATAATTAGAGCATTTAAAGGGTAACTTACCTTTGTGATTTCTATATCCTCTTCTTAATTTTCTCAAAAATTGGCTTCTTCTTCATCAGTCTCCCAAGATCTAGATGTAGGTACTTCTATTTTACTTGTTTGGATGTTTTGAATGTAGCTTCTTTCTTGAAAGTATCTGCTTCTCCCATTATAATCTCATAGGCTATGAAGGTTTTATGAAACTCATCTATAATGAGATTATAATATTTATTTCTTACTCTATTTTAGATTCATACCTTAGTGGTAGAGATATTAGGACCTTTTTGACAATGACCAAATATTTCATCTCTTTTCTAAGGCCTCTGATTGTATTGACTATTTCATCTACTCTGAGGAGGTAGTCTATGATTTTATCTTCTTCTTTCATTTTAAGACTTTCAAACTTGCCTTTGTATGTTTGTAGCTTTTCCTACTTTACCTTATCACCACCTTTATAGATGCTCTTTAACTTGTTTCAGATATCTTGTGCATTTTTACAATGTATCACTTTGAAAAACTCTGAGTTAGATAATCCACAAAGGATAGTATTCTTTGCTTTGGAATTGCTCTCATATGCCTTCTTTTAAGCTTGATTAGTTAGATTTGTAGTAAGAATTTTACATCTATTTACGACAAATAAACATACATCAAACCCTAATGAAGATAAATATTCTTCCATTCTAATACTCCAAAATGTATAGTTTGATCCATCAAAGAGAGGTGCTTTGTTTGAGGAAAAGCCTTCTTGACTAACCATTTGTGTTCACCATCCTAGATCTACTTAAACTAATTAAGCTTATTCTAAGGAACTAGGGATCTGATACCAATTTTTATAACATAACTATCTATTAATAGGGTTGGGTAAATCAATAGATTGATTAAAATTAGTGCTTTAATCTATTTTAATGGAATTTATAAAGGATGTGCATAGATCACACAAACACACATATGCATAACACTAGATGTGCATGAAAAAAACAATATGGGAAAAACCACCATGAAAATATATTCTAGAAAATATTGTTCTAATCTAGCCTCACAATCAAGATCCTCACTAGTTACAATGTTTAAGAATGATGACCCTAAAGAGACACCAATTCCTTGATTTAAGAGGACATAATATAAGGAAACACCAACTCCCTAGCTAAGCACCAACTCAAATCTTATAATGGCACATATCAATCAGATCTATTATGGATCTATAACTCTAAATTACAAAATTTATTCATAAATGAATCCAGTTCTTTGGTATAGACATATTCTATAACTTCTCATACTCTTCTCTACATCTCTCTTCCTCTCTTTCTCTCTCACACTTAATTTAACTTTTTGTCCACCCATATAAACACTTAGTTTATTTATTAGATGATATATATATATATATATATATATATATGCATTGATCTAGGTCTTACATGTTATTTATATTTGTACTTGGTTGTTAACACATTACACTTTTGCAAGTTTCCTATTTCTTGAATTCATGCTCCACAACCATAATTCTCTATATTTTACTATATTTACAATATATAAGGCTTTAGTTTTGATGCACATGCCATATTATACAATTTTGATTGATCATAGTGATCTATATCATTTTTTGTGTTGTATATTCCATATTTATTAGAAGGTGCATCACTTGATCATTAAGTTGAACATATCTTTAAATACTGACCATTGATCTTAAGTTTCATGACATTATCCAATGATTCTTGTTTAAATGTCTCAAATTTAAAATGAAATCATTAGATCAAGCTCTGATAGGCTCACACACTCCATTATATATTTATGAGCTTCAAAACTTTAATGTTTTAACTGTAAAGTGCATCCATTGATGAAACTTGGATAAGCTCATGCACTCTATTAGATCCTTGTGAGATTTTGAACTTTAACATTTCAATCTTTAAATTATATCCATTTATATTTTGATCCAATCTCTCATTTGTTGTTAGATCTTAAAAAGTAGCATATAAGTTACCTCTATTTATCATTAAACATCAAAAAATTTGACCTCTTTGGCTTTTCATGATTTATTGATATTCATTTCATGATCATGTACTCATCATTAGATCTTCTGATAGACTAATACATGCATTAGATCTCTATATAACAATCTCCTATGAATGAGACACTTGGAACCCTTATGTACCTTCTACACATTACTATTATTGCCCATGCTTATGCCACTTAGCACTCTCGAATGCCTATTGCACATTATCAATCCCCACACTTGTGACACTTATCACCACCACGTGCCTTTTAATCACTTTATTGTTAATCTCCATGCATGTGACACTTGGCACTAATACCTTCCTTAAGCACATTATCAATCCTTACACTTGTGACACTTGGAACTAGCATGTTCACTCTTAGGTAACTTTGACATATTGACTTTGTTTTACATCATTGAATCTTCATTATATGATTTAGCGCTAATTATCGATCAAGCTCGAATAAGTCTTAAGTCGAGGACTTAGAAAATATTAAAGTATTTGATGATTGCTCGAAGCCAATAATCACTAGGTCAAAGGGGCCAATTTCAAAAAGATGAGAAAAGCTTAAGTTATAAATTAAGCAACCAGTTCCCACCTATATCTAGTCAACATTAGAATAGAAAATGCTTATGAATACCATGACTAAAAACATTAGAGTTTAACTGAGAAACCCTAGTAATGTTTGAGAGCTAAAATAAATCCTTTTTGGGATCATTTATCTTCATTTGAACCCATGGACCATATACATTAAATACACTTGAAAAACCCATAATGGATCTTATATCAATTTCTTTATGAATGTATGGAAATGGTGTCTATAATAGCATGACAATATTGCAACTTATACTATGTAATTGTAAAACATGATCTTCTCTCCATCAAACTTGTCTGATCCTCTAACATCCATAATGATATCAATATACCTTTTAACATCAAGTGACAATAATATTTCCAAAACTTAAATCATTTTGATTCAAAATGATGATTTTTCCTTTCTATGCTCTGGATCACTCTTTTCTTCTATTTCATTAGTACACATCACATACCTTTTTTTATTTTGTGTTTGAAACATCCTAAATGGGATAACGTTACAAATGCATCTAACATCACCTTCCAGTTCTTCTTTAGCTAAATTACAACCTAGTAATATGACTTTCTAACCATTTTGATTAATTGAGCACTAATTTTCAAAGAATTGCTCCAAAATTGATTTATCTTGTTTAATCTAATTAATTCAAATCAAGAGCTGAAGTGGATTTTCCATGGAGGTTATTGATTATTTCATTATTGTAAATTGATTCTCTATGTTTTCATCACTTAAAGACATGATATATGGGGTGGCACTCATAATCCATAAATGTAACAAATATTAGGTTTATAGGCACCCATGCCTAATTAATGCCCCTTATTCAAAAATATTTATGGAGATATTTATGGACTTAATTGCAAATATTAGATTAATTTATGGCCACACATCTCAATCTTAAGATCGATGGTCATGGTTTATCTTAGCCCATTTGGAAAAGCTATAAATAGAAGGGCATAAAACATCATTTCTTAAGCTAAATTATTGTAAAATTATAATGTATAATTGTCTCCATAACCTTTTATGTTGATCATTGGGTTTTATTTTCAACCTTCATTTTATATGCATAGATTAGATTTTTTAGCTTTAGCATAGGTTATGCATAGTGTTCTTGAGGCAATAGAGGAGGTTGGTATCCATTGTTGACTAAGATAAGAACACTAGATTAAGGGGAGAAACATGTTTGGAACCTCTCATAGATGGTGGAATGATTTGGGAAGGTAATTGGTATTTTTTTCTTTCAATATGTCATTCATTATCATTTGAAAACCCCATTAGAATAGGTTGGCTTATATTGTCAATTCTTATGCATTCTTTTATGAGTTTTCATAAATAATTTTTGAATTGATCCTCTTTGTAATCCAATCATACATATTGGCATGCTCGATGGGACTCATGAAGTATATTTTAGTAAGGAAGACACTTTGGAAATTTTAAATTTCCATTTTAGTCATTAAAAAGTCCTTTAACAACAATTTTTATGCTCTTTTTCCCATGTTTTTATGCACTCAGGTTACATGGTGACCACTGATGGTTCTTAGTGACCACCAATGGTTATGGCCAATTAGCTATAGTTGGGTTATAGGGGAAATACATCCTACATTTTTTTATTTTGATCTTTAATTAAGTTTATTTATAGTGCTTTAGATTTTATAAGTCTTTGGTTTGAACATAGTTATGATCTAGAAGCTTAACTTTTAAAGATTATATAATAATAAATATTTTGAAGTATAATGTTCTTGCCTTTGGGTTCATAGGTAATCATTGGAAATTTTTTTGATAGACCATGGTTGGGTATTGACTGGTAGTGTTTTTTCAAGAATCGGTTATGGTCAAATGTGACCATCGATGGCCATTGTGTTTTACTAAAAAAAATAGACTCAAGAGCACTAAAACCAAGTTTTGTTGTCTTAAAAGTGAAATTTATTCAAAGATAAATGAGGTTATATAATTTTTTATATAGGACCAACATGTAAATAAGTCATTTTAATCTTAACTATGTCTTTTTGACCTCCTTTTTATTGCTTAAAAAGAACTAGGAACTTTACTTTGGTGCTTAAAGGAAAAATTGCTTGTTTATGTTGAATGTTTTGTGATTGTTTTTCAAAAGTTTTGTAACTTAAGGCCAATGAGCCAAAGAAAATCACAAAGCACTTCAATTCAGTGCTTTAAAACCAAACTCAATTAAAAATTTTAATCTTTTCAAAAGAGTTTTGTTTTGTATAAGTCATCTATCATTGCTTGGTTAAAATTATTTGAGCAAAAAAGAATGTGTGTGTGTATGCTCTCCCCCCATCCCCTATAGGTATATTGTGGGATCAAAAGCACCATTTTCATTGAAAAATTATGCCTTATTCTAAATGCATAAAAAATATTTTTTCTAGGCTCTCCCCAAACCCCACATGGTTTAGGTGATCTAAAAATGACCTATAAATACTTTTTAATTAGATTTTATTTCATGCATTTTGGCTTGTAAGGGGGACTTCATTACCTCCCATGGGTTATATAGGGAATATTTGACCTAGGGATTCATCTCTAGGAATAATATTAACCCCTCTCCATGAGGGGTATATAAACTAGGATCACCCCACTGGGATGATGGTTTGAGAGGTTAAACCATATTTGTTAGTGGCAAACTAATCCTGAAATGTAAGATCATTTTGGACATAAAAATAAACTAATTAAGTGAGCATGTAGTGGTTTTGAAAAAGATAATGCATTTTCAAAATAGTCCATTTGACATGGATAGAATGGATTTTATTATTCTCTTATGTGATAACGTGAAAATTGGTACACATTGGATCCATCTAGATAGTTCAAAATTACAAAGTTTTAGACAAACCCCACTTACCATGGAAATATTATTGATGCAAGGTTAACCCCAAGGTATATGTCATCATATTATCACTTGAGATAAAATAGGGTTGTAAAATACCCTACCATATAATGAAATTTTATTTCAGATGAACACTTAATTTCCTCTCAAGTACACGTATAAAGATGGACTTCAAAAATATCATGTAACCTATCAATTTAGGTCTTAGGATAATTAATTAGATGTATTTGTATATTTTGTTCTTATATTACTTGTTCATTTATTTTAGTCAAAAAATTATTTTAAACATATATCAATAACCAAAAAACATTTTTCCATAATTTATTGAACAAGGAGGCGTTACACTGTCCAAGTAAAAATCCATCTTTTCCTTGTTGAATTTTGTCATATTAAACATTATGTCATATCATATAATTGGTGTATTTATGATACCCATTTGAGTCTATAACAATTTACAAATTATCTTTAAGTCATTCATTGATAGTTCAAATTTGAAATTGCACTTTTCTAAGTTCATAAGGCTGATGTGTTAAATTTGGTTTGCCATTTACACTTTACTTGAGATAACTTAGATTAAATTTTCAATTTGGATTGAGTTTCATTTATAGACTCATTATCACATTAACATCATTTATTAACTCAACTCATCTTGTGTATTGCTTAAACTTTAAGTCATAAAACATATTTTATAATACAATTCATATTACCATGTGGCAACATTATGTTGCCCATTTGGTTCTAATTTTATACTTATGAATTATTGCATGTTTCCACATAATGATTTTATTTGTTTATATTTTCTCCTTTAAAATTTGAAGGTATTTATTCTAGTTATATAGTATTAACTCATCGAAGATGAACCAACTTTTACAGTATTGATGTATCACAAAAATATATGCTTTGGTGTACTAGTTTTCACCATGGATTTTTGAGTTGTGATACCCTCTTATAATTCATATGATTGAAAATTTACCCAATTTTGAGTAAATTCATGAAAAAATTCTTCTAATTATGTGTGGTTCTAATCCATCCTCCTTTTATAGTCTATTTGGTGCTTTAAGCATTTTTTTGGAAGAAAGATCAACGTCCATACCTTGTCTAAACATTTGCACAACATTGTTCTAAATCTAGTCAAATGTATAGAGTAACATTTTTTAGACATGACTCAAAGGTTAAATTTTAGTGGGGTCCCTTATAGCCCTAACTATGAAGATGAATATTTTTATGATTATCAAGACAATTCTATTGTCTTTAAGGATATTCCTACAACTGTAGGATCCGAGGAAGAGTATATTAAATATTAAGAGAACCAAGATGAAAAAATATTTAGGTTTATAAAATTTAGTAATAGAATACCCTTAGATTTTATTATAGATAAATTACACACCTTATTTAGAGAAGGAGAACAACAATGGCAAAAGAAAGTTTTTACACAACCAAACATACATTCTTCCTCTACCAAAGGAAAATAAATACTTATAAAGTCAAAACCAACTGATCAAGATCTTGTCACCAATATTAAGAAAATAATTCAATAGTATGTTGATCAAATTTTCAAAGACTTGACTTACTCTCTAGTTACTACTTCAATCCACAATGATGCTTCCAAAGAATAAGGAAATCTGATTGAACCTACATAATAAACATTGGTTGAGAACACAATAATGATTTATCAAGGTGTCTCAAATGAACATAAAAAGACATAAGAGGTTGAGAAAAATGTTTTGATAGACATAGAACACACATTAATTAACAATCAATAACCTCTTAACTTTACAAACATAAAGACCCAAGAATTTTGTTTGAATTGATAAGATCCCTCAAGACAATTTGGCTCCATATAAACCAATACTTACAATGGTAAATAGATAAAATAAATCCATAAAACTAGTAAAACATGGTTAATTCAAGGCATAAAATTACTAATAATTGATTTATTACCTACTCAACTCAAGGAGTGAACCAAAACCAAGTCAAGGATCATAAGGTGTACATCCATACCAAATCCATGCAATAACAGGGGCACATTCCACCCAAACATCAATAATAGGGAACATTACACCATAATAATTGTATCAAGGGAACATACCAACCCAATAGCAATAAAAGGGGCATATAACACCCCAATAATATTGTGTTCCACCCATGAATGTGCCAAACATACAAGAGTGGAACTCCATAAACTAAATTTTGACACAATTGGAGAATAAAAATAGAGTTAAGAAATACAAGTTTGATGAGATATGTCCATATATATTTAATCTAGTTATTCTCTAAGTCCCCTTTTTGTCTCATTTTGAGGCACCAAATTTTTATAAATACAAAATAAAGGCGGACCCATATGAACACATTCAGGCATTTTTAATATTATGTCAAGAGGTTGTTTATAGTAGCATGTACTTGGTTTGATTATTCCTATGAAGTTTATCAGGGAAAGCTTAAGACTAGCTACTTATGTTACCAAAGGGATTAATTGTAGATTAGAATGAATTGTCAAAAAATTTAGTCAACCATTTCTCATACAACATTGAGCATGAATTGACCATTATTGACTTGTGAAAATCAAAACAATGTGATGTAGAAAGTTTTACCACATACCTATAAAGGTGATTAGAATTAGTGGGTTACTTTCAAAATAATTTTCCAAATAAATAGTTTCAGAAAAATTTCCATATAATTTACATCCTAAGGTCATGTACAATCTATGGTTAGCTTATGCTAACTCATTTGAGAAAATTATCGATAATGGTGTATAGATTGAGAAGGATATTATTGTAAAAGGCCTCATCAAGATTTTTGTGTAAGTTCAAACCTAAAATCAAAACCAATATTTTAGTCCAATATTTGTGTAAGAGAAACCTAAGGTCTTTAATAAGAACCAAAACATGGCTAGAAATGGGGTAACTGAAACAAGGTATGTACAAATGGTGCAGGCTCTACCAACCCCAAATGTATAAATAGTTTCTCCCAATTCACCACATAATTTATAAATACAACCTATATGGAGTAAAAACCAAGGTAGTTTCATGGTATTTAGCAAATTTGGAGAACTAATTACAACAGTGTTCCAAAAGCTCGTAACAACTAACCTGATTATATGGATAGTACCAAGGCCATTTCCTTAGGATCAATTGAAACTAGATTAGTACAAAAAGATTGAATGTTAAAAAATTTATCATGTTATTAGTTATGATGCCTATCATTTCATATTATTTAATGTCTCATTGAGAGTGGTGAAGTTGGGATTAAGATGGCCCCTAGTCATGACACAAATTAGGATATATGAATCTATAATGACCCCTTTCCTTGACATAATTAACCACCACCAAGAAATAACTAAAAATAAGGATAGAGGTAGAATCAAAACCAAAATAAAGGTCAAAATCATAATCAACATGAAAATAATCGTGATCATAATACCCATACTAATAATTTGGGTTTCAAAAACATGATTTATGACTATAACAACATTGTGGGATGATTTTATGTAACCTACATTGACACTATTATTGTCAGACCATGTGAACCATCTCATGATCCTCATATTATGGAGCCATCATTATAGGGTCAACACACTTTCTCTCTAGTAATACCATGTCAATTTCACACATTTCTATTGTAACTTCATTTGCATGGGTTACTATTTCTGGACAACACCCTTCTTATAATTAAAATGGCTCCTTATCAACTAAAAATTGCATTAATATAAATACGTGTCCATGAGTCACCATCCAAGGCCCTTTGAATTCATCTTATGATTATATTGGCTCCCCACCACCTCTAGATTGCATAGTCAAAACTAGACACCCACTAGTCACCCTCCAAGGCCCTTTGCCTTTATATTCTGATTATATTGGTTCCTCACTACCTCTATGTTATAGAGTCACAACTATATGCTCATGAGTTACTATTAAAGGATCTTTACCTACTTATTCCATGGAATCCAATGTGAAAATTACACCAATAAATCCAAATTTGACTATTGTGCTAGCTAAAGACAAGCCATTTCATCCTAATGTTGAAAATCCTTATAGTCTATCAGACCAATTGAGTAAAAAAACTACATAGATTTCTATTTTGGATCTCTTATGGATATATGAAGTCCATAGAAATATCCTAAATAATATCTGACAATAATCTATTGTTCTTAATGATATAAATCTTGAATAGTTCTAGAACCTTGTAGGACATTTATCTTTGTTTTTTAAAGTAATGTTCGATCAAAAATACATGTCTACACTCAAATTGAGTCATAATAACCTACTTTACATTGAAATAATCATTTAAAACCATAAGATCAAGTAGGTTATTATAGATAATGGTTGAGGGCAAAACATCATATCTCTTAATTTGGTAAAAATATTAGGCTACACTGTGAAAGACATTCAACCAAAGACAATCACAATCTAGGCTTATGACAATGATGAAAAGGAGTCTATTATTACTATTTGGTTTCCAATCATTGTTGGGTCTATTTCACAACATACATTTATTCATATTATGGACATTGAATTTCCTTATAACAAAATTGAATTTCCTTATAACATACTTCTTATTCATCCTTGGATCCATGAATTACAAGTTGTTCCCTCCACCCTACTTTACTAGTTTAAGTGTCCCCATGATGGGATTGAGGCTACTATTCTTGATGATGAATAGCCTTACGAGTATTAAAAACATTTTGAGGCTAAGTTCTATAACTATAACTATTATCTAGGTTATAAATTCATTACAAAGAAGAACAAGGTTGTAGTTTCACATCCACCTCCATACAATTATATCAACCCTAATGATCTCACTTCCACTTTAGTTGATCCATTTCCTACAACTATTGTGAAGAAAGTTATTATTAAAGACATAGACATTTCCATGTATAGTATTAAGGATGCCTTCCACATTACAAAGTTACCTAAAACTCTAAAAAATTTTTGTAAGCTTACACCTTCAAATAATCCTAATGGACCCACAATGATTTGGAAATAGAAGAAGAAATAATGAAAACCACCTATGGTTTTTTTTACCTACTATTGTGCCCAATAAAGATCAAGAGGATTTTACCAAGGGAGATTGGTTGTACTCTAAAGGTTTTGCTGATTTATTTTAGAATCTAAAGTATTCTATCCCTAATCAGATCATGGATCATCTTTATTATATAGGAAAAGGTCTTGGTCCTTGAGCATAATGAATATTAGAACCCTTATCAAGTATAATAACTAATTTGAATCATGGTCTCAGATTTATACCACCTAGGGGTGACCTCATAACTTTTGATAGTGATTATTCCAAATTGACTAGCAATGAGACTCTTAATAGTGACATAGTGTCCCATTATATCCTTTTTGATAAGCTTGTTAACATGGAACTATTTGATTTGAATTCCATTTTGAATTTAACTATTGGATTTTCTTGTCCTGAAGAAAGAACCTATCCCACCAGTAGAGCTTCCCATCCTAAAGAAATATCTACCTTGGATCTTCCCCTACTAAAGTAGAACCCTATACATTTATTAGATCTTCCCCTCTTAAAGCAACTACTCATTATTACATATGCCTTTACCATACCAAACTCATTGATTGGGACAAACAAAATTTGGTCATATAGCTTGATGAGTTTCAAAATGAAGAATCAATTATAGAATACATGGACCTAAGAGATTGATTGCCCATTAGCAAACACAAAAAAAGATTTGATATTTCATTAGATCTTTCTACTTACTTTGGAGATCAAGAAAACTTTCTTGGTCATAATAAACATGAAACATTGAGATCTTTTTGTGAAAACCTCTTTGAGGAACTTGTTGATCAAGGAAAAAGTAAATAAAAAGATAAGGCTTTGAGTGAAGCCCTATTTCAAGTACTCTCAGGTAGGAAATTTTTATTATCCCCTTAAAATCTAGAAGGTATATCTATCCTAAGTTATATATACAATATAATCATCTCTTTTGAGCAACAATAAATGTTTGATCATCTTTCTCTTGAGTTTTTAGAGATTTTTGTTACTTGGCCTTTACTTGAGATGGTGGATTATGATTCATCACATTATCTATAGATTTGGGAGGTATAATAAGATGTAAAAAATACCTCACCTAAAAGTCTATAATATGGATCCACACTCCTCATGCAAAACATAGTAAAAGTGAACTGGGAAACTTATGAGGATCCCAATATTATTTATCTTGGAGCCCTTATTGAAGTGAAACATGAACATATTATATCCATATTGAGGTATTATATTGACATATTTTCATGGGAATACTCTTACATTCTAGGATTAAACCCATATTTTTTTTACATTACCTTGTTATCCATCCTGATGCCAAGCCAATCAAGAAAAAAATGAGGAAGATGCATCCACACATCACCCTATTGGTTAAAGAAGAACTAGAAAAGTTGTTAGGAGTAGGTTTCATTAGACCACTAGACTAATTTGAATGGATTTAAAACATATTCCTAGTAATTAAAAATAACCCAAGCATACTTATTTTTATTTATTTTAGAGATATCAAAAAATCATGTCCCAAAGATGATTTTCCTCTTCCCAACATCAACATGATTGTTGACTTGACTACTGGATACAATATGGTGTCCTTAATGGATATATATTTTGGATATAACCAAATCAAGATAGCCTAAGAAGATCAACATAACACTGCATTCACCACTCTATGGTAAACATTTAGGTGTCAAGTTATGCCATTTGGCTTGAAGAACACTAGAGCCACATATCAACGTGCCATGACTATCATATTCTATGACATGACGCCTGATATTATTAAGGACTATGTTGATGATATACTAGCAAAACTAAGAACAATATTTGGACATCCTGACATTATACAAATAATCTTTGAAAGCTTCATGAATATAAAGTCCACTTGAATCCTTAAAAGTATGTGTTTGGTGTCACTTTTGGGAAATTTATAGATTTTTTTATATCACAAAGAGGGATTGAAGTCGATCCTACCAAATTCAAGTCCATAATATAAATTCCTCCTCCAAGTAATCTTAAAAAATTATGAAACTTACAAGGAAAGATCCAATCTATAAGTAGGTTCATTTCTCAATTGGTAGATAAGTGCTACCCATTTACCCATATCTTGAAGAAAGGGATCACATTTTAATGGGATGAAGATTGTCAAATAGAATTTGTGAAACTAAATACATATTTGGCTAATCTACTAGCCTTGAGAGTGCCAACACTTAGATGACCACTACTTCTTTACATATTAGTAACAAAGCATGCTCTAGGGGCACTTTTGGCTGAACATGATGATCAAGGTAAGAAGCATGCAATATATTATTTAATCCACACTCTAGTGGCTTATGAAGATAATTATATGCCTATTGAGAAGGCATGTTTATCTATGGTGTTTATTACTCAAAAATTATAGCATTATATGATAAAAATAAAATTATTATCATCACTAAGGTGGATCCTCTCAAATTCTTATTTTCCAAAGTAGCTATTCAAGGAAGCATGGCTAAGTGGGTTATGCTCCTAAGTGAATTTGACATTGAGTATCATAATTAGAAAGCAATCAAGGAGGAGGTTATTACTAATCAACTTATAGAAGCCCCTATGGTAGACACTTAACCTCTCAAATTTGATGTTTTAGATGATTCTATTATGTTAATAAAATAAGCATCGTAGGAACCTAAATAATGGAAGCTATATTTTGATGGTTCCTTTACATCTCATAGATTTAGAGCTAGATCTGATTCCCAAATCATTTCATATATAATTTCACTATATTAATAATATGGTTGAGTATGAGGAACTGATTATAGGGCTTCACCTTGCCATACAATGGGATATTTAGAGCTTAAGAGTCTTTGGTGATTCCCATTAATCATCAATCAAACCACTAATTAGTATCAAACTAGAGATGACAAGATTGTTCCTTACAAACAAGTTGTTGATAATCTCAAAGGTCATTTTAAATCTTTGTAATTTGAATAATATCCAAACGCCAATAATAGATCAACCAACATAATGAAAATGATTAGATCCATGATACAAATTGATGATGAAACTAAAGATTATCAGTTTTTGATTGAAAATATTCTATAGCCTACACATATTATACCAAATTTAGAAAGGGTATGCACCATTATTGGTCTCAATCCCTCACCTAAATTACCATAGTTCTAATATTTTTATAACTACTTCTATGATCACATTTTCCTAGCTAACCTGTCTAATAATAGAAAAAAATATTCCTTCACCTTTTATCATGTTATACCCTCCTTGGAAACATGCTTTATTTCAAAGGCTTTGATGGAACACTTCTTCATTGTTTTTCTTTGGGAGAATCAAACACCGAGGGAGGTTCATGAAGGAATATGTGGGGCCCATACCAATTATGTAGTCTTAGAAAAGAATCTCCTCAAAATAGACTAATATTGCCCAAAAATGGAGACCAGTGCTTGAAATTATATGAGGAAGTGTGGTCCCTATCAATAACATGGAAATTTAATACATGTACCTTATTTACCACTATATAAAATCACAACACCATCACCATTCTCAACATGGGGTCTCGATCTCATCATCAAAATAAACCCAACATCTTTAGATCACCATAAACACATTTTAACTACTACAAATTATTTTGCTAAATGGATTGAGGCCATTCTTCTCACTTATGTCATTGGGAATTAGATATCCAAATTCATCCATTACTATATCATCTATCGATATGGCATTTTAGCTCACCTTATATCTGATAATGGTGGATCCTTTATAAATAGTGATGTTAAAGACCTTTTTGTAAAATTAAAGATTAAGCATAAGAAATCAACTCCATATAAACTACAAGGGAATAGATAATCTAAGGCATCAAACAAGACCATTATATCAATTTTAAAGAGTATTGTTAGTGATATTAGTTGTAATTAGCAATTACAAATCTTTCCTACCCTCTAGGATTATATAAGTAGTCATCGAACTCTAGTAGGAGACACTCCATATGGTATAAAAGATATTATCCCAATTGAGATCAAGCTAACATAATTGTTAGTATCACTAGAGCATATTAAATATGATGAGGAATATAGGGTCTCAAGGATTTAAGAAATAGAAATTTTGGATGTAAGCATTTTGATGCCCTAAAAAACTTGCAAGCCTACTAGAATAGATTGTGAAGAAGCCAAAAAAAGTGCATTCTCCCTCAGGAGTTTGAGATTGGTGATTTAGTCTTGAAAGAGAAATAAAAAAACACAAATTCTAAACACAATAATAAAGGTATGTTTTAGCCTAATTAGTTTGGACCATTTCCTATCATGGTGAACTATGGATTAGGGGCATATAGATTGGATAAACCCAATGGTGAATAAATTCTAGATCCCATGAACATCATGCACCTTAATAGTTTATATGCATGACTAACTTTGAATCATTTTGTATAAGACCACTTACTTAAGGGCAAATTATGTTGAAGTAGTTTTATCATATCCTTTATACTACCCTGGACCATTCTCACGTGAACCTTATTACTTTCATGACTCTAGAAATTGAAATATTTTTGACCATTGGTACTATGAACACATTTTATCCTACCTAATGTCATTCTATTTGAGAACCATATTATTTGGACCATTTTCCTTGAAAACCTCATTATTTATCCCACCTTTGATCATCCACCTGATGGACCCTAATCTTTGTGTCATTCTGTTTGAGAACCATATTCTTTATTATGTCTTGGGCTTGTTGTAACCTAAACACTTTTGTCCCTCAACCAATTATGATCTATATTATGTCTCATCAACATTATGAACACCTTCAATGCTAGTTATACAAAGCAGTTTATCCAAGATAGTTTTTTGTAGCTTCTTCTATAGACAAGTGAATAAGGGCACCTTTTTAGCTCAGGATCTTTGCCTACTAGATAGTTATTCAGATTGATTTTACATTTCATACTATTCTATATTACATTTTATACTCTTTTTTGAACATTATTTTCTTTTTACTATCTTTTCTCTTATCAATTTGTAGTCATGTGCCATTATATCTAGGTTAGATATTTATTGGAAATTCTACTCTTGGATGAGCATCTCCTAGATTAATTGGTCCATATTTATACATATTTTATCCTAAAAACAATAAAAACACTATAAATGACCCAAAAAAGAATACAAACATTATCTTATGCTTTTGTAAATTCTAATCCTCATGATCTTGCTATTTTGTAAGACATTTGTCCCACACACTTGCCATTTGACAAGATAATTCTCCCTCATCCCACCATGCCATGTTATTTCTATTTTATAATCAAATTAATTCCTTCTAGATTGTTATTTCATAAGTCATCTTGTCATTCTTATCATCTTGCAATACCAATCTCATTTTTCAAGTATTCCCTTTTCTTCTAAAATATTAATCATATGTTTTTTTATCATCATGTCTTCTATCCCACTTCTTGGGAGAAATACATTTGGCCTAAATTTAATGTTAGAACATGCATCCATGGAATTATGTAGGTAGCATCCACTTGTCTTATACATCTATATTTAGCTCATATAACATCTTCCTTTTCTTCTCATCCCCCATTTCTTATATCATTATTCATCTTTAATTATGGAACAAATTTTGTGTCCTTGTTATTTGTTACATTATAGTGGAAAGTAATGCCTCTACTACACATGCATGAATAAGTATTTTTAAACCACACTAACTTCATTTTTATCTATGTGTGTTTATTTGAGTTTTATTAATGTTTTATTTTTCTTTTTGTTTTGTTGTGCTTTCTTGCCTCTTCATTTATTTATTCTTATTTTCTCCTTTTATTACTTCTTGTCTCACCTTGGTCTTATGTTTCCCTATTTTCTTTTTTTCTCTTCTCTTTTTTTTTCAAAACATATTGATGGTCCACATTGTGGGATCTTGATTGTTTATATCTAGATCTCATGTTATTAAGTTGTTTTTGTTTTATTTTTAAACATTCTTTTTCCTACTTGAATCTTGATTATTAATATTTTGATTTTAAGGTGGATAAATATATGTTTACCTTTTTATTTTTCTTTGCCTTTTTGTTTAAATGTAAATAAATATAACTCTAGTTTTGGTCATTATTTTACCATTATCCTTGGTTATAGGTATTCACATTTGAAATGACTCTACGCACTTAAAATGCTATGTCATTATGAGTTATTCATATATATGATGCCTAATTTATTTTGCTATAGCAAGAACTTTATGATTTAGATTCAAGTCTTAATCTCAACACAACTCTAATGAACAAATCTCAAGATCACTATGTATAAACTAGGCTCAATAAACTTAACACCTAACTCTATGCTTAGATATGCATCTCTTCGCATATGTCATGAGTCTAATAAATCCGCGATCAGTTTTCATCATCCCTCATTCCATTATCTCCTAATTTTTGGGTGAGCTAAATTGGATTGAGGTCCATTTAGACTATATATGTAACACTTAGATAAATGACTTATCTGGAGTCTGCTCGACCATATTCATTCTTCTTTTCATCTCTATAATCACTTTGTGCATTCTTGTGTGCCTAGTTTTTTGTGGATTTTTCTAGGCCATTGTACCATCACATATATGTTTTCACCCTCTAATCTTTAGTCTATGTTTTGGGTTATAGCCTTGAGCTAATTACTTACCAATTTTCCCATAATTGGGCAAAACATTTGAATTGGTTAACAAATCTAAATCAACCCTATAGGGGAAAGACAATATTTATTTTTTATCAATGATCAAAATTAGCCTTGTTTGGGCATAGCTATTTTATCATGATAAAATCTACCATAATGTGGCACTTATTATTATCATCTTTTTAGAGATCATATTCTCTTTCTCCTTTAATTCCAAGATCTCCATACTTTTACCAATGATGGGAATGTTTTAGTGTGAAACTTGTGTCAGGATTGATAAATACCATAAGTGTGTTGCTTACAGTCTCAAATTGGTTACATACAAAGTGTGTAACTTATATGTTTATATTGAATCCTTCCCATTCCCCCCATTTTTGGGGCCCATTACACCTATATTTATTTTTTGATCATTGATGGTAACCATGTGTGAAAACATTAGCTTGTCTTGATGTGATCTATTCCATGGGTGAATTTCTCACTTTCCTTCTCTTTTTGAGAGTCCATCCTTCTCTTTCATCCCTATATGTCCTCTTGAGGGGGCATCATGGGTCATTTCCATTTTCTTTTTAACAACTATTTTATTTGAAAAGATGTTACTTTGCTTGAATACCCTATTATACCTTTTCAAATAGGGGGAAAATGTAGACATCTAATTCCTAACACTATTTTTTTTGAAATTGTCAACCTTACTTGATTTACACTAAAATGCACAATTTAGACCAAAATCACTAAAAATATGTTAAATGGTTCGATCTTGTCATAAACAAGTGCCAATTTAGGCTAATGTCTCTTTAAATAGGGAAATGCATTTTATGTGATTCCTAACTTTTCTTAAATCATTTCAAGTCAAAATGATGATTTCACATTTTTATGTTATGGATCACTCTTTTCTTCTAATTCATTAGCACACAACATGTACCTTTTTGATTTTGTGTTGAAAACATCCTAAATGGGATAACTCTCCCAATGCATCTAACATTGCCTTCCAATTCTTCCAAAGTTAAATTATGACCCAATAATATAATTTTTTGACCATTTTGATTAATTGAGCACCAATTTCTAAATAATTACACTAAATCTAATTAATATTATTAAGATAATTAATCCAAATCAAGATATTAATGGATGTTCCATGAAGGTTATTGATTATTTCAATATTGGAAATTGATTCTCAATATCTGCATCACCTAGTGACATGATCTATATGGTGGTACCCATAAGCCATAAATGCAACAAATATTAGGTTTATGGGAACCCATGCCTAATTAATTCCCCTTCATCCAAAATATTTTTGAGGATATTTATGTATTTAATTTAAAGTATTATATTAATTCATGGCCACACATCTCAATCTTGATATGGATTGTCATGGTTGATCATAGCCCATTTGGAAAATATATAAAAAGAAGGGCATAAAACATAAATTTTTAAGCTAAATTATTGTAAACTTATAATTCAAAATTATATCCAAAACATTTTGTGTTGATAATTATTATTTATTTTCCATCTTCATTTGATATACATAGATTATATTTATTATCTTGAGCTTAGGTTATACATAGTGATATTGAGGTAATGGAAGAGTTTGGCATCCATTGTTGATAAAGACAAGAACACTAGATCAAGGGAAAAAACATGCTTCAAGTAAATATTTTGTGGTGGAATCACTTGGGAAGGTAGTTGGTATTTATTTATTTCATATGTCCTTGATTATCATTTGCAAACCTCATTGGAATAGGTTGGCTTAGTTTGTTAAGTTCTTTATGCATTTTTCACATTATCATTATTAACTATTGTTTGATTGACCAAATTTGTAATCTGATCCTATAGGTGGAAATGTGAAGGAAGGTTGATTAGGTTCAAATAATTTATAAATAGGTGTATCCTTTGAAGTATTGATGAAGAGAGTATCTGGTAGAATAATTAGTGTGATTGGATGCATATAAGATTTTGTAAGTTTCAAATTTGCAAGAGGTAGGATTTGTTAAACCACCTAAGGAGTATCAAGAACTAGATAATTCACTAGAGGTACATGAGCTTAAGGTTCTAATTCAATATCCATGGAAATTATATGAACATCATGATTGAAGTCATGTATTTTAGCTAAGCTCTTATGATAATGGTGAACATCCAAATATCTTGATTGAGCTTGGGTCATAATGTAGTTATAATATTAAGTGGGAAAGATGTTGTATGCTTATTTTTATAAAGGAATTTTGGAAGGTCAGGTGCTTAGATCACTAAGTTTACGTGGTGATATAATTAAAGGGTCTTAAAATAGTTTATCCACTCAATAATCATTACACGTGAAATCATATTATATATAAGATGCTTCATGTACATTACATGGAGGAGGTAAATTAGTGATATCATTGATAAGAGGGATAGTAAGATCATATAGTAAAGAGGAAGAAAGAAGCCACTCCAAAATTTAAAGAGGTAGCTTGGTATTATTACATATGGTTTGTAAATAATTTGGCTCATATTTATATGAGTCGGTGAGAGTGACTTGTAAATTAGGATTCATATGATGAATTAAGGTAAAGAGGAACTATTAATCTTTGGAATAGTGGGAATATGATATTGAAATTTAGGATTAGGAGGTTTAATACCCTAGGGGTTAGGATTGGCCCCATGTTTATACCATTTAAAATTATGAATAAACTTGATACATTGGGTTCCAAAAGAGGCAATAGCCATTATGTAATGAGTCCATGGGAGTCTTAATATTATATTATAAGATAATGGTGAATTGAGAACCATAATATTAGTCTATATAATTTTGGGTCCAATAATAAGAGGGAGCCAAATACAACCAAGCTACTTTATATTGATCTTGTCAAATCCATGACATGTTAAATGAGTTTGCATGAGATTATATTTTTTATATCCAAGTTATTGAATGAGCCAAAGATATGTCACATTAATTCCCACCCTTATTCTACTAATACTTTATGAATGAGGGTGGTATTAATGAATATTTTGATAAATATAGGTGGATCATGAGATCTAAATAGAATTTCATCATTGATTATGTCTTCTTCAAGGAAATATATGGAAGGTTTTGAATATAGATAAATGGATTTAATGGTATAAATTTAAGATGATAGGTAGAGGTGTGAACATACTTCATGAGAGTAAGTTTTCAAGGAATAGAGTTGAGTTCCTCTAACAAGTTCTAATGGGTTTTGAAAGAAGAAGAACTATAATGAGTATTGGAAGGTAAAATATGTTTAGGGGGAAGGGAAGTGGTTTGAGGTTTAGATTGAGGAGGTGATTCCTCATGGGTTTCCAAAGATAAGTTAGTGGTAATAGTATCTTTGAGAATTTTCTCTTCTAATGATGGTTTTTTTGGTTTGGAAACATGATCTTTATAGGCTAGTTTGTGTCAATAATTGACCTTAACCACATTTACATATTGGGAATTGGTATAGTATTGATTATAATCAACATCAACCACACAAATATATTTGTTTTCTTGTTGATGGTTAGATATAGAGAAAAAATTTGGATTATTATAAGAAGAAGCTTTGGAATATTATTTATTTTGAGAAGCATTAATATAATATTGATGATGGATTTTGATCATGGCATCATGATTGAATTAATTTCTAAGTATAAACTAAATGACAAATTTTGTAAGACCTCAACATGTTTTGTGGGAATGACCTATATCGGTGTGAAACCAACAAAATTGATTTTTATCATACATAACATTTAAGGGGATTATTATTATAAATGAATGATTTAGAAGGATCTAATTTTTTTTCCATTTATTTAATGGTTAACAACATATGGAAAGGTTTGGTATTTTTCACTTTTTATACTCCTAGTTTGAGTTGAGGAGGATTCCTAGTTATTACATTGGTTTTATGTTTAAAAGATCACTTGATGATTTTAGTGTTAGGTTTAACTATTTCACTAAGAATTATTTATTTTTGTCTTGGTCTAGAGCATAATTTAAAGTCTGGGGAGAAAAATTTTGAACCTAGAGTGAAGGTGTTAATGTCATTATAAAAATATTAAACAAATTATCATTAATAATGTTGTGATCAACGTTGTGACCCACCTATTTCCATCATTTGGTAAAATCATGAGCTGATTTGGTAGGATATTTCTTAGCATTGATGAATTGACTAAGACAATTTTCTAGGAAGATCATTATGTTGTAATTATTTAACTATAGGATTGAATAAATCTTCTAGTTGCCATATAGAATGTTGAGGAAGTTGATTATACCATTATAATACATGACTAAGGAAGGTTTTAACTAAAAGTTTAGCTATGGTAAAGCTATTAGTTTAGATCCACTCTTTATAAATATTACTGAATGCCTTAAGAAAAGATGTGTGGTCTTTAGTCCCATCATCTTTAATGGTTAGATATATATTACCCATATCAATATAACTAATGAAAGGGGATAAAGGCTCATAAATGTGTTGAAGGATCTTATTGTGCATGATAGGTTGGGGAATGACATTTCCTATGGCATATCTAAGAGGTGGAGGGATAAAATTTTGATTATTTTGTGGAATAAGAATAGGAGGTCAATTAGCCATGTCGATCAAATGATGTTGTAGTTGCATCATTTTGGAGGTGTTATATGTTTTCATGATGTTCATTATTTTCACTATTTTTGCAAGAATTTGAGTTGTATCAATTGGTGTGTTAGTGTTTGTAGGAGGATTCCACAAATTAGTATTAAGAAGAGATTTATTAGGTGGTGGATTTCCTATGGGGTTATTAGATAAGCTTGTATCAATCACCCCCACAATATGGTGAGATGATTAAAGATGATAATTATATTGATAAGTATGAAAAGGATACGAACCACCAATCTCATAAATTGGAGTAATTTAATCCATGTTGTAATAGAAAGATGAGGGAGGAGAGTAAGTGATCCAAGAGTGAGGACTATATTGTGAAGTGAAGGTAGGAAGAAAATAACGTACTGTATAGTGTCTAAATGGATTTAGGTTATCCAAAAAAATTGATAGGGGATTTCAAGATGATTAAAGAAAGAATCAGATATCATGAAGGAAGAATGAAAAATAGAGACAGTCAACCACACATAAAATAAAATCAACCAAAAGGTATAGAGTTAATTTGGTTAACAAAGTTTGTGATAAAGGTCCATATAACATGAAGTAAAATACATAGTCGAAGGGTTGATTGTGTGTTGTAAAGGATAAAATTGGAACTACATAAAAGGATACACATTCATATGGGTCAACTATGTATTATAAATTAATAAATTGAATATATGATAAATATACATGGTTAGATAAGTTGATTGTGTACTTGAAAAGGGGAAACTAAATATGATGATAAGATACATAGTCATGTAGACAGACTATGTACTGAGGGTAAGCAATATTGATAGTCTATACTAGACTGTGTTGATAGGGATGATAATGTTTCTAAAAGTAGAGGACAATTTTTAAAGATAATATCTAAGAAAATTAAATTAAATACACAAGGAATTGGATCAAAGTGATTGATCCAATTGAAACACACAACACAAGTCTTGCACTAATGCTACCTAATGCAAGTTTTGTAATAAAAAATATAATTATCAAAGAGCAATCAAAAACTTGAAAGTAAATGATAACTGATTGGTCATTCCTAAGTGTTATTAATTTATAATAAAGTTTGAATTTAATGTGATGGTAAGTTGGCTATATGAAGGAAATAAAAATCAATATAAGGATGGTTTTAGGAATTTCAGGATGAAATGGATTTGTATTGGTGATGGTAATAGCTTGGTATTGGGGAATACCCCCTCACTTCATAGTCTTGTAGCGATAAGGGTATCAGTTGCTTTACCAATATTTACCATCAACCATGTTTTTATACTTGGCCATAAAACCAAGTTAACTTCCCCCTTGGTGATGAAATCTAAGTAGTTAAACCTTGGGAAGACAAATGTTTAATGATTTTTAATGTTAAGTGATTTGGAAGTTTGTGTAAAAGAGAATAATAGTGTGACTAAGTTGATAAATTGTAAAAACACCTCATTAATATATGTTTTTTACTCTAAGAATACAAATAAACAAAATTAAAAATGAACTAATTACTATCCAAAATAGGTTAATTTTGTTGACTATGAAGAGTACAGAATCATTTTAGGTAGCACTATATGCAAATAATGTAGAAGATAATTGATTGGGTCATTACTATTCTATGAAATCAAGATATAGAAGAACATATTCAAATAATTTGACTATGTCTTATATATATAAAATAGTCTATAGAACTATGTTGAGGTAGTTGACCCAATTAACTTTAGGGCTATATTTTTGTAGACTAAAAACATGTGAAAATAGTACTGAAAAAGAAAAATTAAAATGATAGATTAAGAATGAACCTAGGTGGGTTTGATGATTTTTAGATTTAAAAATTCTATTTTTTTATTCTCAAGTGATGATTCAAATATTCTAATAACAAATTCAAAAATCTTGATAGAATTTATAAAACATGTATGTTGAAAAGAAGTTGTGAACAGAGTCGACTAGATTGACTATTTTTGTAGATATTTATATTTAATAATAATTTCAATAGATTCAAAAGGTTTGACTATGTATGCAATCCTATATCTGTAGATTAATACTATGTTGATATTATCAATCTAGTAACCTATATTTGGATAAGACTTGCCTAAACATAACATAGTCACTTTGGGCCAACTATGTTAACCTATGTATAAACTTTTAGATCTATATTGGTAAGTTTGATATAATACTAAAATAATATAAATATATAATATGATGATAAAATAAATTCATAAAATAGAACATACAAGAGTTTGATTCTCATTTGGTTCACCAAAATATATATAAAAAGGAGAATGTTTTTAAACTATTAATCATTCTAAACTTAAAGAAGATAAATCCTACTTACATTTCTGATTATTAATGCATTAGATATTTGGGTTCATGACCAAGATGAATATGATATACCTAATGAATGGATATCTTAACTAGTCAATAAATATCATGAAATAACCTTATCTAGGTCCTATGTTTTCATTAACATAAAATAAATGAAAAGCAAAGTAAAATATAATCTAGTGCTCACCAAATCTTGTGGCACAAAGTGGGGCTAATTAACATAAAAAGTAAAAATGCATAGGAGAATATTAATTATTTTATGTATAGATAAAATAATAATTCATGGAGAGATCAATATATTAAAAATCCATTACTTATGTTATATCTATCTACTAAAATAGAGGAGTAAAATTAGGGATACTTACCTTGAAGATGAACCCATCGAGACTTAATCTCTCCCTTGGCCAAAGGTGCTTCACAAGATGTTGTTTTAGTTTTTAAGGATCACTAAGAAAGGCCTCAACATCCAAGAATTTTCCACAAGATAATATTTTTATCTAAGTATAAACCCTAAGTAATAACTCCTTAAGTAGAATGGTGGAAGATCATATTGCAAATAAGTACAAATGAACAATTATCTCTATTGTCTCTCTAAAAAATGGAGAAATATATCTATTTATATATTTGAATCTAATCTAAAACCCTTTTTAGAGTTAAATTAAGAGGGTCAACCTGATCCATCCTTATATCATTATTTGATAAAAATAAGTTAGGTCTTAGTCTAGGTCAACCAAAGCTAACCTAGACCCATAACATTATTTTAATAAATTAAATATAGGGTTAGAACAAGCTGACAATGTATGATAAATGTAAAAAATGGGTTTTAGGTTTAGGTAGGGTATAAGTAAGGTGGGTAATTTCTTGGATGAGTGTGTATGGGAGGAGGAAAATCTTAGGTAAGTGTATAGGATAAGGTTAGATTGATAACAAGTGGTGGTATAAGGGAAAAAATGCAACAAAACACCAATGGTCTATCCACCCCTTTCTCAGTGAATCCTTAAAGGCATGCACATAGAGAGACTGATACTCGATGGGTTACTTCAACAGAGAAAACATCATTTATTGATAAAGTTTTAAAATATTATGTGTATAAACACAAGCCCATGAAGATTATAAATACCTAAAAATTATCATGTAGAATGATGGAATTTGGATATTTATAATGAATAATATTGAGTTTGTGTAAAATATATATTTGTTTTGTATAAATTCATGTATGGATGACTAGATTAATATATGCATGCAAAGATGTAGTCAATTAAAAATTAGATATTAACCCTAAGCATATTTTTTTCTTCTTGGGATAATAATAAATGAGTATGGTTTTAAGTTATGATGGAAATTTTGAATATATATTGTCTAAATGACTATGTTATTTGTGAGAAAGATTATCCATGGATTTATTGATTATGTAATGGTATCTTAAAAAAATTGAATATTGATAATAAAACTTAAGTATATTAATTATACATTATCAAATGTTATATTATTGTAATGGCTTATTATTAATATTATAACATTACTGGTATACAAAACATATATATAGTATACTAGTATATAGGGTAGAATATGAAGATTTATTATATTAAGGATATGAGGTAATAATATTGGAATAGATAAATTATCAATGGTGTATAAAATAAGCTTAAGACACATTATGTATGCTTTATGAGCTATTTTGAGATTTTATGGGTTTACATTATTGACTGAGTTTCTATCATCAAATATACAAATGAATTGTGTTTAAAAAAATGTGATAAGAAAGGACTTAGTATAGTTAGATTTGAATATAGTTCATTTGATAAATCTATACATTATTATTGAGATTGAGTAAATGGAAATAATTATATTTTTGAGTTATGATTTCTTGTACCTTATATTATTGTTTGAACTAAATCTATTATATGATTTATATTTATTCTACGTGAATCTATATATGAAAATTTAGTATAATTATTTCATGGATAACAAGTGATATATATATGAGGGTGTTAGTATGAAACTCATACACCTATCTCTTGATATTAGAGTTTTTGAGTGTGAGTAAAATTGAATTGTATCATTAGATCTAATTTTTATAATGAAAATTCTAGCCAAAATAATGTTATATATGAGACATTGTCATTCCACTATAATTTCTCATTTATATGTGTATGATAATGTCATATTAGATAGAGAATTTTTTTTAATGGTCTATGTGACTACTACATGTAGTAGTGATTATACACACATAGGTTCTAGTTGATTTCTTGATATCCCCACTTTCATTCTATGCCCCTCCTTGAGGGTAGGGCCAATCCCAGTGGGGAGGTGTGTGGAAAACCAATTATATATGGTTGGAGGTAAATCATTCAGATGATTCTCTCACTCTATTCAACTTTTCAACCATTGGGGATTATACTCATGGCTATATTTATGGATCATTGAGTTATTTATGAAGCTCATTAGTACTTTAGTACATCTTGTATTATATATTTTGACTTTATATTAAAATGTAATATGTAGTAATTTATTATTTGATGGATATTTATAACATCACTAGATTTGATATTTGTAATTAATTTTAAATATTATGATAGCAGTGGTTGTATGCCTATTTTTAATTATTGTTTTGGATTATATCAGTGATTGATGTACTTTACTTTCTAATGTTCATTTTATGAGAAATATTCATATTTTAATTTGTCATGGGATGTTTGAGAAATAAATAAATCATTTTATTACCTACTTGTTTGATAATTTTTAGTATTTATTGCTTTAGATTCATTTATTAATCAAATAGTGTTTTTACAAATAGTTATTGATGATTTTATAAGTAACCCATTTGAAATTTAAAAAAATCATGAAACTCTAGGGTGACCTAGTGGGGTTATAACATTGTTGTATCAGATCTTGGTTTAATGTTCATACCTAATGAGTTTACCAACATAAATATATTCTCCTAATTACAATGATGAGAATGGCTTAAGGTAAATTGATTAGTGAGGGGACTTAAAATATGAACCCTCAAGCTGATCCTAATTAATTAATAGTAGAACAAGATGCAACACTCGATCAAATAATCACTTTAATGAATGAGATTAAGATCTGATAACATATCTAGAGTTATAATTTCATGGAATAGAGGAGGAAATGAGTAAGAGGTTCTAGAGGAACAAACTATTAAATAGGAAGAGTGTCAAGATCAAGAACATGAGGAAGGTCAACAAATATCCAAAACTCAAGTAGTTATAGAGTTTGCACATGATATGAATAAAGTGAAACCACACAAGTTTGAACATATTTTATTGGGTGATGGAGTTAAATCTTGAATAAATAAAATTGCATATACTTTGAGATTAAGATTTATTATGAGGCGACTAAGGCTATGTGGGGAGATTACTAACTAGATGGTGAAGCAACAACTTAATGGGATAATAAATATTGATATGAACCTTGATTCAACTATCACCACTTAGGAGTAGTTTGTGACTATTTTTATAGAATTATTGATAAATAAAATATATTTTGATAATAAATTAATAGATTTATAGAATATAAAACAAGGGGATTTATCAATAAACAAATATTTGGAATAATTCACAAAGCTCTTGAAATATTTTTTGCATTATCCAAGACATGAATGCTTCTATATCAATAAGTTGGATATGAGATTAAAACCCCAAATTAGATGTGCAACGGATGTGAATGGTACATGCACTATAGATAAACTCTTTGATAAGGTAGTTAAGCAAGATAAAAATCTTAAATCACTTGCAAGGTCATAGAAAAGTTTAAAAAGAAGTTTGAGAGTTCCAAGATACCCTTAAAGAAAAAGAATTAGAAACAAAATGGGAATTTCAAGAACCTAATCAGTAGCCAAAATACAAGTCTTAGTAATGCTTCAAGGATCATAAAACTAGGACATAGTTTAAGAGAAGGATTCAAGGGTGTTAATCAGGCTAAGAGGAAAGGACCACCTAGTTTATGCTTTACATGTGGAAGAGACCATTATGTTAAGGATTGTCCTCAATACATAAAAATTGGTATAAATGAGATTTTTTCCACCTCTACATCTCAGTAGGAAACCTTTTAGTAGCATATTCACATAGTAGTCAATAATTATCAAGCCAAATTTCAATCCTCTCTTATTGAAGTATCAGATAATTTGTTTGAACAAGCCATTTTTATTTTGATAGATACATAAGATGCTGAATGTTTTATCTCTCCTAAAATGTCAAGTAAATTATTTATGAAAGCTATTTTGATGGTAAATACTTGGTTAGTGTAGTATGGGAATTAATCCAAGGTCAAGGTTGACATATGTCTTGTTATTTATAGAATTCACCAAGGTTGTTGATCTTTATGTCATAACATTATGATCATATGATATGATCCTAGGAATGAATTTACCTCATAAACACAAATATAAAGTTGATTATTTTCTTAGGAAGGTTGAGTTTTTATATTATTTTGGAAATCAAACCCAAATCTAAAAATACTGAAGATAGTTGAAACTTAAGAAAATTTCAGCCATTGAGTCAAAAAGGCTCAATGAAATGGATGTCAAGAATTCCTAGTCAAGATGGATGAAATGGGTGAATATAAGGAACTCTTTTTAGAAGACTATCCTTTTTTGTAAGAGTTTTGAGATGTTTTTCCAAAAAAATTATCAAGTCTACCTCCTAAAATGGAATTTTATTTCATTACTAATATCATTGCATGGTTATAACCATAGTATAAGGCTCCTTATAAAATAACCACAACTGAGTTAATCGAGTCAAAGGCCCAAATTGAGGAGATGTTGGTCAAAGGGTTGATTTTTCCAAGTGTTTTACCATGGGGTGTACATATAGTCTTTATCAAAAAGTAAGACAAAAACCTATGTCTATGTGCTTACTACTAAATATTTAATAAGGTAACAATCAAGAATAGGTATCCATTCCCTCACATTGACAATATTTTTGATGAAATACATGGTGCAATAGTATTTTAAAATATTTATCTTTGTGTTGGGTACCATCAATTGATAATTTGAGAAAAATATATTCCAAAAATAGATTTTAGGACTTGTTATGGGCATTATGAGTTCACAGTACTTATTTTCAAATTAACAAATGCACCTATAACATTCATGAATTTCATGAATAGTGTATTCAAGGATTAACCTGATCAGTTTGTGTTAATCTTTCTAGATGATAGTCTCATCTATTCCAAAATGGAAGAAGAACATGTTGAACATTTGTGATGATTATTGTAATGATTATGGAAGTATTAAATCTATGGAAAATTATCTAAGTGGGCCTTATTTACAAGAAAAATACAATACTTTAGAGACATTATCTCTATAGAAGGAATTTTAGTGGATCCCACTAAGATTAAATCCATTACAAATTAGATAGCACCCAAGAATATACATGAGGTGTGAAATTTAATGGGTGTAAAGGGTACTAAAAGAAGTTTATACCAAAATAGCTAATCTGATCACCTCATTTTAGTCAAAAAAGAAGTCTTTTGTTTGGTTTCATAAGTGAAAATAAGCCTTTTAGATTATAAAAAAGAGTTTTACTTCAACACTAGTGTTATAGATTTTGGATCAAATTGGCCATTTTTCAATTATAACATATGCATCAAGATATGGTTGAGGATTTATTATGCAGGATGGTTTAGTTATGGCCTAGGAATTGAGGAAATTGAAACCTTTTGAGATAAATTATTCTCCTCATGATGTAGAATTATCTACAGTAATTTATGCATTGTAAGTTTAGATGAGTCATTTCTTGGGAAAGTATTTTGAGATTAAAACTAAAAACATGGTACACAAGTACATATTTACCCAACCGAACCTTAATGCTAATTAGAAGTGGTGGTTAGAATTTTTGTCATACTATGATTTTGACATTAACTACATTAAGGATGAAGAGAACATAGTTGTAGATACCCTTAGTCATAAAATTGCATCTTTGGCCATAATAAAAAGCACTTTTTGAGATTAGGCAGTAAAATTATCACTTAGAGATGAATTCTATGAACATGTTAAGAAAGTATTAATTGATAATTCTTAGGATTATAGGTACCATGTATTTCAATTTAAAAATGATATAATTTTAAGGTCTAATGATAAAATATATGTGATTGATAAGGAAAATTTGAGTAATATTGTGCTAAAGGAATTTCATAATGCTCCATGTTCAGGACATCGAAGAGTGACTAAGCTATTATTATAGTTAAGGCCATTATATATTTTAAAGGGAATAAAAATGCAAAAAAATTTGTGTTTAGATGATTTGAGTGTCATCGAGTTAAGTTTGAACATATGCATCTTTCTAAGTTATTGTACCCACATTTCATACCATAATGGAAGTGGAAAGTTAATATCATGGATTTTTTTCAAGGACTATCTATGTCCAAAATTTATCTTAACATGATTTTGATAGTTGTGGATAAATTTACCAATGTAACTCCCTTCATCCCAGGTAATTTAATAAATGATGCATTAATGCTTGCCAAAAGGTTTTTGAAAGAGGTTTATATATTTCATGGGTTTCTAGAAAAATAATTTTAGATAGGGACCCTAAAATGACCTCAATATTTTGGCAAACTCTCAATTTAACTTTGGTTACATAGCTGAACTTTAGTATAACTTACCATCTAGAAATGAAGGGGAAAATAGAGAGAATAAATTAGGTTTTTAAGGATATTTTAAGTGTGTATTACATAGAACATCCGTATAAATAGGGGAAATACCTACCATTAGTTTATTTTAATTATAAAAACTAATAGTAATTAGGTATGAAAATGGATCCTTTTGAGGCATTGTATGGTAATAGGTGTATAACACCAATCAACTATGATAAATTAAAAGAAAGAATGGTCTTTGAACCTAATATGCTTGTATAAATGGAAGAACAAGTAAAGTTAATCATAAAAATATTTGTTCAAGCTAATGATAGGCAAAAAACTTATGTTGATCTAAAAGAATAAAAACGTAGTTCTCAGTTGGAGATAAAGGTTTTTTATGAGTGAAACCACAAAATAGTTTTATTAAGTTTGGGAAATCAATAAAATTGTCACTAAGAAATGTGAGAATCTTTGAGATTCTAGAAGTGATCACTCATGTAACATATAGATTTACATCACCACCAAATTTAGCTCAAATACATAATGTTTTCATATATATTATCTTAATAAATATACTGATAATCATACACATGTGTTAGATTAGAATGAATTATAATTTTAGGATCTAGGGGTGATCACATTAGAACAAATTAGAATAATTGATACTCCTAAGTTTAACTTGTGTAATAGAGAACTATCACAATGCAAGGTCCAATGGGACTAATATTTTAAAGATAGTGATATATGGGAAGATTATGAGGAATTTTTGAGTTTGTTTACACATTTATCTCAATGATTTTTTTGAAATATTTTCTAAAATTTTATTTAAAATAAAATTCATCGGGATGATGAGTTATTTTAGGTGGGAAGGATGTCACATCTAGTCCTGCTCTATAAAACTACATAAACATTAGTAGTTGATTATGAAACTAATGATTTGTAAGTCTAATTTTTATGAATGATATGGGTATATATGTGGTATGATTGACATTCATATTGTTTTTTTGTGATTAGTTATTTTTTGGAGAACATCTGCAATATGTTTACACTATGTTCCATGATCATGTTAATTGTGATTTCATTTGTAGATGATTTACATTACAATATTTTATTGATGCTTATATATATTTATTAATTTTTCAATCTCAGACTAACTACCTATTTTTTTTATTGAGGTGGTTTTATGACTATCCCACCCTCATAGACAGTACAGAGGGAGAGTATCATTAAAGAGGGGGTGAAGATACTGACATTGGATATTGATATAAATAATCCAAACCTACACACACCACATTCTATTTTTCTTAATTGAAATGAATGTTAGCCATTATTATGCTTAAATTATAAATAAGGAATATTTATAATAATTTGGACTTATACCCACCAAATTGGAGCGGAGAAAATTTTCTCCAAATTTGTTTTTTATATTCTAAATAAATTGGACTATTTCAAACCATTTTGGCATAGATCATTTCGAATGAATTTGTCTATTTCACATAATTTGGACTTATACACACTAAAGTGGAGGGGATAAAATTTTGTCCAAAAATATTTTTTATATATTCCAAATAAATTGGATTGTTTTAAACCATTTGGGCATAGACCATTTCAAATAAATTAGGATATTTCAAATAATGTGGACATATACCCACTAAAGTGGAGTGGATAATTTTTTTTCTAATTTTTTTTATATTCCAAATAAATTAGACTATTTCAGAACATTTAGGTATAAATAATTTTGAATAAATTGGGCTATTTCAAATAATTTAGACTTATACCCAATAAATTAGAGTAGAGAAAATTTTCTCCAATAATATTTTTTCTATATTCCAAACAAATTAGACTATTTCAAACCATTTCAGTGTACATAATTTTGATTAAATTGAGATATTTTGAATAATTTGGATTTATAACCACTAAAGTGGAGTGGAGAATATATGTATGTATGTATATATATATATATATATATATATATATATATATATATATATACATATATGTATGTATGTATGTATATATGTGTGTGTGTGTGTGTGTGTGTGTGTATGTATGTATGTATATATATGTATGTATATATATATATATATATATATATATATATATATATATATATATATATATATATATATATATATATATATATATATATATATATATATATATATATGTATGTATGTATGTATATGTGTGTGTGTGTGTGTATGTGTCTATATATATATATATATATATATATATATATATATTTATACAACGCATCACAAAAAAGAAAATAGGATTTACTCATTCTAAGCTAAAGTTCACTATCACTATTTTGAAATGAATAAACACTTATAGTTGAACCCCATTCATATAATTCCAATAAGACATATCAAATTAAAAACTATTTAAATCAATATCAATATAATTATTTTTAGCACAATATAATTTATTCAAAAAATTTCTTATATCAAAGAATTCTTATATACTTTATTTATTGTATTGAAGACACAATGTAAAACATATTGGGTTATTTTAAATTGGGTAAATTAAACATTTAAAACAACTTTTTAATGTGTAAATATAATCACATTCATATTGACACATCAATAAAATAAACCCACACTTCCAAATCCCAAGATTATGCAAGTCTATATTTTATTGCCTTCTAAAATATCATTTTTATAAATAAAAATTCAATTGTAATGTGTTTAAATGAATAATGATAATTAATATATTCTAGTGTATGAAATTATATATTTACACAATCATTAAAAGGGGTTTTCACCTTTTTTTCTTTTTTTTTGTAGTTTGTATAGGTTTACTCTTTTGTTGAACCTTTTGTTATTTAATCCATACAAGGTATTATATAATTTAGTAACTAAAAATTATCATCATCAATTGATTTGATATTTGTATTTGAAAAATGTGTATTATTTTATATTTTTACCTTGTGTTGTTTTCATGGAGGTAACAAGTTGCAGAGGTGTGTCATGGATTGTAATGTTGGAGACACAAAGTTTTAGAGCTATGTTTTGAACTATTTTAATTGAGACATAAATAGATGAATAAATATTATTATAGTATTATAAATAGTTAATAAATAAAAATATACATATATTTTTAAAAATATGTATGCTCTTAACTTACCTTCTTCAACTTGCGATGTGTCATGTTCACTGATTTGATTTTACATTTTTATTATTTCTTCACTTGCATGGAATTCCGTTATTTCTACACATCAAAATATTGTTTAGATATTAGGTTTGAAAAATAAATCATACACACCAAAATATGATTAAGATGATATATTTGAAAAATGTATTGTGATTATAAAATAAAATAAAAATGTTATGCACTTAGTACTGATTAAAGTGGTTGTTCTTGTATTGGTGGCTCTAAATTTGTCAAATATTTTTGAAATTAAACATTAAAAATTATTTTTTATTTAGTTTCTGTAATGCAAGATTAATTCCTTTACAATTATGTACAAGCAGACACTAATCTAACTCCTGTATATACATGTAACACATCACATGTATTTAAATTATTAAAATTATAGATAAGTCTCTCCCAAAGAAGTTATCTATTTCATTTTTGAATGGCTTTCCTATTTTGTGTGAATCAATCATTTCAAAAGTTGGCACTTCTTTACTAATGTCAACATCTTACTCTAATTTACTTTCTTGTGAATAGAGGATGAAATATTCAAGTTGAAAATCAGTGGAATCTTGATAAAAAAATTGATACCTATAATATGAGTCTAATTGAATCCATCATTATCTAGACCCTAAAGTATGACACGATTTTTTTGCATGTAATGGAAATAACCAATGCATAGATTTTCAAGAGAGCTCTGAATGACATAAGAATGTTAAATTTTATGAATAATTAATACATTGAAATCCCCAAAAATAAATTTATCAATCAATGCCTAAATAAATAAGCTAAGATGTTCTTCCTTAAAATCTTCAATGAGATTTAAAATATCAATAATTATCAAATCAACATTTACACCAACAATAGACATTGCACTAAAATCTTCTAAAATATATGGCTATAGACATGGAGGGGTGTAATGACAACTAAATATTTTTGTATCTATTCTAGGAAGCTAACCTCCATAACTATCTAGACATTTTATCAATACCCTTATTGAATCTAGAGATAATGTTTCTCAACTTTTTTTTATTTTTTTATACATCTTTATTTAGGACAAATAAATCGTCAAATCTTTTCATTGGAATTATATAATGCTCCATTACCTTTTAAAGTGTGATTAATTTTTCTATTGGCAATGTCCAATCATGGTTAGTGAAATAATATATAGTTTTTAATAATATGTTACTTTACAGATTCACCTTTTTGCACCAAGTATACATGTTGTTGTATTTAGAGGTTTTCAAGAAGTAAATTGACCCTTTTTCAAATAAATTTGAAAGTTTTTTGTTTTTCTAAAATCCCTTGAATATTTCCAAGTATTATTCTACCAATCATATTTAAATCATGTTTATTTGAACCATATAAAGTACTACTTTCAAAAAAAGTCAAACACCTTATCAAACTAATCCCAAAAAGGTTGTTCCATGAAAATAAGGCATTTCATCTCTTGAATTGTTATGTTGAACAATTCATTTGTGTGAAAAAGTGTCTATCTTGTTTATGTATTTATTTAATCTTTTCTTCCCTTGTTTCAAGATTCTTCTAACCTCTTAGTTGGATAAGGTCATGTACAGATTGAACTCTTTCTATAAATGAAGTCTTGTAAATTATTTCATAGGATTCATTATATTTATTACATATTTTTTGAACAATATGACATGGATTACAAGTTTTCAAAAATCTTTCCCTTCTAACAAAACATTTGTTTTCTCAATGATAATGAATTGTATTCCTCCTTTGAAAGAATTCTCTATTGTGATTTAATTTTGTGTTGGTTGTTTGCAATTTTGAACCTTATGATTTTAAACTCCATCATATCTTCAAAGAATTATTTTGATTCAATAATACATTGAAGGTTATTTTGTTCAAAATAAAGTAACAAAGCATCCTTCATTGGAGCTTCATTATGTTTTACAAATGAATGACTTATAACATTCACCCCTCTTTCATTCATATTTCTTATTTTGATATTAGCATCCTAAAATTGATAGAGCTCTATAAAAATGCTAAAGGTGTAATTTATAAGTTAAATATGCCATGTACATAATTCATTGTGTGTCTAATAAAAATTTTGTGTCAACAAAAGTGTATCAACCTTTTTTTCAATCTTATATTTCTCCACTACTATGAGAAATTGTATAACCTATTTCAAATCTGCATACAAGTATGTTAACCTTGTTTGTCATAAATTCAAGGGGATGTTGAAGGTATCTCCTAGGATATGAAGGGCCTTGTAATACCTTCAAAGGTACCTTCACGGTATCTCTTAGGAGATACCTTTCAAACATGCACAACATTGGATTATTTCTTAGAGATACCTTCAGTTTACCCATTACAGTGGTAAGGGAGAGAGTTTGAGTCCTTACATGAATTGAGTTTAGGATTAATAATGTCTCTCATGACTAATAGACTTATGTACAGTCCTGTGTCAAATAACAAGGCTATGTGAGGTGTATAAGGGATTCAATGAGTAAATAGGTGTTTCAATCAAAGAGGTTAGTTATAAATACAATTATTATTTTTTATATGGTCTCTTATAGATTTTATCAAAGTGTTAAGGTGTATTAATTCTAAGATTCAATGTGAAACCCATCAAAATTATAGACCTCATAAAAAAAGCACTGACATAGTTACATGATAATTAAAACTAATTTTTTCATCTATTGATGAAAAGTTTTAACCCTTTGAAATAAGGGCTTTACATGTATAAGTAAACTTTGGGAGGGGTCACCTCATCCTCATATTTACATCTCACAATTGGAACTTTATTTTAAATTTTATTCTCAAAGTTGCATGTATGAATGCTTGTAATTAACTACCACTATGTCTAAAAATAAGTTATCTTTTATAATGTGATGTGACATGTGAAGGATCAAAAATGGCCTTAGAAAATTTTTCATTCAATAATTAAATATATGTAAAGTAAAATTTTAAGAATTATTATTTTATCATGTATACAAAATTAGCTTTCAACTCAAGGCTGACTAGGTGTTTCGATGACACTGCTAGTTATTGGAGACATTGAAGTGGTCGATTACACTAAATTGGATGTTGAAGCCTCAACCTTATTTTTCACTTTCAAATGATACTAACTCTTATGGAAAATTTCTTATTATTGTAGAATAATATCCAAATTTAGAAATGGAGGTTTATGAAACCTATTTACTTTCTCTAGTAGCCTTACATGCTCAGTTTCTATATTTTTAAAGTTTATTTTGAATATCTCCACCTCCATAACCTTTTTACTTGAAAACATTAACTTAGATTATATCTTCTCCAATGAAATTCCCTGAAGACTCTACTAGAAGTTGGTAATAGTCTATTGAAGAAGCTGATCAAAATTGATCTTACTTATGAGCCTACCCTCTGAGTCTCTTGTATATAAAATATTTAATTTTTTTAAGATATAAAAAATAATAATTTCATACTCTAGATATTTATGCATTACTACCTCAACTACAATGAGCCATATCCTAGAATGTTTGCTCCTAAGGACCACCAAGTTGAGTACAATTGAATCCTCTAATAGTGCCATCAAATCAAGATGGCTATAACTATTATTGGTCATATAAAAAATGATCAACTTAAAATTATTTTAATCCTCTTACAAAGATATAAACAATTTGTTTGTCTCAATCATATTAGGGGCCAACTCTACCCTCATTACAACAATAGCCTCAAGAATATTATAAAACCTTGATGCAACACTCTTAATAACCCTACTAGGTTAGACATATAAATACATGATTTTTTTAAAGTTAAACATATATACCATTAATAGATTACATAAGGACAATATACATAGAGATCATATACATATTCAATTGTGATAATATTAAATACATATTATGTCATAAATCACTAATCTCTAACATCATAAGTACACATTAGAATGATATAGAAAGTAATTACATTAAGTTAGCTACAACTGATACAAGTCTACATCCACCACTATTAAAGTACATTAACAAGTAATTATAACTCTTCATGATAATATTCAATGATAAGTACAATAGAATAAAATTTACATATAGATACATGGCTTCCCCAAAGTATATTTCTTGAACTCAAGTATCTATGGCAATCTCAAGTGTCTTCTCAATAAGTAGTAGCATTATGGGGAGGGAAAGCATCATCAGAGCACTTTTCCACACCAACCAAGATCATTGATCCCCCATACTAATCCCATCAATAAATGGACCTCCCTTCATAGATTATTAGAGAGTGATGACATGATAATATAGAGAGATAAGTAACTACCTATGTGTTCTATGATTTCTAAACTAAACATGTAGTGTATCATAGAAAACTATTCTATTACAAGATATCAAAAAAATATGTAAATCATACTCATGAAATGATAATGCCTTAATAAACATACTTTGGATCTAAGTTTTACAAATAATAAATAATAATGATATATAGATCAATTAAATTTACACACACCACTTTATTGTACTACCTTCATTTGTCAATGCGATACTAGTAAGCTAGTGAAGTCCATCTCACTCCTTACGTTGAATCAAAAACGCAGATTAGTCAAATACAATTCAACAAAATATTTATCTAATTTACATCCTACTATCAAAAACATCATATAATATGATAAACATAGGAAACAACCAAGGCATACATTTATTATGTCAAACTTATGAATGAATCTTAAATTATTTTTTATCCCATTCTAGAAATAATGACTATAGTTTATACCACCTAAGTAAAAATACACATTTAAATGTATATTTTCACTATCACAATCAATTTTCAAAAATACTACATCTAATGATAACCCATATTACCATAGTCTAGTATTTGAAGACATATCTACTAGGTTTCTCCAATCAATCATATACAATAGTGTTGAATACATGGAAACATAAGCTTTTATTTAAGTAACTAGGTATAATGAAGCAAGTCCCAGTTCCTATGAAACATAATAAGGTACTAAAAAAAATTCATTAAAATCTTATTGTTTTATGCATGCATATGCATAGTCTTACTAACTATCCCAAAACATATTATTCATAGTATTAACCAACACACATAAAATTAGTTAGTCAAGAATAGATGTGAGTCTAAACATAACAATTATAGTATGTACCATCTGGGTATAACATACTATTACACTATAGTATTATATGATATCCTATACTATCATAGCTCACAACTACATAAATACACATAACGAAACTTATGATTTCAAGAATCAAATGACCCACATAATAACAATCATGCAAGCATGGGATTATACTAATCGGGTATACCCTAAGTTTATACTACATACTAGAATTCAAAGAAATATAACTTAAGATCACACATCATAATGCACAATTATATGATAGATATAACCAATAATTTATACATATTAACATACTCATAACATGTATTGTACACAAGTATTCAATGCTGAATGCATACAACTAACAACCAATCATAGCGTATCTACAAAGTCAGATACATACAACCAAGTTATTCCTCATATGAACATAATTCAATAGTTTACTACTCTTCTAGAAAATTATTTTCATATGGATGGTTAATCCCATAAACAAATATGATTCTATGATATGTACTATATATAAAAACTATATCATTGGTTGACTATGTTCCCAAGTTAAGAACTCCATTTGATTATTCTTTCGTATTCATAAGTTATACTAACAATTTTTCTAAGTTAAGGAATTTATCTTTGTAAAATAAATTCAAGGTTTTTATCCCTATCTAGATAGGTTTCCAATATACTAATAGGCACATACATACCTATGCTCACATTAAGCTTACCATTATTAATTCATAATACATAGCTTATTTACAAGTTATATTCACACCATGTGATTTATTCATATGCTATAAAGGATAATTAACCTCATTCCTATCATAAAGCTTACCAAAAAATAATGATAGACTTAGTAAATTAATTATAGGAATTTTGATATACAAAAATCAAATATATACACCTAGAGTCATTAATATTCCCTTATAATATTTTTAAAAACCTTTGGATAGAGTATATCAACTACTCATTCTAATATTAGAATATTAATAAACAAGACAAACAAGTCTAGTTAAGGTTATATAAATATCTTTCAATCCATTTGTCATTTGATTAAGCATACTACCCTACTTATTACTATAAGATCGATTCTGTTGATCCCTATTGCATACACTATGATCGTATATGCACTCATGTATAATCATATTCATTATAACACACATTCAAAAGTGAATTTATAGTATTATATATATATATATATATATATATATATATATATATATATATATGAACTGGGGATTTTTATATCCTTCTGAAGTAGATTGCTACATATTTCATTATACATGTTTGCTTGTAAGGGATGATATGTGGGTTATAATTATTTGAAATATGAACAAAAGCTAAAGCACCATGGTTTAAATATTATATGATTTTATCAATTTATATATATATATATGAACTAGGGATTTTTATATCCTTCTGAAGTAGATCGCTACATATTGCATTATACATGTTTGCTTGTAAGGGATGATATGTGGGTTATAATTATTGGAAATATGAACAAAAGATAAAGCACCATGGTTTAAATATTATATGATTTTATCAATTTTTAATTATTACACATTGTGTATGACATCCATATTTTTCACATATATTAACCATAATTGAATTTATTTTTCCTATGACATACAATGTACTTAGAAAACAAAAATGTTACTAAGAGATGATATGGGAGTATAATACTAAACTATTATTTATATACATATTTTAATGAGGTTTATAATATTTCAATGATATTTATTTTTAGTTACTATATGAAAATCCCACTTATTAGCATTGCCAACACTATTTAAACCTTTGCATGGACTATAAATACCGAAGCAACCATTTCTAATACTGCTCAATAAATAGTGACACTACTTACTAAACCTTGAAGATAAAAAATTTAGCTTCAGTGACCCCAAGGTTAAGTAAAATGACTCAAATCATATAAAAATATGTTGAGTGATAAATATCAACCATTTTGATTAATAAAAACATGACAATTATTAGTGATTTTTTCATATTTCATGGCTAAAGTTTAGGTCATAAGTTGATGCATTAGAAATAATAGGTTAATTTAATTATAATAATTTAACTACACTATCTACAACATACTTTAGATTATAAATAGTTTGAATAAATTACTACATTATAATAATACATAACTAATAAATTATATACATAATCAATTATATATGTAATCAATCAATTATATATTTTACATCACTTCTCTTCTGCATAATTTCAAAAACATTTTGAAATTTTTAATTGAACCACCAACACAGACAAGATTGATGAACTAAAAGGTAGATAATAATATGCAAAACACTCAATAATTTGTATTTAGAAGATTCAAGTGAATATATTTCTAGATGGGCTTCTATGACATCTTTCCCTTGATAGAATAATCTCAATTTACATTCCTAAGTAGTGAAAAGGGTTTAATTATTGACTCTTTTAATTTATGGTCAATCCAATTAGACCATTTAATTGACTCTTGAAATTAAGCTTACACCTCAATATTTTTTAGATGATTTTGCATTTGAAGATGAGTCAATGCAAGAAATTAACTTTGTTAACCTAGAATGAAGTCTTTTTAGGTATTTAACTAGTGGGAGTCCCCTAGTTCTATATATAACATAGAGAGTTTATTTAAAGTCCCAATCCTTTCCAAAATGTTATAATATTTAGCATGAATAAAAATAACTATAATGGATCACCTACCTGACAAAAATGTTTTCTTGTTATTCTCCTTGCTTTCATGTTCCATATTCTCCTCATAATCATACCCAATCTCATTACCAACTTTTATGCCTTTATTTTCTAATTTTCCCTTGTGATAAATAGGTGTAACATATATTTTTCCCATTTTCCCCAAAAATATTTAGGTTTCTTTTCTTTTCTTTTCCAAGAGTCTCTATAAAAGTATGCATAGCCCCTTATTTTCACTTTAAAGAATTTTTTTATTCTTATTTTATTAAAATCTTTCCCTTTTCTCAAAAATCATGAGATTTAATTAAATATCACCTCTTCTATTTATATTGCCTTATTTTTCTACCTTTTGTTATTTATATTCACTTATTAGAATATATTTGATAAATAAACTAACATCTATAATATCATAATATCTTAATGATAAATTCATTAATAAAGAAATTAAAATTTATTCTTATTATATAAATTATAAAACATTAAATGGTTATGTGCACAAATCTAAAAACATTAGTGGACACATAAATAAGTCATGTAAGGTAAATTCCATAGAACTAATAACTATGATATAAAATCATGGATAAAATGACTATTTAATTTAAATGGAATCAAAACATATTGTGATAACCACTTGTTATGCATCTAACATATGCTAACTATCTATGGTGTGTGTAGGGTAATGGTCAGTTTATTTTCCATCCTCTGACATCTTGATCTACATCACCATCTATGATGATGCTCTCTCTCCATCACACTCCAAGGGATGAGTTCTCCTACATCCACCTCACAACAAAGATGGTAGTTATACCATAATAGTTATGGTATAGATACATCATAAAATATAACTAAAATAAAATACCAACATGTTTTCAATGTAATATCATATACAACAACTACTATTGGTGTTCTATATTTTTACCCTAGATGAGTAAGAGGATTGTTCAAATCTTCTTAGTCAAATCTAGTCTAACATGGGACTGATCCTAGGTTGTGGTTATCTTAATAATGGATTAGACCTTTAGAGAAGGTCAAATTCCTTTTGGATATATCACATAAACTAGACCTAATCTAATACTTACTTAAGAAAGAGATAATGAGATACAAAAATATAAAAAACCATGTAAAATGGGGTGATGCAGCAGTAATTGGAACACTTATACATTATATAAGACACAGTATGAGACACATTCAAGAAAAAAAAAGATTAGTCTGGCATGAATATTTTAGAATAAGGTATAAATATATTATTAAAATAGAATGAGAGGGAATACATCCACTTTCAAGCTAAACAAAAAACTTTAAATTGCACTTACAATGACCTGTGAGAACTACCAAGTACTTCATGAAGGTGAGAAAACTCAGACATAGATAAGGAACATACATTCACTTAACTAAAATATATGAGTTCATGGAACACACTTCAATCTAACTTGTAAAATGATTTAATTCAATATTTATTACATCAAAATGTGTCACAATACAAATTTTGTCATAGCCTAAGCAAGCCAAATCATAAGGATCTATTTATTTAAAAATTTCCAAATATTTTTTTATAATTTTTTTTAGAGATTTAGTGAGAGCCAAAATGTGGAATGAAATGGAACATATATAGAAAAAAGAAGAGAGTGAGAATTGTGATGTATTAGCACAAGTTAAAGGATTTTTACTCATGAACTTATCAATAAAGAACAAATTTTGTAAAGGAATTAAATGCCCATTGTCCTCATCCAACCACCAAGTCCCCTTCTTGGAACTTCATGTCATTGTCTATCTGATTTGATGATGAGGATCACGTCTTAGAATTGGTTTAATTATGCCACATCGGCATTTTGTGTCTGTTTATACATATTTAATAAAAATGTGAGCTAGATGATAGGCAAGATGCCTCTCCATGATCATGTTTACATTTTTATTTTCTCCAATATTATACACTTATCTATTATAAGTGAAAACCAATCTAATTATTATTTTTAAAACACTCATAATATCCATGAAAACTTGAAAACTACATGATCCTACTTAATAATAACTAATCCATCTTCAAACCATGTATTAAGCCATGAGAGACCCATTGTACATTTAAAATCTGTGAGAGCTGATGAAGATATTCCATCTAAAAGTAACGATCATGTCAATGAAATGATCACGTAAAAAGGTTGATAGGTTTCATATTATTGACCAAAGGTCCTATTTAAACTTCAATTGTGATAGAGCCTTGTCCTTAACCATCTTTCCTATATAATAATGACTTTTGTTGACTGAACTCTAATGGTGATATGGATCCTTGAGATTTTGTTTACCTAAACAAAAAAATGATTCATTGACCTTCAATAGCACCTCTTTGGATTTGTTTGATGTTCATTGGTTTTTGATTGATAACTCAGACCATTTCATTATGCCCAACTATCTTTATTCTTATTGGTCCCAAAGATACACTAACTTATTTGACTCCTTCATCATTAGATCTAGATGTATGAATACACACAATTCCTTGATTTCTTACTAGCTAAGACATTTTGACATTTTGACTTGATATAACAACATCAATATAAATATACAATCTCACATGCACCATAGATCTCATTGGGGCCAATTTCCTATTAGTTATTACACACCATCAATCTAAATGTAGGATTGCACACTAGTTGTTGACGTAGCTTAGACCCACCCTTTTTTTAGTGAATGTGCACCAATTAATCTTGGATTGATGAACCCATACCATCTAATATTATATTAATTATATATTTTTAAGAGATTTAACCTAGGGAAGTTTTGAATCATTGACTCTAGTGTAAACCATTATATCATGTGTGTTAGTATGCAAGCTCACATAGACCATTAGATCTTGATCAAATTTAAAATTGTTAAGGATTTATAGACCCAAATATTTATTTTATAGAGATCAAATTTGACATCTATATGGATGTATTTTACATCTACATGAATGTATTTGATGTTCACACAACTATCTTTAGATATTTGAACTTTAATTGCTACTTTATGGATATTAAACTTGACACTTGCATGAATGTCTTATGTTACAAGTTTATCTTTGAAAACTTCAATTTTGAAATAGAAATCTTTCACAAATATGAAATTTATAAATCACAATCTTAATATAATGGAATTCATAGCACTACAAATATTTAGCTCATGAGAATTCTTGAAGTGTATTTATTAAATTCATAAGTGAATTGGGCCATTCCCTTTTTAGATGATGTCCTAGAGATAGTTTGGTTCTCTAAGCTTACACAACCCATATTTTTATTAATATTTTATGTATATGATGATCATATAAGGCTTGTGCAACATGGCTCATGCTCCTTGAATGCCTCAAACACCATGAAACATGCTTAGACCCTTCATATATGATTATAGACCTATTTATTTAAAATTAATTAGACCACACTTTAATCTTGATAAAAGTGTTTCAAAAGATTTACAAGAGTTATATGATCTTCACTTGAAGTTTTTATACTCCTTGTGACATTGGGTCACTCTTCAATCAGGATCATGTTCCTTCCACTCTTGGACTAGGCATATTTTTTGGTATGTAGACCAAATTTGGTCAACAACCACCTTGTAACAAAGTAAACATGTAGCCTAATCAATATCCTACTACACCATAATATTATATATCCCAAATCTTAGTCAAAAATATATAGATTTAATTTTTCAACTATATATATCCATAGATAATATAGCAAATTTACCTAGCAAGGAATTGGGTTGTAACATCCTTCCCCTTAAAGATAATAATTGTCCCTTATGACTATTACTCAAACATAAGTTCTAAATTAAAAACATTTTTTAACAAATTAATACTATGGTATACAATATCAAGTTATGCAAATAAATTGGAAATTACCTATAAAACTCATTAAAATTGTCTGAAGTTACACTATTCATGGAGTATTAGTCCCACAAGACCCTGCTCTATGATATATCACTATTATGAAAACAAGGTTTATGAGTATTACCTACTCTAATTGATTCTATCATGACCACCCCAAGGTCTAAAACTATCAAAACAAGCCTATATATTATAGAACTGACCACTTTTATTACCTTGAAGGGTCCCACAAATCTTAATGAAAGTTTCATTGACTTCCTAAGCAAACATAAGACCATCATAAAAACCAAATAAATGACTAGGGAGATTTCTCCAAAACCAACCCTCTACACATTTATCTAACCTAGAGAGTGTTTTTCTCATTCTAGAGAAAGATAATTAAGGAACCTGGTAAGAATGATGTGTATAAGTTATTACTATAGGTACCCCATGTAGCTCCTAATAAGTATAACATTTCAATACTATCACTAATCCACAAATCTCCTAACAAGTATGATGATGAATAGGAACTATAAATACTACATTTACAATGTATATAAGATCATGGAATACCCATAAGTCCATCTCTTGGATCCAAATTCAATAACTACCAAGTCAATGTGATTCTAAGTAGGATACCATCCTATCACTTATAACTCATATTCCTAATTCACCACTCTTCCCTCAAGTCTCCATGACCTAATGATCTCCACAATATGCATAAGGTTTCAAGGAAAAATAAATATATACTCTTAAATCATAGAAAGAAATAATACATGCTAAATAATTATAGATGTATCAACATACATATAAGGGGAATCATACAATCAATCTGTAATTATATTAAATTTCCACTAGCTAAACATAACTAGCATCATATTCATAGATTAACCTATAGTGTGATATTCATGGTTAAGAAGAAAAATTAACATAAAATACAAAGGTCAAGGATCACACCATCCTTTCAACCTTATAAGGAAACAAACAAAATAATATATCCCTACTTTCTTGGATAGAGTATGACAAGTTAAAAGTTTATCTCTACTTTTAGATTGATAAGATGTTCCACACATCCTATGTCCTACTTGCTCCTAGTGATGGTACATAAAAATAACTCTTCATACAACATACTTTAAGAAAAAGAGAAAAATATCAATCTAATAAAGAGTGAATAATAAAATATTAATTATAATCAAATTATAATTCTTGATATTAAATTTAGTATATAATTCAAGGTTTTCCACCCCACATGGTTTTAAAGTCACAAATTAGATAAAGCAATGACCCTAAAGAGTCATAAGTGAAAAGTTGATAACTACCATCTCAAAAATTTCTACATACATTCACAATGTAACAAGATAATATCACAACTCAATGTTGCCAAATTAATACCTACTTACTAAATTTGTAAGTATGATATCATAATCTATTTCCACAACTGCGAGAAATAAAATACTAACCACAAAGATGTATCGATTCATCAAATCCCACAACTTCTCTCTCAATAAGAAGTAGAAAAAAAATTTCTCATGAACTCCAAAAAATATGGTCAAAATAACATTTTAGAGACAATTTTCAACATCAAGAAAATATGAATCCTCTTAGTAGCTTATAAATATATCAAAATAGAATGAGATAATAAAAACCACATCTAAGATAACTAAGAGGATGAAACTTCACTCTAACAAAATAATTTAAGACTACAAATTACATAAACAAACTCCTAACACAAAGGAATTATCAAGAAAAACAACACTATACTAAGAAGATTACCACTACCCTAGGTGGCAATAAACTAAAAATGGTCTTATACGATTTTCCATTTTGTGGATTTATGAATATAAGACACAAAAACTAAAGCACATAAATTTAAGTGAGAAGCATACTATGCTTATTAAACACTCATAACACAAAACACAATGGTGAAGGTAACTTGATTACCAAGAAGGATTAGATCATAATCAAGGTGTTTGATCTAAGTCACCAACCCATGGAAGAAATCTCTTCTTCATTACTCAAGAGCTATTCTACATACTTGCCTACCCAAACATCATATGCAACCATCACCATTGGGACACTTGATAAACTAATCCCTTAATAACTCAAAAGGGTAAAAGTGCACTTAAGGTTATGCACTAATTGTTACCCACACAATTTTCTTGAATATCACATACTTGAAAAAGTCACTAATCCATATAAGATGATCTCTCAATTCTCAAAACTTCAATCATGGTATAACATTGTTCTACATTGTGGTAATATAAATCCAAAATATCAGTGCAATACTTCATGTCACTAGGTTTACATTGTGAATATAAAGACATGAAAATTCTAATGGACTCATTAGGTCCTAGAGTTTGAGCCACAACTCTAATACCACAAGTAACAACACCACTGGGTTAGACATAGAAATACATGATTTTTTTTAAGTTAAACATATATACCATAAATAAATTAGAGCATGAGAATCTAAATAGAGATCATATACATAATCAAGTATGGTAATAGTAAATACATATTATGTCATAAATCATTGATCTATAACATCATAAGTACACATCATAATACAAAGATAAATAATAATTATATTAACCTAGCTACAACTGATATACATCTATAGTCACCATTGTTAAATAAACAAGTAATTACAACTCTTCATGATAATATTCAATGATAAGTTTAATACAATACAATGTACATATAGATACATGGATCCTCCAAATCATAATTTCCAAACTCAAGTATCTATGGTAATTTCAAGTGTCATCTCGATAAGTAATACTATTGTGGGGAAGGAGAGCATCATCTGATCACTTTTCCATACCAATCACATACCAATGATCCCCTATACTAATTCCATTATTAAATTGCTCTCCCTTCATGAATGATTAGATAGTGACAGTTTGGAAATCTAGAGACACAAGTAAATACCCATGTGTTGTATTATTTCTAAACTAAACATGTAGTGTATCATAGAAAACCATTCTATTGTAATATATCACACAAACACATAAATTTTACTCATGAAATGATAATTCCTCACTAAACATACTTTGGTATAAAGTATTACATATAATAAATAATAATTATCTATAGATAAATCAAATTCATACACACCACTTGATCTGACTACCTCTGTCTATCAATGTGATACTAATAATCCAGTGAAGTCCATCTCACTCCTTACTCCAAATAAGCAATGCTAATTGGTAAAATACAATTCAACCATTACATTCATTTAATTTACATCCTACTAGAAAACACGTCATATAATATTCTAAACATAGGAATAACCCAAGGCATACATTTATTATGTCAAACGTATGAATGAATATTAAATTATTTTCTATCCCATTCTAGAAATAATGACTATAGTTTATACCACCTAAGTAGAATACACATTTAAATGTATATTCTCACTATCACAATTAGTTTTCAAACATACTACATCTAATGATAACACATATTACCATAACCTAGTATTTTAAGACATATCTACTAGTTTTCTCCAATCAATCATATACAATAGTCTTGAATACATGTAAACATGATATTTTATTCAAGTAACTAGGTATAATGAATCAGGTCCCAATTCCTATAGAACATAATAAGGTAATAACATAGAATTCATTAAACCGTCAAGATTGTATGCATGCATACACATAGTCATACTAATTATCCCATCACATACTATTCATAGTATTAACCAACATGCATATAATTGGTTAGTCAAACATACATGTGAGTCTAAATATAAAAATTATAGTATGTACCATCTAGGTATAACATATTATTACACTATATTATTTTATGATATCCCATAATATCATATTTTACAACTACATAAATACACATAACCAAACTTACAATTTCAAGAATCAAATGACCCACATAATAATAATTAGGCAAGTATGGGATTATACCACCTGGATATACCCTAAGTTAATATTGCATACTAGCATTAAAAGAAATATAATTTAGAATCATACATCATGATGAACCATTATATGATAGATATAATTAATAATTTATACATATTAACATAGTCATAACATGTACTACACACAAGTATTCAATACTAAATGCATATAACTAATACCCAATCATATCCTATCCAGAAAGTCATATACACACAACCAAGTTATCCATAAATGAACATAATTCAATAATTCACTACTCTTCTATAAGACTATTTTCATATGGATTTTTAATCCCATAAATAAATATTATTCCTTCATATGTATTGTATATAAACACTATGTCATTGGTCAACTATGTTCCCCAGTTAAGAAATCCATTTGATTATTCATTCCTATTCATAAGTTATACTGATGATTTTTATAAGTTAAGGAATTCGACATTGTAAAATACCTTCAATATTTTTATCCATACCTAAATAGGTTTCCAATATACTAATATCCACCTACATACCTATTCTCACATTAAGCTTATCATTATTAATTCATAATACATAGCTTATTTACAAGTTATATTCACACCACATGTTTTGTTCATATGATACAAAGGATAAGTAACCTCATGCCTATTGTAAAGCTTAAAAACTAATAATGATAGACTTATCAAAATAATTGTAGAATTTATGACATAAAAAAATCACATATATGCACCTACAGTCATTAATATTACCAAATAAGATTTTTAACAACCTTTGGATAGAATATATCAACTACTCATTCTAATATTGGAATATTAATAAAACATCCAGGTTAGGTTGAGGTCATAAAAATATCTTCCTACCATTCATCATCTGATTAAGCATACTATCCTACTTATTACTATAAGATCAATTTGGTTGATCCCTAGTGCGTACACATTACTCGTATATGTACTCATATACAAGTCTATTTAGTATAACATAGATTCCAAAGTGCATATATATATATATATATATATATATATATATATATATATATATATATATATATATATATATATATGAACTGGGGATTTTTATATCCTTCTAAAGCAAACTACTACATATTACGTTATACATGTTTATTTATAAGCGGTAATAAGCAGGTTATAATTATTGGAAATATGAACAAAAGATAAATCACTATGGTATAAATATTATATTATTTAATTAATTTTTAATTTTTACAAATTGAGTATGGAATCCATGTTTTTCACATATATTAACCATAGATTAATTTATTTTTCCTATGGCATACAATGTACCTAGAAAACAATGATGCTACTAAGAGATGATATGGGAGTATAATACTAAAATATTATTTATATGATTATTTTTATAGGGTTTATAATAGTATAATAATATTTACTTTTAGATACTATATGAAAATCTCACATATTATCAATGCCAACATTGTTTAAAACTTTTCATGGACTATAAATAGTGATACAACCATTGTCTAATACTATTCACTAAATAGTGATGCTACTTACTAAACATTAAAACTCATTAATTTAGATTTATCAACCCCAAGGTCAATTAAAACAACTCAAATTATATGAAAATATGCTAAATGATGAGGAACATCCATTTTGGTTAATAAACACATGACAATTATCAATGATTTTGTCATATTTCATGTCTAAATGTTAAGTACTAAGTCGATGCATTAGCAATAATATATTAGCACAATTTAATTAAATCAACTTAACTACCATATTAATGACCTCTTTTAGATTATAAATAGTTTATATAAATTATTGCATTATAATAATACACAACTAATCAATTATATATTTTATATCACTTCTTTTCTTCATACTTTCAAAACCCTCTTGAAAAATTGAAACAAACCACCAATGTAGACAAGATTGCCAAACTAAAAGGCAAAGAAGAATATGAAAAACACTAGTTAATTGGTGGTAGGAATATTTAGGCAAGTATAGTTATATATGGGATTATATGACATCTTTCTCTTGCTAGGATAATCTCAATTTACATTCTTAAATAATGGAAAGGGTTTAATTATTGACACTTATAATTCCTTTGATTTAAGAATCATTATATAGTCAATATTGTGCTACTTATATGTAGTTGAACATGCTAATTGATATGTTTAATTGACTCTTAAGACTAAGTCTATGCCTCAATAGTTTTAATTTGATTTTGTAGTTGAAGATGAGTCGATGCACATAATTAACTTTGTTAACCTAGAATAAAGTTTTTCTAGGTATTTAACTAGTGGTAGTCACCTAGTTCTATATATAACACATAGAATTTATTTAAAGTTCTAATCCTTTCCTAAATGTTATGATATTTATCTAGAATAAAAATAACTATAATGCATCACTTACATGGCAAAAATGGTTTATTTTTCTTCTCCTCACTTCCATGCTCCATATTCTCCTAAGAATCATACTCGGTCTCCTTACCAACTTCTACGCCTTTCTTGTCTAGTTTTATTTTGTAATAAATAGGCATAATATAGATTTTTCCCTTTTTTCCCAAAAAAACTTATGTCTATTTTATTTTCCATGACTCTCTTTAAAATTAGGCATATCCCCTTCTTTTTTATTTTAATGTTTTTTTGTTTTATTCTTATTTTATTAAAATCTTTCTATTTTCTCTAAAATCATGATATTTAATTACATCTCACCTCTTCTATTTATATTTCTTTTTTTTTCTTTTCGCTATTTGTATTCACCTAATTATAATATATTTGTTAAATAAATTAAAATCTATTATATATTATTATCCTAATGATAAATACAATAATTAATAAATTTAAATTTATTCTTATTGCACAAATTTCAAAACATTAAATGGACACATGGATAAATATCACAAATCTTAAAACATTAGTGGACACACAAAGAAGCCATGTAAGACAAATTCCATAGAACCAATAACTAAACTATATAATCATGGTTAAAATGACTATTTAATACAAATGGCATCAAAACATATTATGTTAACCACTCTTTATGCATCTAAAATGTAATAGTTATCTATGGTGTGTGGAGGGTACTGGCGAGTTTCTCTATCATTCTCTAACATCTCAATCTATGTCATCCTTTGTAATTATGATCTCCATCCATCACACTCTGATGTATGAGTTTTATTTCATCCACCTCATAACAAAGTTGGTAGTTAGATCATAATAGTCATGATATAGATACATCATAAAACATAGATGAAATAATAGATCAACATATCTATAATGTAATCTCATACACAAAAACTACCTCGTATCAAAGTAAACATGTAGCCTAAGAAATATAATACTACCCCATAGTAGTATATATCCAAAATCTTAGTAAAAATATATAGATCTAATTTATCAACTATATATATCCACATATAATCTAGCAAGTTTGTCTGGTGAGGAATCAAGATGTAAAATGTTTGGACCTAAGTTTTTGTTTCTAGGGGAACATAAATTGTTATCTATTATTACTTTATTTTATTCAATTATTACTCAAGTTATTTCTTATCCATTTCATTTCCCCCATGCAGTGCCAACAAGGCATCATTCTATGTCTCAAAATAGGAATTGAAGTCATCTATGTATGGGGATTGCCCTGATTTCTTATTCTTTCTCTTGGACAAGGTAAAAACATATTTCCTCTCTTCCAAAATGACCCCTCTTATAGAATCATCTTACAATTTCCTATTATTTACCCTTTGGACACTACCTATAGATTTATCAAATATATAACCTACCATCGAAAGCTCAATGATTGTGAGTTTTGGCTTCTAAAAATCCCTTGACCCTAGATCAACTGCTCACTATGGGATGACCAATTGGGATGGGTTTATCAGTTGAGTTCCCTTAGATTTAGTATCAATTAATTTATCTTTGGATTTTTTGAGTGATAGGTCAATAAGGGAAGGACATATGATCTTAGACCAATCCACACCTCTATATTGAGGAAATGGGTGGACTGTGTATACTTATTTCTTCTTTCCATCTTTCTCTAAAGATGTCATAGTGGTGAATCAGGATGAGTTGGGGTAAGCCATTGGAAAGTCTATTCTAATTGATGAAATATGAAGTTGGGAACTTGAAAATGCTCCCATGACCTTCTTGGAAGCATTTTTATTGGTTTTAAGGGGTGTTGGGGTAGTGGTAGAATTAACTACATAAGTAGTGGATGGAATTGAGGCTATAAATGTAACTGGTAGAGTTGAAATAGATATTAAAGTGGAGACAATAGAGATATAGGAGAGATATTACACATAGGGATTAATCATGGATGGTTTGTCACTATAATAAAGAAGAACAAAATAAAATGAGCCAACTCTAGTAAGGGAAACAAAAGATAAAACTAGAGTAGAAAAGTCATCTCCTCACCTGATTGGTTACTACCTAGAGGTGTCTTCAATTTATTTATTTAAGGCAAAAGGACTTTTATCTTTGAATTTTCTTATACTCATGTGACTCCCTCTATTTGTCAATATATTTCCCTCTATTAACTTATTGCTAAGTTGAAGATCCTACTAATAGTTATTGATTAGTAGCTGGGTTTCTCAAAAGGGGATGAGCTTTTGGTTTCTTCTTGTAATAAATTGTGGCCTTTCTAGATATAGAGGAGGCCTCTTTAGTTGGGATAGTTTATAACTCCACACTTTAAGATTATTGCATGGGTGTCATAGTCTAGCTAGCAAATCCCTATGAATCTAAATAGTCAAGGCAAATTAGATCCTATTGAGATCCTCCAAGGTCAGATCCAAGCACATTGGGATCCCTTTTGATGGTTTTCAATGGTGGGGAGATTTCCAAGAAGGTTCCCCTTATTTTAATGATGGTGGTGTAGGCTTGCTATGCCAAAAATTTAAAACAACCCATCCACCTGGAGATAAAAGTTTGAACCATGCATATACAATTAAAATTGTGGGATCTTATTTAATGACCTTTAAATGTTATTCCCAATCCATATGAGGTAAGGTGGTCAAGGAATAGTGCCCCCTCATCTTCCCCACTTATCCAAAGTGTCTCATAATTATATAGCACATTCAACCTATAATTATGTGAAAACCATAAAATGTACTCTTATTCTTATTCATAAAATCCTCATCTACACTCCATCATAGATGAAATGTTATTTCTTGCTTTCCTAACTTATCAAGCACGTACTTGGGAAGATATAATGGGTTGACCCTATTTCCAATGGCCATAATCATTATATAAATTAGATGTAGCCAATAGTCACCCCATTTTTCCAATGTGTATATAATGGATTTGTATACCCTAGGTAATGGGGAATCATGAATGGCCTACCATATCTAGGGATATACTTCCTCTGTAATGTGTGTGATGTTCTAGGTAAATGCATATATATGTAATAATAAATAATAATTGTGAATGCATTTTTTTATGAAATATAAAATTGGGATCTAGGGTGACCCATAGTGCATGTATACAATTCCCATTACCACATCCAAGAGTTATAACATCATATAAAAGAGGCCACCACTAGGGCACTTATCCTTGCATAAAACTTTCTATCATAGTTTGATGCTAATTATTTCACCTAGGGAAAAAGTTAAGGTAAAGGTCATCAACATGTCCAAAAGTAGAATCCATTATAAGTAAAGAAAATGGATACTTACGAAACCATAAAGTCTATTTATGAGGGCCATCTTAATGTAAACCCCCATATTTAACTTAGTGATAGGTACAAGGTTATTATCATTTGGGATGATAATTTCATCAAGTGTTTTATTGATTAAATTATTTTGCTTCCACTCTACCACCCTGTGTAAATCGTAAGTAGCATATGCAACTGGTAAAGATAACTACCTTTGGAATTCATATCCTAAGATGTAGGCCACAATGGTCTTGTGATTCAAATTATGAAATAAGGTGTCCCCCATCACCTCACTAATGAAGAAAAGATCTCACAGTATGTATATACATGACATCACTTTAAGTTTGGCCATCATGAAGTGTATCCCTTATCTCTTGAAAGGAAGTAGGTCTAAAACTAGTTACCTTTATGCTTGTTTTAAGTTATCTTCATGGGATCAGGCATCAACTATTTCAATATCATCCCATATTTATGAATAGTTAATATAATGATCATTGAAAATAGTGGAATCAAACATAGTATCAATGTACTTGATGGATTCTTTAAATTAAAATTGGGATGGTGATGAGACTCTTATGAATGCTCTAGATGAAGAGGCCATTGCTAAGTGAATGGTCTTCTCAAAATACAATTCTTATATTTTGATACTCAACTTCACTAGATATGCCTTTATAATTAACATGGAGGTTGTTAAGGCTTGTTTGTAAGGAGACAATTGATCTCAAAGTCTGTTTGTGATCAATGGGCACATCATTGGTTTATTAACTTTCTTTATTTGTGTAATTCTAGGTTTTCCACTTTTTTTGGTGGGCATGATATGTCTATATCTTTTAGCATTCAATTCTAGTTTGTGTTCCATTAATTCCTAATGTCTATAAACTTTATTTACTTGTGAAATTAGAGGTTTGAAAACTTTATTTGTTGGGTGGGTATGTTAATGTATTTTGAAAACTATCATTAAGTTTTTACTCCTACTTTATTATATGTGCTAAAGAGGCTTTCAATAGTCAAGAGTCAAGTTTTGTGTTTGTACCAAACCAAAAAAATCATTGAAAATAAATGATTCTGATCCCAAATCCCAATTATAAAGACCAAATTCATTCACACATAAATTCCATACAAAGGTATCGACAAGAAATACCATGCATTTTTTTTAAAGATAAAAATCATGAATATCACACTGCCACATAATAGTTCTAATGAGCAAGTTCCAAAGTTATTTTCCAAAGGGAAAAGTCCATAACACAAATATTAAACACAAAATCTAAATACCAAATAGTGAAAGCTAAAATGCAGCAACTAAATGCCAAAGCACCAGATTTATGAAGAGGGACAAGAAACTGCCAAACATAACCTATGAATGAAAACACCAATGACTAAATACTTAAGATATACTTGATGAAAAACCTCATAATATCATATTAAAGATTTAAATAAGTTATATCACCCATGCACCATTTTGTATGGAATGATTTTATTTTAATAGTTTTAGATTTGAATAATTAACTTTATAATAATTACACTCAAAGGAATTTTCATACCTTATGGAAATTACAAGGCCCTTGAATGAATATCCTAAGAGATACCTTAGAGGGCATTGTCATACATTAAAGGGGATGTTGAATATATCTCATAGTAAATAACTTCAACATGCACACAAGTGGAATTTTCATTCACCTTGAATTTTTAGGTAATATCTTCAAGGTATCTCCTAAGAGATACCTTTAAGTTACCCATTGAAGGTATTACAAGGCCCTTGAAGTAATATCCTAGTAGATACCTCGAGGTTCAACTTACCCAATTTTATTGAGGTGTATATGGGATTCAATGAGTAAATATGTGTTTAAATCAAATAAATTAGTTTTAGATTAAGGTAAAAATAGGTTTTGAAGGGGCCTCGAAACCCTTATACATCAGAAGAAAGATAAGCCTTAAGCACTTTCAGGATACAAAATAGCCAGGAACCTACAAAAGAAAAACCAGATTTACCAAAAATCTGAAAACAACAGCCAAGAGCTAGACAAACATTAATTTTAGTTATTAATACATTGATTGTTGTGTATAAGGTCTCCTAGGAGTTACCTTCAATGTCCCCTTGAATGTATGACAATACCCTTCGAGGTATGTACTCAAGATTCTTTCAAGGAAATTGTAATAAATTCATGGGTAATTTAAAGGAATTACAAGGCCATTTAATGAATCTCTTAGGATATACCTTTAACATGTACATGAGTGGAATTTTACTTCACCTTGAAGGAACTTTTGGGTGTTAACTTGAATACCCTTATAATACCTTCCTAGGAGATACCTTTCAAACATGCACAAGAGTGGATTTCTCCTTCAAGGTATCTCCTTGGATATACCTTCAAGATAACCTCAAGGAGATACGTTCAAGTTACTAATTAGGTTATTAAAATCCCCTTGAAGGAATCTCCTAGTAGATACCTTGAGGTTGAACTTGCCTATCCTTATTATGGTGTATAAAATATTCAATGAGTAAATAGGTGTTCTAATAAAAGAAGGTAGTTATCAACAAATTGATTATTATGTATAAGGTCTTATGTAGATCTTATCGAGGCATAAAGGTGTCTTAATTATAATATTTAATGTGAAACCCATCAAAATTCTAGACCTAATAAGATAATCGAGAGAGAGAGAGAGGGAGAGAGAGGGAGAGAGAGAGAGAGAGAGAGAGAGAGAGAGAGAGAGAGAGAGAGAGAGAGAGAGAGAGAGAGAGAGAGAGAGAGAGAGAGAGAGAGAGAGAGAGAGAGAGAGAGAGAGAGAGAGAGAGAGAGTTGCATAAGGTAGATCCTTGATTGCATAATTTTATATGAAACAAGAATCACACTCAAGGGAATTCCCATACCTTCAAGTAATTAAAAGGATATTGAAGGAATCTCTTAGGAGATACTTCCAAGGGAATTATCATATATTTTATGAAAATTTGAAGGTATCTCTTAGGATATACCTTCAACATCTACATGAGTGGAATTTTTCTTCACCTTGAAGGCACTACTAGGTGGTAAATAAAAGGACCTTGTAATAATTTCAAGGTATCTCCTAGGATATACCTTTCAAACATTCATAAGAGTGGGTTTATCCTTCAAGGTATATCCTAAGAAATACATTCAATTTACCATGAATTTATTAGAAGGCCCTTAAAGGAATCTCCTAGTACATGCCTCGAGGTTGAACTTGCCCAACATTATTGAGGTGTATAAGGGATTCAAATGGTAAATAGGTGTTTCAAAAAATTATGGTAGTTATCAATGTTGAGAATTTTTATCATTGATGTTAAGTTTGATTTCATTTATGTCAAGTTTCATCTAGTGAAGATGAATGGTGAGTGGTCTTTTAGGTATGAGCTTGTGTGCTTGACGTGTCAAAGAAGCCATGTGACAAGATGCATTTTAAGGCAAGAGAGAGTTTAAAGTCAAGAGAAAATTTGGATTCTAGAGAGAATTAAATGGAAACTAATGTATTTTTTGTTGTTTGATGTTAAGTTTTAGGTCAACTTGAAGTTTTCAGTGTTTTCACAAAGAGGTATGATGGTCAAGTGAGCAATGAAACATGGTTATGAGGCTCTAGGTATACATGAGGTCATGATAGAATGTTGATTAGAAAGATATTATTTAAGTGGTGTGAGAGTCTTTTATTAAGAGTGTTATTATTTTATATGATTTAGCTAAGCATGTTTGAGGACTAGTTCTTGAGTCCAACGTGTAGTGAGATGCCTAGTCTAGACCCTATGAGAAGATGTGTGTAGTGAAGTTTGTTGAAGTAAGTAAGCACATGATTGTGAGAGATTTTTTTGCATTGTGTGATAATGTACATAAATTATAAATACTTTTATAAGTTTTTCAAGGTCAGTTGTCAAGTTTCAAGTGATTAAGAATCCTAGTCATGGCACTATCCATGCAATGTAAATTCCTTGTGAGAAGGTATGAGTATGGTGACTTGGTAAGATGGATGCATAGAGGCATGATAGGTTTTATGATGTTGTTTTAGTATTTATAAGGATGTATATTACATGTAAAGAGACATGAAGTTTATTTTTAAGGCCTAATGTGGTTTTCAAGTGAAGTTCTAAGTGAGCAAAGAGATCGAGTGTAGCCCAATGAAGGGTCATGATCATATTTCAAGGAGTTGGAGATCATGTAAGCATTTTTAGAGGTGATTTATGTTTTTGAAAGTTTTTTAATGTATTTTTGAGGTCATATATTGAAGGACAAGGAATGAAAAGTTGTTTTGAGGTCTCTCAAGTGCTCAAAATGAAGGGTTCTCAATCTAAGAAGGATTTTGCTATACTCATTAGCTCACAAAAACTTTGAATGGGAACCTAATATATTTATGTTATATGGTTAAGGGTAATATCTAAAAATTATAATAATTAGTTTTTGGATTGAGGGGTTATGCTATATGAATTATTGTTAAGAATGGAAACAAGTTTAAACCCTCTTAGAACCCTAATAGGGACATGATGTGGAATATGTTGATAGAAAGTGCCTATAATGGATGGTTATGCTTAGATAATATATTTTATTTTTCATGATACTCTCCCAGGTACCTCTAGGTGGTATTGGTTAGAGAGAAGAGATGGAAAATGTTGAGTTACAAGCTATTTTTTGAATAATTTATTATATCAGTCAATGTTGACCAATTCATAGTAAGAAAATGGATGGAGGAATAAGGTAAAGACTAATTTTTTATGTACATTAATGTTTATATATAATTTCTATTCCTGAAGTGTCTTAAGCTGATCATCCAAGCTAGATAATTGCTAATATACCTAATGGTGTAACTAATGAAAAACTTACACAAGAATGAAAAGATGATTAGGAATGTGTTTTAATGATAAGACGATGAAAAAAACTAAATATATATTTTTAAAATTAATTTAAATAAATTTTCATTTTTTTTATAAGTTTTGGAGGTTAGTGAATATTGTGAAAAAGTTTCTCACAAGATGACTTGTCTAGATCAGGTGAGATGATGAGATATAAGGTCATGAGATTGGTTTTTAAGACAAATATTGTTAATTTAAAATATTATATTTTTATTTTATAATGGTATAATAATATCATATTATCATATACATGTATCAAAATCCATTTAATATGTATATATAGGTGTTGGAGGTCTGAGTCACCATGATTGGTCTTTAAAGAAGATTGAAAATTTTGAGTGAGTTGTAGAGGTGTTTTTGAGGATCTATGCATTGATTTGAGGTATCTAATGTATATTATGTTTTTTTTATGAATTTAAATTATTTTTGAAATATTTTAATTTAGTATAAGAGGACGAAAAGTTGAAGTAAAAATGGCTTGTCTGGTTCATGCAAGACTGTGTGAGATATGGTCAAAAGATTGGTCTACAATACCAATGTTTGGTATTAGAGATCATGGTTTTTGTGCTTTATGTTATTATAAATAAGTCATATAATATTTATAATGTTTTTATAATCATTTAAATGTCTTTTTAGATGTTGTATGTCAAGTAGTTTCATGACTAGCTTTTGACAGTCCTAGTAGTTCTAAGCAAGCATACTAAAGAGATGAGTTTAAACATTTTTGCCTTAATTTTAAGTGTTTAAATCATATTTTGATGACCCTGAGGTCATATATACTCTATATATGAACTTTTTTTTATCATTTTCAAGTGAATTAATTTATTTTTAACATCATCATTGAAAGGTAGATTTTTGGTGTATAGAGGCCTAATAAGAGTAAGTACTAACGAGGGATTTCATGTAGTTATTTGTTTTAGATTAAGGTAAAAATAGGTTTTGAAGGGACCCCAAAACCCTGAACAAAAGGAGAAAGATAAAATAGTTATGCCCATAGGCAAAGCCTAAAACCTACTTCACAGAAGCAACAAAACCAGGTTTACATAGACCTGAAGCTAACGAAATGAAAAACCAATGACAGACCCCAGGTTTTACAGAGACCTGGAAACTCCATAGTAAAAAGAGTACAAAAAACTAGGTAACAAGACCAGATATCACAACCAACAAAAAGAACCAGAAACTATTCTTCTAGTTCCAAGATCATCTTCACTGCTTCCTTACCTTTCATGGCAGTGTCCTGGATGGCAATAACCGCCTGTGAAGCTCCCTCTTGCATTACTTTCTTTCTTGAGCTCTATCTAGTTCTCTTGCTAGGACCCTCCAAGGTTTTTATTTCCTCATTTTCTCTTTTTCCAATGTTTACAGCAGTAGCACAAATGCTAGAGGTAACCTCCTCCATCTTCATTATGCTTTCCTTTATGAGTTCCCTTAGGTTGTTCTCATAGTCTTTGATTTTTATGGGAATATCCCTCATATGGTTTTCCATATTATTGATTTTTTTCCAAATTTCCTCCTATTTACCTTTCATTATTTCCATTTTCTTATTGATTTCCATTAGCTCCTTATACGTCCATAAATTGAATTGAAGAGTAGCATTAGCTTTGCAATTGGCCAATCTAGTAGGTGGGTAGCTTTTGTCATTCTATCTTTTATCACTCCAGTCTTCTGTGTTCTTTTTGGGACTGTTTCCAACTTCTTCAATGTAGTCCTCTATTTCCATTTTTTTTTGTTCCTTTGTTTCAGCAGGGCTTACATTTTGGTTACTCACTTCCTTAACTTGAGCTCCCATTTCCAATATTTGGTTGGCGACTTGAACAAGATTTTCCTTTTCATTAATCGAATCAGGGTCCATAGCAAGATCATCTAGATCTTTATCAATTTCCTTAAACACTTGCTGGTTTTCCTTAGAATCATGGTTGCTTTTTTTAGATTCTTCCTCTATAGTGACTCCTTCTTTCTCATTCTTATCTTACACTTCTTCTTCCTCACTGGAACTTGAATGCCCACTTTTTGTTCCTCCCTCTTCCTCCATACTCTCCTCCCCAGTATTTTTAGAACTTTCCCACTCTGTTTCCTCATCAGCCATCTAGTTGTTAAGGCTTGGGAGTTTAAATTTATCTTTTTCATTCCCTTTTACTATTTCTTTCTTATTACTCTGTAAGTCCTTGTTTTTTCCTGAATAAGGATTCTTTACAATGGCCTTTTTCTTGCAATGCCCTTCAATTATAATAATTAACCCCTCATGCAGGATGGGCCGAGACTCCTTTTTCTTACGAGCGAATAGACTTTTGAGTAAGGAGTAATGCAAATAAAAAGGAAAGGAGATTCTTACTTTGTGTCTAAAGTGATTGAGAAATACAAAGTGAAATTTGTGGACTCTCTTGCTTCTTCCATCAAGTATGAAGTACTTGCGGATACAGCATAAGACATCCCTCCATATACCCTTAATCTGCTCAAATTCAAAAAAGTCACCACTTTTTCCAGCTGCTGCTCCTCGGCATCCGTCTTAGGGAATTTGCAAAAAGCCTCATTTGAAATGTTGATCTGCTTTGAGAATTTTATTCCCTCCATAGGAAGCCATGTGATCTCTGCTATAAATTCCTCAATTAAATTCACCGTGGTGCCATGCAGGGTAACCCTATCATCAATCCATTTTTTGAAAAAAGCCATTGTAATATGGGGTTTTGAGCCATGAAGCTGTTCCATATAACTCACAACCTTTCCTCTCTAAATAATTTTCCAGACATCTTCTTTTGCTTTCCACTCTTCGTAGTATTTGGGTTCCTGCTTCCTTGGTTCTCCTTTCCTTTTGTGAGCCATACGAATCTCCTTTAATGCCCAAACCCTATCAACTAAACAATGAACCCGTCTATTACCAATTTGGAGCAGAACTCGCCTATTTTTTGGCATGTTTTGGATCCTCACATACTCTAGAACATTTCTATTTAATGAGTGTACACCTTTCTCCATTGTTCAACTCCCCCAAATCATTAATTTTATATTCCAATCTGATCTTTCCATCCTTTGCATGAATTTCATCATGATGAATGAGAGCTCTAAGATCCACATTCTTGTTTAGTGTCTCCTACGAACTCACCTTGTGTCCTGTTCGAACTGCATAATTTGCTATCCATTCAGTGACTCTGTTAGCTTCACGGTAAGTATGGGTGATAGTAAGTTTCTCAAATTTTTTGATTAAAGTTTTCATTTCCATCACCATAGCCTCTATTTACCATGAAACAAAATTTTTATTGTTTAAGATATTTATGATATTCAAGGAGTCCCCTTCCAGCCATAATTTAGAATATCCCGATTCAACAGCTAGCTTAATGGTTTGGAGCCTATGTAGTTATTTGTTATAAAATATATTTTTGAGACTATAAGGAATAATTTTAGGTATATTTTTGTTTTCTATGATATTTTCCTTCTATGTGTGCAGTTGAAAAGTGTTCCAAGGAAGGCAAAGTGTAATGTGTCTTAAAGTAGACCTTATGGAATTAGGTATGCATGAAACCTAAAAGTGAAATGTGGTCTAATAGAGTTATGATAGACAAAATGGACTCAATATTAATTTTAATAATGTTTATTATAATTTTTAATACCTTTTATATGGTGAACCTAATATTTTAATGGTGAGTATCTAACTAAGTGGCATATGAACAAGGAATGGTATATATACAAGGCAATTTAAGGCCTATTGATGTAAATAGGGAGTAAGTGATTGAGATAGAATATTATTGAGAATAATGAGGTATTTTATACCATAATATTAGTGTATAGTATATATAATGAATACTTTATAGTGTGTCTTCATATAAATATCAAGGTCATATGACCTAATTAGTTTTGAAGAGACCTAGTTGAATGAAGAAGCCTAAAAGGCAGTTTGAGAGAGATAGAAGAGATGAATAAGGTGATCATCATATTTTGTGTGAGAATTTTTTTTATAAAATTAGTAAAAAGTTTTGGGTTGTTGAGTTGGTGATGATTCATCTAGGGTTTGGTGCCTCTTTACACATTGTTTCTTACTAAAGCCTAGTTGATTGGGTGCTCGACTAGTTGGGTTTAGCGCTCCTAGTGGAGTTGGTGCTTCACTAAATTTTGATTATGTCATATAGGATTGTAGTTTATTTTTATATTTAAATTATTTTCTTACCCTTTAGGTTTTCCCATATATATGATATATTCTTGTGTTTCATGTTTGTGTGGATAAGTGTATATGCATGCAATATTTATATGTTTGATTGAATGGTTCATGATTGATTAAGTTAACTTGAATGAAAGGTTTTGAATATTGTTTAACACCCCCTTATAAATAATTGTTTTTCCAATAATTGGTATCATATCATGTCCTCTGCAGCAATCCTAACAATGTAAAGGAGATTCTAGAAGCAAAGATGGCTAGTAGTCAAGTTCAAGGAGGTTTCTTTACCAGTAACGCTTCATTATCCATTAATACTAATTATTTATTTATAAGCATCATAATGAGTACATATATAATGTTTATGGACTATGATATATGACAAATAGTTATGGATGGATAGACTCTGACTCCTTCACCACCAACTAATGCAGTAGGTAAGAAGGAAAGTGAGAACAACTCCAAGGCAATGAATTCCATTCTGTGTGGCCTATTAGAGCTAGTGTTTATGAAGGTTATGCACTATAATTAAACCAAGGTGTTATGGTATAAGTTGAAGACTATATATGAAGGATACACCAAAGTGAATATGGATAAATTATAGGCTCAAATAAGGTAGTCTAAAAGTATGAGTATGAAGGAAGATGAGAGCATTGCATCCTAAATGTTAAGGGTTGATGAAGTGGAAAATGTCATTATAATATTAAGAGAAGAAGTGAAAGAGTTGATAGTTATTCAAAAGTTATTGATATAAATAACTCCTAAGTTTGATTATAAGGTGTTTATAGTAGAATAGATACAAGATTTTGACAATATAGAGATGGATGGGCTTTATGGCATATTGACTGTCTATGACATGAGAACCAATGAAGGAAGACCTCACAAAAAATAAACATCATTAAAATCCAAAATTAAGTCAAAATCCAAGAAGTTAAAGGATGAGTTATGTTCATATATTGATGATGATGAACTTATAGCAATGTTTTCTAGGAAATTGAGGTTTGGATCTGGTATGTACAAGGGTAAGTTGCCTTTCAAATATTTCAACTATAGTAAGATTGGTCACTTTACATCTAAGTGTCCCCATAAGGATACGATTTATCATGATGAAGAACGTGATGAATATCATGGTGATGATAATAAGGTATATAATCGTAACAAAATCAATAAATATTTTAGTAAGTATGAAGTTAGGAAAGGGTCATTCAAGAACAAGAGATGTTTCTATACCAAAGAAGATAATAACTCATATAATGTAAGTTTCACAAATACATATGATAGTGATGATGATAGTAATGAACATGAACATGAAAATAATGAGACATTATTCATGTATATATAAATATAAAATGAGGGTTGATCAAAATGGAAAGGCCTTATAGATGATGAAGAATCAGATGAAGAAGAGGTTGAAGTGAACCTTAAGGTAGTATTGGTGAGTGATCTATAGGAGTTGAAGTTATAAAGAAGGAGGAATCACAAACTAAGATCATTAGTTTAGGAATATTAGGAGTAAATTAGTTTTTTTGAATATATATTAACACATCTAAGGAGAATGGTGAGATAATCAATCAGGTTGAAACTCAGATGGAGATATTCACTACTAGTCTAAAGGCTAGAGAAGAAGAATGCACCAAGTAGGAATCATAAATAGAGTCCTTAAAGTTAGAATTGGATAAATCATATAGTAATTTGAATACCTTTATGAAGTTTTAAAATATTATTTATTCTCTAGATAACATCTTGAATAGTCACAAGTCTATAACTAATAAGATAGGTCTTGGTTTCAAAGAAGACAAAAAGGAGGTGGCTCAAATAAAGAAGGCTAATGAAGAAAAGAAGGTCAACATGAAGCAACCAATAAGATAGCATAATGTAATGAGGTATGTTAACTCATTAAATGGTTATTATTTTTCATGCAATCATTTTGGTCATAGAGCAACAGAGTGTAGAATACCCACTAAAAATGAATATGCATGGGATTATGAAAGGAATAATTAGTCAAGAGGTATGAATGAGGTTATTTTCTATGACACATTTTAAGATTCTATCCTAATAAATATAGTAGGCCATCAGGTCAAAATAAGAGTTTTTAAGCCCCTAGAGTGTAAGAGAATGCAAATGAATGTGTGGAAACCAAAGAAAATAAAGGTGAGTCATGATCAGTCTATAATCCCAAGTGGATTGTTTGTTATGGTAGAAAATACTTCAAATTTGAAATAAAGTCAATAATATATGTTATCATCTCATATTATTGATGAAATAGTTTGAATAGGTTAAGCCTAAGGTGTCAATCAATCCTAAAAGGATCCTAAAGGATATTTAGTCTTGTGAGAGCATGGAGATCTGTGAATATCATGAGTTTGCATTTTTTAGTGCTCTATGGAAAGGGGTGACTTCATTAGGCTTCATGAGGACACTCTTAAATTTTTAGAATCATGGTGGATACTTGGTCTAAGGGGGATCTTGGTATCTCTTAGTTCTTTTTTGGTTTCTAAGAATAGTTGACAAAGAGGGAGAATGAGTGGTTCTAGAAGTTGATGTGTGTATGACCCTTTTTCATTAATGTCAAAGGGGGATAAAGTTAAATACGAGAGATTAACCAAATTAGGGGAGATGAGAATGATCGTATTAAATAATTTTTTACCATCAATGACAAAAGTGGATTTTGTTGAGAAGTATTATCATTGATGTCATTGATGTCAAGGTGCATTTGTTGAAGATGCATGGTAAGTGGTCTTTGAGGTATGAGCTTGTGTTCTTGATGTGACAAGGAATCCATGTGAGAAGATACATTTAAAGGCAAGAGAGAATATAGAGGAAAAAGAGAATTTGAAAGAAACTAATGTCTCTTTTTTTGGTTATTGTCAAGGTTGAGGTAAATGTTCAAGTCAACTTGAGGTTGTTAGAGTTGTCACAAATATGTATGATGGTCAGTGAGAAATAAAACATGATTATAAGGCTCTAGGTCTACATGAGTTAATGAGATAAATTTGATTAGAAAGATATTGTTGCAATGTTTTGAGAGTGCTCTCTGAAGAGTTTTCTTGTTTGATATCATTGAGGTAAGCATGTTTGAGTACTAGTTCTTGAGTATAAGGTGTCTTGTAAATCCTAGTCTAGACCCTATGAGAAGGTGTGCATAGTGAATTTTCATGAAGTAGGTAAGAAAAAAATTGTGATAGTTTGTTTGGAATTGTGTTATCATGTATTTAAATTAGAGATACTTTTATAAGTGTTTAAAGGCTAATTGTCAATTTTCAAGTGCTTAAAGAGACTAGTCATGGCATATAATGTTCTTGTGAGAAGGTATGAGTATGTTGACTCCGTAATATGATGCACAAAGGCATGAGAGGTTTTATGAGGTTTTTATAATGGCTTAGAGTACATGTAAAGAGGTATGAAAGTTAGTTTTAAGGCCTAATGTGGTTTTTAGGTGAAGGTCTGAGCAAGAAAAGATAAAGAGTGTAGCCTAATGAAGGGTCATGATCATATTTTAAGGTTTTTGAGATATTTTAATCATTTTCAAAGGTGAGGTATGTTGTTTCAAGTTTGTTCACATAGTTTGACATCATATTTTCAATGACAAGGCATGAATAGTTATTTTGAGGTCTCTTGAATGCTTATAATGAAGCGTTCTCAACTCGAGAAGGATATTCTTATGATAATTAGATCATAAAACCTTTTATTATGAACCTAATATATTAATGGTAGATGGGTAAGGGACCTAGCTCAAAATTCTAGGCATTAGTTTTTGGATTGAGGGGATATGCTTTATGAATAATCGTTAAGGATGGAAACAAGTTTAAACCCTCTTAGAACCCTAATAATGACCTAATGTTGAATATGTTGATAAAAAATGCCAAAATGGATTAATATGCTCAGGTAAGATATTGGATCTTGTAGCATACTCTCCTAGCTACTTCTAGATGGTATTGGTTAGAGAGAAGAGAGAAAATGTTGAGTTATAGGCTTGTTTATGAAGAATTTATTGTAGCATTAAAGTTAACAAAGTCAAAGTAAGAAAATGGATGCAGGAATAAGTTAAATACAAAATTTTTTATGTACATGAAGGTTTTTATATAGTTTCTAGTCCTCAAGTATGCTAAAGTAGCCATCTAAGTTAACTAGTTGCTAATTAACCTAATGGTGTAAATAATGAATAACACAGGCATCAATGAGAAGATGATTAGGAATTATTTTTAATGATAATATGTTGAAAAAAATTACATAGAGATTTTTTTTAGGAATTTTAAGACATTAGTTTTTTTACTAAGTTTTAGAGGTTAATTAATATAGTGAAAAAGTTGCTCACAAGTTAACTAGTATAGTTCAGATAAGACAATGAGATATAAGGTCATGAGATTGGTTTGTACGACAAATATTTAACATTTTTAAATATTATATTTATATCTTATAATGGTATATTAATCTCATAATATCATATACATCCATAAAAAATCATTGAATATGTTTATACAGGTGTTGGATGTCCGAGTCACCGTGATTGGTCTTTAAAGAAGATTGGCAGTTCTAAGTGAGTTAGTTATAGAGGTGTTTTTAAGTCTCTATGAATTAAGTTGAAGTATATAATGAATATAGTGTTTTTTTTGTGACTTTAAAGTATTTTTAATGATTTTTTAAATCTTGGAAGTTATTATAAGAGGTTGAAAATTTGAATTCAAAGTGGATTGTGTGGTTCATACAAGACTATGTGAGATAAGGCTAGAAGACTGGTCTGTAATACCAATGTTTTATATTATATATTTGTCTTTTTTTAGATTTAGATTTTTATAAATATGTTATATAATATTTTTAATGTATTTATAATCATTTAAAGTGTCCTTTTAGGTGTTGGATGTTAAGTAGTTTCATGACTGGCTTTTGACAGTCTTCATAGTTCTAAGTGAGGATACTAAAGAGATGAATTTAAACATTTTTGACTTGATTTGAAGTGTTTAAATAATATTTTTATGACCTTCAGGTAATATTTACTATATATATTCACTTTCTTGATCATGTTTGAGTGAATTAAGTTGGTGTACATAGGCCTAATAAGACTAAGTAATAATGAGGGATTTCAAGTAGTGATTTGTTGTAAAATATATTTTTGAGACTAGAAGACATTAGTGGGGGTATATTTGTTTATTATATAATATTTTAATATATTTTTGGAGTTTAAAAGTTTTCCAATTAAGGTAAAGTTTAATGTGTCCTAAAGTAGACCTGATAGAATTAGGTCTCCATGAGACCTAAAAGTAAAATGAGGTCTAATAAAGTTATGATAGACCAAACGGATCTCAATATTAGTTTGAATAATATTTATGAGATGTAATAAGACATGTTCCATTTATGACCTAACATGTTAAGTGTGAGTATCCAACTAAGGGGAATATGAAGAAGGAATGGTATAATACAAGGTAGTTTAAGGCCTATTGATGTGAGTATAGAGTAAGCGAATGAAATAACACATTATTGAAAAGAAAGAGGTCTTGTAGACCATCAAATTAGTGTATATAATCTATATTTAATATTTTAAAATGTGTCTACATATAAATATGAAGGTCACATGACCTAATTAGTCTTGAATAGACCTAGTTAAATGAAGAAGCTTGGAAGGAAGTTTGAGAGAGATAGAAGAGTGAGAAGAGCTATAAAAGATGATCATCATATATTGTGTGATAAATAAGGATTTATGAATGTGATAAAATTTTCCATGTGAATGATTTTATGCTGATTCATCAAGGGGGTTGGTGCCTCCTTGAAAGTTTTTTATTGATAAAGCCTACTTGAGTTGGTGCTTGAGAAGTTAGGGTTGGTACTCCATGTGGAGTTGGTGATTCAATAGATTTGGTTTTTATCTTATAAGACTATATTAAATTTGTATATATCAATGGGTTTTATTCCCCTTGAGTTTTCCCACATTTATGACATGTTTCTATGTTTAAAGCTTATGTCGATAAGGGTATATGCTTTCTAAATTTATATGTTTACTTTAATGGGTCATTATTGCTTAAGGGAATTTTATTGAATGGTTTTAAAGACTGATTCACCCCCCTCTTATTCATTATGTTTCCAAAAATTAATACATTGACTATTATGTATAATGTCTCCTAGGAGATACCTCCAATGTCCCCTTGAATTTATGATAACTCCCTTCAAGGTATCTACTAAGATATTCCTTCAAGGGATTTATAATACCTTCATGGGTAACTTGAAGGAATTATAAGGACCTTTAATAAATTACAAGGCCCTTGAAGGAATCCACTAGTAGATATCTTCAATGGCATTGTCATACATTCAAGGGGGAATTTAAGGTATCTAATAAGAGATACCTTCAACATGCATGAGTGGAATTTTCATTTACTATGAAAGTACTACTAGGTGATATTTCAAATACCTTTGTAATTTCTTCAAGGTATCTCCTAGGAGATACTTTTAAAACATGCACAAGAGTTGATTTAACCTTCAAGGTATCTCTTAAGAGATACCTTTAACTTACCCATGAAGGTATTACAAGGTCCTTGAAGGAATATTCTAGTAGATACCTCAAGGTTGAGCTTGCCCAACCTTATTAAGGTGTATAATGGATTCAATGAGTAAATAGGTGTTTCAATAAAATAAGGTAGTTATCAATACATTGATTATTGTGTATAAGGTCTCATGTAGATATTATTGAGGTGTCAAGGTTTATTAATTCTAATATTCAATATGAAACCCATCAATATTATATACCACATAATATCATCAAGAGAGAGTTGAATAAGGTAGATCCTTCATTACATCATTTTATATGGAATGAGGTTCTTATTTTTTATGCTTTCCATAATAGGTAGAATTCACATGAAATCACTAAATTACATACAATGTTATCATCTCAACACATATTATAGAAATAAACATATAATGAATTACAATGATGAGTAAGCATATATCTAAATCAATGAGCTCCCTCAACTAAGCATCTATGAGTAAGGGATATTCATGCAATAAAATTCACTCTGGGCATGATCTATGTAACAATACTATCAAATTACATAACAAACCTATCAAATTTTGTAGCTCACTTGATGAAGTGTGTATCTCACATGATGAAGTCTATAGCTCACCTAATGAAATCTGTAACCCACATGTGGAAGTATTTAGCTCAGCCAAAATGTTATATTTTCAACTAGATTATTATATTAAATACATGGAATCTTGAAAAAAAACACTACTATAACTATTGCATCATATTATATACCCGTATATACAAAAATAGAGGACTAAAACATGAAAATGGTTAAAATAGATTGTCAAGAATAATGACTGGGCCTCACATAAACTAAGCAACATAAAAGTACCTATCTTCTACCTCAAACTAGTTATAAGTCCTAAAGATGCATGTAATGTTAAATCCAAATGGTAGATTAGCCAATAGGAAGTAGATAATATGTGGCTATAATGAGTCATATTTTGGACTCATCATTTCCCCCACAAATTACCTTTTATAAGTCCAATTGCAAACTATCTTCTTCTCTATTCATTATTATGGATACTCTAATCCACCAATAGACTAAGATCATAGCTGTAATGCAATCCTTATAGAACCACTTAAAATGGGTTTTTAAAACCCATATATGTCTTGGTAAAGTAGATCCACTATTCATATGGTTTAAGGCTCTGTGGTGTTGTATTATTCCAAAGAGACATAGTAGTAAGTAAGAGAGGTAGACAAAATCTCATTCCAACCCAAAAATTATATCTTCCTATATTGAGTACATTATTGATAATCATAATGATATCCTCAACCCTTTAGAGATTCCATCTAATGTTTATAGGGGAGATGACCTCCCTTCTATTGAATGAAACATACAATAGACTCCATCTATGACTACTTATTACAACTACATCTTCAAAGTGATTGTGAGTAACCAAGGTCAAAGTCATGATATTATCATGAATGACATGTAGGTAATAATGATGAACCTCTATACTTTGAAAGGAATAAATCTTAAACTAGTTAAGAATCTCTTTGGCACTATGGAATTGAGGCCTGATGCATAGGCCTACTTATTTTTTTGTATTCAAATGATCTTTAGTTCTCTCATCCCATGTAATTTGATGTCTGTAAGTGAAAAGGAAGGATCTCAACTAAATTTCTCCAACAAAAATATTTAATAAAAATATATTGGTATTCTCCATGATAATACCACAAAGATATAACTCACACAACAAATCTTGATTGTCTAGGGTACTACTATTGTGTACTTCAAAAAACTATTCAAGAGTATTAATTTCATGAGGAAATCCATAAAATATCCAAAGAATTTTCCATTTACAAAATTTATAATTCAAAAATAAAATCTAAGAAGGAGAAGGGATTCTATAGGCTAAAAGTTTCTCTCCCAAGTGATAGGTGAATATGAGGGTTTGTTTAACTTTCTCATTTTGCTATTTGGCACGTGTGATATTTATTTAAAAAAATTTATTCTCTTTTTTAAGCATTATGTTTTTTTTAATTTCAATTACATAAATTTTAAATATGTTTGATCTTAATGACTCTTGACATAAGAATAAGAGATAAGGGTTTGATAGGCTTGGCCTATTATGGATATAATAAGGATTATTTGAGACACTACAATTATTGATCTCACTAAGGATCTTTATTGCTATTAAACCTGATGAGATGTCTCCAAAGTGACATTTTTTATTCTTATATCTCTTTCATATAACTCAATAGAATTACAATATCATCCTCATATTCATTTAATATCCTATTAAGTAATGTTATTTAAATCATTCTTTGCCAAGGAGTGCTTAAAAAATTATATACTTTATAGTAAGAATAAGTTTGTAGTATCCTTACTTTGGAATGAAGATACCAAAAAAGTAATGTTTTTTGCTTGTTGCTTGACTGTAGCTTCTAATTTTGATAAGGTGACATCATGATACAATATTTCATTCTCAGGTAAACTAGATGGTTGTGTTTTATCATTGATTATAGGAGATTTACCTTTATCAATGTGTGGCTATGATGGATAATGTGGGTGGGTTGAAGTGAATGATGGAACAAATTTATGAAAGACATCTTGATGGAGAGGAGTTTATTCCTCTTCTCTATCAGGTTCAAGACTGAAGGAGGCTCTTGACATAGAATGTCAAGCACTTCTGTAACATCCCTTTGATCATCAACAACTACAAGAATCATCTTGCATATTTTCCTATTACATTGAAGTGGAGGAGTGAATTATTTTTGTGAGGTTCCTCTCTTACTCATGTGGTAATTCTTTAAAGATTTTATTTGGACCTATTTTGATGCATGATCTTCATCTATGATAGTTATGGGTTCTTAACACCCTACAAGCTCTAGAAAAATTTCAGAGCTGATGTGAGAAGCTCTAAGATTTATTCTTCCTTTAGGTTGTGGTTGATCAATCATAATAAGATGAACTTTAGTTCTATGTGTAACAAAAATTAAATTTTATAGTTTTCTCCTTGTTGATTCTATAGTGACTATATTAGAAGGATAAGCTTTTCTTTGAGCCCTAGGGTTATAAGTGGAGGCTTTTTGAAGTGATCCTTTGATAGTGTGCAACTAATTTTTCTCTATGGTTTGTAAAAAATTAGTCCATGCCACTTCTCCATTCTCCTTATTGATGAAATGGATTTGAATAATTAATTTTATCAGACCATGGTGGTAGATGGAGGTTGAACTATTGACATATTTCATAGCCATAATATGAATAAATACTACCAAATATGATGGTAAATTAAGTTTATATTGGGGTTTGTGCATATCATGCCTAAAATGAATTATTTTTTTCATGGTAGCATATCCCAACATAATACATTTCCCATTATAGGTCAAACACTTAATTATCTAGTAGGTTGTATGTTTTTGTGGCTCCAACAGGGTTTATTTATTTATGCCCTTGGCCTTCCTAGTGTGATCCTAAACACACTCTACTAGAGGATTTGCTTCTTCACTATAAATACAGATGATATCATTAAAGTAATACCTTCCATCTATCATATCTCCTTCATTTGGAATGACTGATATTTCACTAATCAATTGACTATTGACTACAATTTGAATACCCTTCATAATGGTGGAATTATCTTTCAAATGGAGGGGAAAATCCTTAACAAGGGTTTCATCAAACCCTTAAAACTTATTAAATAATTCCAACCATCTAATAGATTCAAACATATCTCGAGCTATGTCATCTCTCATGAGTTCATCCACAGACTCTAGATCTGACTTCTTCTTCTCCCCCATAGCTAAATTTCCAATTCTACACATGTTACAATAAAATTACATAAGTTTTAAGTTTTTCTTAAGGGAGAGATGAATAGTGTCATATGTCTAATCTAAAATTCTCAAAATCTATGGCATGAGGGAAAATCCTCCTCACATTCAAAGGATTCACTATGTCCTCCTCCTATTCAAAGGATTCACTATCTCTCATGTGTATAGGGAAGGAAATAAAATAACTAATCATATGGTGAATAGAGGGGTTAGGGGTGATTCACATGAACATTGGATGAGTGATGTTTATCTCTTGAAAGGGTCACACTTATTATACAAAATTATAAAAACATCTCACACATATTATATTACTAATTTATAATTCTTAAAATCCATTCCATGAGGGACAAATCTTGATGTTAGGTGTTATTTAAGGATTCACTAATTTTAAACTCTCATCCTCACATTCATAGGATTCACTATTTCCCATGTGTATAGGGAAATAAATAAAGGGTTAGATCAAATGGTGAACATAGGAGTCAGGGGTGATTTTCATAAAAAAATATATGAGTGATGTAGATCTCCTATAAGGGGTCACTCTTATTATAAAAAAACAAAAACCCATCCCAAACTTGTGATATGATTAATTTAAAATGTTTAAAATCCATTCCATGAGGGACTACTCCTAATGATAGATGTTATTCAATCATTCATTAATTAAAGTTTATGAAGCAACATGAGGGAAAAGTTTACCACCCTAAATAATAATAACCTGAAACAAGCCAAAAAATTACTTTTCAACTCAGTCTAAAATGGAAAAAATTTGCAATATCCCAAATAGAGCAAATAGACAAATGATGTAATGATAGTGTGGAACCATTGAAACCCTCTCACATCATGACACTTGTTTACTATGATTATTTTCTTATAGTTAATAAAAAATGTCTTCTTTCCCCTCACATTCACCATTTGTGTCCTTATTGAATACTAGTGCTAAATAATCCTAATCTCAACCGTTTCATAAAAAAAATCTAGGTCTATCCAAATCTCAATCATTTCATAACTTAAATTAGTAAATAATGAATAAAAGGGCCATGTCAAGACAAATAAATCACACATTTTAGATATAGTAAAACAATACATTAAATAGATTAAATACCTAACAAGAAGGACATGTAGAAAAAAATTGGGGTCAATGCTTCCACAACTAATGCCACAGTAAATATAATAGTGCATAATTTTTTTTTTGACCTTCTAAAGGGAGAGGAAAAACTGAAAGATAAAATAATGGCAAGAGAAAAAAATTAAATTTAACCCTTATTTCGAAGCACATGAAATAATTTTAATTATATAATAATTTAAAAGTTTATATAAAAAGCTACATATAAAATTATTTATATATTTAAACATATATTATTTAATAATTTTTTTAAAAAGATTAAACATAAATAAAAATAAATAGTAAACACAATTTTTAAATATATAAATATTTAAAAAAAAATTGTCATTTATTATAGTTATTAAAAAAGTTTATTTATATTTATTGATTTACATGATTAAATTTTATAATAGGGATTTGACTTCTTAATTTTTAGCCCCCATAGAATACCTTTGAGATAATTTAATTCACCAATTCAAATACCTATGAGAATGAGTCACCTTTATTGAATTTACAAACTAATATTTGGAGGTGAATTTGACCCCAAAATGGTAATTAAAATAAGTGACACAAAATTGTACCTAGTAACTCAAAGACCTCTTGGGAAAGGATTTTTTTTATTATCTAAATTATGGTTATGTGAGGACATAAGAATTATACACCATACCAATCTATAAACAATGAATGTTCTTTCATGACAACAAGGTGTGATATCTCAATGTAGAGTCACTATTAAACATTTTGACCAACAAATAAGTACTTCCACTTCAAATCCTAATAATGGAGTCAAAAATATGTGGCCAAATCACATCCATGTAAAATCAATTAAATTTAAATAGGAAAGTAAACTAAGCAACTTTACTCCTCTTGAAAAAAATGTTTCAATATAAAAATCATAAAAAATTCATTTATCAAGATTATAAAAATTATAGATGAAACACAAGATTTAATTATATTTCCTAGGAAGCATTTTAAAGGCATTTTGATAAATAACTAGTACATCCTAAGATGATCAACACCATTTTTAGCTACCTCAAATTAACTGCTATATATAGTATTTATATATATAGAATTTTCATTTATATATTGTATCCAAAGGTAGATTTGTATAATTTGGGTAATTTCATTCTAATAAAATATTAACAGACTCATTTAGGAAGATTTTCAAGGGCATTTTTATGACTAACTAGTACACCCTAAGATGATCAATTCCATTTTCAGTTGCATACTCATTTGGAAAGCATTTCTAAGGCATTCTAATGACTAATTGGTCCATTATACTATGATGAAGATCATTTTTAGATATCACAAGAACACTTTCTATTTATAGTATGTCTATACATAGATTTCCATATATATGTAGACTTTCAATTTATATATGTCTTTAGATATAGATTCATATTTTAGACAAAATCTTGTAAATAAAAGTAAAGGAACCAAGGTGGGGATTTTTCACAATCCTCATTAGTTAAAGTATTGGAGGAAAAAATTATCACTTTGAGAATAACACCTAAGAGGCATAAAAATTATGTTCTTAATTCACAATATGTCTTGCATAACCCTCTTTAATTAGAGGTATCATTTCATCCCTTTCCACCACACTTTGTGGCATTGAAATTTCCTACTTATGAGAAACAAGGGTGACCCTAATCATTACTGATTAATGAAACTCCTTGCATTAATCAAGATAAAGTTTGGGGCCAATACATTTTATTCATCTAATACAAAATTTAATATCAAGCCATCTTACAAAGTTAATCTACGTAAACCAAAATGTGATACCAATCAAATAATGAATATGGTGGTGACACAACGAGATATATTATAGAATATACCATGAATAAAAATTATTAGATTCACAAAGCCTCTAGTGCTTCTTATTATGAGTTGGGTAATTTTCAATTAATATCTCTTCCTAATTTTGTAGAGGTTGATGTGATTAAACCTATTCCATAGGGATATGTTGAGAATGCATATTGTGATTTCCATCAAGGCCATAGGCATTATACTAGTAGATTATTATTTTTAGATATGAGATTTAAGACTGATATGAGTCCCAACAAATTACACTTTATGGGTATCCTACCATGTGTTTTGGATCACATCCATGGTATCATCAAAATTATAAAATGTAAAATAATCCATTACAAGTAGATACAATGAAAATTATAAAATCTCAAATATGGAAATAAAAGTAAAATTATCATCATGGAACTTTAGAACTGATGCTAATGATTTATAAATAATAGGCTCTTACATTAATGTAGAGTTTCATCCACATTTCTTGAAGATATAGCATTAATAGTATCTTTAAGATAAATAAGTGGTGGTAGTATAATAGTATGCATACAAGGAATATATGGTGTCTTTAAAACATATATATCTACTTCAATTTTTTTATCATATTTCTAAACCCAAAATTTATTTTGGTTGATTCTATTTTTTTAGCACCATTATAATGAAATCAATTTATCCATTTCAATCACCAAGACAAAACCTAATCATCCATATCTAAGATCCTTATCTAACGAATACAAATGGCCCCTGACTAAAACCAAGGGAGTTGCAATTTTGGCATAGATATTATGCTAAGAGGATATCAATTAATATGAAGAATGCAATACATCATAGACAAAATAACTGCATGGTGATTAAGATACTGATAGGTTTACACCCAAAATTACTTTAGATGACTTATTTTGACATCTTCATAGTTTTGGAGTAAATAGTAAATTTAACTATTGATTTACACTTTTTTACTTCACCTAATCCCTCTTACCAATACACACACACACACACACACACACACACACACACACACACACACACACACACACACACACACACACACACACACACACACACAATATTAGTTATTATATAGATATAAACTTGGTTTTCATTATTAATTTGATTTATTTTGATGTTATTAAAGTAATACAAGTGATAATTTTTATGATATTCAGGTTATTAATTTTGACATGCTATAAAATGTTTGTGTCAAAAAATATTTGGTCTAATTTGGTATTTAATAAAAGGGATCATGACTAGACATGTGATGATGATGAGTGAGAGTATATTTACATATTTTTATACATATTGTAAATATTCTATAAATTGTTTACATACTGAGTAAAGGTTTTTCAAAATAAATTTTCTAATCAAATTATACAACAATAAAATGACAATCAAATTTCAGTTAACTATGATGTATTTGGATCTACAATTCGAACTACTCTTTTGTATTTTATATTAAACTAATTAAAATTAAGGTAAAATTATTTTAGCACTATTGAATCTCTATTATACATTATTAACAGTGGTTTTATTTCTCCACTGAAATCCTTTGGTTCATTTGGAAATGTAAAATTTTGAAGTTTTCCATTTTGAGACCAAATTGCTTACTAAATTCAATTTTGAAGTCATTATGAGATGTGTTTCTTGGTAGATATTTTTTCAAATGAAGGTGCCACAAAGTTACCTAGAGAATGGTTCATTAGTTTTTTTGGACAAGAATGGACATTTTATATTGTAATAATTTTCTAATATTGGTTCTTATTTGACTGTACAATATAGCCTTGTTGGCAATTTTTTGGTGATTTGTAGTGGAAGATGCATAATAGACTTTGTCCATGTTATTTCAATACACACACACACACACACACACACACACACACATTATTAATATGAATTTATGAATTATTTTATTTCTAAATTTAGGTTTTAATTTTAATAAACCCTGAATTCCTATTAAAATTTTTAGATAGTAAGGAAAATTTGGCCCTAATTCAGTGTTTTTTCTCAATAATTTAAAATTTAAGGTTTTCCCATAATTGATTTCCTTCTATAATTTCAAAATTTTAATTCCATATTATATTGAATTAGAATACCATTTTTATTAACATAAAATCTAATTATTAACTTACTAAAAATAAGATGTGTAATTTTTCCATTGAAAATGCCAATGACATATTAATAATTTACACTTTCATTGGAATCATTTTGGCTCTAGATAGTCATGACTATTCTGGATTTATACTTTAATTTATGTCTCCAGAGTGTGTTCACTTAGCATACTATTTTTTTAATATATAATTTAAGGATTAATAAATGAAAACAATATTATTAGAAGTTTATTTGACATTATTTGACAAAACTAATAATACAATATTTTATTTGCACTATTTATTGCATTGTATAAAAAATGGTTCTAATTGGACAAACCTTATATATAGAGACCCATTCATTTATGGCTCTTTTTATTGGGAGAAAAAATATGAAGAATGTTTCATATATAATATTTATTGTCTAGATAACTACCACAATGGTTTGTGGTTGTTTAATTCAATATTAAGGGCACATGAAGTAGTCAAAATTATATTAAGTATGAAATGTGTTTATGAACATTTGATTGTAGTTCAAGTGGAATATATAAATAACTCTAAACATGCATGATAAGTCATTAAAATTGATTTAGAGGTGGAATTATATATAAGAATTGGCATGGTTCATTTTGGTAAATGTCAGACAGATTCTTGTTATTCCTATGGTTGGAGGATAGAACCTTATCTAGATTCAGAGACATTTAGAATTGTAGAAAATAGTCAAAATATTTACAATAGAATTATCATTGTGTTTAAATATTTTTATCACTATGGATTTACTTTTATTTATCACCACTTAAATATGAATAAAGAATTTAGTAAAATAACATTCCATGCAAAAATGTTTCATTTTATGAGGCAAAAACTAACCACTCTAGAAAAACATTTAAACATAAATTATTTATTAAAAATATTTAAATATATAAACACAAATATAAATAAATAATAAACATAATTTTTAAATATAAAAATAGTTACAATTTTTTATCATTTATTATAATTATTCCTATTAAATAAGTTTATTTATATTTGTTAATTTACATAATTAAACTATATCATAGGGATTTTAATCCTTAATTTTTAGAGACCCTTGAATACCTCTAAGATAAAATTTTCTAATTTAAATACCAATGATAGTGATTCACCTTTCTTGAATTTAAGCTTATGACTCTATCATTTAATTTAAACACTTATAACACAATAGACATTTGACATGATCAGATAGTAAATATGATAGAGACCAATACAGAGGAAAATCCCTCTTTCAAGTCCATTAATCACATCAAACATTAAGCATACATCGAGTGGGAATACAAATTCATCCCCCTCAATGTCAACTTCAATGAACTCTTTGAACCAAGGTGGTGATTTTTCACAATCCTCATTATAAATGATTAAAGCATTGGAGGAAAAAAATTATCTCATTATGAAGAACACCTAAAAGGCATCTAATTTTATTGATTCACAATATGTCTTACATAAAAATCTAATTTCAACCCTTTTTGCCACACTTTGTGACACTGAAATTTCATACTTATGAGAAACATGAAGGGTGCCCCTGACCATGATTGAGAAATGAAAATCCTTACATTAAACAAGTTAAAGTATGGGGCCACTATATTGGCCTCATTTAATAAAAAAATTAAGATAAAGACATCTTAAAAAGTTAATAAAAATGAACCAAAATGTGATACCAATAAAAAAATTAACATTGTAGAACCACAATGAGTTGTATTATAATGCACCATGCAAAAAAATCTACTAGATTCACAAAGCCTCTGGTGTTTATTATTGAGAATTTGGATGAGTGTCACCTCATATCTCTCCCTACACCTATAAATGTTGATATGAGTAGACCTATTACATGAACCTATGATGAGAATGCATATTATGATTTCCACTAGGGCCATAGGCATTCTTCTAACAAATGATTTTCCTTTAGATATAAGCTTAATGACTTATACAAGTCCTAAAAAATTAAAATTGATGGGTATCCTACCATGCGTTTTGGATCACATCTAGGGGATCATAATAATTATAAAATGTTCAATAATCCACTATTAGACCATATAATAAAAATTACATAACTTCAAATATGTAAATAGAAGTAAAATAATCATCATATAACTTTAGAACCAATGATAGTGATTTAGAAATAGGCTCTTTCATCACATTTTTTAAAGATGTAAAAAAAATAGTATTTTTAGGAAAAACAAGTGGTGGTGGTACAATTGAGAATGCATCATCACTAGGCATAGTAGGCATACATGGAATATATGGTGTCTTTGGAACATATATGTCCAAATAAATATTTTATCTAATTTCTAAACCCAAAATTCCTCTTGGTCACTTTTAAATTTTTTAGTGCCATTGTAACAAAAGCAATTTTTCCATTATAATAACCAAGAAAAAATGTGATTAGTCACAATTGAACTCTTTATCCAATGAATATAGATGTCCCGTAATCAAAACCAAGGGATTTTTAGTTTTGATGTAGATATTACATGTTAATAGGCTATCTTTTGACATGAAGAATGCAGGCCATCATAGATTAAAGCATTGCATGGTGATTTATATCCCTATCAATTTGTGCCCATAATTTTATGCATGTATATATGTGTATGTGTATATATTTATTTGTGTGTTAATATAAATCATTGCATGGTGATTTAAATCCTGATCAATCTGTGCCCATAATTATATGTATGTATGTATATGTGTGTGTATGTGAATGTGTATATATCTATGTGTGTGTGTCAATACACACACACATATTAAATTTATTAATATTATATATAAATTATATATTTTATATAATATATTTTTATATTATTATTATATTATATAATAAATATGTTAATATAGTTTATAAATCAGTATAATTATATATTATATATTTGAATTTAATATATTTAAATTTATATTACATAATATATAATATTTTAATATTATATTACATTATATAATATATATAAATGTCATTTTAATATATTAAATATATCACTTGTCTTCAATTCAACTTGACAACTCTCGAGGTGAATTTGTGTTCAAAAATAGGTGGGAGCCCCCAATGAATTTTAAATCCAAATTTAATTTTCTAAGTGGGGTCCATATAATTTCAACACATTTTTAAGAGGAACAAAAAATGCCAAACATGTCTGACTAGATACATATTCCTAGTTTTTTTTAATGTACACTATAGAGCATTGATAAATCAGAATGGAGCAAGTTGTAGAGTGTTCAAAGAATTAACCATATTTGTTACTGTTATTTTTTCAAATCCTTATTTTAAGGTATTTAATATTAATATTATTTTATATATATATATATATATATATATATATATATATATATATATATATATATATATATATATATATATATATATATATATATATATATCTTTTCTATTTTAAATGTGTGATTTGTTTATCTTGATTTGGCCCTCTTATTCATTATTTACCACATTATGTTATGAAATCACTGAGATTTAGATAGTCTACATAGATTTTTATTATGAAATGGAATATATTAGGAATGTTTAGAAACTACTACTATTGATTATTAATTATTTCCTTGTGTGTGGAAAATTAATAAGGACCCAAATGACATATCTGAGGGTAAAGCTAACATTTTCTAATAATTGAAATCAAATAATCTTAGTAACTAATATATTTAATAGTTTTAGATCTAAAAAATTATAGATAATTTCCCAAAACAACCAAAAGGACAAACTTATAACCCTCAAAAGGACCCATTTATGTTTAAATTATCTTTCTTCTTGGAATGATCTGCCTAGACTATTAATATGCAGATTGATGTTTTTTGTTGAATAGTTGTAGTATGCATATTTATGCATTATAAACAAATTATAATAGTATTCTAGGTGAATTTAATATATGAAAATTCTATTTTTTATTACTATAACTCTGCCTTCCCCTATTTTATCTCTTCTTACATGTTTATTTAGTGCATTTTTAACACTATTATTTAGTCTAGACTATCCCCATAGTTTTAATATTTTATTTTACTTGGTATTGTTGGTTGATACCCACCTAGGCCTAAAAATTCTTTTTTTTTCCATAGAGATAAATTAGACTTGAGATTTAGTTGATCTTCCAAAATGAAAATAGGTCATAAGAGTCAAGTGGGTGTATAAGATAAAAACCAATCTCAAAGGCAAGATAAAGAGGCATAAATCAAGACTAGTGGTGAAGGGATACATATAAAGGCCCAAAAGTGATTACAATTCAATATTTGTACCTATATCAAGGATATAAATAGTGAGGATAATCATATCCATTTCTACTCAACATAAATGGAAGGTGCACCAAATAGATGTCAAGTTAGCCTTATTGAATGGAGTGATAAAAGAAGAGGTTTATGTGGGATAGCCACCTAGATATGAGATTATCAGTCATGATAAAAAGGTATATAAATTAAAAAAGTCATTTTATGGGATCAAGCAAGTCCCAAGAGCATGGTACATCCATATAAATTTATACTTATTGAGAAATGTCTTTATCAAAAGTGCTAGTGAGCCCATAATTTACATCAAAACAAGAAAAGGTGATATTTTGATTATATTTTTATATGTAGATGATTTAATATTCATTATAATTGTAAATAAATCAATATAAAATTTCAAAATAGCCATGAAAAAGGAGTTTTAAATGACTGATTTAGGTTTATTCAAGTACTTTCTTGGGATATAAGTCAAGTAATTGGATAATGGCATCTTTATATGTCAATCCAAGCATGTAAAGGAGATATTAGAGAGTTTTAAGATGCTAGATAACAAGATGGTATCTACACTAACTAAGACAAGTTTGAAGTTATATAAATATTATTTTAGTAGAAATGTAGACCCCACATGATACAAGAGCTTAGTGGGAAGCCTAATGTATTTGACTGTAACTAGATCAGACATCATATATGGAGTCAGCCTCATATCTAGATTCATAGAAACACCAAAGGAGACACATTAGAAAGTGGGTAAAAGGATATTGAGGTACATAAATGGAACAAGAGATTATGGAAATTTACATGTAGTATAAGATGAGTTTTAGATAGTGGGCTACAAGGATAGTGATTGGGCTAGTAGTCTTGATGACCAAAATAGCACTTTAAGTTATGCATTTCATCTTGGGTTAAGATAAATATCTTGGGATTAAAATAAATAACCTAAATTTCACTTTATACATTTGTATCAAAGTATATAGTATCTAATGTAGTAACATGCAAATATATATGGTTAAAAAGGATACTTTCACATTTACATGAGGATATGAAAGGAGCTTCTACAGTCTTTTATGAAAATATCTCCTCCATAGCATTGTTAGAGTACTCTATCTTCTATGGTAGGAGAAAGCACACTATAATCAGTTATAACTTCATTTGAGAGTTAGTTGAGAATCATGTAATAGAGCTTAGTTTATACAAGTTAGATAAATAGCTAGGTGATATATGTACTAAGATTTTACCAAAGTAAAGTTTTATGCACTTAAGAGGAGGGTTAGGGGTCATTAATGAAATATAATTAGGCCTACAAGGTTTTATGTTGTCTCTAGAGTCTTACAACCTATATAAAGACATCAACCATCTACCTAAAAAACTTAATAGGGTAGTTATGGACTCTAACAATAAAGATACAAACATTAACAAGGAAGATACATATTGTAACATCAAATCTATATACGTTAACAAGGTAGCTACAAACTTCAAAAACAAAGCTATAGACCTTAATAGGACATCTACAAACTTTAACAATCCATATACATACATTAGCAATGAAACTATGGAATTTGAGAATATAGATATGGACTTTGATAGTCTAGATATGAACTTCAATAAAGAAGATCCAAAAATGAATAGAAGAGATGTAGATGCATCTATGTACATGAATAAAAGCTACAAAGAAGTTCTTAAGGATGAGTAAAGTTCTTTAGATCTTGATAGGAAGGTCAAGAATAATGGGGAGTGTTTAAATATTATATTTTACCTTCTTATCAACCTACATAGCTATGAACTTAGTAGTTTCATCCACCAAAATAGTTTATTGTAGATGTATTTGAATTTAAAAAAAATTGAATTATTCATTTTGGATTGAAGAGCTAGTGTAATGGAGAAATGTTTTGAATCATTCAATTTATGTGGGAAAACCACCCAAATATGAGATTATTGGTCATGAGAACAAGGTATATAGGCTAAAAAGGCATTGTATGGGTTCAAACAAGCCCTAAGAGGATGGTAAAACCATATAGAATCATACTTGTTGAAAAATGGTTTTACAAAAAGTGCTACTGATCCCACTCTACACCAAAGAAAGCAAAGGTTATATTTTGATTATATTATTATATGTGGATGATTTAATATTCATCAAAAATTTAAATCATTCAATAGGAGAGTTAAAAATAGCCATGAAGAAGGAGATTGAAATGACTAATTTAGGTTTTTAAAAGTACTCTCTTGGGATAGAAGTCAAGCAATTGGATAGTGGAATCTTTATATGCCAATCTAACTATACAAATGAGATATTAGAGAGATTTAAGATGATGGATATAAATCCCATGTCTACACCTACTAGGATAAGCATAAATTTATACAAGGATGTTTGCAAAAGAAATGTAAACCCCACACAATATAAGAGATTAGTGGGAAGCCTAATGTATTCTACTACAACTAGACCATACATCATGTATGTAATTAGCCTCATATCTATACTCATGGAAATTTCAAAGGAGACACATTAGCAAGTAGGTAAAAGGATATTATGGTATGTGAATGGAATAAGAGATTATGGAGTTCTATATGCATTAGAAGATGAGTTTTAGCTAGTGGCTTACACATATAGTGATTGGGCCGATAGTATTGATGACTGAAAGAGAAATATGGGGTATGTATTTTATATTAGTTTAGGATACATAACCTAGGCTTCAAAGAAAGAACCTAAAGTTTCAATTTTTATAGTTGAAGTGAAGTACATACTATCCAATGCAACATCATGTCAATATATATGGTTTAGAAATATTATTTTAGATTTGAATGAGGAGTAGAAAGGATATTTTACAGTCTTTTGTCACAATATTTCCTCCATATTGTTGTCATAGTACCCTATTTCCCATTTTAAGAGCAAGCACATTACAATCAAGTATCAATTCATTCGAGAGGTAGTTGATAATCATGTAATAGAGATTAGTTTATAAAAGTTGAATCAACAGCTAGATGATATATTTACTAATATTTTACCAAAGGATAGTTTTATAAACATAAGAAGAGGGTTAGGGGTAAAATTATGCCTACAAGATTTTATGTCAGCTTCAAAGTCCTATAACCCAACTACAAACTCTAATTGTCTAGCTATATACCTTAATAGGGTAGTTATTAAATCTAACATCAAAGTTATAAACCTTAAAAAGCTAGATATGTACTCCAATAGTAAATCTATAGACCTTAATAGGGTATTTATGGACTCCCACAACAAAGCTATAGACTTTAACAACCTAGCTATGGAATCAGTTTAGCTATAGACTTTAGAAGGGAAGGTATGGACTTCAATAGTCCAATTATAAACCTTAACAGTCTGGATATGGACATTGATATTCTGGTTATGGACTTCAACAAGGAAGCTCTAGACAAAAATACAAGAGATGCAAAAGTAATTGGGTAGATAAAGAGAAGATAAAAAGAAGTTTTGAAGGCTAATTAATTGACTAACTAGGTGTCTAATTATGTGACTAATTAGGTGGCTAACTAGATCTAATGTCATCACTAGCCATTGACACCTTAAAATCCTTGATCGATGTCATTGTAATCCAACTTCTTAGTTTATTACATACACATTTGTAATGAATATTACTTGACCTGAGCATCTTTACTACATACATTCATTATTTAACATTTACTATAATTTTCTTTATCCACCATTACTAAATAAAAATTACATTTCTTGCATATAGTCTCACTATATAGGTTTTACATTGATTTCTGCCATAAGATACATGTTGATAAAGAGGCAAAGCGGAAGACAGGGCATGAATTAAAGACACATGGATGGGTCAACTCTAAGACATCATGTACATGGGATAAATGGTGGTGTGCCATGTATTTTACTTATATAACAAATCAAATTTGATATGTGTTTAAATGTCATAAGAACCATGACCTGATACACATCAAATTTGGGACCCAATAATATATTTATGTGACAAATGTCACTAAATTATGCAATCATGATTTTTAGAGACTCGATGCATGAAATTGGTCTATAGAGATGAGATAAAAACCCTAAAAAAATAGAGAATCAGTGTTATAACAAGTCTTAAAATAATAAATTCACATAAATGAATAGAAATTACATTTCCACTAAAGATGCTTTATTTATTTTTTTTGAATATCTTTGCACATTCACTCATGTAGACATAAATTAATTGTCCTATATACACCACAGTTATATCAAATCCCTTATAATGACCTTTGTAATCAATATGAAAGGTATTACAAGGCCCTTTAAGGTATCTCCTAGGAGATACATCAAAATAAAATTCCAATAATCTGCATGTTCAAGGTATCTACTAGGAGACCCCTTAAAGGTACTATAAGGCCCTTCAAGGTATCATCTAAGAGATACCTAGAAATAAAATTCCAATCATGTACATGTTTAAGGTATATACTATGAGAATCCTTCAAGGTAATATAAGACCCTTTAAGGTATCACCTAGAATATAACTTGAAGGCTATTATAGTACCTTCAAGGGTACCTTGAAGGTATTTACTAGGATATAATTTTCAAACATGCATAAGGGTAACTTTTAAGGTATCTCCTAGGAGATACATTGAAATAAAATTCCAATCATGTGCATGTTCTAGGTATCTAATAGGAGACCCATTTAAGGTACTACAAGGCCCTTCAAGGTATCTCCTACTAGGATATCCATTGAAGGTACTAAAATAACTTTCAAGGTATCTCCTAGAAGATACCTTGAAGGATCTTGTAGTACCTTCAAGGTTACCATAATACATGTTTGAAATATATTTCCTAGGAGATAAATTATACCCTTATGACATTCATTAGGGTAAACTTAAAATTACTTAAAATCCCATCAAAATATCTCCTTGGGGATACCTTCCAATAAAATTCCAATCATGTGCATGTTCAAGGTATGTTACCATAGTTTTTTTGAATTTATCTCGAACATGCTAATTATAGGTATAGTTTGTGCCTAAGTAAGTGGAAAAGAATCATAATAACATGAGTGAATTTATATAATCTTCAATTTTATACACATAACAAAATATAAAGATAAATGAACATGGAGTTAATAATTTTACAACATAAACTACATAATACAAGATAGAACAAGCAAAAACAAAATAGAGTAAACACTACGCACTAGGAATACATAAATTAATCTTATAAAAACCATAATATAACTAGTTTATTAATATCTATCACACATAGAATACATATTACATTACAATAGATCAATTTAATAGCTTTTTATATGGCACTATCTCTTCACATTCTGACCTTCTAGCATATAAAAATAAATACTCTTTGAATTATTATATCTATCACTTGGATAGCATGACCAAAGACATAAAATATCAAATAGAAAACAAAATTATACCTTACACACATGTCCATAAATTATACTCTCGATATTTTATGAGGCCCTATTCCATATCCAACACTTTCTTAGACTTAAACTATTGTTTTGTCTCGAGACAAATTATAAACATTGATCTTAGCTAAAGCTATAAAATATTAGCCTTTAATAAAAGTTTTAATAATAGATCTAGGCATCATTTAATAGTTTCATCCCTTTGTACACTACTTATCCACCCTTTATGGTTTTGAACTAAGTAGAATACTTGCCTACTGCCCTTTCTAATTTTCCATAGACTAGATTAATTAGGTTATCATCCTGGTTAGGAGTTTTCTACCAACCTGGCCCCACTCCTAATAATTATGACTTTGGTACAAAGTATAATTTTTTTCTTAAAGTGATAAACATGAAATGTGCATTTACTTACTATGGAGGTGGTGTCAAATTTTGTCTAAGTAGTTGTGTATATTTTGGATGCTCAAACTATGCCTTTATATCTAGCTTTATCTTCTACAAAATTGCTTGGAACTCCTATGGTGGAATGAAATTAGGTTCTTCTATTATATTCATAATAGATGGTTCAACCTAAGAGAGATAATGGTAGAGCATTTTTCTAATTATAAAGTACTTCCCACACCATGGTAAGCAAAATACACAATGGAATCTAAATTACCATCAAAAATTTTACATCTTCTTAAACTATGATAAGGAAGGCTATGGAATTTTATAGCTTAAGCTAGATATCTAACATAATATCATCTAAATTGTCTATAGTCCTTTGGGTTTGAATAGCCAAAAATCTATTTTGCATTGTCTTATTCTATCAAACATGGAACTTTTTCATCATAATATCCCTCACATATAAGAACTATTAAAATGTATTGTCAATGTTTCTCCAGTATCCATTTGATCACTCATTACATCTTAAGGTTTATCTATTATTTCAAACTCTAGTTTTGTAGTAGGTAAGTATTTTTCAAGGTGTTACCTCCAATAAATCATTCCTTGGGATATATGCTTATCTTGATGCACAATAATATCTAGGACCTATACATATTCCTCTAGTATTTCACAAATTCTTTCTATATTAGCATGGATAGCTTGTCCTTGGGTGTGCAGTGTGAGAAGTTTCTATATACTCACCCAACCTTTTATTAGCTAAGTCAGCAATGCAGTGATTTGTTTGTCCTTATACATTACTTGATCACCAAGGACTTGCATAATTAGAGTAAGACAAGTAGCATTAATGAGTTTTTTGTCTTTAGTAATTTAATTTTTTTCTTTCTCTTTCTCCTCACACAGTTGAAAAACATTTTATTTCAAGTCTGAAGATTTTAGTGAAATAAGTAGAATGCATTTTCTCATTCAATTTTCTTTGACAATGGAATGTATAAAACATCTAAAGATGTCTCCATGAAAGGTGTAATAGGTATGGTGGATATGGTTACAACTATGGTAGGATTTGGCATAAATTGAGAAAATATAAGCAATAAAATAGTGTGATGAGATGATGTGGTAGGGACATCCCACAACCATTAGGTACAGGAATGATAATTTAAGAATGATTTTTTCTCTAGTGCACATGATTGGGTTGCATCCTTATGGGATGTTGCATGTTTTACTTGTGTATTTTCCTTAGATTCATTTGATTTCACAATATGTACCTTAGCTTTAACTTGAGCCTTGGATATGGCCTTAATGTGAATTTAGGCTAACCCCTCAGCCTTGGTTTTAGCCATAATTTTGGCCTTGGCATATGCCTCAACCTTAGCTTTGGTATTAGCCTCTACTTTAGCCTGAGCCTTGGATATGGCCTCAATGTGAATTTAGGCTACCCCTTTAGCCTTAGATTTGGCTAGAATTTTGGCCTTGGCATCTACCTCAGCCTTAGCTTTGGTGTTAGCCTTTGCTTTAGCTTTGTTATTTACCTCAGATTTTTCCATTATAGCTTGTACCTCTCCTTTGTACTTGGCTTCCTCCTCCTTCTAGTATTATTCTTTGAAATATTTACCTCATGCCTATTGTTTCTATTTTGTTGTGTAGCTTACACCTCTTGATCCTTGCATTCTACCTCTTCTTGCTCCCTTCTCTTAGCCTCCACTTCTTTGAATTTTTTTTGAGCCTCTGCTTCCTAAACTTTATTTATCTCAACTTGAGCTTCTTCAAGTTTATTTTTCTTGACCTTAGCTTCTTTAAACTTATTTTGTTGTTCTTCCTCCTTAATGCATTATTTGTCTTATTCTTATTCATATATTCTTAAATAGATGCTTGTTATGTGGCCTCTTTATTGTTTATGTTCTTCTCTTCTTTTCTCTATTTACCCTCTTCTTTGTTTATAGCATCCTCCTTAGGATATGGGGTATCCTGTGTAGCTGTCATTCATCTATTGGATTTGACATAGTGGTATATGGAGGTCCATTGATTATATCTGACATAGTGGTATATGGAGGTCATTCATCTATTTTTGTATCATATTGTGATTTATCTAGAGAATAAGACTCCATAACCACACCTCTATACATGAAAATCTTTCTAGACTCGACCAGATGGATAAGTGTGTCCTTATGTCTCCTCATGTCCCTAGAATTACACCTAACGGGTAACACTTGTTATCATTGAATCTTAAAAATATAACATAGATTCTTGCATGGTATTTAAAGGGATATCCCAATGATGTGTACATTATTTGTAAAATAGTGGCCATAATGGGTTCCCTTACTCTAGTGGATCTACATTCTATATAGATAATGAAGCAGTTGCTAGGTCTATTTGAAAAATTTCTACCTCAAGTTTTTGATGAGATTCTTATTGACCTATAGTACCCATAATAATATAGGGAAGGGGTTGCATAATTTTCACCCAAAGGTCTCTACTTACCTTATTTTATACTTGACAAGTGTGCATTGCTTTCTATAAAAATAATTAATTCTCCTCCTCCTTATCATAGGCATCTTAGATGATTTTTTTAATCATGCATTATAGAACTTACTATTCATCAACCCATAACTTTGTGAGATCATACAATCACAAGCTATCCTTAGAACATTTAGGTCTCCAACAAAGACTTGGTTTATCTTGATATCTTTTTGACTAGTGGTGGTGAGGCTCTTTATGCAGGTCCCTTATATTTGATTTTGTATTGATATGGGAGAGATACAAATTGTTATGGTGAGGCCTATGATTGAAAAACTAGCTGAGGTTTTACTTACTCTTACCCAGGTTATTGTGCACCTAGAGGGATGGTTTGAATAGGCTACACTAAAATCACAACTAGGGATTTCTACCTCCATACATTAGCTTGGGATTCAACCATTATGATGAAAAAGGGAATTAGATTTTAAGTTGGTGCGGCCAACTCATGAACCTTGATTTAAATACTTATGTAAAAAATGAGTTACCAATGCATGCTACCTCAAATATTGCATGGCATCTTATGAAATTTGAGGGGTGTGATCTGATAAAAACTAGAGCATCAAGCCACCATGTATTAAAATACCCTAATTGCTCATAATATTACATTTTATTAGTCCAAGTGATTCCTATGAGGGTAGTTTAATGCTAATATTCCATAGTAACATTAACTTAGCCTAGCAAGGACTTGCATTGGGTGAAACATAACAACAAAACTAGAAATTAATATTGGAAATTTTGTGAGCTACGTAAAATTACCTTTTTGATATTAGTGGTAAGCTCATATGTGAGAAACTTAGGCTAATTTAAGTTCTCATTTAGGTGTATCATGTGTTAAAAAATATCAATTACTCCTTTTGTTGTCTTTTTTACCTACTTTGTTGTCGATTAGAACCTCTTTGTTATACACTCTACCATAATGTACATTGTAATATACTCAATGGATTAAATTGGAGTTCCTATACCTTCCATAGTGGTAAAATTATCTTGAAAAAATAAATGAATTGGAGTTTTAGTGGAATTATATGGAAATAAGGATTTTACATGATTCAGGAGGCCTATAGCTCTTGCCATGGTCTGTGCATTGATCTAGATGGTGATTTATTAGGAAAAATGAGTAGCCCCCTAGTTTTATGTACTTAACAAGGTATAAATGACCTCATCCATTTTATTTAATGTAGGTAACTTGATTATCCTCTTTACATTAAAACATTGAAGTGGATGTTGAAGTATAAGAGCTCCTACTTATGCACCTAGTTGTGTTATTAGGGTGAAGAGAGTAACTTTAATCATTAACACAAAGTTAAAGGGTTTTAGGTAATTATACTTGGTTTTTAAAATAAATATCCCAATCCTCATTTCTTCCTTATATGCATCTATTAGTGGGATCAATAACTGACTCCTATCCATGACTATACATATAATCTGCACTATTTTATTTCTCTTTTCTACCCAAATATAGGTCTCATTTTTTATGCACGGGAGTATATATAGAGTAGATAGTAGAATAATATTATTTTATGAAATCTATAATGTTTTATAATTATTCATCCCCTTCATTTTATAGCTTTTGGTGCCTATTTTTCTCTTTACAACCTCTCTAAATGCACTGGCTACCTGTGCACAAGTGTTCTTCGTCATCTTTTATATTTTGGCTTTGATAGTGACCTTTTTGTCTCCAAAATATTTAATTTACCTCATATAATGTGTTTGATGTGACCTTATGTAAATTTTTCTAGCCACTTTTTTTAATGAATCCACCTATCACATCCCAACATGATCTACCTTGAACAATATGCAATATTCGTAAATGCCACATCATTAATGGTCTTGATTGACCATTAGTGAAGTCCTTCCATATTTATATTATCACCACTACTTTATTAAACATAATTGAGCTCGATGTAGTTTCATTCATCTATCATTGATGACATGTCACTGGAATATGTTTGTACCCTATGATCATAGCCTCTTCTTGGATGTTACTATGTGAAACTATGAACATATTATACAAGAATTTTAACCTATCAAAACAAAATAACATAATAAAAACACATAACTTTAGCTAATTGATGCCACTTAACACCCACTCATAATTTTGTAAGATTGATAGAGATTAAAGGTGATAAAGCTTAAGTGTACATCCATTTATACATCCTAGGATGATGGTTCCCTAATAATATTATAACACAAGGGTACCTTATTCTTAGAATTATTGAATAATTTAGGGTCCTTTCCATGTAGTGCACATCTACCCTATATTTTATTTAAACCTGTTATCATATAATAACATTGCCTATTCTATATTAAACTCTTTATATCGTAAGTTGTGATCATGCCATGCCTTTTGAATTATCTTGCTAATTTATTGTATCTCATAAGAACTTAATCAATTATATTACATATTAGTGAAATCCATCAATATTTATTTTATTGGCTCATGGTCACTAAGTCACATAACCATTATAATGCAAAAACTTGGTACAATATACTCTGTAGGAATACCTACCTCAAGACCATATACTAATTGAAATGGAGTGAATCTTGTATCCCTCTTAGAGTGTGTATTATATGACCATAAGATCATAGGATGGGTCAAATCCAAGTCATGGTATACTAAGGGGACAAATGGTGGTGTGTCACATGTTCTCCTTATAAAAGATCTCAAATTTTATAGGCATTTAAACATCATAAGAACCATGATCTGGTACACATCGAATTTCAGACCCAATGAGATGTTTATGTGATAAATGTCACTAAATTATAAATTCATGATTTTTAGAGAATTGGTGTGTGAAATTGGTTTGTAGAGGTGAGTTAAAACCCTAAACAAAATGGGGAATTGTTATTCAAATAACTCTTAAATAATAAATTCACCATTAATGAATACAAATTATATTTCCATTGAATATGTTTTATTTATTATTTCTGAATATCCTTGCATATTCACTCATATAACCATAACATTATTTTCCCCTACATTCCATGATTATATCAAATCCATTTAAATAAACTTTGTAATCAACATTGAGGGTATTACAAGGACCTTCAAGGTATACCCTAGGAGATGTCTTCAAAGAAAATTATAATCACGTGCATGTTCAAGGTATTAATTGTTACTTGGATTTTCACCCCTTGACGATATGTCTCATGTCTCCGCATCCAAGTGGAGCAATGAAAACATCTCATTTGTTGTGGGTAATCAATTTTGTGAGATGAATCTCTAGAAGGGCTAGTTCCCTCGATGCCTTCTTTGAAACACTCTTTCACTTATCAAATTTGCATGAAAAAGGTTAAGAATACAAACTTAGAAAGATAAAAGGTGATTAAAAAATATTTAATTTCCTTTTATTTAAATAAATTATACTACTTAGATCAAATCAAATCTTCTTTCACACAAAACTCGTAACTCAAGATAGATTGTTACATCAATGTTTTATATTCTAGGTTCAAGACGTATATTGATGTTTAGGATGGATGTTGAATGACCCTTTGGATAATTAAATCATATACCACTTATAAAATAAAAAATAACACTAATAAAGACCTATATCAATTACTCTTCTGTACACTTGGTGAACAATCAAGGATAACATGTTAGAAAAGATCATCTTTTATTACACAAGAACAACAAGATTGTAACAAAACTCAATTATATAGCATGTAAGTAGCAAATTTTTTTTAATTCATTAAAGAGTCATTAAAATACAAAATTTTATAGGATTTCACCATTAGCGAATGGAAGCTACCCAAAAGAGCAAAAATATTCACTACTTATAACATTTAAGAGAGGGGCAAGAAAAGGGAAGTCGAAAGGTAATTTGAACACTTTTAAATCTCAGAAAAGAGGTTAAATATTCATGATAAAGTGGTTTTAAATGAACCATGTCATTTTAGGAAATAACAGTGTACATACAAGTCATGAAATTCATGAAAAATGGCATGAAACTCTTTGTGTTGGCTCAGAAAATAGCCTTCATCATCCACACTTGTTTGAATGTACCAAAAATAAATATTGATATGTATGATTATTATAATTATAGGTAAGGATTTAAAACATACCTCTCCATACATTGGTTGTAGTCATATTCATCTAGAAACTTTTGGAGATAAGTCATCACCATTTGTAGTCTAAAAAAACTCCTTTTCCATACACCTTGCAAATTTGGATTTCAAAAAGCATCAGTTTTCCATTAAAATTATTAAAATGTAATGGATAAAACTTTTCAAAATCCTCCATTGCCTTAGAGGCATAATGAATAGCTTAAAAGGACATCCATTTGAAGTTTTCACACTTCTCACCATTATGTTCACTATGCCAATTTTGACTGGCTAAGATGAGAGCTATTATTTGAAAATTTAAGAGTTTTTTCAAGGAATTAAATTACCATAGTGAGTTATTACAAGTCCTAATATTCTTTTAAAACATGATTTAATTCCTTGAAATCTCTAAAACTTGCATAATGCATAAAACTATAAAAAATACCTTATTTTACATTCCATCCATATAGTTACATATAAATAATCATATTGGGGAGTATATTGAGACATTATTATACAATATAAATTCATTATTGTGGGAAAACTATGCCATTATATTAGCTTTCCAACTTCATTTCCTTCATCAAGTTTTGACTGAGGTTTTGTTAGGGTTTTACGCATTTTTTATCCTTAAGATTTTTTCATAAATCCTTGACATTGGAATTGTTAAAAAATTCAAAAAAATGGTGTTAATTAACTTTAATAAAATCTCCAAACTCCTTTTTCATCCATGCATAGTCTCATGAAAGATGTGAGCATTCAAAACTAGCCTATTGAGCTTTTATCTACATTTGCATAGGCCATAATATGGTTATTAAGCCTAAAAATGAATTTATTGTGCTTTTTATGAAAATAAATAGCTTTAAAATCTCTGATATGACCTTATAATTTTTTTTACTCCATTAAAGTCCATTCCTAGAGCTAAAAGTGATTTTGGTCTCACATTTGGTCTTTAGGGCTAAACATGCCTAATAGGCCTGACTGTAACCTTTGTAAGTTTTCACTATTTTTCTTAGTTTCATCCATTTTAATAAGATATATAATGTTTTATTGGATTTAATTAATCTTATAAAATCATCTTGAAAACCTCAAAACACTCCTCATCTCTTCCTCTCATTCATCGACTAGGCCTAATTGGAACTTGTCTAGTTGGATTGTGTGCAAGGGTATTTTGATCATTTTGATAGGTCTAAGCTTGAACTAGTGTTTCATAGAAATTATTTACATTTAATACACCCAAAATATATTTTTTATGTTCCCAAATATTTATATAAATTTTCTCGCCCTCCTTGGCTTCCTTTGCTTGTTTTACTAAAACCATAATTTTATTGACTAGCTGGCCTCTGAGACAAAACAATGAGGTATAGCCCATTTCCCCAAGGTAAATTTAATATTTAATGATTTTTATAACGTCATAATTAAAATTTTTACCAAATTTATAATCTATATTAATCCATTTAGGAACCTAACCAACTCAATTTTCCCAAAAAATGCCTCCAAAAAGACTATTTTCTTGTATTTTTCACTTCCACCTAACAATGACCTCTCAATGATAACTCCAATATGTTTAGGTTTATTAAACATGTTAACCAAATCCAATTTATTGTAAAAATATTTTAATTCATCCAAAAACATGTTTCTTATTTATTCTTCATCCTTACCTATTAAGCAACATAGGTTTACTAGTTCATCTGTATGGACTGCTACCTTTGGCCAGTAGGAAGAGTAGGTGATCATCTTGAAGGGGGTTATAGAGCTCATGAAAACAATTTATAAATCAATCATGAACAATTTCAAGTTTTTATTAAAACCTCTATCTCTCTTTCTTCCTAATCAAGTTCACCTCCTTACCCTCAATTCATGTTCAAGACTGCACACTCAGTTGTAGGTACATACAAGGCTATAAAAGGTCTAGGGTAAGATTTTTTAACATTGACAAGAGTTCATAGAGGTCATCATGGCTCTAATTCAGTTTTTCATAGAATATTTCATCATGTTAACTCTACTTGTACCATGTTGAACAAATTTGATTTCTAAGTTAAATTAGAGAACCTATAGGTAAAAGCTTGACTTTGTAGGTCTATAAGGGGTGTAATATGAGTGTCATGGGGTGTATTATAGTTCAATTTATGTCAATTAATGTTATATTTAATTTTTTAAATTAGTTTATATGTATATTTATCATTTTGAGTAATTTTAGGGGTTAAAAAGGTGTATTTAATTTTTTGTATGGGTTTTTTGGGAAATCTGAAGGTTACAAAAGATGATATCATGCCCCAAGTGTCTTTAGAGGTCTTAAATAACTGACAAAATTGAAAGGTCATTGGTTATGTAGAAGAAAGGGTAGTTTTCTTGAAGGAAAAGAAGAGTTTAGCACTTGTAATACCTCCTTGGGAAGTGTGACATATATAAAGTTGTCAAATAGTGCCTCTTCAGCTTACCCATTCTCAATTACACACTTGGTTTTATTTTGATGTGTCATTTCTTGCTCAAAACTATTCATCTTTGTTTTCACCCTTCTTAAAAAGTAGAAGTGACTTTAAATTTTTTGCTTGGTATGGAAAAATTAGGATGTTTCAAGGAAAATTATTTGGGGAGGTTAAATTAAACTTAGAGACCTTAATTCCCATATAATAGTTTAAAATATTGGTGTCTTGTGCTTCATGAACCATCCTCATGACGTTGATTGTGCAAATCTGCTAGCTATTTTTTGCACCCTATAGGTTTTGCTCTTGTTTGGTAGATTTCATACAATGTAACTACTGATTTTTCTACCAAATTATGTTTAATTATTCCTCCAATGATACCCATTATTTGTTTCATTTTTTTTTTTGTATGAGTCAATAACCTAAAATTTGTAGATAGATCTCTTTAGAGTACAATGGGTAGTTTTCACCATTTTTGAGAACTTTGTGCTTCTACATGGCTTCATAAAGTTGTGTCAATTTCATTAAAATGTTTTCAAGGTGTTATTAATTCCACTTCACCTTTCATATTTAGTCTCAAATTCAATTCTCATGGTTGGCAAGCTCACATGTCACACAAACAATCATTACATCATAACTTGCCATGTAATTCTTGGTTTCAAGTGATTTTCACATTGAAAGAGAAGCATTGGAACTTGTTTCAAGTTTTAATTTTTGGAAATTATGTATTTGAAATTTTTAATTTGATTTTTATTTTTTTATGACCTTTCATCCATATTTTACTTAATTTCATACTCATTGCCGATATATATAGTCAATAACCACTTACAAGTGCTCTTGGCAGAAAGTAAAAAGGCTATGTTGACATATTGGAGTGAGAATTTGAGCCTTATTAAGGTTATATCAGGTTATCAAAATATTTAAAAAATTTTAATAATGATAGGTCTTTCAATAAATTGAGAACTATGTAAAAGGTGCAATGATTGTGTTTTAGGCCTTTTTGTCCCTAGGTTAGCAAAACAGAGAACTTGACAATTTTGTGGAAACTTTATATCAAAGTTATAGTGAGATTTTATGCATCCTATTATGTTAATATCATATCATATATTAGATAAAATAAATTATCAAAGTATAATATGTATATTATTAGAGGAGGATAGGTTTTTGAGGAACCCAAAATCACATCTTATGCACTAAATTAAGACAGTGAGGACTATAGGAAAGAGCTCCAAATGGATTTTAGCTTCAAAAGTTAGAAAATAGACTTGGATTCCATGGTTAGAGGATTAAATTAGTGTAATTACCATCCATATGATAATATATCATCATAAATAGGCATAGGATATGTTTGGACCCCCTTGCACCCCTTTAATTCGTACATATCCTAAGCAAGTACCTACAGCTAGCCATAAATCAAAATTTCAAGGGATGTTTCTTTCATGATACCTAAAGCATGGTTTGAGAATTTTTTAAAATGGAAACCATAAGGGATAGGTTTTACTGTTAAATATATATTTTAAATCACCTTTACAAGGCCTAATTCTGAAAATAGGTACCTAAGAGTAGGGGTAAATATGTTTTCTTAGTCATAGCAAGAGGAAGCTCAATTTTGAGTCCAAGGATTATATAAGCTGAGTAGAAGGTAATTTAAGGTATTATAATAGTTTTTAAACTTAAAATAATGTTTTTTTCATCATATTCAAGTCTTGGAACAAGATAACCTTCTACTAGACCCATTGTTAGAGAACCAAGGTAAAACACAGTTAGATATTAGTATAGGTAGTATTGTAAATTCAAGGGTAAGAAAGGTGTATGAAGGGCTCAAAGTGTTAAATTATTGATTGGAAACACTATATTATGAAAATTAAAACATACATAGGCATTTTAAAATGAATATTGTGTCAAAAAATAGTCTCAAATGATGCATATATAGTCAAAGTAGGAAATGTCTACACACATTGTTTTATTCACAGACTACTTGGGTTTTAAATGCCTTTGGAGAGTCTATGATTAGAAAAAGAGTTAAAAATTTTGTGGAGGTAATAATGGAAAATTTTATAATCCACTCCAATACTTTGTTTTTAAGATAAAATAGGGGAAGTGCCCTCTATTTTGTCTCAGATTGAGGGTACTTCCCTCATGTACGAACCCTGCAATCTTCATGAAAGGAGATAGAAGGGAGGGTAAAAAGTTATTTGAACTTTATATAGAGATTAATGAGAATGTAATACACCTAAAAAATCATTATAAACCCATCTAATAATAAGTAATCTTAACAAATTGTCTAAATCATCAAGCTTGCAAGTAGTCTTATGTTGTTAGGATTTAGGCCTAAAGCCAAATGGATAGGCCTTTTCATTTATATAATGAGAAGAGTGTTATAATAAATTTTTGAATGCTAATAGGGGCATATTATATTTTTTATATATATTTAAATGAAAAGAAACCAAATAATATGGCATAAACCCTCAGAGGTGCAGTTAGGCCTAAAGGCAAGAATAAGGCCTAGAGGCCAAAAGGAGAACCACTTCCTTTTTTAGAATGAGAAATAATTTACACCTTATTGGATAATTTTTATGAGGTCACTATGGAAGTTGTTTAGAATTTTTAGGCTGGAAAAAACATCAATAGGGTCATTTTTTCTTAAAATATATAGACAAGCATACTAGGCACATTAAGACCTAGTGTCTAAATGAGGAGTTAGTCATAATCATATCATTATATATAGGTTATAACAAATTTAAAAAATATTTTTGGACCAAATAAGATGTTTTTAATCCATTGGGAAGAAATGGAATCATTAGGAAGGTCATGTTTGGCCCAAAACCAATTCAGACATGGCAGAATGGAAGAAATAAGCTCAAATAGGTCACATTCAAATGCTCACATCCTTCATGAGGATTTACATGGGTTAAAAAGGAGTTATGGGAGGTTATTATGGGTCTTTATCACCATATTTGTTATTTTTTTTGGAAATTTTGATGTTATATCTTTGTGAATTAACCTTAAGACTAAAAACTACCTAAAACCCTTGAAAACCCTTCCTAGTGACTAGTTTGTTAAAAATGGAGTTGGAAAGATGATTTAATGGAATATTTGGATCATTAAAAATATTTTAAATTTAGAATTACTCCCAAAATATTACACACATGATTTTTATATGTACAAACCTATACATACATGGCAAAAAAAGGTGTCTCTTGACTATTTTGTGTGTTTTGTAGGTCTTAAGATGATTCAAGAGATTAAAATCACATGGATGGAAATTTTAAAACTTAATATAACTACCCATATAAATATCATGCATTTAAACATATACTAAGTGACAAAACCAAGTGATTCAACTCAGCTAGTCAAAACTGGCATAATGGACAAGCTAGAGAGAAGTGTGGATATTTCAAGTAGATGGCCTTTTAAGGTGTCACTAACGATTATAAGGAAATGGAGGGTATGTAAAAATTTAATTAAATATATTTTTATGATTTTATTGAGAAATGTATCTCTTTTTATAAGCCAAGTGTGCATGGAAGAGCAGTTTTTTGGACAATAAATGATGATTGCTCCTTTTTAGGTGATTCCAAATGACCAAGCCCAAAAATAATTAATGTAAAGGCATGTTTTATGTACTTAAGATAAATTCCAATAATTTTTAATAATATTAATTATTTATAATTCATTAAAATATGGGTAATCATGCAGGTAATTTTTTAAATCCAAAATGAGGAGTTTCTTACCACTTTTTATGAGGTCTATGACTTGGATTGACATTTCTACCTCTATACATTGAATGGTTCATCCCATACCCTATAAAAATTCAAAATTAACTCCGTATATCATATTTATAAATGTACTTATGACCCTTCGACTTATCTCTTCTTCTCTCTCTCTCTCTCTCTTAAGTTCTATAAAGAACTAGCCATTTTGGCATTGTTTTGGATGTTCCACCTGAGTATGGTGAAGCCCTACTAAAATTCATACATTTTGATCAATAATATAAATACCTATTACCTATTAAAAGACCATTTTTATTGTTTTCATTTGGCATGTTTGATTTTTCATAAGTGAAAACTATGGATTCCTTAGCATGTCATTCCATCCTTTCACCTATTTACAACCTCTTCTTGTAGGGCACATGAAGTCTTAAAGGATATGTTCAAGGTTTAAGTGAGTTATTATATCCATTATTTCTCTCATAGGCCTCTTTTCTAGTCCTCATAGCTTTTCACATTCATCCATAACCTCATAATTTAGCATTGATGTGAGAAGATGAAGATTGAAGAAGTGTATTTTTAGTTTGTCCTTTGATTCAAGTGTAATATGCATATGGTTGTATGTCATCATGTTATTTTGGTGTATCACCTCCCTTATATTAGTTTTAATTTAGTTATCCTTCTCCCTTTTCACCCCCCAAGTTTATTATTAATTATAATCGGAAGTGGTACATCAAGGGAGCTAGACCTATCTAGAGATTCACCTCATTTCTTAGGCTATCCACAAGCCTAGAGGTGATTCCATTATGCCATGTATTTCATAAAAGGGTGAAAATATAAGTGAAAATAGTTATTGGCATGCTCAGTGGGACTTTTGGTCTAATAAGTTGAGATATTTTTGGTGTTGTCTCTCAATAAACAACCTTTGAAGGCATCTATCAAAGCATCAATGGTGACTCTTAAGTTGTATCAACTAATCAAGTAACCTAGGTTATCCTTTAAATATTTATGGAAACATATTTTATTTATGTTCCTTCTTTCAATGAGGTTTCATGGATAACTTTGGTTTTAAGTTTTGTTCTCTACAAGTTGATGAAAGCTTCCAAGATTGTACTATTCCCCATCAATATGAACAAGTTCTTAATAAACCTTGGTGTGACTATAATTAGCCTTGTCATGAAGTTTATCAATCCTAATATTAACCTTGATATGAACCACAATTTATCCATCAATAATCTTATGAGCCATGGTAGTCCTATAGCCTTTAATTTTCTTCTCCATATGGACACCATGTTTTTGGACAACCCTATGAGAATATCTACCAAGGAACCTATCAAGAGACACCTGTCTGTCAGCTTCAAGAGAATTCATATGAGTCTTATCATATGAAACCAAATGTTTTCATGGATTTTACACAAAATTACCATTGGTAAGATGTATCTCTTACTCATGTAGATGACTCTCCTTGTAATGAGCCTAAGAATTTGCTTCTATATGAGCTCACTAGTGCTTTCCTATTTTCCAAACCCATTCATAAGTCTTTTCCTTCATCCCATTATCCATTTCCAACTCCTTCACCTTAAAATACATCTCATACTCTAGATCCTTCACCTAAAATCCATGAGCCTATCCATCAACCTTTCTTTCTTAAAGAGTAACCTATATTGAGAAAAGCAAGTAAAGAAGAACAATTTCAATTCATGGTTGATGAAGAGGTTATCATCAGTGATTATGAGGATTAAATCACCATAGAGACTCCCCTTGGTGAAAAAAATAAAAATCCTCTTACTAATGTCTCTATTTTTGAAGGGATGTGTGTCCATGAAAAACCCATTACACTTCACCCTTAATCTGACTTTGAGTTTTATGTTCCACCTCCACCAACTAGTTCATCTTATACTCACCCTATCACTCTTTGCCTTGATGTAATTATGGTATGGGAACCTAATGAGGATCAGTCTGTTGATATAGAAAGAGAGATTTTTCTTGAATAAAACCTACCTCCTTGGTAGCCTAATTGGGCTAGGTCACATGATTTCAAGATGCCTAGTCTTGGCATTACCATGAATGAGAATGAGATGGAAGATCTTAAAAACCTTGAAGATGAATATAAAGTTTATCAAAAGGTTTTAGATGATCATATCAAACATGAAGTGTAATGTAATATCAAGAATGAAACTCAAGTCATCCCTCAAGAAGTGGCAGTCCTAAGAGAGACTCATGAGACCAAGATAAATGAAATATTTCTTAAAGATTGCATCCATAAAGAAGAAGATTTATGGCAGAATTTCAATGCCATTTATAAAGAATTTGATGAGTTATGTAAAGATTCTCCTTCTCTAAAATATTTCACACTTGATGATAAGCTTGTTGATGGGTCTAAACATGATATTGTGTGTTCAACCTAACATAAAGAGGAAGCTCTTTCTTCTAGTTAGGAATTTACTATCATGAAGTGACTTGGTGATGATAGTGTATAATATGTTGATAAGGATGATTTGTTACTATAAATGGAGATCTTTCAAGAGTTTGATTAACTTTTCTAAGTTGAGGATCATGTGCATGATAATGCTAATAAAGAATGTTTCATGGAGGATAATGATCAAGATTGGATTGAATTTACAAATATCCTTAATGATCTAGAAGAATTTGCAGTTAAGAGGAAGCCCAATCTTATTGAAAGCACTATAGGAGACAAGAAGGTATGCCTTGTTGATTCATATTTTAGAGTTGAGATTGAGTATCCATATGACAAGATTGAATATGTTTGGATATAAGAGGATTAATTTTACATTGCATACCTATTTAAAGTTGGTTTACTTGAGATCACAGTAATTGAAGTGCTAAGGAAAAGGTCTAATCCACAAAACATCCAATCCAAGGAGAAACATGCTTTAAACCATGTTCTATCTCATGAAGGAGGTGATTCTTAAAACATACCCTTATATCCAAGGGGGAGGTATGTTCATTACATTTTTATATTATAGTTTGTTCTTTGCTTCTCCTAAGTGCCTTGAGCACATGTGTGTGTGTGTGTGTTTGATTTTTTTTATTATGTGTGTCCTTTGATTTGTGTGGTTGAGGTAGTCATTAGTGTCTTTACTTTATCAAATTCAATGATTAAAGGTATCCTTGTTTACATTAGACTTTATATGAATCCTAATCCCAATGGACTGATAAGGCTACTAGTCTAGTTATTATAGCAGACATACTACCCCTATGAGTCACCCGTTTGTTGACCAAGTTTGACTTTAAAGTCAAATTAGGTTACCTATAGGTAAAAAATTGACTTTATAGGTCTATATGGGGTGTAATATGAGTTTTATGAGGTGTATTATATTTTTGGTAGACTACTAATTAAGCTGAGTTGGGATCTAAGAAGATAGTTTTAGAACTATGTTTTTGGCTAACTATGGGTGACTATGGTCTGTTCAATAACTAGAAAAGTGTGTATAAGGATTCAGGATAGGTCTAGGGATAATCTAGGAATATGATAACTGAAGTTACACTCTTACAATCCAATTGCCAATTTTAGTTGATTACATCCCCCCCTTAATGATAGTAATATAACAAAGTGAAATGAATATTATAAAGGAAGAAAAAGTGTACCTAGACTTACCTTGGAAGTGAAGCTTACGTTTCCAAGTTTTAGTATGTTAATATGGGTCTGTATAAGTGGAACATGATCTAAAATAATGTCATGTAATGAAACATGCAAAAATTAGTCCTTAAATTAGAGATGATAAAAATCAAAAGACTATGTTGAAATAATCTAACTGATTAAAGCTAAGTAAAGAGAGAGGAAATGAATGAATACACCTCATTGGGTATGCGAACCAATGCATGAACCTGGTTAAAACCTATGTGTGTGAGTGTATTTAGTGATCATATTATTAAATATCCTAGACTGAGTTTAGGGATTTCTTAATCCTCATATAGGTGGCTCAAGAACTGAATTTGGTTTTGACTCCATCATTGCCCATCCCTCCTTAGTGGATCTTGATCTGTGAATAGCTTGAATAATAATATAAGTGTGTCTAACCCTCTCATGTGGATGGATAAATAAATTAAGTAGGACATGAATCCATCATCTCCAACCCATGTGAATTATATTCGTCTATAGCCAAACTATATAAAGTGATTAGATTATCTAAGTAAATCTAACTATGTATGTCAACTCCATGACCACTCAAGTATATTAGGTTGATCTAGGCCACTCAAGAATGCCAACTAATAAATCTAGAGTAAGGCATGAATTTGGTGATAGCCTAGAATATGATATCAAGTGTATACAACATAGATAACGATATGTAATTTCAAATTCCATCTAATGAACCTATGTGTAGCTAATTTTATGGAAACCATGTGCCACACACATGCCCCCAATTTAGTATCTCAATATACTGAATCTAAACTAAATATGTAATAGTTGAATCTGGGTAAATAAATTAAATATGGGAGTAATCATTACATGCATATGCCACCAAATCTAAGCAACTAGATGAATCTAAGATGAAATGAATGATGAAACTTGTGATTGGATGTGTGCAAATTTATATTGTACTCATTGAACTATTTTGAATAATCTAGAATGTCTTGAATCTAAGGTTACTATAAAATAGTGCTCTATAGTGGAAAATATCACGCTATGGCCCTAGGGTCCTAATCTAGGTGCTAATGTCTACTAGACTAAAGTTTTGGTGATTTGAACTATTGTTAGAGTCTTTTGTTTTGTCTTTGTTGTTAAGTAGGACTATTGATAAAACTGAGCCTATGAGATAAAATTTATTAATAAATAACAAAGTAGGAGCCTAATCTCTATGAAAAAACCCTATGAATTCCCCCTCTTTTGCGGGTACTTGTGAAATGTATGTAAAAAATACCCTCTAAAGAAGTAACTCAAAAAAATGTGTTAGTTGAAGCATGTGCATGATATTCCAATACAATATGTAAACATAAAATCAAAATGTAAATAAATCTGAGCATAAGTAGGTAATATAAGATGTATTTTATAATCTAGCATTTCCTAAGGTTATCAAGATAGATGTAATCAATGTGTATAACATAAAATATGATTAACTACCTAGGGGGATGAGGCATGATGTCCATCACAACACCCAAGTAAGAAGGGTAGATGCACGATATCCCTGATGGGATAAAAAATTGGTGTGTGTGTGTGTGTGTATAAAGATCAAATACTTGTGTCATGGTGTATAATCATACAAGTAATAATACGTACAAGCACATGAGGGACATAAAATATAGGCCAAGGGGATAAAATACAAGGGACATGGGGTAGATATCACTAAATTTGAATATGAAGGCATACAAAGACATGTTCAAATGTCCACAGATGCAAACAACAAGCAATTTAGCTTATAGCCACATATAAGTGACCCATCATAACATCATAATGTTTTACTATATATCCATACATAATAAATTAGTCAGATAAGTAAACATAAAAAAATTCTTCATTTAGCCAAATAATATAAGCTATGTTAGATCAAAAAATTAGTGAAGTCATTTAAACAATCAACATGCTCATCATAAGCAATCAATATTATACTATAAATCATATTAACAATCACTTAAATGAAAAGTACACAAAACATATTGTTTTAGATTAAGGTAAAATCAGGTTTTGAAGGGATCCCGAAACCTTGTACAAGCAGAAAGATAAACATTAAAGCACAACCAGGTTAACACAAAAACTTGATTACAAAAAAGAACCAAAACCAGGTTTTATAGGGACCTGTTATCGACAAATAAGATCATGAAAAAATAGCTATCAAAACACTGATCTGAAAGTTAACCAAATGGAATAGCAAGCTTCTAGATCCGTAACCAGCAAACCAAAAAAAGGACCGGTTTACTACCCCCAAAAAACCAATCAGCAGAAAGGAACTTTGGATGAATCTTTTAAATTCAGATTTTTCTTTTTGCATGACCGAAGATTCATATCTAGAGGAGGGACCAAAGGCTTAGACTTCTTTCTTCTGACTGCTATCCAACCATCTTCTACCTTAGCTGCCTCAGCAACCCATGCCTCAGAAGATAATGATCTTTGGACACCAGTAAGCATAAACTCCTTGTGACAATCTAACACAGTCTGGCTCTTAGAGAGATCCTCCAAGACAGGGGAAGAGATCACCACCTCCTCCTCAAGCTCAGCTGTATCTTTAACTACATCCTCCTCAGAGGCTTCATTTGATTGATTCTCTAGTGATTCCTCTTCATCTTCCGATTCGGATTGCAACCTTTCCTCATTCTCGGTCTCAGAATCTGTTGTTGTTTCCAAACGTAGTTTGTCTATGCTATGTTCAGAGAAATCCTTTGGCCACCAAGAAGGTGAACATCTGGGATTGTTTTTCCCAGCAACACAACGGGCAGCAATATGTCTCGTCTGGTGACACTTCCTACACCTAAAAGGAATCCCCTCATAATCCAAGATTTGTGTCCAGGTACCCCTTGGGGAATCAATGCATATCGCCTCAGGAAGGCCCTTTGAAACATCCAGATCAACCAGAAATCATACACAAGTTGAATGGTGACTCTTCGTACTGTCTTCTTCATATAGAAACTCCCCTATAGCATTTCCAATGGTTTTATAAACTGCCTCTTGCCACAAATGTATCGAAAGATAAGGGAGCTGCACCCAAATAGGGATCTTGTTAAAGGATTCCGAGAGAGGATTAAAATCCTTATGCCAAGGTTTGGCCATAAGAGGAAATATGCCCTGCCAAGAAAAATTATTGTGGCACAATATAGACTTCCTATCTTCAGGGCTTTGAAATATTACTATAAAAAAACCCCTGGTGCAAGGCTGGATTTGACCATCTTTAATATGCAGCCAACTCTTAGCAATCCAATTCTGTAGATCTACAAAAGAGGGCCAGAAACCATGGAAACAAAAAATGGCAGCACAAGAGGAAAACTATTTTTCTTCTTGGAAGATATTTTTTGCTAATTCAGGGTCTAGAGTTACCCTAATAGGTTTTAAAGCACTTACAGGCGATACTCGGGTAGGTATAGGTGTTGTATGAGGCTGAGCATCATGTATATCTGCTTCGAAGGCCGCCACATCTACATAGGTTCACCCCCTGGTCCATGCCGTGAACCAGGAACGTAGGCTGGACACACGGTTGTAGTATCTTCAATCCCCATAGCCGAAATCCCTTTGAGGGTATTCTGGTTCCTCCCTCTACTAGTAGGAAAAACCTCCTCCGTAACGGCAACCATAGCCTCACCGCCCACTCGGATCACAGTAGCCGATTTTAAATTTGGGTTCGCGCGCGCAGGAGCAGGAGCCAAAACCATCTTGACCTTTTTAACACACAAAACATATTTTTATATATATCAAATAATTAATTATGAAACATGATATATTAGGTTGTGTGTACAAAGGCTTCTAGACTCATTCTTTATCATGCCCCAACATCTCAATCTAGATCACCCTCTTTGATGATGTTGTCCCTTTGTCATGATTTAAGTCAAGAATATATCTTGTATCCACCTTATGACAATGAAGAATATTAGATTGAAACATCATTATATCCATAAAATAATGTGGTATAATAATCAAACATGATCACAATATACTAAATGTAAAAGTACTACTAATAGTAAACTAATCATGTAAATTAAGTAACACAAACTATGTTATAATCAGCACATGTAATCAATCTTAATAAAATATTATTTAATCAACTAATCAACCATAATAATCTATATATCAATCAAGTTATTTATCTTAGAGAGAAATTGGGATGTGACATCCTTTCCCCCTAATGTTTGTCATCATCCCAATGACATCTATTAAAATATAATTTATGAATTAAAACATTAATTATAAAAAAATAATATAATATGAAACAAAAAATAAAGTAAACAAATGTGGAAGCAACTTATAAAACTCAGCATAGTCCTCCCAAGTGGCACTATCCTCATATTATTTTCCCTGAAGACCTTACACTAAGATATTTCTCTATTACACAAATGGAGTTTATGAGTGTCAATTACTCTAATTGGTTTTACCATGACCACCCCAAGATCCAAAACCTAAAAAAAATTCCAATCAAACATATGTGAAGGATCAACAATATACTTTTTAAGATAAGACACATGGAAGACACTATGCAAAAGAGTTAGATCTGGTATAAATCTTGGTAATTTTTCCAAAAACATGTAATGAAAGTTTCTTAGAAAAGGATAATATTTGATATATGGTTCCTTATATTCTTCCATCTTATTTATATTAATGGTAAATTCTTGGCATCCCTTCCTTTAAGCTTTCTTGAGTTTATTTACAAAAATTCTCCTTAGATTCAACTCCCTTCCCTCACCCTAGAATTGTGTCTAATTTTTGAAATCTTATTCACATTCAACCTTTTTCAAAAAATAAGTAACCTTGGATTTATGATTTTCAAACCAATTGACTTCTAGCATCACTTCATATGATCCCAATAGTGTTTCATAAATATCTACTACTATAGTGAACTCAAGAAACCTAATCTCTGCTTTGACAAAACACTTTTTAATGATGACCTTTGACTTATTCCCATATTCTACTGACCATGCATTTTCCATTACTCTATCCTTTATAGAAAATTTACTAAGAATTCTAGGATCAATGAGAAATTCTGAATCTACTATACTAATTAAAATAAGAACTTAATGATCAAACAAAATACCTGACAATTTTATGGGTGAAGCTTGATACTCATCTTATCAATTGTCAACATTTGCATGAATCTACTAGTAAAACTTATCTTGTTGAGAAGTTGAACCCTTATTATTTGATTTGTTTAAAGGACATTATTGAGTAAAATTGTCACCTCCACAAATGAAGAAACCTCTAACTGGTCCTTTATTCTTAGTCTATTGGTTTTTCATTCCCTGAGCCACTATTGAATTTGGCATTCTGATTTTTGAACTAACCCTTGGAATCTCCACTCCTTTATTTCTAGTTCTTATTATTTAAAGTTGGTTTAGAAATTCCAAATTCATTTTTAAACTTATCTCTAACTTGGGAAATATATTTAATTTTTTATTCTTATTTAACCATCTTCTCAGACACCTAATCCATGGTAGATGGACCATACACATCTAATTCACAACCTATTTTGGGTTTAAATCCCATGATAAGTTTACTAATTTTGAACTTCTCATTTGCTTTATATTAAGGTACATACTTAATAAACTTGGTGAATTTCTCCCAATATTCATTTATTGACAAATATCTTTGCTTAA